>CM052443.1:61952909-62033488 GCA_028533085.1 Varecia variegata | reverse complement strand
AATTTATTTATTATAGCTTATTATGGGGGTACAACCGTTCTGGTTAAGTATATTGCCCATGCCCCTCCCAACCCCCCGAGACCGAGCCTCAAGGGTGTCCATTCCCCCAACAGTGCACATCGCACTCATCATGTAGGTAAACACCCGTCCCCTCCCCCACCCCCAACACCCCGAAAGTTCTTACTTTTAAATAAAGACAGAGTCAAAGTTATTTTAAAAAAGTAGATGGGGTCTTTAGGTCTGATTTTATTAGTAGTACTGGAATATAAATAAGTTATAACCAAGAATACAATACCTGCTCAATAGATTTTGGCAACAAGACATCACTTTGGTTGCGTTGCTAGGTAAACTGGAGTTGAAGGCAGTCTCTAAAATGTGATGGCAGTTGATGTCCACGGGAGTGCTGGAGAGTATACCTAGAAGTGGGACAGAGTGCCATTATTTTAGTAATTAAGGAAATCACTGAACTCTCATTCTGTTCTTAGCTTCTCTACCACGCTGCACACATTTGACTTTACAATGTGCTCACAGAGGCTCTGACTCTCAGCTTTCTGCAGCAGCATGTGCTGCCTATGCAGGCTGGACACGCTGACACACACCCCCTCCCCCCGAAAGCTGCCATCCTGTGGACATCCAGGACACAGAGGACAGGGTGCAGTACCTGCAATGCAGGCTGTCATGAAGCAGGCGACGGTCCCCGCGATCAGAGCTCTCACTGACCCTGAGGCGATGTCACGCTTTCTAGAAGGAGCTATGGATGCTGGGAAGCACGGAAGGAGGTATGTGAGATCAATGTTGAGGTTACTGATTAGACATCAAATTACCAGTCTCTCGAAATTGTTCTAGGGCTGGGATTTCAGATCAGCTGACACTCTGTCCCCCTCCCTTTTTTTTTTTTTTTTGGAGACAGAGTCTCACTCTGTTGCCCGGGCTAGAGTGAGTGCCGTGGCGTCAGCCTAGCTCACAGCAACCTCAAACTCCTGGGCTTAAGCGATCCTACTGCCTCAGCCTCCCGAGTCACTGGGACTACAGGCATGCGCCACCATGCCCGGCTAATTTTTTTCTATATATATTTTAGTTGGCCAGATAAGTTCTTTCTATTTTTAGTAGAGACGGGGTCTTGCTCTTGCTCAGGCTGGTCTCGAACTCCTGACCTTGAGCGATCCAACCGCCTCGGCCTCCCAGAGTGCTAGGATTACAGGCGTGAACCACCGCGCCCGGCCCCCCTCCCTTTTTAACTTAGCTTATCAAGGTTCAAGAGCTTAGTGATGTGCTCCACATCCAGAGAAGTTCTCTGGTGTGAGAAGAAGGGAAGAGGTTTGTCCACCAAAAGCCTCAGAGGTTTCCATTCTCCACAGAAGAAACAAATCCTAAGTTTCATCCAAAGGGCTCCCTCACGGCGAGGCAAATGTATTGCAAGAAGGGATTAGCTAATGAGGTGATCTGCAACTCAACTGCCATCATCTACTTCTATGTCCACGACAGACATCACTAATGAATCACAGCACATTTCCACTAAACTTCCACTGGCACTCAGAATCCTTCTCCAGGTGGCCACTGCATTATAAATCTACCGGCATTGGCATGCGAGGTGAAGCCTGTGTGTCACCCTTGGGTAGGAAGAAGCAGTTGTACATTTAAGAAAATTCTTCCTGAGGTTAGCTTGTGTGTACAGAGGAAAACCACTTTGTAGAGCAGAGATAAAAAATAACCCCCCAGAGATTTACTACTGTTGCAGGGCTTTTTTTCCCCCTGACATGAATATCATTACAAAGCAAGATGGAGATCCAAAGTATGTTTTTGTCACAGTATGGTTATGTCACATCTGTTGTTGAATATTCTTTTCACTCACTGAGTCCGCCGATCACTATTCCTAGGGAACCGATATTGGCAAAACCACAGAGAGCATATGTGGCGATGATCTCAGAGCGAATCTGTAAGCAAGCATAAACACATATGTGTACACCATCTGACCCAGCTCAGTACATCCAACTGGGCTTCATCTTGACTGCAGAATCAATATTGACAAATAAATGCACAGTAGATCGTGTCAAATACCCACTGCTTTTTAGACTCCTTATATCATCTCCCTGTAAATTTTAAGGGAGGGTGGAAAGGGGATATGTGCATTCAGAGACTCTACAAAGGGCTTGGGACTGGTAGCCTTGGTTTCTGCAAATGTGATTTCCTGCTCAATGACAACTTTTAATATTCCATATGACCCAACTATCTGCTATTATGTGCCAGGCATAGTACTATTAATAGTTGCTGGAGATACAAATTGGTCCCAGAAAATATTCACATTACATTTACTTGACAAAGGACTTATTCAGAATATATAAAGAACTGTTATTTCTTGATAATAAGAAGACAAACACTCGAGGAAAAATGTATAAAGAGATTTAGATCCTTCAGAAGATATATGCAAATGGACAATAAACACATGAAAAGATATTCAGCATTGTTAATCACCAGGGAAATGCAAATTAAAACCCCAATGAGTTACTACTATACATCCACTGAAATGGCTAAAATTTAAAAAGACTGCCAATAGTAAGTGTTGACAAGGATGTAAAGGAACTAGGCCTTTTTTATGTTGCAGGTAGGAAAGTGAAAGCCTGTTTGTAAAACAATATGGCAGTCTTTTATCAAGTTAACATGCTTTGTCGTAGGACACAGCCATTTTTCTAGAAGAAATAAAAACACATGCCCACAGAAAGATTGTGCATGGATATAACAGCTTTATTCATAATAGCCTCATGCTGGAAGCAACCCAAGTGTCCTTCAATAGGCAAATGGATAAACAAATTGTGGATATCGATAAAATAGAATGCTGCTTTGCAATCAAAAGGAAAATAATACGTGCAACATGAATGCTGAGGCCATTTATATGAAGTTCTGGAATATGCAAAAGTAATTTACAGTAAAAGGAAGATTATTGTTGCCTGGGACTACTAGGTCTTTGAGGATGAGGAGGGGGTTGACTACAAATGGCTGTGAGGGAAATTTTGTAGATATGATGGTAATGTTGTATATCTTGATTGTAGTCACGGTTACATAGGTGCCACCAAAAATGCCCTTTATTTGGTATATAAGTTATAACTCAGGATATAGTTCAAAGGTAATTAAGTTAGTAAAAAGGAAATTCTCCAATATCACAGGGGCTTCCTTACAGCCTGGCCATGGTGTGTGCCTGCCTTCCTCCGTGGCCCAGCTCTGACCGCCCTGTGGGGACGTCAGGATGCCCACTTGGAAGTGGGAGAATGAGTAGCCTTTTCAAAGGGCAGTGAGAAGATGGAAGGGGAATTTGTGAAAGCATGCGCATGGGCCTCTGGCTCAAGAGGGGCTGCTTAGCCCAGATAATTCTTTCTCTGTTGAGGGACTGACTGTAGGAGGCTGGGAAGACTCAGTGCACTCTGTTGCTTGCTAAAGGCACACCCAATCTGCCAAAGGGGTCATTGGCTCTATGAACCAATGTCAATGACCCCTTTATGTTTTTTATAATCCTCTCCCTCTTGTGGTTTAGATTCTTGATGACCAGAACCCTGTAACTTTTAACTAACTACTTGATCTTTTGAGTTGTTCCCCAGAAGCGGTGCAATTTCTGCACGACAAAGAAGCTGAGATCCCGAAGGCCCCGAATGCCTCCTGATGCCAAGACTCACCCTCCTCACTCACCAGCCCCAATGTAGGTAGCCTCTTGTTAATTTCAACACAACCTGCCCCGATGCACGTAGCCCCTCCTTAAAAGCCCCTGCCCTCCGTTAGTCAGGGAGATGATTTGAGGCTGCTTCCCCTATTCTCCTGGATGATGTCATTGGCATTAAAAATTCCTTTCTGTCTTGGTAATCCTTGTTGTCTCAGTAATTGGCTTTCTGTGTGACGAATAACTAGACCTAGGTCGGACCCCTTTGGGGTTCAGTAACCAAGGTACCCATGCAATTGAGGCAATCATCTTCCTTTCCAACATCCTAAAAATTCTATGATTAGGTTCAAGGAACATACCAAGTAAATGCTACACTCAAAAGTAGCAGCATCTTTTTTTTCTTTCACTAATGGGATTTTTGAAAGCTCACATTCAAGACTCAAGTGGTCACGGTAAGTTTTTTGTTGATTCTGCGGCCCCTCTTCTCTCTCATGGTTTCTGAGAACTCCTTTGTTGATGTTTTCAATCAGTGTGCATATAGCAGGCAGGAAAAAAATGTCAAGTATTTGTGCAGTCCATCGTTCCGGGAAAAGCTGTTCTCTTCCCTCATTTTCTAGTGCTTTTCATTTAGTTCAACTGGCTTCAAAAACAGGCATGCTAATTAGGAGATTGTGGGAGAGAGGTGGCAGAAAGGGCCTGAGTGTCCCCTTTTCACTTCCTGGGGCTCTGTGGTAAGAGAACATACAGATGTGGCCAAGATCAGTTTTGTAAGAGAAGGAAAAGGAGGCTGGGATGATTGCACTTTGGCTTTGCCCACAAATGTGCAAGATTATATGATGGAGAGATGCAGTGCACTAGGAAAACATTAATAATGCACCCTACAAAAAGTTCTCCTTGCATAAAAGCAAAGATGCCTTAAGTATACAAGCACGGTCACTGTAGCACTGCCTCTAATTGTAAAAAATTGGTAACAGTGTTCATCAGCAAGGGTCTGGTTAAGATGCATTACCGTGTGCTGTACAAGAGAGGGCTGTGTCACAGGCACTGATATGGAAAAGTATCTGAGACCTGTTACTATGTGCAAAGGGCAAGATTAAAAACAGTGCACACAATATGCTCCAGGGAGAAGAACTAGGTGGCAGGGAAATAAGGAGGGTGACTTACTTTTCCCTTTATGCCTTTTGGACCTTTTGAATTCTATACCACTAGGTATTTCTATACCACTATTTATTACATGCAAACAAATGAACAAGCAGGCAAGGTATAGTCTTTATAAAGAGAAGATGATGTGATAAAGGGCTCATTCTAGGTACATGGAAGTCAGTGTAGACCTAACTCAATGGGGATATCCCTGGAGTCTTACTCATGGACCCACATGCTAGGCTTCGATTGTGTGGCGCTGGTGGGACACCCTCCCCCACTTGTAGGTTGGTAAGCAGAAATTTCTGGGACTCATCTGCATGTTGTTGGTTGGAAATCAGAAATTTGGAGAAACAAAATGTTTTCCCCATCATGACTCAACAATGGTAGAGGCCGTTGAGCTCCTATTTCCAAATGTCCTTTCTGTGCCTGCCTCGGTTGGGCTCACCCCCAAGCCCAAATCAGCTCTACTGTTCTGTCTCTACCCTCTTAATAACCTTCCCACAAAACTGCTTAGCACTGCCAGAATCAAGAGCTGGCTCTGCTCATTAACAAAACTATTCTCTCCAGGCAACTGGCAGTTGGGAATAGAAAACATTTCACTTAATTTAGCCTATTGTTTACTTTTGGCGGGGAAACAAACTGGTTTTGGTGGCATCTAAACAATGAGGATAATTGGCCGAGCTCCACTGTGAGGTTAGTTGAAGAATGAACATGTAAGAGAAGAGAGAGCTACAGAGCCCCCATTTATATCAGATGTGTGGGTCAAAATGCCCCTGACTATAAATCACAAATCAGGCCTCTCCTGGAGCAGCTGCTACATCTGTGTGCTGCGTGGGAGCAAATCTGCATGTGGGGTCTTCGGGGGGTGGGGAGGAATGCTGATGCTGTTCAGGGGCGAGCTGTTTCAGTGCCTTGGGGAGCATGCTATTGCTCCCCTTTCCTGTTAAAACCAAACACGTGCCTGGGACCCTAATTGCAAATGGGTTGTTTCGGTGATTAATGGTGGTAGCCAGGAATGTTCACCATTTCCCTAAGAGTTTCCATGTTCTGTTCTTCAGGGAAGAAGTTGGAGACTCAACTGCAAACACGGCATCCCCTGAGTTCCTCCTCCCACCAAAGTCCAGGCAGATGTGAGGCTCTCCTTGCAGGCCACTGACCTGAAGTACTGATTTAAGTACGGGTGCTTGTCTCAAGGTTTTCAGATCACAGACTCTGAGCTTTTTCTTTCCCTCACCCCCTTGGAGAGTAGTGATAGTGTCTTACTACCTCTTGAGGATGTCCAGGCACCATGTAGCATTTAGGCAGTTCCTCAGAGCTCACAGAACACTTAAGCTGGAAGGGAGAGGCCTTTATGATAGTTGGACTCTCAGCTCTATGCAGGCAGGGGACCGAGTCCTGTTTAGCGCTGTGACCTCAGTACCTAGCACGCTGAACATAGAAGGCATTTGATGAATATCTGTAGACTGATTCCTATCCCAGCTCCTGTGACTCTGGGGCTGTGCCCACAGCCCTCCAAAGTTATCACAGTGATAAGGATTAGCTGTGTTTCTCTACACACACACACACACACACACACACACACACACACACACAGTGATTAACTAAAAGCCACGAGGTGCTATCTACATTACAAGCTCCATGAGATGATGGATTTTTGTTGTTTTGTTCTGACATATCCCAGGAACCTGGCACAGTACCCAACACACACAGAGGCACATACAATTGACAAATGCACGTATGTGATGGAGTGCACTGAGAAATCAAAATATTTACTCACCGACATGTACTGCTGCACACCATTCACAAATCTGGGTCCAGCCTCTTTCCTCAAATTGATCAATTTTGAGAGGTGCTCGTACGCCACAAATTCATTGAAGAATGTCTTGTAACCTATGAGTTTGGCAACCAAAAAGCTGTCCTGCCAGTCCACTCCCATCATGAAGGAGAAGGGCATGAAGATGTAGGAGCATATTAGCTACAAAAACCAAAAGTATTAATAAATACTTGGTTAGAATAGTGATTTGTTTCCAATTCTTCTGCCTCATCCTCAGGAATGAGAATGTTCCTGCCCCCTTTGTCTCCTTTAGGCACAGAAATCCCTTCGCCTCCCCTTGCCCATCCTTATCCAGCGGGAGTCCAGGCTGGAATTGGGTCATTTGAAGTAACCTGTTTTCGTGGGGACAGGGTCAGGAGAGAGCGACTATCTCCTGGGGGATGGAGGGTGATAGAGGCAGAGGAAGGGGAGGGAAGATGGGGGACAGGTGAGAAGCTTCTACAATGTGTAAGAGTCCACTGCAGGTAGCCCGGGAAGGCGGCTCACAATTTTTTTCTTTTTAAGCCGAAGATAGGTGAAAAGAAAACAGAGGGGCAGAACATGATAGGAGTATACCTCAAAACTCAGCTGCGGGTAGTCAAACATGTTTCCAAACCAGGACAGGGCTGAATTCACAAATGACAACAGGGCCAGGAAGGCGATCAGATTCACAGCGATGTTTGCCACCAGAGGGATGGACGAGGACGCTCCCTGCGTCGCAGCTTCTAGGAGATTCCTCGAATCACTTTGTCAAAAAATAGCGATTCCAGAATTACCAAGGAGTTATCAGGGGATGGACATTGTCTTTGCAGAAATGGCATCATCAGAGCTCATTTGGATGAGAGACAAAATCCAGGCCCATGCCTTGGTCAAAACACTCATCTGAATCCCATGAAATCATGATGGGGTTTCTAACTGTTGAATATAGGTGAGTGGTATGTGGGTGTTTTGAGAGCCGTGTATAATAAAAAATTGGGAAATGATAAAAATATTACAGATTTAAAAGTGATTTTTCTTAAAAGTAGCTATCAGGGAGTATTCATAAAATATTCATGGTGTAAAAATTAACAATTCAAGGCAAGTCTGTACATCCATCACCTCATTTAAGAACTAGAACATCTCCGTCACTCGTGAATCCTCCCTTGTGCTCCTCCCTGGTCCCTTCTCCTCCCCTCTAATCTCAGAGGTGCCTCCCTAAAATATGTTTATCATTCTCTTTCCTTACAATCCTCCTGAATGTCTGTATCCCTAAGTAATGTATTATGTAAATCTCACATTTACTAACTTTGTAAGTGGAATCATTATGTATGCTTTGGCAACTGCTTTTTCAGTCGTGGTTGACTCTATCTACAAACAAGTTGGGTGTGAGTTTCAGACACAGGGTTGATTAATTATGTTATTTAATTAAATACCTTTGAACACCCTAACCTTTAGTCTTTTCTACCCTTCTTTTTTTACAAAAAAAGGGGGCAAAAGAAAATGAACCAGTTGTCTTATTACATGAAAAAGCTCCACACATGGTCATCCTATGGCTTTGCAACCATCTCAAACCAAAGTTCAGTGAACACTAAGCTATAATTACACTGAAATAGCTTTAAAATGAAAAGATAACGAAATGTATCCACATTCAGGTATTTAGAAAGGTTTTCCTCAACTGTTGAAACAAGATTTTTTTTTTTTTTTGGTGAAGTTTAAATAGTCATTGGGAAGTTAATTTACTACCATAATTCACTGTGCTCTCCAGTTATCAAATTTTTGTGTACTTGGGATTTGGACTTCCCCACCCCAACTTGTGTAGTCATTAATTAATGTGTCCCACTTACCCATTTTCCATTTTCATGGCATTCTTGAGGTTTATTTTAGGTTTTTCCGTCTCAGGCCAAAAGAGTTTGGCAGCAGCCAACGATGCGGGTGCCGACATAACTGACGCCGTTAGCAAGTGGGACGATGGGATCTGTAATTTCAGAAGCGGCAAACCGAAGGGTTAGCTTTCTCCCATGTTCAGAGAAATGGTCCGAGAGCCTTACAAGGGAAAAGATGGGGCAGGGGCTGACTGTATGCCAGAAAGCAATGTTTCTTTGGAGATTTGGAAGAGCAACTCTAGCTCAATGAGCAAAGTCACAACATCTCCTTGAGTCAGAGGGATGAGGAAGGCATTTGTGTTAATTGACCACATCCTCCGGGAGACACACAAAACCAAAATCTGATCATTGGTAAAAACCCAAAGATGATTCCTCAACCTCTCTGTTGTCCTTTTGAACATTCAAATAGTCCCTAAAGCCCACAGATCACTCCATCATCGGTTTATATAGGGGATGTGGGAAATAGGGACCAGGCCTGGTCCACGAGCAGGCATGGACAGCCCCCTCTCCACCTTCCTTTTGCTCTCTTGAAATCCTTTGTCTTTACACAATATTCATTGATCTGGAGTCTTTCTAATCTGTGAACTGTTTCCATTTTCCTCATGGCAAGTCCACTCTTTCCCCTTCCCACTCCGCCCTTACATTGTCTCTGGGTTCTCTTCCCTATATTTTCAGAATTCCAGTATCAGTCCCTCCCTCTGCATTCCCATCCCACCTAGCACCCTTTCCAAGGCAGCATCCCCACAGTGGGGGCAGAGTGAACCATCTGGGGGTCCACGCAAACTGCTTGTTCCTGAAGTATCCTCTGCCCCTTTCTTCTTCCCTCTTCCTACTAATGGGCTCTCCAAGACCTGGATGAAGACCTGGAATGAAGGTCACTTCTCTTGTAAGAGATCCTACTTGCCCGAGTCCCACAGTGTTGACTGTGTTATTGCATTTCTTCACTGGGCTTTGTATCCGTGTGTGGCTTATAAGCTCTATGTCTAGGGGCACATGCACCAGTTACCAGAACATTCTCCAGCCCTACACCACAGACCAGCTCTCAAGCTTGGCCATACATTAGAATCTGACAAGTCTTAAAAAATATTAATGCCTGGGTCTCATTCCAAGAAATTCTGGTTTAATTACTCAGAGGTATGGGCCTGAGCATTAGAGAATTTGAAAGCTCCTAGGAAATTCTAAGGTGCAATTATTTGAGAACCACTGCTCTAGACAAGGGGTCACAAAACTTGTCCTGTAAAGGGCCAGAGAGTAAATATATTTGGCTTTGAGGGTCAAAACTACTCAACTCTGTAGCATGAAAGCTGTCATAGACAAATGAATAGGAGTAGCTGTTTTCCAATAAAACTTTATCTACAAAAACCGGGGCAATCTGAATTCACATGATTGCATTTTGATATTTTTATTCTGCAAATGTAGGTGGCAGAGACTTAAAGCCCCCAAGCTCCTTGGGGGGTCCCTGCATTCAAATGCTGAAGCAACAGTGACCAACTTTTGCCATACAGCAAAAAAGACACTCTCTTGATCTCCTTTGTCACCATCAATGGGAAAGGGGTGGGGTGGGAGAAATAACAATAGCAAAGAAAGCAAAGGGAAGAAAGAAGAAAGAGGGGGTTGAATTTTCCATAAATTAATTCTAAAACCTTCTTACCCCAAAAGAGATGTATGCACCTAAGACGCTTCCAGCGATTGTAGAGAAGCCGGCTGTCATGATGGCGTGGAGTTCAGACCTGGTGACGTGTGGTAAATATGGTCGAACCAGCAGTGGAGATTCTGTCTGGAGACAAAGAAGGCAGACTAGATCAAATGTTCATTTTTAAATCTTATGCCAATCTACTCAAAATTTTATTCTCATGCTGGGTATGGTGGCTCACGCCTGTAATACCAGCACTTTGGGAGGCTGAGGCTGGGAGGATCCCTTGAGCCCAGGAGTCTGAGGTTATGGTGAGCTGTGATGATGCCACTGCACTCTAGCTTGGGTAACAAGAGAGACGCTGTCTCAAAAAAATTTTACTTTTTATTCTCTGAAACAGTGTTTCTAAGGAGTGAACTTCAACCGCAGACCAGCTCCATCAGCATCACCTGGGAACTTGTTAGAAATGCAAATTCTCCATTGACTAAATTAGAAACCCTGCAGGTCTGGGCCAGCAATCTGTAGTTGAACAAGCCTTCCAGGTGCTTCTGATGCATGCTCAAGTTTGAGAAGCCGTACCATCAATGTCTGTATCATTTGAACTCTATGTCACTGTGCATATATGGGCATGTTTAAATTTTGCAAAATTTTCAAGGCTAGTCATATAAGGCCACCTAGCCTCGGATTAGACTCTATGATGACCCAGTACACTTTTCTAAGGGTTGGACTGTGCACGGTGGCCTGGCCTGGTGGACTGCTGATACATAAGCCACTGTGACTTCCCATCTTCCAACTTCACCTTAACAGACCCTAACCCTATTTCCTGCTACTTCAGGGCAATAGAGATACAAGTATTAAAAAACATACCAGCAATAACAAGGACAGGCCCTATTGTAATTAAAAAGCAGAGACTCTTCTCTGATGAGTGAACAGGAACCAAACAGAGGGTGTTTGTAAAGGCTTGCATCCTGCGAAGGAGTGCAGGCAGCCTCCGTAAAAAAAAAAAAAAATAGCTGTACTTTCAGCATATTAAGAGTCAAACTGAGTAGCATGGATGCTTGTATGCAATTTACAATTTTCTCCTCATTATTTCTAATTGTTCTGTAAGATTGAATGTGTTGAGCCTCAATTTATAGACTACCTAGGAACCCAGTACAGGAGCCCTCTTGCCCTGCAGGTAGGAGCAATCAACTCACAATGGTGCTCTAATTATTCCCGAGAGATTTTATGACTGTAATTATAATAATTTTAACTCCTGTGGAAGAAGTACGAGTCCCCACTCTTAAGACTATGCTCGGGGCTAGCGAGTCGGGCTTACCAACCAGATGGCTCAGCCTGCCTGGAGCAGTTGCGAGCCTGGGATTTGGGGCCATGTTTTTCTGGGTGACTTGATTTGTTGCTTCAAATCCAATTTCCCTGGGCAGTGGTGGTGGCAAGCATGCACACTTGGTTTCCTCGGTGCGTGATGCCATTCCGCCTGAAGCTGCATGTCCCGAGAGATGAGTAGCTTATCACCGTGTCTTTCTTTTCCACCCCTCTGCAATGCTGCTGTTTCGAGAGACAACGCTGGGCATCCTATTTCCTTACTTAAGTGAACTTCAGACTAAAGTGTGTTTATCCATGTGATGGATCAGGAAGGTGAAAATTGTAGCCTAAAATCTAATCTTGGATGAGAAGGAAAAAGCTAAGAGCATTTTCCTTCAGCCTCAGCAAAGACAGGCTGTTGGCCAGTTCAGACAAGTTGAAAACGAGCCCAAGTATTTGTACAGCTGCACAGCACTTGGCGGGAAGCCTCCGTCTGTCGCCTCGACTGCCACAGGCGCTATCGTGCGGGATGTGAGGCTGCCCGTTGCATATTTGCAGCTTAAGACAGCGAAATCCATCCGAGTGGAAGAGTGACCAGTCCCTGAAGAGCTGCCCAGATCTCTCAGTAACTCACTAAACTCAGAAAAGATTTGTTGAGAATCTATATATGAGAGGCCCTGTGCTTTAATCAAATGACACAACCTTCCTTACTCTTCATAAACTTTCAAGAACCCAATTCCATAGCAGTGTACCCAGACTCTTGGGTGGGATCTCTCTCTCTCCCCGCCAGCCTACTCTAAAAGAAATAACAATGGGATATTTTCTTATGTGGCTTTTTTTTGGAAAGAGACTATCCATTTCAGAAGATGTTTTGTTGTGTTTTTTGATATTACAACTTACTTGTCCGACAAACACATTGCCGGCAGCAACTACAGATTCTATAGGAGATGATCCCATAGTGACTAGCATGACCCATCCAATCTGAAAGGAAGAAAAGGACAAAGTCAGTGAACAACTCTTCATGTACAGAAAACTTCCAAGTAGGGGATAAGAATCTTTAAACTGGAGTCAAGATGGTGAGGTCTTCCACCACTGTTGGCAGCCTGGCGGTGGTGCCAAATGGAAGTACCGGCCCACAGAGCAGGCCGATCCGAGCCTGTTTCAGCGGCAAGTCTGAGTCATTGGATGTACTTCGAACAGTATACAAATGACAGTGGCACCCATCTCAGGATTGGGGGACTTCCTGCTACTTTCTTTCTTTTTTTTGCCTTAGCCATGAGCACAGTATTCTGAATGTTTAAACCTACAAACAGAAAATTATGGGCCCTGGAGCTCTTGTTGTAATGCTGATTTCTGCTGGTACCTGTACTCTGGTTCTCTTTCTCCTTTCTCCCTTTTATGTCTCCTCCTGTTTGTACATTTTGACTTATTTACAGGGATCAAAAGAGGGGTGTGGCTGTGCCCCAAGCACTGTGTGCACTGCCCCTCCATCGTGTGCATCCCAACTAGCTTAAAATCTCCTCATTTTCTGATCTAACACATGAGTGCAGGACTCACAGTGGCTGGGCCAGTAGGAAGATTACATCTTCAGCTTTTTTTTTTTTTTTAATTTGTGTATTACAAAACTTCCTTGGGAGCAAAAAGCAGCTTCTCCTTCTTGCTCTGATTTCTTTAGCAAGTCCAGGACCTGAAGCTTCTATTTCTGTAACATCCCGAAGATAAGCAGGGCCTTTGCGTAAGGCACAAGGCAGATAACCAAGCTGAAGGAGCAACACTGTTTTCCCCGGGCAGGTATCTGACCTCAGTTCCTTGGCTAAAGACGGAACTGCTGTGGTATCATGAAGTAGCTAATGGATGACGAATCAAAGCCCTGTTAGAAATTTCCAAGATAAAATTCCCTCTATGGACACATTTAGGATTTTGGAGTTTGAATCTAACAACTTGGGTGGTGGTGGTGGTAGGTAGGTTGTGGTAGGAAGAGAAAGGCACTTTGGAAATACCCGGGTAAAAGGCTCTGAGGACTTCGTGCCTGGGAGGATCAGCTCTACACCTGTCACCCGGTCCCTCCAGTCCCAGTACCTTTCTAATAACCCACTGCATCAGCCCGAGGTAGTACAGCATGGACATCACGGTGCTGAAGAAGACCACAATTGGCAGGACCTGGGGGGACAGAAGCAGCCACGGGTTAACGTTGGGCCCAGCTGCACCACAGGTTTCATATGAGGTTTCCTCTCTGCCTCCTTTTCTCCTGTGGAAACGTCCTCAAAATACTGGAAATTCTTTTGAACTCAACACTTTTCTCAGGCAGCTTCCCTGGTTACAGTCTCTTATTCTAATGTGTTCTAGATAAGTTTCAGTGTATTTCACAGGAAACTTCACCTTTTTTTTTCCAAGATGAACTTTTCTTACTCAGAGAAGGAATGAAGTTTTGTGGGGAATTTATCAACTAGATCAACAACCTTAAGCCCACCAGCAAATATTCTTACTGTCCTGACACTAAAAAGATACAATCTTCACCATTAATGAGCAGAGTGGGTCGAGATGAATTGTGAGCAACTTTAAATCTTTATACTGGGGCTATAGAGGCCGCAGAAAGCAAGGAGGCTGCTCACACACAGTATTTCCTATGCAGTAAGCATTCATCCTTTTAGATTTTAAAATAAAGATTATTTTAGCTATAGATTTCTGACTCACTAAAAAAGTGACAACGTTTCGGAAATTAGTTTAGTTCTGTGTTAAAGAAAGTGCATTTTCTTAGATCCTATTTTCCTGATGCTCTTTGTGTGGCTTCAGTGCAGCCTGTGTCCCCACAGGGAGGGGTTTCTACCCGACATCGGCCACACAGAGCCGTGGGCTGGGCCCCTCCGCACCGCCACCCTACCTCACCCCTCCACCACTGTGCCCCAGCTAAATGGCCAGAGACAAGCTGCCACCAGAAGTACAGAATGACCAGGAACAGTCTGTACAGGATCTAATTTAGAAAAAGCTATTAATAATATATATTAACAGACATTTTGTGCTAGTATTCAGAGCTCACTCACTGTGAGCCTTTTATTGGCCATGATGGGCAGCCAGCGCCTTCCTAAAAGCTCGAGGGAGTTGAAGGGGCTCGTCTCTGCAATGTTCCCACAGGGACTCTGCACCCGCAGGAGAGAGGGGACCCCACTGCCCTGGAAGCGGGAGGGAGGTCTGACGACACCCGCATTGTCCGAGTGGCAAGTTACTTTCTTTATGACTTTCGTCTTTTTCCAATTCTGAATTCAATTCATGCTATGAGCATATTTCTACCTCACACTGTAAACACTTGATCTTTCAGAGATGGCTTAGTTATCTTAGTCTTAAAGCCAAATCAGCAGTTTAACAAAAAGATTCAACATAAAAGTTAGCCCAACTGAAACCAGGGAAATTTGGAGGTAAATTTGGAGTCTCTAGGTGACAAAATAATTTAGAAGTGTATGAGCACCAACACACCACAAAAAAGAAAGCTGGAGAGAAACCCAAATGCATCTTTCTGACTCATTGACAAGTATCGCTAGGGACTTCCCAGAGGGTATGTGGAAGTCCCAACTGTGCCCAGTCACAGGGCCAGGTTGCCTTTCCCCTGTAAAATAATGTGTCTCCTTTGGGTAGAAGGCCCAGCTTCCAGGCAAAGGCTGTGCAGAAGGGGAGATGAGAAAGGTTTAGCACGGAGATGGCTCTGGAAGCACAGAGGTTGATGTGGCTGACCAGCTGTGTGTGGGACTGAGAGTTTTTCCCAGTGCAGAGCTGTCATTGACCCTGGACCTGTCAGCCATTGTCGGCAACATGCCTATCCTTGTCAGGAACATGATGTTCTTTTCCCTGAAGTCCCACATACTGATACCCCATATGATTTTTTCATAGATATCTCAGTAAGTGCTACAAGCTCCCCCGCCCAATATTTGAATATTTGTGACTTCCTCTGGATGTCTCCCTTAACACTATAGTAACAAAGTACAATGTGTGCACCCCACTGACTTCAGATAACATTGTAAATGAAAAACAGCGGTGATGTGTTGCATGCCATGGACAGACTCGGCAGTGGCATACCTCGCTTTGGTCACTTAAGTTCTATCTGAACATCTACGAAGACTGAGAAGTTAGAGAAAAGGCAGTGACTACCAAGAAAGGGGGTTTGGCTTTACCTTAAATGCGAAGAAGTGATCTTTGTATTTCTCACCAAAGACAAATGAAGCACCAGCATCAGTGTACTCCAGAAAAGTCTGAGTTAAAGAAAAAGAGAGATCGTTACAATCATTTGAGAGTCTACAGTAATGCTAGGACTCTGCAGAGGATGGAAACCCAGCAGACTTGTTGTATAGACCTGGAAAGGTCATTTTCTCAGCTTTGCCCCCTTCGATGAATGGCATGGGATTATATTTTTGAGTTATACCTGCATTTCTGACATTCAGTCTGACTCCAGGAAGCTAAAGAAGGAGCCAAATGTGGTCCAGCAAACCACAGATGGCACATGGGTGGCGCAGGTTACCACTGGGTGCAAGGGAAGACTGTTTCTCTGTCCTTGGAAAGTGCAGCACCCTTTGGGCAGGGGGGAGGGGGCAGTAGGGACAAGGGAGTGATGTAGTGGGTGATACAGGTGGGGGGAAGTAGTAATATTAATAAACTAGACAGATTAACATATTTAACACAAAATGATTTGTCTAACCTATGCTACAGGATTAAAATTTGGGTGAACTAATGCCAAAAAATCTATTTCTAACACGTCTTGAGAATTACATCCAAAAGTTAAATGCATCATATAAAAGCAAGGTGTTCTTTTGAACCAAACTTACCTGAACTTGTTTGCCCAACCAATTGAAAGCTATAAATCCAGGGTCAGTCCTTAGAATCAAGAGCCCAAGAAGAAACTGTAACCCAATTCCCCAAAAGACGGGTCTCCAGTAAACCTATGCAGAAAGATCAAGAGGTATATCTTAGTAGGAAATTAATGCTAACTTTGGCATGTGTCTGAAGGATCACTATTTCCTTGGAAGCATTCTCGGATGTGGCCTGTGACCCATCTTCTTTGGGATGGCCAAAGCAGTCATGCGTGTGGAATCCCTTGATAGGACCATACCTTTCAAAACTCAGGATTGTGTTCCCTCTTCCTAAACCTGAATTTGTAGCCTTCGCTCCCCGAAAAGTAGGTAGCTATTATGTCCTGCTAAATAACTTAGACGTGAACAGTAGTCTAAGAAGGGCCAGTAAAGGAGGGAGGATCTGGATGTCCTAGTCATGTTGCAAATATTGGACACATATAATTATTTCCTGTCTGGAAAATGGAAAGGCAGAACATGATTTCTCTGTGTGTCCAAGGTTTGTAGATCTGACAATTTCTAAGTAAGTAATTTTCTGCCCTGTTGAAGGGCTCTCGTTTCACTGTGAAAGGGACCCAGAAACTCTAATGCAGACCCAGGACATAGCAGGAAGGGACACTCATCTGCTTTCATTTTTGATGCAGGGCTGAGTGGTCTGAAAAGAACTATGTGATTAAGCACAGACAACAGAGATGTGTACCCAAGCAGGGCAAAGGATTTGGGTCATATTAGGTGAACTTGGTCTCTCATTAATGCTCTTTTCTTGGGTCAGTCTTTTAACTGGTAAAGTCTTCCAGAGTTTGCCAAGAAGCCTCAGTGTCTCAGAATTCTTTCCCAGTTCATGGGTTACCAGCTGACAGAGCAAGGATGAGAATCGGGTTTGGGGGACTGGGGGTGGAGAAATGTATAAGGACAAATTTTTGGAGTAAAAAATACCAAATTGCAAATGGTGTGTGGATAAACTGCAGGGTCCAATGACAGAATATTAGATTATTTACTGGTCTGGGGAAATCTGGATCAAAATAGATGAGTTTTCCCTTTACACGTGGTTGACAGGGGTGGTACGTGAATAGAAGTTGTACTTGACAGGGAGAGAATGTCTCCCTGGTTGTGTAACTAGAAAATCACTGAGGGTGAAACGGGATTTAAATAGAGCGCCCTGGCCACTTTAAATAATCACAGCAAGGTAAGAAGAATATTGAATACTACTTAAATTCTCTCACAATCAGTATTTTGAGTAATTCATACATGGGAGAAAAAACCCAAAAGATCAATTTCATACTTACTCTGGTCGGGTGCTTAGAAAACAGAAATAACAGGACTATGTACATTATGAGCCCACCGAAGGACACCAGATGCTGTCGGCCCATCCTGGCAGTGTCCAAGACCAGCCAGAAGATAACCCCCAGGATCAGGGAGCTCCAAATCACCCTAAGAGAACAGGAAGGGAAGCACTGGCATCATTTGTTGTGCTAACATGAGAATCGTAATCAGGCTTAAACTAACAAACAAAAAATGTGAGTGAGAGTAACACACCCCAGTACCAGGAAGCTGTGCTTTTGCGAATTGCAACAGACCCTTTTTGGTTCTAGCTATCATGGCAGATAGCCAAAAAATTAAGCAATGTGTCCCTCTCACCCTACTACTCTTGGGCCCTTTGCCTGTTCAAGGCTATATAAAGGGGTCAGAGAGGAGAAAGGATGTTTAGAGAGAAAGTCCAGTGCTTTCTTTGAGAGAGGTATTGGGATTTGTCACTTCTTGTTTTGGGAGTTGGGTGAAGTGTTACCTTCTTCCCTTGAAGGGAGAACTTGAAATGTGTTCCCTGCAGTTGGGGGACCTCACCAGAGCCTCACAGAGCTGCCTCTTGCTTTAGACCGGGTTCGGACTCCCCTGGGGAGTCTAGCGGGTGGGACAAGGCTGACTCACTGCTTGCATGGCACAGCCAGAAAGGCTGCTGTGTTGGGATTACACAATCCCAGTTTATTAGGCCAAGGATATGGGACATTTTCTGGTAGATCCCATGTGAGCCTCACTGGGGAGAGGCTGGTCCTGGATCCTACCTAGGAGGACCACCTGGAGGGAGAGGAGGTTCCACAGAGAGAGGCTGAGGGGAAGGCCCTGAGCAGTCACTGCAGGACGTGGGGGCCTCTGGGAAGGAGTTGTCATTAACACTTCACAGGCCCTTCCTCCCAATGAGGCCAGCTTCCTACCCAGAGCAGGAGGCCACCTCCCCAAGTCAGAACTGTCCCAGCTCTGTCTCTCTCCTGGCTTTGAGACTGGCAGAGGGGCAGGTGACAAAGCAGAAATGCGGGCCCAAGCTGGGGAGGAAAGATGGGACTCTTGGTCAAGTTCACAGTTTTCATTATTGTATGGGAAAGCACATCCTGATAGTCAAAATGTGCCTGTGACCATTGGACTATTAACTAAGAGTGAGCAGAAGAGTTGTGGGCTTTTGACATTTTTATACAAAGTGCAAAGTAGATAGCTCCCACTGAATCAAATTGAAAGGATGATGGATGAGAAAAACTGAGTTGTATTTTGATCACAGTCCACAGGTCACAATTTCAACATACTGGTTGGTTACACAAAAAGTCAACTGCTAGTGATCCTTGACAAAGTAATTTTTTTTTTTTTCTTGAGGCAGGGTCTCGTTCTGTTGCCCTGGCTAGAGTGCAATGGCATCATCATAACTCACTGCAACCTCAAACTCCTGGGCTAAAGCAATCCTCCGGCCTCAGCTTCCCAAGTAGCTGAGACTACAGACCTGCACCACAATGCCCGGTCAAAAACCTAAGTTTTTAATGAGCAAAAAGCATGGAGGAAAATTAGGAGAAAAGAAAAAGAAAAGAAAGCCTAAAAAATTATTTGGATTCACCAGTCAACAAAGAAGTGCAACGAATGACATAGTGGTTGACTTAAATCAATCAGAAATGGATGTAAAGATTTATATTCATCATGACATTTAAAATAGCAAAAATTTATAAGAACAATACATGGTCAACCATACAGGAATACAAGTGAAAAACTCAAATTCAAGACTGAATATGTTCTGTGATCTGCATTTTGAAGACAAATTTTAAAGAGACTATGTATAACTTGTATAAGAAGAAAAAAGTTGCAGGAAATGAAAGCTCATTGCAGACGTGTTGTCAGCAATCTCCAGCATTTTGTACTTATAGACCAATTCTTTATAAATAGGTACTGAGATGAGATGGCATTCGTGCTGCTGTCCCCTGTCTTGTGCCAGGACAGATATTAGTGAGCCATCACGAAGCCCTTCCACTGACAGGTTAGAGGGAGAGCTAAAGCCATCCCTGCTATGACTAAACCCTCCCACTATTGTACACTCCTGACTGTTTCTTGATACGTGGGTGTGTAATTGTCTATCTAATACAGCACAAGAAAAGTTATTAGATTAACATCCTTTGGACAGCATTTATCATTTAATAACACTTGAAATTAAGGCAGTTTGTAGGGACATTTGGACACATCTCAAATGGGTCATCACCTCATCTAGGCCTTGATTTCCTATTTGTAAAATGAAGACATTATAACAGATCATTCCCTAGGTTGTTTCGAGCTTCAATATCCCATCAATGAGGAAGCAATTTCAGAACAAATTCTTGGAACCGTGTTAGAAAAGAACAACACCCCTTTCAGCTGCAATAAGAGAACCGATTGCATTTACCACTTCATCCAGAACCAGTGGCCGTTCAGAAGCCTTCTGCCAGGAGATAGGATCTCGTCAATTCGAGGTTCATATCTGGCCATCAGGTGATCCCAGACAACAAAGAAGATGGCGGTCACGGTGATCACAAAAAGAGGAAGGGCTCTGTGAAAGTTCAGCACACAGGCTGCAATCACCATAGCCAGATAACCTGTCCAGGAAGCAAACGCAGAGGTTGAGCATCAATACCTGCTGGATGCCAGCCTCAGCCTGGGGAGGTTTAATCAAGGGGCCATTGAATGCAGGAGCACTCTTGACTTGGCTACTGTCTTCTCCAATGGGCATTTTTGATGTTTTTCTTTCTTTCTTTTTTTTTTTTTTGAGACAGAGTCTCTCGCTTTGTTGCCTGGGCTAGAGTAAGCGCCATGGCGTCAGCCTAGCTCACAGCAACCTCAAACTCCTGGGCTCAAGCAATCCTCCTGCCTCAGCCTCCCGAGTAGCTGGGACTACAGGCATGCGCCACCATGCCCAGCTAATTTTTTCTTTATATTTTTAGCTGTCAAGATCATTTCTTTCTATTTTTAGTAGAGACGGGGTCTCGTTCTTGCTCAGGCTGGTCTCGAACTCCTGAGCTCAAACGATCCACCTGCCTCGGCCTCCCAGAGTGCTAGGATTACAGGCGTGAGCCACTGCGCCTGGCCATTTTTGATGTTTTTCAAACCAAGTCCCTAGGATTCTCACCATGAAGGCTAGGAGGACAGGATGCCAGGTCATTTTCTTATAGGACCTACTGAGTTCTTGGATCTCGAGGCTGGATCATTGGGCCTCCCAACTTAGTACTAACCATTTTTCCCCCTGGCATTCAGACTCTGCAGGGCAGCTACTATGAGAGACAGGCCATGTGTTGAAGCAACACTAGCATACAGGTATTGACTCCCCTGGTTTGCACCTCACATTTGGCCTCAGCTTGAGTAGGAAAATAAACTTACCAACAATAGACCACGTCTCTAAGTGCCACAGAATGTCCAAGGACAAAGGGGTGAGGGCAGTTACAAAGGTGGCTGCTTTTGAAGAGCAGATGTGAGAATAAGAATAAGGTTTCCTACTCTTAAAGGTCAGCAAAGACTATCTGCAGGTTAAATCCGTTTGGCCTGCCACATGTTTCTGTAGGTGGCAAGTGCGATTATATTTGGATATTTGTGTTCTACCAATATGGTGAGGGAACACAGCCATGTCTGTCTGCTTATGTACTGTTCATGGCTGCTTTTTCACTATAATGGCGGAGTGATGTGGTTTTGACCTTATGCCCACAATACTGAAAATCCTAGAGTACTCTCTGGCCTGGCAGAGAGAAAGTTTACCAACCCTGCTGTTTCCTGTTGCAGCTGTCTGAGCACCAGCAAAACCGCTGACCTCAGTGGTGCAGCAGTCTGGGATTAATGTCTGTGGGCTTGGGTGGGAATGCTCGTATTTTATATGACAGGAGTGTTCTTTAAAATGGGCCGAGGAGCCCTTTGCTTTGGAGGGAGTAAAAACAGGAGACATTGTGTCTTGCCTTCGGGTAAGAGGAGTGGGCCGGAGGGCCCTGGCTCCTCGGGTTGCATTCACAGAAAGCATGAATTGGTTGCATTAACCACTCCACCCCCTCAAATCCACGTGACAAAAATGAAAGCTATATGAGCCCTTGAGAGAGGTGACTCAAAAAATTAGCTGCTGGCCTCAAACAATTTGCGTACGTTTCTCCTGCTGAGACTCAAGACATAGGGGCTTATCGATTTCCCTCTCTGCCTCTCTGTGTGACTCAGTGAGCACCAGGAGGAGGTTTATTCTCTTTCCACACAGTCAACATTTGAGGGATTCCCCCAAAAAGAGACAGTGGTATCCCCACTCCCTTTGTTATTTACCTGCTAACAAAATGCCCCAGATGATGTACCGAAGAATGGTTTTGTGTTTCCTACAAAAATCACAAACTGTATCGTACTTCCTTTCCAAACACCTGTAACACAAAAGCAAAAAGGCAGCCAGAAGTAAATATCAAAAACATGAAATAAACTGGCATGATAAGGCTAGAGTAGGCTTTGTAAAACAGGCAAGCAAGCAAATTCGTGAAGCATATGTCTCACAAAATAGAAATGGGAAACTCATTTCATCTTAGACTAAAATCAGCCATGACTTGGCCCAACCCTCACTGAATAACTGTGCCAAGCCCCGAGGGATTAGGGAGATGCAGAAAACACACCCCCGGGAAGGCAGCAGGGTGAATGGATCACCAAGCAAAAGCCGAAGCAAATCACAGGAGGAGAGTGTTTCTGGTTAGTCTATGAGAGCCTCTGTTAGCTTCAACTAATGGTTATTAAATGTTTACTGGTAAAAAAATAAGAAATAAAAAGCCGAAGAACTGTCATCCCTCCTGGTTCTCCAAAGTTTGAGCACGTTGGAGGTTGCCTGCCTTAGATCGTCCATTCCCTTTAGTCCAAGGCTGACAAACTTCAATAGGTGTGTATTAAAGGCAAAGCAGGATTTTGCGGATTTGAGGGCTATTAACAAATGGGTTGTCACAGCTTTCTCAGAAAGTTCTGGACCTGGTGGAATGTCTGTTTCTGTCCAGGGTATTTTCGTTTTTTGGAGACAGAGTCTCACTCTGTTGCCTTGGCTAGAGTGCAGTGGCATCATCCTAGCTCACAGCAACCTCAGACTCCTGGGCTCAAGTGATCCTCCTGCCTCAGCCTCCTGAGTAGCTGGGACTACAGACCTGCACCGCAATGCCCAGCTAATTTTTCTATTTTTAGTAGAGATGGAGTTTGCTCTTGCTCAGGCTGGTCTCGAACTCCTGAGCTCAAGCAATCCTCCTGCCTTGGCCTCCCAGAGTGCTAGTATTGCAGGTGTGAGCCACCATGCCCAGGCCTGTCCAGGGCTTTGATACAGGTGGGTAGGTAGCGCATGAGTGATGTGCATGTCTCATCATGTCTCCTGGGGAGGATGGTGTCCAGTGGTCCCTCAGGCGTGCGTTTGGAGAAGTGGCTCTCCTCTCCTCTGGGGATTTTCTTGTCCCCAGGTGGGAGCCTCTTTCCTTGGAGGCCTCCCGTTCTCCCACTTGAGGTGGGGTGGGAGGAATTTACATGCACATTTAACCATTGCCCCTTCCAGGCCACAGGAGAGCATTTCTAAAATGACCCTTTCTCACCCCATATAGATGATTCCCAGTCTCCAGGACCTCAGGGGACCTGACTCCTACCTGGGAGACCTGCTCTCCCCTTGGTTAATGCCTCCACTTCCAACAGTCTTGCCTGTGTGTCCCAGACTCAGCCACCTCTGAAGCTTCAGGGCACAGCTCAAGTCCTTCTAGAAAGCTTTCTTGCATCTTTTCAGAGAGACACATTCCTCTACCCTTTATTCTTACTGTCTTCTTTGATTGTGATTTGTTATAAACCCATTGCTGTCTGTAACATCCTGGCGGGAGTAGATGTCTGTGAGCTACACACAGCAGCACCAGGAGTAGGGCTTTGGATATAGGGCGCTCAAAGGGCATTCCTGGATTTCACAGATAAGCAGAATGGGAGTGCACACTGCTTATCTGGAACAGCATTTTATAGCTGAGAGTTGGGACCCATTAGTGGATTGTGAAGTCCACACATGACATCTACCATTAAAAAAGAAAGCATCAGTGTGTCACAGCTAAGAATGATAGGGATCCTTTCATGAAACTTCCATTGTTATATGTGTGAATCTGTGTACTGACAATTAGAAACAGCTCTCTAGAAGACGCTGGGCGCATACAAGCATGGTGAAGACTGTTTCTCATGGTCTGATTGAGGAAAGACCAATGATGCATTACTGAGTTGAAGCTACAGTGCTAAAAAGTGACAGCACAGAGGGTGGCATTTAATAGGGTACATCCATCTACTGTAGGTTGACTCAATCAGGTTCCTTAATGCCAGGGAATGGGTGTAGTCCATTATAGCAAATCTGACTCTGCATAAAGTAAGGTGGCTGGAATTAGGCATCTTCGGTCATTTGGTTTTCCAGGCTGAACCATTCCCAGCCTCCTGGTGGTGGTTTCAGTCCCATTAACATCACTGAAACCTGAGTCCCTCTCAACACCCAAGAGAATTTCCCAGCGTCAGAAGCTCATAAAGTAAAATGAAGGGTGAAACTGAGCACAGGCTTCTGACCGTGGTATATAGTGGCAGGCATTCCCAACCCCAGTTCTGACCAATGCCAGAGGTATCTTCCGATACATAAAAACAAAGTTCCTCGGAGACATAGGAATGTGAATAAAATTTAAATAGGAATTTAGAAAATGGACAAATACTGTAGTGTGATGGCAGAGCAGTAGACAAACCCGCACTAGGATCAGAAGCTGAAACTGTAAGCTGACTCTGTCCCCTCTAGCTGACGTGGGCCAGTCACTCCACAGAGCTTCATTTTCCTGGTTCACAAAATAAAATAATCTTGTCTCTCTTCCCTTACAGGGTTGTAAGGACTTGGAATACCTTTGGAACACTATAGGTGCGAGCAACAGTTTGTTGGGGTTTAAAGTGGATCGGGTTTTGAGAAATCTATTGCTATTGATTGACATCGAGAAGATGAATTAAATACTTTGGTATGGACTGGAGCAATTAGTTGATAATTTACACCTTTAATTAGAAAACTGTCATGGGTGAACTTAAATCTAGACATTGGGTTCTTGTGACATCAGCAGTCTGAACAGACCACATTCATCATCTGAGAGTTCCATTAATTGCTCTGAAAATGGTGTTGTGTGGGGAGAGTGAATGGGAGGTGGGTGGTGACAATCTCTAATAAATCACAAGAGATGTGAAAAATTAAGTGGGGACAAAACGAAGTGGTAAATCCAAATAGGAGGTAGGTGTGGTTATTTCCCTGGTTTAAAAACTGTACCCTTTTTCGTGCATCTCTTGGTCGTCCTCCACATCATCCTTGTTTCTTGGAGAATCCTGCTCAATGGTAACTCGTTCTTCACCCTAGAAACCAAACATCGGCAGAGCAGAGATGGGATAATGAGAATCGTAGGCGTAATGGACCCCACCCTTCTTTGCTTAGAACTCTGGCAAAAAGCTTTCAATAAGTCCCTTTAAATTATTATGCAAGAAGATGGCTCCTATTATCTACTGCACAGACATTTTCTTTCCTCCTATTATCACAAAAAAGTACAGGATCACATTTAATTCTCCCTTTCCTTCCAAAGGAGCAGTTGGTATTTTCTCCTTTTCTTAAGGGACAGGCTCATATTTGTGCTTTTTGCTCCTGTCTCTACTGCAATCATTCAACCTCAGCTCCGTTTTCAGCCAAGTGCTAAATGAATTTAATAACAGAAGCTGTATAAATCTCCCTTAATACTGTGCCAGCCCTGTTTCCAAAGAACTGAGACCACAGCTGGATTTATTTTCCTGGCAGCCCAAGGCTTGCTCTGCGGATATGAATGCAAACTCGGCACATTGGAGATCTGATCAACCTCCCCTTGGAACTAGGGTTCTTCTTTCAGTCAGGCTAAAGGGGAATATTTCTCTTACTCAGCCAGCCCTTACTCTCATTAACTGAGTGAAGTATATCCCTGGGCTATTTTTTTCATGGACAACCTTTCTAGGTACAGTTCGACGTCTCAAATATCCATGCCCTGTAATCCCAGGATGCAGAGGATTTCCTACCTGTCTGCACTCTGCAATAACGTCTCAACCAATAGGGCTGGCTACTGTTACCAATGGTAGTGAAAGCTGGGCAGGAAGTATACACATGGGGAACAGTTTTGAGTGTGCTTTAAGACATATAATGAGAAATCTCAGCTTTTGTTTTCTGTCATATCCAATGTAGCCTTTGATTCTCTTTTAAAAAATCATAGAAATAAATCATGAGCATGTTTCTGAGCTGAAAAGATCATCAAAAATCATACAGTCCTTCGATGCCAAGCTCCATTGTCCTTCTGACCCAGATTACCTGTGTTCTCTGGGCTGGACCCCAGAAACGAGGAAGGTGAGAGGATAATTGGAAGAGAAACCAGCTGAGTCCAAGCTGCAGCTGCTGGGGACATGGTAGAGATGAGTCCTATTCATTTATTTACATCTAACAGCTAACCTTGCCTACAGTTAATGTTTGGTAAATTTTTTATTTAAATGATCTTCACTATTATTTCCTTCCAGTCGAAGTACCCCACGTGCCCTACTGTCTACGAAGTCTTTTCATTTTTTGATCCTTTCTCATCTTTCAAAAACAACAGCAAAACCTCCTTAACCCCCACAGTCATGACATCTGCCCCTTCTCCTTCTGTGCACGGCCAGAGCCCTGCAGAGAGCTGCTCCCTTCTCACACCCTGCTCACTTCTCAGCCCCCTGTGACTGAGCCCCTGCTGAGTGGCTCCTGCCAAGGCCACCAGAGGCCTGTTGTTGCCAGATCTGGTAGCTACTCCTCAGTCTTCACATTCCTGTTTACCATCATAAAATATCTAAAAAAATTTTTGCTTGTCAAAAAACTGAAAAATACTTTTTTTTTTTTTAAAAAAAGAGCAGTTTTAGGTTCGCAGCAAAATTGAGCTGAAAGTACAGAGACTCCTTGTGCATTCCCTCCCCCCTGCCCGTCTCCCCACAGCCTCACCCACTGTGGGCACCCTGCACCAGAGCAGTTCATTTGTGACAACTGATGAACTTATGTTGTCACATCATCACAACCCAGAGTCTACGGGTGCCATTAGGGTCCACTCTCGGTGCTGTGCATTCTATGTGTTTGGGCGGATGTATGATGACGTGTATGCCCCATTATGGCATCAGGCACAATAGCTTTACTGCCCTAAAAATTCATCCCTACTTCCTCCTGACCCTCGCTCCCTGGAAACCACTGGTCTTTTTACTATCTCCTTAATTTTGCCTTTTCCAGAATGTCATATAGTTGGAATCATATAGTATGGAGCCATTTTAGATTGGCTTCTTTCATTTGCTAATACGCATTTAAGGTTTCTCCATGTCTTTTCAAGGCTTAATGGTTCATTTCTGTTTAGTGCTGAAGATAATACATTGTGTGGATGTAGCACAGTTTATTTATCTAGTCATCTCCTGAAGGACATCGAGGTTGCTTCCAATCTTTGGCAATTATGAATAAAGCTGCTATAAACATCCCTGTGCAAGTTTGTATGTGAACCTAAGCACGTTTTCTTTTTAGTTTGAAGGATATTTAGTAACGTGGCCATTTTCTACCAATGTATTAAGTGAAATAGATAATTACCTAATACTGTAATTTACATAGTGTGATCCCAATATAGATGACACTTGCATGTGGCTGTATGTTTGCATAAAGGGCAAAGGTCTAAGATGTTAGGCGCTGATATTTTTTTCTTGAATTACAAGCCTTTTCTTTTGTCTCCCAAATTTTGCAATACTTTTTCAAATTTCCTACTTTAAAAAAATTATTCTTTTATCATGAGAAAACTCCCCACAAAATGATACATTAGTGAGAACCCAGAATTACTTTTTTTAAAAATTTAATTCACTTTATTCTTTTTTTCTGAGCATTGCACTATTTATTAGGGTATAGTTTTTTCTTAAACTTTTGTACCCCCAGAATTACTTTTTAAAGAATGATCTACATGGGTCATTTTTCTTACCTTTTTAGCAGCAGAAAGCTCTCTTTAAATAAAATCCTACCCAGAATTCAATAAGTGAAATAAAACAGAGTTCCTCAGACTCGTGTAAATTTAGGTGCCACTGAGGAACCCTAGGACATTATGGACACAGTTTTAGAACCATAGCTACCTTAAAATTTAGGTTTTTTTTTTTTTTTTTTTTAATACCCGTGCTTTTTGCCCTTGGAATGGAGCTTGGAATCCATAACTGTCAAAGCCTGGGTACTCTTCCCATCAAGGAACTCTGAGGACGGTTGTAAAAAAACAAAGTCCCTTTGTTTGGTCATGTGTGTTTTCTTCCCAACTCTGACATACACACTGTAATCACCATGTAATTCGTTCCTCGGAGTGCTGGCCGGGCGTCACGTCCCCACCGTTGTCAGGGGCCTGTTGTGCAGCGGTTACCATGGCACTAGGGTCACACAACCACCATCCAGCCATACCTGTTTGGTGTTTCCATGCTCCCCGCTTTGCACGACTCTGCTCCTAATCGAGTTGTTGTTTTCTGACGTGTTCTGGTTTTTAAAACAGTCCTCTTCATCCTAAGAAAAAAAGTACAGATTGCAAAAGTAAAATGTCAGCGCCAAGGAACAAATGTTCTTCAATGAATGATACCTAGAAGAGTTTTGAGGGATGAGACAAGCAAAGATTAGGTGTTCAGATGAGGCATCTGATCCAAGAAAAAGCTGGTGAACCTCGGGCTCATAAAGAAACAGCTCATTTTTGCTTTGTTTTGCTCTGAGCGAAAGGATGGCTGTGGTCCAACTTGAGGGAGACAGCGGGGTGGACAGTCGCCCTCATCTAGGCCAGGCAACTTTAATAAGCCAAGCAGGGACGAGGGGGCAGGTTTCCACTCTCCTTTCTATTACATCACAGGTTTCCAACTTAAAAAATGAAATAAAATGTAGTAAACCATAGGTTGGATAATTTTATTCCTAGATGTTGTATTTATGAGATGTTGAAATGTGCTTTGTTTGGTTTAAAGCAATCTCTGGTAGTAATGAGCATAAGAAAAATGCCTTCTGGTGAAGCTGTCTTGCTTTTACTTTAAGGAACTGAGTAAGGTTCCCTCTTGGAGGGCTGTCCTGACCTCAGCCGCTGTTTCCAGAAGTGACAAACACCTGGTTTGTTTCTCTTTTATCTCTTTTGGGGTGTCTTTCTCCCATCTCATCCCAACTTGCCGTTTTCTCTGTTAAGTCAACTGAAAAATGGTGTCAGAAATGCCCCCTGCCAGCCCGAGGGCTTTGACCTTGTCTTTGAATAAAGACCAAGTGTATGACTTTGATTTTGACATCAGGTCTCTGGCCCCAAGAATTTGGAAAATACTGCAGTCCAAACTTGTATTGCATTTTCTACTTTTTGAAAACAAGAGCGAATACACGTGAATAACGTCTGGCAGCACACACATGATTTACGCGTAACAGCATTGCTGCCATACTTCCTTCTGTGTTAGGGCAGTTTATATTTTACTTTAGCAGGGTTCCTTGCATACAGCGGCAGTTCCTCGCACAGATCAATCATGTGAGTTAATGAACCACGGTGATTTTAATGCTGCATTAGCACAGCAAAGTAGTACCTCTGGGTACTTGGTATGAAAATACAGCATGGAAGGAAAATATATATGTATATACATATTTTCAAGTTAGAAACAAAACCGAGCACGAGCTGGTGGAATAACAGGACATAGGTGACTGCGAGGCTTAGTCCTTAGGGCTAATTACGTGTGTGACACTACTTACATGTGTGACACTAAGCAGGTCACATCATCCCAAGCCTCAGCCCTCCATGCGTCCACCACACTTTCAGTTCGGTGTCTTGGGGTCCCTCCCAGGATCCCGACATTTGCTGGTTCCATTAGGAGCTTCAGCTTCCTGATGCTGATCATTCCTGCCACCTAGTGGCAGGATCTGAGACTTACTTGTGGAACACAGGATGGGTCCTGCCTTGTTAAAAGTTAATAAAAGCGGAAGGGTTTGTGTGTGTGTGTGTTTTGGGGGAATAATGTGGGTGCTTTTTAAAAGTGGCAACAAAGGTGGAGGCAGGAGAACTGATTAATCCCAGGAGTCTGAAGTTGCTGTGAGCTATGATGTCATCCCACACACTCTAGCACAGGCAACAGAGTGACACCCTGTCTCCAAAAAAAAAAAAAAAGAGGTGACAAGAGCACCTCAGCATGTATTTTTCACTGATACTGTGGCACTGGCAGAGTGTACGCCTTGGCCTTTTAGTGTTTTCAGGGAGAACAATGTCACCCACTTGAGGATTTGCAGCAGAATTAATGGGGTTATTGTGGGCGTTGATTAGTACCTGGAAATTGATTGTTGAGACAACTGTTTTTCTGCTTTTCAAATTACAGTCATGGGACTGCCATTCGGGGCCCCAGATGATGTCATAGCCCATTGTTTCTTTCTATTTAGCAATTTAGATTACTCGTTACCTTTCCATGCCTAACATCCTACAACCACAGCTGTTCTCATGGCTTACCTATCCCTCTACTGAAAGGGTAAGAGGACTGAGGGAGTTGTGTAAGAGTGTTTCTAGGCAGTTTTCACGTGCCACTTTTAATTTCTCCAGTTTGCTGTTGTTCTTAGGTGTGCAGAAGGGTGATGGTCCTGAATTGAGCCCACTTGGAAGGGCAGATACGGGTAGCTAAGAGCACATTGTGCCCGGGGTTTGTTTCCTACTGTCTCTTTGATCTTGCACTTTCTGATTCTCTGGTGAGGACAGATCCACAGTGGCTGTTGCAGGGAGGCACAGATGGAGAGAGGCCTTTCTATTTTCTCCCTTTTGTTCTAAGCCATGATAACTTTGAGAACACTAGAAATTACTAAAATTACTCCCTTCTCCCTCATTTGTGGTAGCCCCTTTCAAAGAGTTATAGCTGACACAGGGCCATCTAGAAAAAAAGCTACATGTCCAAGCTTCCTAGATTCTTGCCAATGAAATGCCAATAGCAGGAGTCCTCCGGGAGGCAGCTCAGGGAATGTTCCTTAGGGAAGCTGGCAGGTGCTCTTGGTCCCTTTGGTCCTTTCCTGTCTTGCTGCCTGGTGTATGGATAGCTCCATCTGGGCCAGAACATAAGGTCCACATCCCAGTGATGTCAGAGTGCGGAGTCAGGAGGAACTCGGGCCCCTGCAGTCCCTGGGCAGCACAGCACACTCACACCAGCTCTGCACTGCCCACCCCCAGACTTCTTTATCCAGATGAAATTAACTTCTCACGTAGTCATGGCGCAGTGGTTAAGGCAATGGACTGGACTAGAAATTAACTTCTCCCTTGTTGCTTTTGGTATTTCCTTTTATTTTGCTCTGAATGATACAGTAGTTGGTAGATAGGAGGCAGTTGCCTTAAACTCTTTACAAAGTTTTGCTTTTGGTCCTCATAAGAGGCCTGTGAAGTGGGTACTGTGATCCCCATTTTTACAGATGAGGAAACTGAGGCAAAGATAAGTGAACCACTGGACTTGGGCTACACAGCCAGAAATGGCTGGGATGAGACGTCAACCCGGACTGTCCATGCCCAGCCCAGCCTGTGTCTGCAGAGCTTGACCCCGTGGACCTGGCACACACGGAAAGACGTACTAGTCTACCAGCAGTTTAACTCCCGTTGGTTCCCTTTCAATTTAGAAAGCCTGATCTGAACCCTAGGTAATAAAGGACAAGAGTAGAAATGATAGAAGTGTTGAAAGTGCCAGGGGTGCTTGTGGCTGCTTTTAAACTACATTTAGGCTCTGGTGGTCATTTCTCAACCCAGAACAGTGGCCTTCCCACCCTGCACACTGGTTTTAAGTGGACTCTATCCTTCTAAATACCTAAGTGGGCACTACTGCCTTTGTGGACATGTCCAGTCTTCATGGCTAGTGGGACATTCTTCAGCCTCTCCCCACCACTGTGCTGTGACTGCACAGCCTGGATTCCCTTCCTCAGTTCTTGTGGCCGTGGTTTCCCTGCTGCAGACTGGCCGTCACGGTGCCAGGGAGCCTTTCTTCTCTACAGCGTTTGCTCTGAACGTATGAGGGGCTTTGAAGGCAGAAGTGCCCACTTAGGTATTTAGAAGGACTGAGGGGGCACAGCTGGGCTCAAGGCCTGCGGTAAGGACGGAAACCTCAAGCACCCAGGAGATGTTCATCCTGACCTTTGGCAGGATGCAGGTGTGCCCAGCAGCCCACTGTGATGTTGCCGAAGACTCCCTGGGGAGTCATCATGAAGATCCCGGAGACCCACACCTTACAGCGAGTCCTGTGAAGTGTTTGGTAATATACCTCGAATGGAAGGCTTTACACTATCGCATCAGTTTTAGATTGGTGGCCAAAGTTGCTTATTTTATTTTACTGTCTATCTATCTACATACTCTATCTGGTTAATTTCCACATCTCTGTACACCTTTAAAGCAATTCGCCTAGAAGCAGTCAATATGGTGCATTCTGAGACGTAGCGATGCCTTAAGTATTGCCATGAATGTCAGGCTCCCAATGCCTGGGACAAAAACGGGACCATGATATCAACTGGATTTGGGACTGTGCACATTTGTAAATCTGTGTTTTACCCACTGGACTCTAAGCAGCTGGGTACTTGGTCCCCTGTTCTCTGCTGAACACCAAGTGCACAGGCCAGTGGCGAACACAGAGGTGCTCAAGAACTGTTTTTGAATGAATGGAAAAGATATTCCCAGAGGTTGCTGAGCTTTATAGCATCTCCTCAACTGAGCAGAAGCCAAATGGTAGGGGACTGCTTTCTCTCCTGCACGAAGGTTCCTTTATTTCTAATATTCGAAGACTCAGTTGTACAAATGAAGGTGTCAGAAATACATCCGCAATTTCTGGCTGGGAGCGGTGGCTCACTCGAGGTCAGGAGTTCGAGACCAGCTTGAGCAAGAGCGAGACCCCGTCTCTACTAAAAATAGAAAGAAATGATCTGGCCAACCAAAAATATATATAGAAAAAATTAGCCGGGCATGGTGGCACATGCCTGTAGTCCCAGCTACTTGGGAGGCTGAGGCAGTAGGATCGCTTGAGCCCAGGAGTGTGAGGTTGCTGTGAGCTAGGCTGACGCCACAGCACTCACCCTAGCCTGGGCAACAGAGCGAGACTCTGTCTCAAAAAAAAAGAAATACATCTGCAATTTCTAATGTTCTTCTGAGCTTCTTCAAGTGACCTAGCCTTTCTGTATCCATTTGTCTGAACATGCAATGGGACTAGGCTAGAGCAACTGCCTCAAAAGGTAAATAGATCATAGGAAGTGGACTCAGCATAAACCTTAGGGCCACTGGTTTTTGGGAATACTGATGGTTATTTGTAAATATTAATTGGGGTTGCATTTGTGATTATAAGCTCAGGTTCCACGATCAAACCTGGGTTCAAATCCAGGCTGAATTTTGAGGGTTCATACCGTATCATGTGGGAATGGAAGCGGTACCTACCTAGCAGGGTTAGGTGGCTCAGTCCAGTGCACACATAGCCAAGTGCTCATTGACTATAATGTTAATTTTATGGTTTAGTTTTCTTTCCCCTTGCTTGTTCTGGGCTATTTATAGTCTCTTTGTCCTCTATATTTGAAATTTGCCTTGTCAAAGTCAGCATCTGTTTGGTGAATCTGATTTCTCCAAATTGTTTGGGATCGTTCTCTCATCTCCCGTTTTTTTGCTTTTATAATCTACCAATGTCAAATGTTTTTAAGGGCATTTCTCTATAACATTATTCTCTGATTACCTGGGCTTTGCCAGGAACGATCACATCTTCAGACGGTATCTGGAAGGCTTTGTTCCTTCCTACTGTTCTTGACCCACTAGGCTGGTGTTAACCTTCTGGCTCAAGTCTTGGGTTTGTGTAATCCTTAGTGTAAGTTAATGGGCACTAGCTAGACCGTTCCCTTGAGAGGTTCCCATTTTTCCTGCCTCCCAGTAAGGAGCCATAGTACCTGTGGGAAGAGACCCCCACGGTCAGCCTGGGGCTTGCTGCCACACTTCCCTGGCAGGATTATCTGTCATCTCTTAGTGCTGAGGGATCTCTGGACTGGGCACAAGGAGTCAGTCCTCTGCATGTTGTTGCGAGTGGCAGTAATGCCCTCCATGCCTATGGCTTCAGAACACTGCCAACATTTCCTCTCCTCTTGTGAGCTTTGTGAGCCGGGGGGCAGAGGAAACCCCTACAAATGGGAATAGCAGGAAAAGGGGAAAGAGGCAGAGTGCTCTTCCCAAAGGAGAAAAATTAAAGGAAGGTTTATAATCAGATTTTTAAGAGAGTTCAAACATAGGAGTACTCACAGAATGTGGTTTCTCTGAACATTCCTCAAGAAACTGCTAGAGGAAGAAGCTACACGAAGGATAAATAGAGAAATTATGATAAAAGGAGTGATAGTATGTTTTGAAGGTATTTGATGAATTAAAATCTAAAGACTCCAGGAATTATGACTCCAGAACAAATTGTAAACATGATAACTTCTAGCAATGTAGAGCAAAGATCATCAGAATGCCACCGAGGGGAAGAAAACGAGGTGGAGGTAGGGTAGGTGGGCCAGTTCCCTGTTCAGTTCATGCTGGGCCCCCCTCCCTACTGCAGTGGTTGTTACTGAATGAAATCTGTCTTCATTGCTGTAACCAGCGTTTGGCTTTGTTTATCTTTGATGTTAATCGTATCTGGGCATAAGACCAAAAGGTCTGAGTTAAATTTCTCCAAATTCACTGAAGTATATTTTTTATTTCTTTTTCATATACAGGATTTCCGGAGCCGAGTGCTAGTTGAATGCATAAATGCAGAGTCGTCTGCTCCGCATCACTGCCCCTTGTACTGCCCGGTTATCTGTCACTGTTATTGCAGCTTCTGATATTTGTGTTTGTTACTGTGCAATTATTTCAATATGGTTCTAATTTCCTGTTATTGTTCTTTGCGTTTTTCTGGCTCAGGCTGGTTTGTTAGAATTGGGGAAGACACTCCCATAAGAACTTCCTAGGTACTTAGGAGGGAGAAGACCAGAGAAGTCTGAAGTCACCCACAGAGAAGCGGGTCCCGACAGCAATAATGTCGACACCAACTTCACTCCCGCCTGCCAGTCCCAACACGCTGTGCTTCTCCCACACACGGCGTTACTCAGCCCCTCCCTCCTTGATTCTCTACTATTTGCAGCTTTATCAATTTTTTATTGCCCTGAAGATTAGAATTCACAGGTAAGTATTTCTCCTCCACAAAAGCCAGCCTTCTATCGGTACTTACTGCTTGCATTTCCTTGCCTTACATGCATTCGCTCTTCAACCCATTCCAACCTAGCTTCCACGCCTACCACTCCACGGAAATCACTCTTGTCAAAGTCAAGTTTTCTATTCCTTAAATTCATTTTTTTAATTTTTAAAAAAATTAATTTTATTTTTGTAGAGACCAGGTCTTGCTATATTGCCCAGGCTGGTCTCAAGCACCTGGCCTCACGTGATCCTCCTGCCTCGGCCTCCAAAGTGCTTGGATTACATTCGTGAGCCACTGCACCTGGCCCGAATCCAGCTTTTATCATGCACAGTGTGCCACTCCTTTAATGCTCCCGTGCCCACTTCTGTAATATTACACTTTGCTAGTTTCCTTCCACGACCTGTACTGTGCCTTCTGTCTTTCCTGTGTCACTCCAGCCTTTTCTGCTCCACTCTGAATGTTTATATTCAGAGTTCCTTGGGACTCTGTCCTAGGAATTCTCGGTCCTCCAACAAATATTTCTTGTGCACTTATTACGGGGCTGGACATTCTGCTGATGCTGAGGATTGCGTACATGGTCCCCGTTCTCAGGGAGTTTAGAAGAAAAGCTGTCAACCATGAATTGTACAATTGATTAATGATAATCATGAGAAGCACTACGAAAAAGTTCAAGAGGCTACTTCTATTTCTATAGGCTAATTGGAATGACCTGGACTGTTTCTTAAATTCCAAAGATGTGACCTGTTTACTCAGGGGCAACTGGCAATGCTCACTAGCTAAACGCTTTCCAAGTAAGAAAAAAGATAAACAAACAAGGATATAATCACTTTGAATCTATCAATTGAAACTAAGATTCTTCTTACTCTCATTTCTTTCTCCGTTTTTTTTTCTTTTTTTATTTCAGCATTTTATTATTTTTTGAGAGAGAGTCTTGCTCTGTCACCCCTGATAGAGTGCAGTGACCTGATCATAGCTCACTGTAGCCTCAAACTCCTGGGCTCAAGCAATCGTCCTGCCTCAGCCTTCCGAGTAGCTGGGACTACAGGTGTGCACCACCTCGCCCAGCTAATTTTCCTATTTTTTGTGGAGTCGGGGTCTTGCTCTTGCTCAGGCTGGTCTCGAACTCCTGACCTCAAGTGGTCCTCCTGCCTTGGCCTCCCAGAGTGCTAGGATTATAGGTGTGAGCCCCCACCCCTGACCACAATTTGTTTTTAAAATAGGCAACTACCTACTTTGTCTGAAGGGGTCAAAATTCAGACTTCAAGGTGATTGATTAGATTGTTTTTTGTTTATAAAAATGCTTTCACCATGGGCACAGCTGGCCAATGGTGAGAAGTCTTTTTTCTATAGGGCTCCTGATACTCAAAGTTTGTGAGATTAAGAACCATTATATACCAAATAATATTTATAGCATGAAAAAAGATATCGAGAATATAACACCTGTCTGTGAAACAGTTTGGTCAGATAGGGCCCGAAATGATTTATTTCTTAAAATAGGAAAAGGAAACATGGCTTCACTTCTTTATTAAAATCTTTCATTGTAATGAGATAGAATAAGGAAAAGAGAGGGAGAGATAAAGTTTGTGTCAGGGGACACTGGACATCATTAATGATAGCTTCATCTTGGAGCACCTTAAATAGCGCTTAAGCTATTCAAAACCATGTTTTGCTTTTGCAGTTGTTGGGCATATACAGCAGTATCACAACTTGGGATGTTCCTGCACATTCAATAAAATTGACCTCTAATCTACTTTTGGGAAAAAATTACTTTCTGGTGATTTCTAAAATCACCTTGGCCATTAAGCTTTTCTTTCCAAAGAGTACTGATTAAACAAATATAAATTGCCATATTAGAAACACATAGAATAAATTTACAGTATATAAAACATTTCTTAAGAAATGCATTTGACTGAATAGGAAATGGCTCAGAATGACCCAAAATATTTGAAAAATAACTTTAGAAAGTCTTTTGATGAGACAAGACGTTGAGAGCCAACCTCTCCCAAGCCGGCAGGACCTAAGGGATTTGAAGTTTTACATTTTGCCCACATGATGGCAATTCAAAGCTGCGTGTTGGCAACTTCCATCCATAGGTCTTACAGCAACAGATTCCAGTATTTTCTCTAAAAAGAGGCAGATTTTGGCCAGGTGCTGGGGCTCTTGCCTGTAATCCCAGCACTTTGGGAGGCAGAGGCAGGAGGATCCCTTGAGGCTAGGAGTTGGAGATCAGCCTGGTCAGTATATTGAGACCCCCACCTCTACAAAAAATAAATGAAAATATAAACAAAAGAAAAAAAAAGAAAAGAAAAAATGTAAACAGCATCACCAACTAAACGGTTTGTTTAAAAGCTGATATTTGAGCATTTGCTAGGCACCAGTGCTTTTACGTTACTTTCCTGATAGTCCTATGATGCGGGGTATTAGGATACCTACTTTTGGACAAAGAAACAGGTACAGAGAAATTAGGTATGTTGCCTAAATGGTGGGCCCGGCAAGGCCAGGCAGTCTGACTCTGAATCGCTTGTTTTGTCCTTGTCATGATTCAGTATGGGATTTTTAGCCTTCCTATCTGTGACCCTCCCCTGACATTCCCTGCGGCCACCCCCAACCTGCCTTTTCTCAGAAACTCTTCACCTTCCTCCTTCTCCCACTTCCTCCTTCACCAAAGGCCATTTATCTCCGGCCAAGGTCTAGGCCACACACAGTACAGTCCGTACTTGGAGCACTACAGGCTGCCTCTCCCACCCCCTCCTGGGCTTTCTAAAGTCTTCCTCCTCAACTTCTTTCTTCCTCTTCGCTGAGGTAAAGACTTTACACTCTGCAGGGGAACAAGGAAGAGACGGTGTGAGCCAACAGGAAGCCTAACCTTTGCTGGCTCCTAGAAATGTCTCTGTGAGCACTTTTGTCTGTCTCCTCCTTGCTGGACCTGACCTACCATGCAGGGGAACCTTTGCTCCCACTTGCTCTACCTGTTTGGATCCAGCCTTCAATTAAGCAATTTTTCTTTCAAATCTCTGTGGCTGCACAAATTAGACCTGTACTCTCTAACCAGCTTCTTCCTTGCAGTTGTTTCTGAACCGATGGAGTCTGGTAGATGAGAAAGTTGGGGCTCAGTAAATTGAATTAGAAAAATTTAAAAAATTTGAAAAGCTAGAGAAGCTGTAAAGTGACACAATTGAAAGGGAGGGGCACCGACAGGGAAGGAGGACCCGTCAGTGAGCAGCTGCACAACTGCACGGCTTGTGCTATTGGGAACTCTGGCGTTCTCCCAGATGGGGTGGTCAGGAGAGCAAGGCCACTGGACTGTCCACGGAGAGCAGCTTTGCCTGTCTTGGTACCTTTTGGACTGCGGCGGACACTGTCCCATGGGGAAAAGCACCTCGCCTCACATTAATGGGTCTCTTAATGACCATGTTTCATGGAGGAATTTATATCATTACTTTAATTACAACCCCTTATAAGGTGGCTGGCTAGTTTATTTTGGAATGTTTCTGAGTCTACAGAGTTTATAAATTTAGGGGTTTTTGTTTGTTTGTTTTGGAGACAGAGTCTTGCTCTGTCACCCTGGCTAGAGTGCAGTGGCACGGTCATAGCTCACAGCAACCTCAAACTCCTGGGCTCAAGCGATCCTCCTGCCTCAGCCTCCTGAGTAGCTGGGACTACAAGCTGACACCACCATGCTGGCTAATTTTTATATTTTTTGTAGAGATGGGGTCTTGGTCTTGCTCAGGCTGGTCTTGAGCTCTTGACCTCAAGTGATCCTCCAGCCTCAGGCTCTCAGAGTGCTGGGATTACAGGTGTGAGCCACTGGGCCTGGCTGACAAATTTAGTTTTAAACCTACTTTATCATTGGTTTTGGATTCTTGGAACCAAGATTTTGCCACTAGCAAAAGCCTTGTGGTAAATCAGGAGGACGGGTCTCTACTCCTGTCCGCCTCTTTCCCACCCTGTCAGTCTCCCGGCTCATGCCTCTCCCACCTTCCATTTGGGGCCTTGATTTCCCCACATAATGTAATATGGGAAAAGCAGTGCTTGACATGGTAGCTTGGGGAGCTATATCCTTTGTGTCCTACTGAGTATTTTCCTTACACCTAGCACAGTTGTTGCTCAATATACTTTGTCGTATGAATGAATGAAAGAATAAAAGCATATAAAATGTTCATTGGAACATTTGGAAAATGGAGTAACTCCCTGACCCCCAAACTAGGTGAAGTCACCTTCTTATGCCATGAATAGTACTTTTCACAGACAGCACTGAGCTAGTTTGTCATTATTTAACTAATTTTAACCAAGCAGTAGCTTTCTGTTTCCAGCTCCTAGCATAATGCCTGGCACAAGGTCACAGCTCAATACATTTTTGTTGGATCAATAAATGTCACATTTATGTCAAAGAGATTTGCCTCACAGAGCAAAAGAAAACAAAAACAAAGTTTTGAATTTGCAGAACGAGGATTCCGGAAGGAGGATTGAGAAAGACTTCAGGGACATTTCCCTGCTTCCTGACGCAACCATTCCAAGCAATCATCTACTTTGTTCCTGAACACCAACCAGAGGCTCCTTAACCAGGTGACTCATGTGACTTTGCTAAGAAATCTCTGTCTTTATTTACTTCCAAATAACACGAGATGTGTATAGCATCCTTCTTTTTCTTTTTTTTAACGTCCTTTTAAAGGAAAAGAAGAGAATTAGTCATGCCAAGGTTGGAAGGGGATTCTGGGTCAAACATCTAGCCCAGGTGTGGAGTGGAATTAGATGCTACCAACCATTCAGAATCATAGCTCGGAGTGAAAATTGTGCCGCGCTCTGTCTGCCTATCTCTACAGTCTGAAGACAGAGTTCCAAACTTCTGTGGAACAACAGAGGGCCAGGCTTCATGCTCACAATAATCCTTCTATATAAAATTACAGGTACTCTCACCTTTGATTTTTTTTCAGTTTGACAAATAATAGTTCAGTTAGCATCCAGGGCCCAGCTTCTCCATTCAACATCAGTAGTGCCTGGACAAGAGGCCTCAGCGGGGAAGACCACCCTCACTTTAAATTAAGGGACTGCGGAATGGAGGCTTTATCACTATTTATGCCATGAACACTACTTTTCACAGACTGTATTGAGCTAGTTTGTCATTGTTTAACTAATTTTAAACAAACAGTAGCTTTCTGTTTCCAGCTCCTAGCATAATTCCTGGAACAAAGTTAGAGCTCAATACATTTTTGTGGAATCAATAAATGTCACACTTACGTCAAAAGAGTTTTGCCTCACAGAGGAAAAGAAAACAAAAACAAAATTTTTTAATTTGTTCAAAAAATGAAAGTACAACTTGGGAACCAGTCTTAGTTCTATCCTAATTGAAGTAAGAGCATTTTCCTGAAAACCTTTGCAGCCTTCTGAAGGTCAGGGGTGTACTTGAGGGACACGATGCCTTGTGAGCCAACTGAAGCTGATGGTCCCATGGCTGATCAGGGGTTTTCCAATCATTACTGCCAAGCGATGGGTAACAACCCAGCTCTTACTCTGCATTCAACAGAAACAGAGCCTCAAAGGAAGCCTCTTAAAATCAGCAGGACATCTCTCTTGGTACATTCATAACAGAAACAATAGAATTCAATTTCCTTCTCTTTTCCTTGTTCTGTGACCATTAGATGCCTAAATTCTTACCCCAGTTTTGGTAAAAGGCTACAGTAATGGCCGTGAGCCTCAGAACTTCAGCCTCTGCCCTACTCCAATGCATTCCAGCCTAGAGATGTGGTCGGTACCATTCAACACATCGACAACTGTCAAAATTACTTTCTTAGAACTTTGAAAAAGTACTAAGGCTTGCAGTAATCCAGAGAGTGTTTTTCAAGTTAAATGACTGAACCTTAAAACATCAAGCTTTGTGGTATCTTAAATTTCCCTAGTTCTAGTCCTCTCTCCCCACACTCATGATAGCCTTATCAACGCACAATCACAATAAATACTAGTAGCTTACAGCCTATGGCGGGAGCAAAATGGGGCGGAGCTCGCCTCAAAGTGCAATTCCCAGAAAACTGTAATTATTTGATCTTAGAAAATCTCCTTTGTCTTCATTTGATCTGACTCAGAGCTTACTCAGTACTATTTCCCTAGCAGAAATTGTTTAGCATAGGCAGCTGCTGAGGTGGCAATAACACAGTTGGGGAAAACAAGCTAAGGTAAGAAATTGGTACACTAGAAAATATTCATCCAACACAAAAGAAGAAGTAATGAAAGGGGAAACAGACATAATATTATATGTTATATGTGTATGTGTGTTTGAGAGTATGTATTAATATATATGTACATACACAAAATAACAGATGCAAATCCTACCTTATTAGTAATGGCATTAACTATAAATGGATTAAATCCTTCAATTTCAATTAAAAGGCAGACATTGGCAGAATGGAAAATAAAACATGATCCAACTATATACTGTCTACAAGAGAAAACTTTAGATTTAAAGACCTAAATAGGTTGAAAGAAAAGAATGGTAAATATATGCCATGAAAAGAGTAACAAGAGTGGCTATAATATCAGATGAAATAGATTTTAAGACAAAAATTGTTTCTAGGGACAAAGGACATGTTATAATGGTAAAAGGGTCAATCTGTCAAAAAGCTAATATTTGTAAACATATGTGTACCTAATAAAAGAGCTCTAAAATACATGAAGCAAAAACTGGCAGAATTAAAAGAGAAACAGACAATTCAACATTAGCTAGCTATTTCAATACCTCACCATCAATAATGGATAGAAGTAGAGAGATGATCAGTAAGAAAACAGAGAAATTGAACAATGCTATCAACCAACTAGACCTTACAGATTTATACAGAACACTCCACCAACAACAGTAAAATACATATACATTCTTCTCAAGTGCCCAGGATCACCATCTGTTAGGCCAAAAAAAAAATATCAATAAATTTAAAAAGTTTGAAATCATACAATGTATCTTCTCTTACCACAATGGAAAAAATGAGAAATGAGAAACAGAGGGAAATTCTGGGGATTTTTATAAAACATGTGGAAATAAAACACTCCAAATAAAGAAGAAATAATAAGGGGAATTAGGAAATAATTTGGTAAGAATAAAACTAGAGACATAACATATCAAAATTTATGGGATATAGCTAAAGCAGTGCTCAGAGGCAAATTTATAGCTATAATTGTTTATATTATCAAAGATCTCAAATCAACAACCTAATCTACTGTAACAACTTGAAAAAGAACAGCCAACTAAACCCAAAGCTGGCAGAGGTAAGGAAATAATAAAGATTAGAGTGGGGATAAGTGAAATAGAGAATAGAAAAACCATAGAGAGGATCAATGAAACCCAAGTTGGTTCAGCTGACTCAAGAAGAAATAGAAAAGCTCAACAAAACTAATAACAAGTAAGGGGATTGAATTAGTAACCATCAGCCTCCCAAAAAAGAAAAGTCCAGGAAAAATAAAAAGAGACCAAGAAAAATGAGAGAGAAGACAAATAACTGAGGACCTTAATTTAATTTTAATTTAAATTAAAAAATGGACACTAGATTAATTTATTGGAAACCATTTATGTATGTTTGGAGCAGCTTTGTTATGAATCTGCTGTTTTTCAACTACACATTTTATGAAACCTCAATACAGATCAAGTATTTCTGATAAAAATTTAGCATTACAGTTGACTTGTACTCTAAGTATAAAATACACACTGGATTTCAAAGACTCGGTGTGAAATAAAAGTAAAATATCATTCATTTTAATATATTAGGTTCAATAAAATATATTTAAAATACAAGTTATACCTGTTTCATTTTACATTTTTTAATGGACTTGTAGAAAATTTTTAAATTACATGTGGCTTGTGCTATATATTTATTAGACAGTTCTGCCTTAGCCCTCAGCAAAAATGTACATTTTCTACACTATTAGTCATTTCCTATTTTCTTTCCAGTGCCTCAACCACTGATGAGTAAGTGGCTCATTCTTTCAATGGGAACCACTCCAGGAAAACCTGAATGAGGCAAAAATGAATTCTCTACATCCTTTCCCTCTGAAATGTCATGGAAGTGACTTTTTTATTGTTCCCTATGCTATTTTCCCCTAGGAATAAGTCTAGATGTGACTGTGCAAATTTGAGGAAAGAGTAGAGAGTATGTTTTTTTTTAACCTCCTTCACAAAAGCAAATTATTATCATGTGTTTTCTATATTTTAATTCAGTTATGGAAAGAAAAAAATCATCTAGGTAGTTTCAGCCAAGCTTGTCCTGAGCTATTTGAGACACGACTTAATAACTTCTCTGAGTGTGATTCATGTCAACCTCCCTGACTAGTGTGTTGAGGACAAACAATATTCTTCCTCTTTACTTTGTGTAATTACTTCTAACCTCAGAACTCTGATATTCCAAGGATCTGGTTGAGAAGTCTGTGCCAATGTCCCAGCAGGTTTTGGTCCCTAATGAGACTTGCACTTACTTATACGGCCTCCCAAATTTTGACCTCCATTTAACACACTCTCCAAACCTGCCTGGCTGGCTCACCAGGTGAATCATTGAGTAACTCAGCCTTTCCTGTGTGTGTGCGGAGTGAAGGCCCATTTCCCGAGTCTATTCCTACCCTAAGACTTCCTAAGCAGGTTCCACCCAACTGGCCTCAGAGCTAGCGTAGGCTGGGTGCTTCCAGGGCTGCCTGTGGAATCTATCAGCGCTTATTCACAGGAATAGAGAACTGGAACTGGGAATCTAAGGGGCACCCTTCAACAAAAGTGTTCTTTGAGAAACATGCCTGAATTTTCATCTTTAGAAATTCTGAGCTTCATTTCACCTCTGCTGCTGTCAACTTTCATCGCTCCCTCTTTGGATTCTTCCCCACCTCTTTGAGTTTGGAAAGATCAGTTGTGCTATTCCAAAAAAGCCTCCTCACAAATATGGACAGTTGACAAATATGTTTGTCAAGTGGGGAAAAGATGGTCTTTTTGAAAAAAAGTGACATTGAAATAATTGGATGTTCATGTGGAAAAACAAAAAATTTGACTCCCACCTTATGCTATCCACTAAACTCAATTTCAGGGACTAGAGACCCTCAACATGAAAGGAAGAACAAACTTTTAGAAAATATGAGAGGGTGTCTTTATGATTTTTCAGGATAGGAAAACACTTCTTAAGTAAAATAGAGAAAACAGAAACACCTGTTTTCTAAATGAGACCACAATATAATTAACTTTTGTTCACCAAAATATACCATTAAAGAGTAAAAGATGGCTTCAGAGTGGTAGAAGACATTTACAAACCATAGCTGAGAAGGGGCTTATAACCACAACATCTAAAGAACTCCTTCAAATCAGTGAGAAAGGCAAAAGGCAGTAGAGACTTGATCCAGCAAGAGACTTGAACAAACAGTTCATAGTTGGCATGCAGTGAAAAATAACATTGGAAAATTTAAATTAAACCTCAATGATGTACTGCTATACACCCACCAGAATGGTTGACATTAAAAAGCCATTTGATTGCTTTTATCTGCAGGTAGAACAAAAGCGAAAGATAAAAAAAAAAAAAAAAAAAAAAAAGCCATTTGAGGCTGGGCGTGGTGGCTCACGCCTGTAATCCTAGCACTCTGGGAGGCCTAGGCGGGTGGATCGCTCGAGGTCAGGAGTTCAAGACCAGCCTGAGCAAGAGCGAGACCCCGTCTCTACTAAAAAAAAAAATAGAAAGAAATTATCTGGCCAACTAAAAATATATATAGAAAAAATTAGCCGGGCATGGTGGCACATGCCTGTAGTCCCAGCTACTCGGGAGGCTGAGGCAGTAGGATTGCTTAAGCCCAGGAGTTTGAGGTTGCTGTGAGCTAGGCTGACACCATGGCACTCACTCTAGCTCAGGCAACAGAGTGAGACTCTGTCTCAAAAAAAAAAAAAAAATCCATTTGAATAATGGTGACAATTTGGAGGTGAAATAGGAATATGCATTGTGCTGGAGTATGAATTGGTAAAATTATTTAAGAAACCAATATGACATTTCTGGTAAAGTTGAAAATATATACTTATTCCAATAACCTGGCAATTCCAATCCTAAGTACAGGCCCAGAGTAAATCTGTTACAGATGCTCCAGAAAGTATGTACAAGAGCGTCTGTAGCTGTGTAACAGAGGGAATGGCCTATAAAAGGACAAAATATATTACAAGCTGTCTCTTTAAAACCTCCTCCACTCTTTTTGGGAATTAAAATCTACATTCTTGTCCAGGACCAGGAATCAGAAGGGCAGGGAAATGTCTTTTGTTCTTTGTTCCACAGGAAATGGAATAACAAAATCATCCAGACAAAAGTAGACGTTGTCTCCACTGGAGATGGGGTTGATCAGGACCACTGACTATAGTTAAAATAGACTAAAACTGAAAACCCCCCTTTAAAAGCACTGTATTTCTGCTTATAGATAAGACACTGGTACCTCAAGACGGGAGTCTGCCATTCTCATTTGTCGACAAATTAATAAACCTCCCTTTCCTTCTCCTCAAACCACTTGTCCTCCTTATGATGTAGCCTTGGGGATGGGGACAGGTGCCGAAGCCGAAGAACTTTCCGGACTTTTGGTGCCAGCTACATTGCTTGTAGAAGCTCCAAACAACTCCAAATTTAACAACACAAATGTCTGCTAAGAGTAGTATCATTTGTGGAATATTTATAGGACAGAGTGCTGTGTTTCAGTGGAATTGGATGCGCTGTAGTTACATGCAGCACCATGGCTGCATCTTAGAAATAAATAGAGAGCTGAGCAAAAGGAGCCAGATAGAGAAGAATTCATTCTGCTGAAATCCATATAAATGTTTTAAAATAAGCAAGGAATACATTTTGTATGTTTCTTTTATTTAAAGTTCAAAAGCAGGCAAAAGTGCTTCTTGGGGATTCATAAGTGGAAGTTAAGGTGTAAAGAAGAGCAAAAAAGTAATGACCCTAAGGCTGGGTGGGTGGTTGCCCTGGCTGGGCTCAGCCTGGGGCAGGGAGGCAGTGGGGGTATGTGCAAGGCTGGAGCTCCTGAGCGATGGCAGTGCCCTGTTTCTTGACCTGGGTGGCAGTTCACTTTATAGTGAGTTGTATATTGATTCTTATGTATTTTTCCTTATGTTAACGATTAAAAACTAAAAACCAAAAACATTCCCCTAACTTTGCCTCCCAAGCCTCTTTCTCTTCCCTGTCCCCTTCCTCTCCCCCATAACCCTCTCCCCCAAGAACATTCATTCTCCTTCCATCTTTTCCAGTCTAACTCCCACTCATAACATAAACTTCCCCTCCTCCCCCTGACCCCAGGGTCACCAGTCACCTCTAGCTGGTGGTCACCAGTGAACCTGTGGCCTTATGCTATGGGCTCTGAGGTCCCACAGGAGTCTTTTCTGTTGACCCTGTGGCTCTCTTTCCCTTTGACTCCTCCAGATCTCCCTCCTCCTGGTTCTGCTGCTCTTCCTCTCCCTGTGGCCTTCTCTGACTTCCCTAACTCCCTCAGTCTTTAAATGCGGGCGTTTCCCAGGTGAACCTCTATGGTGGTCTTACCCACGCCTTGCTCATGTCCATGCTAACAACCCCCAATTAATTGTGTGTCCTGTTCTGAGCTCCAGGGGAGCATACACTACAAGTTTCCTGTTTCAACTCCACCTTTACTGAGATGTTTGGAGTCACCTTAATTTCAACCAACAGGCCTCAGATGGAACTCATTCTGTTTCTCACTCCAAGCTTATTCTTAACAAGGGAATCCCTTCCAAGTGGACATCCCAAGCCAGAAATGTTGACTCCTCACTCTCCTTACCCTACCCCCGCACCAAGAGCTACTATTATTACATTCATACTATGTGTCAGGCACTGTTTTCATAAGCATATTTATATTGCAAACAGTTTTTACATATATTACTAGCTCATTTAATTCTCATAACAATCCAAGACAGGTCCCTTTATGATGCTGTCTTACAGAAGAAAACTGAAATCTTCGGAGCCAGAGCAGCTCTTCCATCCTCATCCTTACTCTTGAATTTTCACTGTGGAGGGGCCTCTTCATCAGTATTAATATCTCCACCCCAGCATCTGTGTCCTCTAGTTAAGATTATTATACTAACTGCCTGACCACTGTCTCAACCACAAACAAATCTCTCTCCATTTTCGTACACTTTCAACAGGATCACCGGAGTGATCTTTAAAACGCATAATTTGATGGTGTAAATTTTGAGCCATCCCTTCCTTGGCACACAGAAGCCACGTGACCTGGAGCCAGCCTGCCCCTTTCCCTCACCCTGTTCCCCACCTCCAGCCCAGACACACATGCTCTTCTCTCTCGGGCCGTGGGCCTGTGTACAGACAGTTCTCTTTGCTTGCGATGCTCTGTTGACTCCCCTCCTGCTTTGACGGGCAGGTCCCTGCGCATCCTTCAAGTCCCCATCAAGTTCTCCCGCCATTTGTGATGCTGTCGGACTCCCCATTTGGCTTCGCTCCAAATACATATTTATTTACAATGCACTTGGAACAAACTTCCAGCATCTTTTTTACATCAATTATATTGCAATTGCTTGTTTGTTTCTGCTTGTCCTGCTCCTTGAGGGCAAGAACAGTGTATTATTCCTTCTTCAATTGGTATCCCTTCTTAGCGGTGGCCACATCTAGGGAGCAATTACTGATTATGCTGAATAAATACAGGTCTCTAAAAATTCTTGTTGAAAACCAAGCATTGTAACAAAGAACCTGGTCACTGCTTGCTGGTGTCGGTGTCCTTGGTATGGTCTCTGCCCGGTGTGAGATGCCCTGATCAGAACCCTGAGGCCTGGGGGTGCTATGTGGGTTTTTGGGGTATTTTTTTTATACTTTTAAGTTTTTATTTTTCATGGTTGTACAGGAACATCTTGCACAAAATCATGAGCCAGTTTGTTGACTGTTCTACGTTTAAAAATATTTAAAAATAAAATATAAGAAATATTAGATATTCCACATATACTTACTGCTTCGAATGTCAATCTAAACTTCTTTCATAAATAGAAAATATCTTATGACAACTCCGATAGAATGAAGTCATTTCCATCTTCAGCCATGAGAAATTAGTTACTTATTCATGAAAAAGCATTCATTTCCATGCTTGATTATAAAATCTATCCTCATTTGTGAAATGTTCTCTAGTTATGAACTCTTCTCCTGGATATGATACTATTTCTGTCTTCTAACCCATATCACTGACTTTGCGCTCCTGTTTAAGCTTTCTGAATGGAGTGTTAGCTCCGTGAAAACAGGGATTGGTTGCTTACTTCTTTGAAGGGCAACCCAAATGAGAGATTGTCCAGGTACCCCATAGACATGTGTCATCACTGCACCTGCACCATGTTTCACTGGCACAGGCCTTTGGGGAACGCACATTAGCTCTTCATGCTGAGAGAGTAGTTCTGCTCAGTAAAATTAAAACGCTGGTCTACCAAAGGGCATTCTAACATTCGAAGAGGAAAAATGGGTCTCCAGAACAATTCACAGACTAGGACAATGTGAATTAGTAAGTATCCTAACTTCTTTGGAAGTCTGGGTGGAATGTTAATGTCTATTTAATAATGCAAGTGAAGTAGCACATATTTTACAATCAATAATTTTTCTTAAAGAAGATAACATATGAGGCCGGGTGAGGTGGCTCATGCCTGTAATCCTAGCTCTCTGGGAGGCCGAGGTGGGCGGATCGTTTGAGTTCAGGAGTTCAAGACCAGCCTGAGCAAGAGTGAGACCCCGTCTCTACTAAAAAAAATAGAAAGAAATTATCTGGACAACTAAAAAAAAATATATATATATATAAATTAGCTGGGCGCGGTAGCACATGCCTGTAGTCCCAGCTACTTGGGAGGCTGAGGCAGGAGGATCGCTTGAGCCCAGGAGTTTGAGGTTGCTGTGAGCTAGGCTGACACCATGGCACTCTAGCCCGGGCAACAGAGTGAGACTCTGTCTCAAAAAAAAAAAAAAAAAAAAGAAAGAAGAAGAAGGAGATAACATAGCAGAAGAGCTGAATGTCAAACAAGGTTAGACTCATACCTATTATCTTGGTAGGAGTTATGAAGCTTCTGATTCTCTTAAAAGACAAACTGTATTCACTGGTTTGACTTTGGAATGTAGAAACTCAAATTTCAATCAATGATAAGAAGGACTAGGAAGAATCTTTTCTTTTTTCTTCCTTTCATGGGGGGAGGGATGCTCTCTTTTAATAGAGAGTGAGGGATAGAAAACAGAGCCACCGTTTTGTGCCCTCCTCACTGTGAGCAGCCATTTGCTATGACACGAACCTTCTCCGTTGCAGACACCCTTTTCCTGCCGTCACGCTCACTCTGACTCTGTCCCGTTCCATCCTTTCCATTCTGCTGAATCAAAATAGCCTCATATTTTATGCTTTTTTCCTCATTTAACCCTTAAAATGGGGATCAGGATATGCCACCCTCAAAATATGCCACTTTGGAATAAGAATATTTTGAACTGAAGGCAATTGAGAAACAGCAGATACAGAAAGAGCTCTCTGCGCTCCCCGTCTCCTCCTAGAGGCGGGGCATAAATTTACCTTGCACAGGTGTCTCCTCTTCCATAAAAGGATGAGGACAACTCCTACCACCAGAGACAGAGATGCCGCTGAGATGAGTGTGCATAAACAAACCTGAATGAAATAACCTTTGGTTTCCCCCATATATTTCCTGGTCACTTTCTCACAATTCATAGGCCTTGAAAGCCCAAACCCCCTTTCCTGTGTCCGATCACTTCTCCACAATTTATCACCCTTTGTTATAATGGCATACATATAAGCTTCTAAGTCTTTGGGTTTTTCACTTCCTTTCTGTGAAGCTCTCAGGCATGTGAAAACTGAAATATTTATAAAATTTGTATGCCTTTTCTCCTGTTAATCTGTCTTTTGTCAGTTTAATTTGCAGGTCCCAGGGACTTAACCTAAGAGGGTAAAGGGATTTTTTCCCTCTCCTACACTTATAATCTATAAGTGGTGACCTGATGCCTGCCCACAGAGATGAGCATCACTGTGACCATTGTACAGAAAATCAAACCACAGCTCAGGGGAGTTATGGGAACTTGTGGATGGAAGAGTCAGGACTGATGTCAAAGCCCTTTTACTGTCCTCTTTCCTTTCTGTGTTAGCACCTATAAGTTTTGTTGTGTGTGTCTAGCCGCTATAAAGCCTGAGGGATTGTGGATGCCTGCTCATGCAGGCTTCGTATCTTCTCCAGCGCTCCCATGCCACCTGGAACGGGCCCTGAAAATCCCCAGCCCAGACCCAGTCAGCATAGCCAGTGTTTTGACAGGTCTCCTCCCTGGGGCCCTGCAGCACCCAGCCGCTAGCACTAATCACTCGGTGAGTTTTGGTTGTAGACATGAGACTGGTTTACCTAATCCAGCTGCTCTGGGCAGGTTCCTGGGCCACCATCTGGCAGGGGCAATGGGACTAGGTTTAAGAAACAGAAACCCCCAGGCACTAACTCTATCCAGGATCTGAATTCTGCCATTCTTTCCTTCTCACCAGTTCTCTGGAAAGGTGCCTGAAGGTAAATACTGTACCCCTGCTGTGAGCCAGAGGGGCAGATAAAAGCTGGAGGAAAAGGCAATCTTGTTTCTAAGTGACAGGGTAAGTGGAGATCAAAACAGATCTGTTAAAAGAGACTTTTCAGGTTTGTCAACCCAGAAGAGCCCCAGAAAGAAAAATAATGGGCTTAAAGTAAGCTATTAAAAATCTTATTGCGTGCCAATAATCCCACTGCTTTAGGGAGGAAACACACCAAAGGGCTAAGGAAAGAGCATTATTTCCATTGTCTTGGTCTTAAACAAAGAGGAAACCTCTGCTCACCTGGAAGCCAGTGTTGCTGCAGCCCTGGGCTCCGGGGGCTGCCATACTGTTCAGCTCCATATTCTTTTTGCTTCTGGCTCCGAATGCCTTTCAGATGCCCGGTCTGGAGGTCCTCCGTCCCTGGGAAAAAGAACAGCCTCAGCTGATGTCAGAATGCCACCTGCTCTTGATGGGACCTCAGCACTGCTTCAGTTTGGAAACTTCTGCAATATCTCCTGAATGACTTGGGCTGATACCTGTTTGGGGTGGAGCAGGCGGGCTGAAGGGGTGGAGGCTTCCAGTTCAGGCCCGCCCACCCCATTAATCTTCCTTTATCCTCATTATTGGCTTCCCATTCGCACTTCTGGGGAGAAAACTCTGTGGCACACAGAACAGAAAATGATGCTTGCTTTATAGTCCTTAGTGAAATAGTATATTTTCCTATGGGTGGCGTTGGGCACTAGGAGTGGTGGTGGTGGGGCCAGGGAACATAAGGAGTGGCTGCCAGCCCGAGATCACTTGTTCTGCAAGAGGAACAGAAAGAGGCCTGGGTTCATCTTCAGAACAACTACAAATTCCATTTGGATAAACTGAAGTTCAGGAAAGTTTGTTTGTTCCGAGTAGTCTAGCCAATAAAGGGACAATGAGAATTCACATTTAGGTCTGGGTCACTCCAAAGCCTTTTACTACATCTCAGCTTCAGATTGAGAAAGAATTATAGCACATCAGTGCTATAAAAAGTTTATTTCTTATACCTTAGGTACCAGTTGTTTCAAAAAATGTAATATTAACTTCAGACCATCCTGCTGTGACTTGTGACTTTGCAAGAAAAGCATACCCAGCAGTACTGTACTACCTGTTGGACTTTATATCTCTTAAGTATATTCTTAATTAAGGTTACACGTATCTCATAAGTAACCAAAAAATTCAAGAAATATATATATTATATACACATTTTAGCTTAAAATGTATATTCACTAATAAAAATAAATAATTTACTGATAAAAAAAATCCAACTCACAGAAATGCAGGTATGTCATGACAAATGAAAGGTGACCAACTATTCACTTAATAAAAGGATTCTTTGCATTATGAAAGTTTTGGTTGTAGGATTCTTTCAAAATAGGGATTTTTCCCCTAATACATTTTAAATACCGCAAAACAGTAGACATAAGAATGGAAGAAAATAGCAACTGTTACTAGTGGTTATTTCTAGGTTGTGGTTTTTATGGGTGGTTGTTATTTTCTCCTTTATACTTTGCTGAGTTTTCCATAAAGAATTAATTTACTTTTATTATTGCACCCAGGCATGAGTGGGGGAATGTCCCAAGAGTATGAAGTCCCATAGTCCTGTCTCTCTGGACCTGATAAATCTTGCATACCTCAGACTGCTCTGAGCTATTTTTCTCTCTGCATCCTCACAATATAGACTGTGTAGTATATGTATAATGGTTAAGGACTCTCAAGGACCTACTATCTGGGTTCAAATCCTAGCTCTATGTCATGACTACAGCGAACTACAGATTGAGAGTAAAATCTAGCCTGCTGCCTGTTTTTATACGGCCCAAGAGCTAAGAATGGGGTTTAGACGTTTAAATGGTTGAAGAAAATCAAAGGGAAGAATATTTTATAGCACATGAAATTAGGAAATTCAGATTCTGGTGTCCGTGAATAAAGGTTTGTTGGAACTCAAACATGCCCATTCATTTGTGTATTGCCTATGGCTGCTATCAGCCCATAAGGGCACAGCCGAGTAGTTGTGACAAATGCCCAGGTGGCTCAAAGACGTAAGATATTCACTACCTGGTTATTTATGGAAAACGTACTATCTCTGACCTACTAGCCAAGTGAATTTGGTCCAGTAACTGCGTTCTCTGTGCCTCAGATTGTTTACCTATACAATGGAGATAATAGTGTCGTGTTCCTGTCCATGGCTGGACTTGGAAGTGTCGCCCCAGTTCTTGGGCTCTGTCTGGGCTTGGAAGAGTCACAAGTGTTGGCCCGCACGACAGAGAGAGAGATGCCAAACACAAAGCAAATACGCATGAAGAATTTATTGTAAAGAAAGTTTAAGGGTGCAAAGCGAAAGACGTTACCTAAGGAGAAACGGGTCTGTCTCTGTGAGTAGAGAGAGACACTGTCCACTTCTATGTTTTTCTTTTTATACGCTATAGTTTAGGTCACAATTATTCATAACTATACATCACTGTTTTGGGGACTGAATTCCTTTCTGTGTTTGGACATGACTTAAAGGTTATGCTTCAGTCATTATTTGTAATCTGTATATGGTGGGGAGAATACCGTAACCTGTTTATGGTATTTTTTCCATTCTCTGGCCGGTGGTCAGTGTTCCATGGCCAAATTATCCCATTCTTTAAGATAGAAATAACTGGCCCCTCTTTCTGTTTTTCTGCAACCATTTCTTCCTTATTGTTTTTCTATAACTGCTTTCTCCTTTCTGCTTCTCTGATTTCCATTACCTCTCCCTTGTTTTCCAGTCCCTAACAATAGTAGCCATTTAAAAGGATTGCTGGGGTGATAAAAATGAGTTAATATACTTAAAAACACACAGAATGGTGCCTGGCACATAATTCGACATCACCCAAACTTTATGCCTTAGCTCTTTAGTGCTCCTGATTGATGAGACTTGGGAATTTTCATTAATCCTTCTCCTTAATTGCAATATGCCATAATTAGTAGTCATTGTGCTATCAAAGGATAAGTGTCCAAATGGAAGTGCTGGACAGAGGTCTAGACAAACAGAAAGCACATGTGTGGGGAACTTTCATTGAGAAATTGGTAGAAGAAAGCAGTTGGGGCAACCTGATGTTATAACCTTCAGGAACTCAAGACTCAGCCTAGTTTAAGGTTATAGATGATCCTTACTTTCTGGAGGAAAAGATAACAATCTTCATTCTACCATTTATATTCATTGTTGTAATTGCAACTTTACTCAAATGCCTGACATTCTTGCAGATGCAGCTATAGGAACCTTTTAAAATGTTTCTTTCCCTTGGTTATCATAGACAAAAGTTGAAAAAGAGCCCAAGAATATTTGAGAGCATTTCATTGTGCAAGTGAGAACACTGGACAGTGATGATTAAAAGATACAGTGACCTCCCCTTCCACTCTCCAACTACACCAGCTAAAAGGAAAAATGACACCTAATTAGAGTAAATTGCATGTGTTAATACAACCGTGATAGTAAAATGCCAAAACAATGGTCAATCTAGCGCAGTTTTAAAGTACAGTGGAATGTGTCTGAACCTTGTATTTTAAGAACTTTCATAATTAATGAGAATTCAGATGCTTTCCTTGCAGCACCAGAATTAGTGTGAGTTATGGGGCTATCATTTAAAATGGCGTGACCTTAGTAGAAGCTATGGCTCATTTTGCCCAATTAGGAAATAGAAATTGTGATCAGAAAATGAGGTCAAAGGCCCTTTCAACTTTACAAGAGTATATTTTAAATCATTCCCCAGTCATGCGGAGTCATTATCTGTAAAGAATAGCTTGTGCCAAGAACTAAGAAACTATCTCTTACCTTCTCTGAGCTATTTTCATTGCAGTGTTTCTCAAAGTCAGTTTTAAACTTTGAAACCACTGTGTAGCCACCAAATCACTGGCTATTTAGTCAAATGATTCCTGTATCCTATTCTGTTCCCCAAAAGCTGGCTTAGAAAGACTGAGAACCCATGGACCGTCTATGCACAAGCTCAGTAAAAAAAATCAAAGCCCCAAACCCTCCATATTTATTAAAAATATGAAAGTAAAAAAATTAAATACATGGCATGAGATTGTTTTTCTTGCCTTATGCATGTAGTTCTATAGTGAGGTCACTCTTTTGTTAACAGTATTCCCAAAAGGAGTAAAATAAATTTAAAAAATGGCGTATAACACTTATCCTTTGTTAAGCATGACATATTATGTAATATATTATAGCATGATTTTTATCTGCCTTCTGCTATCTTTTCTCCCTGAAGAACATTTCATATAGTACAGATTGACTTTTATAAAAAAGCTATAAAAACGTGTATTTGAAGACCCAGTTACTAGGCAGGCTGAGGCAGGAGGATTGCTTGAGCTCATGATTGTGCCACTGCACTCCAGCCTGGGTAACAGAGTGAGAGTCTGTCTCAAAAAACAAAAACAAAATTAAGCACTTCAATCTAAAATATAGTTTGCATATTTTAAAAATTGATTTAAACTCCGTAAAATTTTTGTTTGGTTTTAACTGCATGTCTTAAAGACATAACTTTGGTTTTATAAGAGAACTTTGAGGAGAACTTGGGTCTACAGTTTGATCTTGGTGAGAAAGTAGAGGGTCCACTTCTGCTTGTCCAGAAATTCTGATACAGCCAACTAAATGCTTACCACCACCACGGATTATCTACTTCTTGCATTACTCAGTCTCAGTAGAATGACAATTTTACCAAGCAGACTTTTTAAAAATTAAGGGTACTTGCAAGTTAAAATAAACAAATAAAATGAGAGGGGAAAAAGTATACTTGAAAATTAAAAAAAAAAAAAGAGGGAAAACCTCCCTTAAGACCATGTATTTAACATAGGAAATACTTTGGGATTTGTTTTTCCAACAGAATTACCTTTGCAGTTAGGATTTGCTTTTCAGCACATTTTCTATACACCAGGTACCAGGAAAGACCAGAGCACTTATGGCAGCAAAAGACTGGCCATAGAATCTGCCACTTGGGTAATGTATGCCTGCAGTTAAATGATTATTTGGCTGTCTGTATCACTTTAGTAAAAATCCGGGGAAGGATGGTCTTGGCAGAAAGGGTAGACCAATAAAGAAAGGAGGAAAGAGAACTAGCATCTGTTGAGCACTACTGTGTGCCTGTTAGGTCCTTATATTGTTTCCATTTCATCTTCACAACAACCCTTCACATGAGGTACTAACATCCCCATTTCACAGATGAAACACATGAGGCACAAAGAGACAAAGTGACCTTTTCAGAAACACAACCAGTAAGTGGCAAAGCCATCATTTGAGCTCATGCCTCTGAAACCTAGTCCTGTCAAGAGTCAAGTTCTAGAAAGATACAAAGTCCGGAGGAAACATAACTGAGTTGGTACCCAAAAATGCTCACTCTACTAATGGGGGAAGCAAATGACAAGCAAGGTAAATGCAAAAAGTTTAATAAAATGGATGAACAATGGGGTTGTCAGGAAAGCAGAATTTAATCCATCTGTGTACTTTGAAATCCTCAAAAAACTTGCCAATATTTAGTTGAGCTGAGTCTTAAGAAGGCACAAGTATGGGCCTGTCATATCGATTCCTTTAGAAGTGGATTCTTGGAACTGCTCAAGGCTAAATAGCTTATCCATTGATCAAAGGTAAACAAAGGAAGGAAACTGAAATGGCTACATTCCCATATGTCCTGGGGAATAGGTGTTGCATTCCAAAATGAGATGCTAGGCAACACCAGTTTGCACTGGCCAGCTCTCCCCTAGAACCAGGACTGGGACCAGGGCAAGGTAAGCAGAGCCTGGGGATCAGAACATGAGGGGCACTCACTCTCCAGGTCAAGTGCAGGGTTAGCACCTGAGAATGGGGACCTCCTTAAATTTGGCCCCCGAGGCACCTTGCCTAGCTCACCCTACACCCCTCCATGCCAAGAACAATCTATGAGTTTGTTTTCGATAAGTATAACATAGCAGTTAAGAGTGTAGGCTCTGAACTCAGATCAGCTTCCAGTCTAGGCTTTACCTCTACACAAACTAGCTAGAACCTCAGTAACCTCTGTAATCACCTGTTGTTACCTATGAAAGGAGGTTAGTAGTTGCATCTACCTTATGGGTTGGCTGTGAGGATTAAGTGAGGTGCCATATGTTAAGTTCCCAGCACCATGTAGTAAACATCTGCTATGGTTTGACTATGTCCTCCAAAGTCCCTGTTTTAGAAACTTAACAGTATTGAGAGGTGGGATCTTTTAGAGTTGGTTAGGTCATGAGGCCTCTGCCATCATGAATGGATTAATGCTGTTATCAAGGGAGTGGGTTAGTTATCCCAGGAGTGGGTTCCTGATAAAAAGGATGAGTTCAGCCCAAAATTCTCTCTCCCGTGTGCTCCCTTGCCCTTCCACCATGTTATGATGCAACCCTCTCCAGATGCGAGCGCATGCTCTTGAACTTCCCAGCCTCCAGGACTGTGAGTCCAACTTCTGTTCTTTATAAATTACCCAGTCTGTGGTATTCTGTTACAGTAGCAGAAAGTGGACCAAGACAGCATCCACACACTCAAGGATCCAGGGGAAACCTGTCAGTGGTTAGCCTTTTGACAACCCTGAGTTGACTTCCTGGGGCTCAGTCAATATATATTAGGGTAAATATGTTACTATCATATATAGTTGAATAAGGATAACTAAGAGAGCATAGAACGTTAATATGGGTTATGCTAATGGAAACATGAAATATAGATAAAAATATTCCAGGGAAGCCCATTCTTGAGTCTGGAAGATTTCCAGAGATAAAAGTCTTCTTTTTTAATAGTACATCCATGTGTCACTTAATAATGGGGAAACGTTCTGAGAAATGAATTACTAAGCAATTGTCTTTGTGCTAACATCACAGAATGCACATGTACAAACCTAGATGGCATAGCCTACTACACACTAAGGCTATATTGTATAGCCTATTGCTCCTAGGTTACACACCTGTACAGTATGTTACTGTACTGAATATTGTAGGCAATTTTAACACAATGGTAAGTATTTGTTCATCTAAGCATAGAATAGGTAAAAATATGGTATAAAAGATAAAAATAGTACACTTGTACAGGGCACTTACCATCCAGCTTACAGGATTGGAAGTTGCTCTGATAGAGTCAGTGAGTGAGTGATAAGTCAATGTGAAGGCCATACACTACTGTAGACTTTATAAACACTGTACACTTAGGATATACTAATTTTTTAAAAAATACATTTTTTCTTTCTTCAGTAATAAATTAACCTTAGTGTACTGTAACTATTTTACTTTATAAACTTTTTAATTTTTTCAAACTTTTTGACTCTTGTAATAACACTTAGCTTAAACACAAACATATTGTACAGCTGTATAAAACATTGTTTGTAGCCTCATTGTATAAACTTTTTTCAATTTAATTTTTTTTACCTTTTAAAATTTTGTTGAAAATGAAAACACAAACACTCACATTAGCCTAGGCTGACACAGAATCAGGATCATCAAAATGTCACTATATGATAAAAATTTTTCAGTTCCATTATAATCTTATGAGACTACCATCGTACATGAGGTCCCTTGACCAGAATGTCATTATGTGGCATGTGTCTGTATCAGTATCTGTCTGCAACGTTCAGAGAAAATGACCGCTATGTGAGTGAACAGAAAATAGTTCATGCTAAAAAAAAAAAAACAAAAAACCGAAGAAAATAGTTCATGCTAGGCTGGGTCTGTGTATAAATCTTCCCTAATTCTTATCTATTAATATAACAATGGTTTGCAATAGCCTGACTGTTTCCTTTGGTGTCTCAGATGAAGTGAATCTTGTGTAATTTAAAGATCCACAGACCCAACCCAAGGTTCGAACACTTTAGGTTTCTTTTCCTAAGCACCACAGTGCTGAGCATTCTGTTGTGGGAAACACTGTCTTTTCATGGATGAGAAAACAGCACACAATTCATAAGGAAATTGTGGATGGTTTTGTATGGTCAACAAAATAAGTTTGCTACAAGGAAAAAATACTGCCATCTTTGGAAAAGAGAACACTCAAATGTTTTCTTCACCATTTTGTAACCACAATGATAAACATTATGAATGGATGCTAAAACTAGTGGCTGAATAAATTTGGTGAGGACAAGGACATTTGTATAGACTCTAAGTGTCTCCTCACAAATTACAGATTAGTGAAGGAGAAGGCATAACAGAAACTTTATCATGGGGAAACCTGGAAGATACCACTTTAACCAAATGATTACCAAAGATGAGACAAAGTGACATCAGCACCTCCTGAGAGGAAGCACCAACCACAAATCATCATTTTGTCAGCTCTGCCCAAAATGCACAGCCTGAATCTAAAGAGACCTCACTGAGGGATATTTTACAAAATAACTGGCCTGTGTTCTTCCAAAGTGCTAAAGTCATGAAAGACAAAAAAGGACAAAGAGACCATTCCAGATTACAGATACTAAAGACACATGTCAAGTGCAATGCATCCTCCTGTAGGAAGCCCTGGACCAAAAGCAATGTTTGCTATAAAAGACAGTGTAGAGACAATTGACCAAATTTGAATTTTGTAATAGTATTGTATCAATATTAAGTTTCTTAATCTTGTTAATTATACTGTGGTTATGCAAGAGAATGTCTTGAGGAAATATACATTGGCGTATTTAGAAATAAAGGGATATGATTTACTCCAAAATGGTTCAGAAAAAAACTCCATGTAAATGTGTACTAGTATGAGAGAGAATAAATAAAGGAAATGAGGCATTATATTAATGGTGAAAATGTGAGAGTTTTCGCATTATTCTTGGAACTTTTCTATAAGTTTAAATTATGTCAGAATAAGAAGTTACAAAAGATGCTTTCTGAATTATTCATATATGCAAATATATATATTCAGCATTTTGTAAGTTATGTATGTGGACAGTGGAATGGTTAATTTATATTTTAAAGACTCAAACTATATACTATCTCACATATTTACCCATATGTGGTTAAGTACAGATTCCATAACATTTTATTGCTTCAGTTCAGAGTAGGGATGGATTTATTTAACAATACACACAAGTCTGCTATTGACGGGGATTAAGATTTTTAGTATAAGGGTTTCTTCTTACATAATATATCTGCATAACAGTAAGATTTATAATTATTAGGTCAAGCCATATGGGTTAGAATTAGAAAAATGCTGAGTAATTATTAGTGATTAGTAATTATTATTTAAATTATTAAATTTAAAGAACTTAGGAATATACCCCAAGTGTATGTTGCCCTTAAAATTTGCTATAAGTCTAAAAGTGAATGTTTCAAATCACATTTAGAACTAACATATTTTCAGCTTCATTCATCTCTACCCAATTATTTCACATATTGGCAGAAACTTGAGGTAGTATCTTGGCTCTTAAACCACGTGGTAGAACATCTGTAAGTTGAAGTATTATTTGGGAACACTTGGAAATATTGATACTTAATTCTATTCCATCTACTGCACTAGAAATAATTTATGAGCAGAGAAAGATCACATCCTACATATGCATTGTAACAATCACAAATATATGCATTGTAACACTCACAATCACAAATACACCAAACTATGTAAACCTATGCAAGAAAATCTCCGTTGATGTGTTTTTCTGTTAACATTAGTTTGCTATTTATTTGCTTTGCTAGCATTCATTAGCACGATTCAAAACTTACCAAAACCAGTCATTCCAGGTAACTTCCATTCTTTCACTCAATACAAATTGTAATTACTAAGGTATTTTTTTGGACTACTTTTCCAAAATGACAAAACCAAAAATATAAAATTTGCAGGGTGGGGAAAAAAATTGTAATTCCTGAAAAGAATACACATGACGGCTATACTTACTGAGATATTGGGGTCATTGTTCTCTGTTAGCGCAGAACGTGGCAGCAGAACACCTGGCTCTGGCCTCCCGAGTTCTCTCTCTTCCTTGTTCACAAATCTTTCAAGCCCTCCTGACTGTTCTGGCCTCAGGGCATTTTCACTTGAACTTGGACTGATTCCTGGACTGGTTTTTTTTTTTCATTGCTCTGGGCTTAGCTCCTCAGCGGGGCTGTCCTAGAACATTCAATCCTCTTGCCAGCCCACCTCTAGCTAAGGACACTGTCTTGTGCACTGCGGACTCTGCGTGGAGGGCAAAGGGCTGGCATGGAGGCTGCACGGAGAGTAGCTACGTAAGAGCTCTGAGTGCCCAGCTCCTAAATACCATCCCCCTACAAGGAATCCAACGGGGTTGCACCTAGGACTTCTTGTTCTAGAAACAAGGAAGTTTTTAAACCTGAGGTTGTAGCCAAAGGATAGAAGAGTAATCTGGGAAAGAACAATGTTTATAATGGTTTGAAACACATAAAACCTACAAAAATGCATGAGTCTATGATTTTTAAAAAGGTAAACTCTAAAAAAAAAAAACCTAAAAAGGGAAAATGTAAGCATTTATATTGTCCATGAGGAATTGCATTTCAGGGTAACCAAATGGCCCCAGTTGATGAGAAGAAGCCATATACCTTCTAGAACAATGCCAGCAGCAAATATAAAAATGACAGAACTTGAGAAGCATGCTGTTGAGAGACCTCGAACAAGGGTTACCAATTGCTATTAAATCTTTGGTTGGGGCCGGGTGCAGTGGCTCACCCCTATAATCCTAGCACTCTGGGAGGCCGAGGCGGGAGGATCACTCGAGGTCAAGAGTTTGAGACAAGCCTGAGCAAGAGCGAGACCCCGTCTCTACTAAAAATAGAAAGAAATTATCTGGACAGCTAAAATTATATATATGGAAAAAAATTAGCCGGGCATGGTGGTGCATGCCTGTAGTCCCAGCTACTCGGGAGGCTGAGGCAAAAGGATTGCTTAAGCCCAGGAGTTTGAAGTTGCTGTGAGCTTGACGCCACGGCACTCTAGCCTGGGCAACAGAGCGAGACTCTGTCTCAAAAAAAGAAGATTCCATAGCACCTATTCCCTTCTAAAACACTTGTAGCACATGTACTTCCTCTGTTCGGTGCCTGTCTCCCCTGCTAGACTGTCATCTCCACAAAGGCAGGGACCTTTGTTTTGTTCATTGATGCTAAGAGCATCAGCAGTCCTGGCGCACAGTAGGTGTTTGATAAATATCAATTAAATGTTTGAAAATGAAGCTTGGATTTTGATTTCTAGCTGTTTGCTGAATGTGAATTTGCTCTAAACATGATTCCATAGCCTTGATAACAAGTAAAAATATGGAGTTTAGGTACATGGCCTGTAAAATGGATATATCCACTTGTCTCCCTTCCAAGACTGTTTTGAGTCAGGGAAATGTCACAGCTGTTGATAGCTCAGGTGAGAGGACTGGCATGAGTATGTATAATGTGTCAACCCACACAGCAAGCTTGGGGTTTCCCCGAACTCTCCCTTTGCTTGTGTTAATTACAGGAAGTCAATAGGCATCTTTTCCAGGCCTGTCTCTCTTTGTTGACTCTGGGCACGGCTGATCACAACGGAGCCAACCAAGGCTGAGAACCTCAAGCCTTCCGGAATGCGGGGGGAGAGGAAGGGGTCAGAGTGGACACTTCTTAGCACAGCCTTGCCAAGAGACAGGGTGTGCCCCAGGCAGCACTACCTGGTAAAAAGGGTCATCACGCTCAGTGGGAGACACATTCAGTGATCAGTACTGGGGCACCTGCCCTGTCCAGGCCCCAAATAGCCCATGAGACTCAGAAGTTAACTACCGTGTGGTGGGTCACACAGCCAGAACCCGTTTAAGCCAGACAACCCAATCTAAGCCCATTTGCCTTGAAGATTTGGGCTTTTCCTGCTGTTCCCGTCTGCCTTTGGCATGTCCAGCTCCCAAACAAATATTTATCGAGAGCATTTTGTGAACCAAACACTATTCTAGGCACATGAAAGTCAAAAGTCAACAAAGCAAAGATCTCTGCCCTAAATGACGGGACGTGGAATGTGAGATCAGATCCAAAGATCATGCCGAGAACTTTGCCCCAAGCTCCTGGATGGAGTTGCCCTGGGTGGGGCAGTCTTCTGTGGATGGGGCAACTTTGGGAACAGAGAGGGGAAGTCTGGCTCTGCAAACATCTGTAGAAGCAGCCCTGTGATTGCACCTAGTGATTCTTCCATAGTCCTGCCCCAGCATTCAAACCTGTTCTCCAGGCGGATCCCTTCGGGCCTTGCACCTTTATCCCATGCACCTTCAAGGCATGGGATTTCCAGCACGGTAAACAAATGCAGGATTTTTTTGGTGGGGGGGAAGGGAGGTGGCAGTCTAGTGGCCCTAGGACACAGGTAAACAACTGAGTAACAATAAAGGGGACTGCTTTACCTTTAAGTGCCCATGATAGTTCATATATTCATATGTAAAAAGTAAAACATGTTATAAATCAGACTGAAAGAATATGAATTAAATTTGTGACAGTGATTGCCTCTTTAGCACAAGTGCAGGAAGGTTAGGTCAGTGGCCAAGGGGTCCTTGAAAGAGGTCCCTGTTTATCTGTGTGCACTATTTTGATTCTTTAAAAAGAAATGACTAAAGCAAATTGGATGGAATGTTCATTGTCACTGCCGGCTGATGGGGACATGTTTGCTTGCGACTTTACTCTCGTGTTTCTTGTGACCTCAGTATGCAGATTAGAAGGAGGTAGAGGTGGTTAAGTGTGGATTGCCTAGGTTCAAGTCCCAGCTCCACCACTTACTAGCTGTGTGACCCTGGACAATGGCTCGGCCAACCTCTTTGCTCCTACATTGTAAGGATTGAATGCGTTTATATGGAAAGCATTTAGTCCAGCGCTTGGCACATAATAAAAACTATTCAAGGGTTAGCTGTTACTATTTTTATAACTCACTTATGAATTCATCAATTCGTAGGATTTTGTAACTGCATAGAAATCTCGTAGTTTCCATCAAAGAAGTTCTGCTAAGGCCGCAAAGCACCTGGTATGCAGAGACACCATGAGAAGAGGAGGAAGCCCCGCAGCACGGAGCCCCAGGACATTTGCTCGAGACCACTCACAGGGACACCCCAGAAAAAAAGAGTCCTTTCTTGTGGTTCCAGGAAGAATTAGTCATTTATATATAGGAAGGACAAATTCCAAGAGCCAAGACACAAGGCCATTTTCACACCCTTTCATTAAGGTCACGAGTGACTTCTTGGCAGTCCATGAGCCCTTGGCAGTCCTTACCCCGATCCTGAATCCAGGCCTTCCTGTGGTGGCAGCGACCCCACGCTTGCCCACGCTCTCCTGGCCACCCTCTTAGTTGCCTTTGTGGCTCCTCTTCCTTTACCTCCCTTGAAGTGCTAGTGGCCCCTAGGTTGTCCTCTAACTCTACCAGGGCTTCGTGACTTAGAGTTTTTCAAGTAAGGTCCACGAGTGGGACCCCCTGAAGTCATCCAAACATTTTATATTCTTGCCCATGCTTTTCTGGAAACAAGGTCTTGAGCTTTCATGATCATTCTTAAGAACCCAGGACCCCACCAGAACCAGCGGAGAGAGGGTAGGAGGGAATGAGGAGAGGATACAAATAAAGTCTGAGTCTGCAGATGGCAGATGCTCCACACCCGTATTTGGACACTGCCCTCTGGGCTTCTCTGCCTGGATATCCCACAGGTGCCTCCAACTCAACGGGGTGAAAACTGAAGTCAATCTCCCCAAACAGGTTCCCATTCCTGTTTTCTCTCTTCTGTGTGTGGTGCTGTTATTCACCCTGCTTCCAAGTCAGAAGCTTGGGGAGAGTCTCACTTGTCAATTTACTCTCACCGCTGACACCCAACCAATCATCAGTTTCTACCTCTCCATTCTTGGCTTCCTCTCCAGCCCTTCAGTACCTGCCCAATGCAGGCACCCACCTCCTCTCACCTTAACAATTGCCATAGTTTCCTCACCAACTTCTTGCCTCTAGTCTTTACTCTTCCAGCTCATCTTTCCATGACTGTCTGAGAGCTATTTCATACGTGGACGTTTGATCAGGCCACTCTCCTGCTCAATATTCTTTAATGGCTCCCCATTGCTCACAGAAAAAACCTACCCCATTACTCTTCCTTCTCGACGTGATTTGGTTGGTAATGCAGAACTTCTTATGGCCTCTAGATCATGCCAGGCTTTCCTACACACTTTGCCATGCTGTTTCTCTGCATGGAATATCACCCCCACAACTCTTGCCTCCTCCTTCATTCTACACCTGCAATCCATCAGGCACCTCCCCTTGTCCTTCAAGTCTCTCTCCTCCTGGGCTGTCTTTTCTGTGGCTTCCCCAGGGGACACAGGCCAGGTCCCTGAGGTCTGCCCACTTCCCAGGAACATCCACTGAGGCACACACCTCCAAGGTTCATGCCCTCATTATGCCGCATTTTCATTTTATGCTGGAGTGAGGTGCTAACTCCTTAAATGGCTTACACGAGGCAGCATACGTACTCTATGTGTAGGGGACCAAAGCTAGATTAACAGGAGGAACAACAGGAGAGTTTATGTGCAGAGGTCTGAGCGTCCAAAGCTTTCCAAGATAAAGGGGAGGGAAGCAGATGTATGGAGAATTCTGTAATAAAACTCACATGGGGGGTTCATGCCATTTAATTTCACCTCTTTCATCTATTCCCCTGTTATATGCTGAGATTGATTTGTGGTTGTGAGGATCAAACAAGATAGCAGAGTAGAATCGTACATGGAGCTAAATGTATGTCACAGCCATTGTCTACTTCCCTCATTTCCTTTAATATCCTATGAAATCCTTGAAAGCAAAGACTGTCTTTTCTAATTTCTCTCCACAGAGCCGTGCACTGTGCACAAGCTCTGCCTCGGTGTGAGGTGGTACTACCTTTTGTTGTGAAACATACGTTTTTTGAATGATTGTGCAAAATAATGAACTGCAAAGAAGACATTTTCTAATAATTCTTAGAAAGCTAATTCATTTTGCCTGTGAATTCACAGAGTGCCTACCGGGTACTGATACTCTCCTGGCGGCTGGCAAGTGTGGTTAATAGCAAACTCCTTGGCACCTGCTTAATCGTCACCCCTGGCTCACAGATGAGGCAGCTGAGTACGGGTGGATCAGATAACTTGCTGGTTCTTGTCAGAGCTGGATCCAAAGCCGGACAGACAAGATGGAGCGTGTGCTCTAACCCTCTGTTGCACAGTCTCTCCGCCCGGCCCCTGCCTTCCACGAGTGTTCATTCGGTCATTCATTCATTCCACGAAGACCATTTTCTGCTCTGAGCTCACCATGTACATTACCTCATTTAACCCTCACAACAACCCTGAAGTGGGTACTGTTATTGTCCCCCTTTTCAGACAAGGAAACTGAGGCCCAGGGGTGTACTGAGGCCCTGTGTTACTTGGCTAATAAGTGAAGCCAAAACTTAAGCCTGAGCGGCCCAACTCTGGAGTCCAAACTCCAGTCCACCCCGACATAGTGCTTTTCTCTCGACCCATCCACTCCGACGACAGTAGCGCAGTGCTTGTTTTGGCAGCACATGTACTAAAATCGGAACAATGCAGGGAAGATTAGCGCGGCCTTTGCACGAGGATGACAAGCAAATCTGTGGAGTGTTCCATAAAAAATAAATAAATAAAATTTAAAAAGTAGTGTAATCAGAGAAACCTAATACTGCAGTGACAGCAGTGGCTGAACCAGTTAGGGCTCTAGGTGAGCCTGGCTCCCAGGCCTGCTGAGGTGGGGCCCCTCGGCCCTGGGGGCTGTTGGCCTGGGAGGGCGGGGCCCAGGGTTGACACGAAAGAGATCAGGAGGCACTGAACGCCCTGAGCCCTTCGCAGGGGTGGGGAGCACCAGCCAACGCAACACCGCAAGACTCCAGATCTTTTGAAGTAGTTGGGTGAAGATCCGTGTCCTGTGCTGAGGGAGGCAGGGGACGCTGGCTCAGGGAACGGGCTTCAGCCCCTCAACAACTATTCGATGCAGGCCTGGGACCTCTCTGGGCCCCAGCAGTGGGTTAGAAGGTTTTGAGTCAATAAATGTCTAACAGTCGGTAAGGGGTAGTTTCTGGTTGAAGATCTCAAACACATCCTTAGTGAGTTAGACAAAAATTCAGAGCCTTCTCTATCTACCGGAAACCCTCCCTGCTGAATCCAAGCGTCTGTCTTTCCTTCCGTCTCATTCTTCATCATTTCTCCAGCCCCTGGCACGGCGGATGGTGCCACGCTGTGCTGGGGGCTCTCCATTCCCTCAGGTTCTCCCCCACCCCACTTCCCAGCCCTCCAGGGGGCTCTCCCTCCACATCTGGGTGTGCTTGGAAGACACAGCCCACACCCGCACCTCTGGGGGAGTTTCCGAGTCAGCATCTCCGGCCCTGTTTTGATCTCCGGTTGCCACCTGGGCATTGTTGATCCGAGTTTTCTCTCCTGTTACAAAGCACATTGGGCCACACGCCCTCTACGACCCCTTCCAGCTCTAGAATTTGCTTTAGGGCAACTAGACCTGATAAACCCATGACGATTTAAAAATGCACAACCTGGATGATCTAACATTTTACTTCTAGGAACCTATTTTATGCAGAAATACTCGGCACAAACCCTAAACACACATGTACAAAGATGTTCATTATAGCATGAATAAAAGAAAAACATTAGAACAGATTATTATCCCATTTGTGGGCTTACTAGGGAGACATCTACACAAACATAAATCACAGCTTAAAACAGGATTACCAGATGAAACTGTCTTTGGGACTAAACTGAAAGCTTCGGGGCAGGTCAAAGACCCTGAGAAGAGATGACAGGGCCTCGCTTTGAAGTATTAAATTGCAAAGAAGTTTAAGAGAAACTCGTGTGAAATCTCTGGGTGTGGAGGAGACCCCGACTGGGAATGAACCTGGGAATCTGCAAGGCTTTGTTGTGAGACCAGCAGAAAATAATGCAAAAGTGCCAGAGGTGTCCCCTGCATGTGTCCGCATTTTATTCTTAAGAACCTCAGGAAGACACTGGGAGGTTGAGTAGAGAGTGGATGTGGCCAAGGGCCCAGACTGGACGCTGGGAGGCCCGTTGGAAGGGTTTTGCAGGAACCCAGGCCAGCTCTTTTCCTGACGGGGCCAGGGGTAATGGCTGCATGGAAAGGGAGATAGGGACAGAGGGAGAGACGGGGCCACTGAAGATAGCCTGGCGGCCATCTACTGAGATAAGCAACCTCAGAGATTGGCCTTGGGTGGTGGGGGCTGGGCAGGGCATGGAGAGTCCTGGGAAAGTTTGAGGTTCTCATGGGGTTTGCAAGCAGAAGTTGAGAATGAAGTTTGAATTAGCTCTAACGTGGGCCTCAGAAGCCACAAGCTGGAGATAAAAATATGAGTTGACAGGCAATTAGACGTGTAGGGTGAGCAGGAGGAAAAGGTTCAGGGTTAATCCTAAGAGCTCCAACATTTCAGTACGAGGATTAAATGAGATAAGACATTTAAAACCCCAACACAGCGCACTCAATAAATGCTCGTTTCTTTCCCCTCAAGAAACACTTTTTTTTTTTTTGAGGCAGGGTCTCACTCTGTTGCCCAGGTGGGACTGCAGCGGTGTGATCACAGCTCACTGTGACCGTGAAACCCCGGGCTCAAGTGACCCTCCTGCCTTAACCTCCTGAGTAGCTGGGACCACAGGCACATGCGACCAAGCCCAGCAAATTTTTAAATTTTGTGCAGAGACAGGGTCATACCATGTTGCTCAGACTGGTCTCAAACTCCAGGGTTCAAGTGATCCTCACACCTTGGCCTCCAAAAGCATTGGAATTACAGGCGGGAGCCACCGTGCCCAGCCAAACACTTGTGAAGTGGGCTGATTGTCAATAGTTAGTCACAAACCTACTGATCTTTAAGGACAAACATGCGAATGGGGCTACAGGGCTACGTCAGAACAGGAGCCATCACATGCTTGTCACACCAAGAACACAGGAAACAGGATCGCCAAATTAAAATGTCTTCCCCATTTTCAGGAAAAGGAATGCTGTTCTCTGTACTCACCTTTTCAGCCACAGATGGTCTTTGCACTCTCCTGTGCCTCCTCTCTGGCTTGTGGGACCACAGGGGCCAGAGGCCAGATTCACTCCTCAGCTCCGCAGCGAGAGTGCTTTCTACCCTGCCAGAATGCCTGGGAGTCCTGCTGCCTGGGTGTGGCTAATCCCATTTTACGGGATCTGCTTGTTCATGTCTATCCCTCACTCTGCCCACCCACCCTGATCTGTCCCACCCTACAATAGACCCCAAAACGATAGGGAGTAAGAACTTCTGAGTTTTCAGCTGTAGGAAAAAAAAAAAAAAGGATTCATCTTAAAAACTATTAAGAAGTTTCTGGTTTGGAAATTTGCTGAAAAGGTGCATCTCGGCTATTCTAGTCCTATGGTGCCCCTTATTTCAATTAAAAGAATCAAAAAGCATTTTCTGAAGAAGACCTGAATCATTTGTATTTTTTGTGTTACTGAAGCTCATTGAGGAGAGGACTGTGGATGCTGTTGTGAAGGTGAGTGAAAGCGGAGCACACTAACTTGGTCCTGGAGTTTGGGCTTGAACAACTGCCAGGCTGATGTGAGTTTCAAGGGAGAGGTCCGGGGCTGTTTTTTGTTGCTATGACTTAGATGCTATCAGGCACCCAAGCAGAGATGTCGACAGGAAGCAGCTGGAGCTAGAGCAAAGTCAGAGATGAAGATAGAAGTTTAAAACTTATTGTCTCCACACACCGTGTTGTGAGTAAAATTGAGAAAAAAAAACAAAAAAAAAAAAAAGAAAAGAAAACTTATTGTCATTTAAATCAAAGGTGATAAACTTTTTTTATGGTGTGGACCTCTTTCGTAGTCTGGTGAAGCCTATACCCCCCTTCTCAGAATGATATTTTTAAATGCATAAAATAACATACATAAGATTAAAAAGGAAAATTATATTAAAATATATGTAGGAAATTAGTTGGACTTGGTGGCCTTTGACTTGTAGTCTCAGCTACCCAGGAGGCTGAGGCAGGAGGATCACTTGAGCCCAGGAATTCGAGGTCACAGTGAGCTATGATTGGGCTACTGCACTCTACCCTGGGTGATACAGCGAGATCCTGTGTCAAAAGTAATAAAATAAAATAAAATAACATAGTAGGTATTTAAAAATTGTGAGACAGTAATATAATATGCTCTTGTATTAATACATTGAATAACAGATCTGGTATGTCTAATAACTACCATAATTGCAAAGTAGTAAAAAAGTAAATGATATTTTTAGATATCTACAATAACTATAATATAATATGAAAATGTTTGTGATTTCTATAGATGACAAAGCCACAGATACTGCAATACCAGAAGCTTTATTCATGAATGGAAGAAATACTAACTTTCAGTTAGAGATTAGAAAAACAGAATAGTTCTCTCCATCCAAGTTCACGGGATCCCTTGAATTTAAAGCTATAGGACACAATGAAAACTACCAGTATACAGATAAAGAAGGAAAAGGGTTCCTAGGACTAATCTCTGGGACATTCTGACATTAGGAAGTTGAGCAAAGGTGGAGGAAAAGTTCAAAAGAGACTGAGAAAGCACAGGCAGTGAGGTAGGAGAGGAACCCAGAGAGGAGGAGACAAAAAGTCAAGACAAGAAAACGCCCAGCACTTTGGGAGGCTGAGGCGGGAGGATCACTTGAGACCAGGAGTTTGAGACCAGCCTGAACAATATAGCGAGACCCTGTCTCTACAAAGAATTTAAAAATTAGCCGGGCATGGTGGTGCACTCCTCTAGACACAGCTACTCAGGTGGCCGAGGCAGGAGGATCACTTGAGCCCAGGAGTTCAAGGCTGCAGTGAGCCGTGATAGTGCCATTGCACTCCAGCCTGGGCGACAGAGCAAGAACTTGTCTCCAAAAATAAAAATAAATAAATAAATAAAAGAAGGAAAAATCCCATAAAAAAAAGAGAGAAGACGACAAGGAAATGTCTGTGGGAAGGCCCCAAGGATCTGCATTGTTGGCAATCTCCCCAGGGATTTATTATGCACACTATGATTTGCCTCTCTACTGGACTGTTCTCATTGTTCATTCATTCATTCATTCATTCATCCAGTTACTCTTTTTCAGCCCCAACAATCTTCCAAGCAAGGTGTTCTAGGGCTGTGAATACAAAAATAATGACCACTTCCTCTGTGCCAGGCACTCAGTATTCACGAATTGAATCCTATCATATCAATATTATCATTAGTCCTGCTCAGTAGATGAAATCGAGGCGTGCGTTAGAATCATCTATGTGTTTGGTTAACAGAGGAAAAGGCAAAGGTTGGCTGGGTCCCACCCCAGACATTGTGAGTCAGAATGGGAAGTACAGGCACCCATGTTCCACTGTGTTTTAAATAAGTTGCACAAGTGATTTTTGTACTGACCAAAGTTGGTCTTCAATTTTAAAAATTACTTTTTTTGTAGGTATTTTTGAGATTTCATAGTTCTTTTAAATTAAGATTTAAAATGAAATTTTAAAAGTTAATTTTAGGAGAGAAAAGACAACAAATATAATAAATAATTCAATGTATTAGGCTGGAAATCGGCAGGTGCTGTGGGAGAAAACGGAAAGGATGAGCAGAGGAAGGGTTTTGGGGATGCCAGGGAGCAGGAGGACTCGTATTCACCTGTATTCGTACGGTGGACTCACTGAGAACTGTGCAGGCAGGTGTCTGTGGTCAAGGTGCTGGGAAGAGCTATTAATATTAAACATGTCCTAAGGTGAGAGCACAACGTTGTGTCAGAAGAGCTGCAGGCTGGCCCAGGGTGCAGGAGCTATGGAACTGGGACAGAAGGTAAAGTCAGAAAGATAAAGATGAACTGGGCATGGTGTGCGCGCCTGTAGTCCCAGCTACTTGGGAGGCTGAGGCTGAGGATTGCTTGAGCCCAGGAGCTTGAGTACAGCCTGGGCAATATAGCGAGATCCCATCTCAAAAGAAAAAGGTAAAGGTGGACTGGGGAGGTCCCCATAGGGTGTGAAATGATGGGATTTATGTTTTTAAAGCGTCCCTCTGGCTGCTGTATTGAGAGCAGACTAACTGAACCCATCTCTTCTCAGCAGATGTGATTCTAGAGCCACCTTCTGCATTTGATTAACTTAAGCAAACCTAATGAGTTCTAAATAATGGCGCTGTCTGGCCTGGTTATAGGTGATGTCAGATCTTTATTTTCCCCAAGTATCCCTCATTTATCTATATGTTTGCCCATGTTGCCCTCAGTTTTAAACTTGGCATTGCTGATGGGTTCAACTTAGGGCTTGTCGTTTTCAGACTTTTCATTCTAATGAGTTACAGTACATCTGTTTCTTATGAAAAATGAATTTTATGCATCTTTAAATCTTTGAACACATGGGCTTACCCCCTGTTCGTTCTCTTCCCCTCCACCCGACCCGCAGCATAAATGTCGTAGCAAAACTTCATCCTGACAGCATAATTAGGGCATAATTTTATGGCATTTTCTTAACCTCTATCACTCAAAGAGAAATCAAAATGGAATGTATGTGGCTGGAAGAACAAGGTGGCAATGATTCGCGTATTATGTCAGACTGGAGGAGGAGATTAGTATTTATTGAAATAAAAGGTGAAGATGGTAAATGGTCTTCTAATCAGAACCTGGTTGCCATCATGTGCCTGAGGAGGTGGGGTGATCATCGGGAGAGCCCTGGAGCCTGCCCTTATTTCAAATACACGGGGTGAAGTATCAGAGGGAAAAGATTATGTTAGAAAAAGAGAATGCGCACCCTTACTCAGAACAGACTGGTTGCTCAGCTCTCCGGCCGGACCCAGGAGCTAATGCCTCGTCTATGGAATCACAGCTGAATTCCTAACCACGACCTTCCTGGTCCTTTCTGGTCCTCTACTGCTGCTGTCCCCAACCCCTAGGCCAGGGACAGGTACTGGTCTGTGCCCTGTTAGGAACAGGGCTGCACAGCAGGAGGTGAGCAGCGGATGAGAAAGCGCAGCTTCATCTGTATTTACAGTCCTGTTTCCCATCACCCCCAGATGCGACCATCTAGTTGCAGGAAAACAAGCTCAGGGCTCCCACTGATTCTGCATTATGGTGCATTGTATAATTATTTCATTATATATTACAATAATGAAATAATAGAAATAAAGTGCACAGTAAATGCAATGAGCTTGGATCATCCTGAAACCATCCTCCTCCCCCGAGTCCATGGAAAAATTATCTTCTATGAAACCGGTCCCTGGTGCTAGGTTGGGGACCGCTGCCCTACTGCCTTTGCAGCCGGATCGTGGAGGGCAGCGGACCCTTCAAGCACTTCAGAATTCCCTTCACTTGCCTCTGTGCTGTTTCCAAATTATCGCCTCTCCAATTTTGTAACACCTGTTTGTCCTTGAAGGTACAAGGTGTACTGAATTCAGTGTATTGCCAGAGTGCTCTGTCATGATGAGAAAGGTCTACTTACCAAGTATTAAGGTCCTGTGGCATACTCTTCACATATATGTTTCATTGATTCCTCTTATTAAAATATGAGATAAGTATGGTTTTTTTTCCCACATGAATTAAGCATTTTATTTAATTATCAAGGAATTCCCTCTAAAAACTCAGGCCTATATTTAATGTTAGTGTCCTGGTAGTTTCCAGAACATTACTGGAAACACCTGTTCCTCCAAGTACGATTAAGAAATTTGGTAATCCACTTCACGATACTGCGTTAAGACTTCACTCACGACCACTTTGGACTTGATATTTTGTCATGTTTCCATCACCAATCAGAACGAGCTCAGCTTCCATGGGGATCAAACTGGTGGATCTCAGGGTGCTGATGCTAATTAATAGTGACAGTAGACTCAAGATGGCCACATGACACTGACCGTGGAACTAATGGCTGTAGTCATCAGGTGCACAGAACCTTCCTCCCAGTGCCATGGGCCAAGCACACTGGGACTTAGGGCCCGGGGCTGCACGTGGCTGTCCCGTGACCTACTGAACACCTCAGTCTGGTCGGGCTTACATGCCTAAAGGTTTCAAAGCTGACCTTGACCTGCCAATACAGCAAGACTCTTGACTCCCTTGCATTTAGGTAAGCCAATAAGTTTTGTCCCAATTACCATTTTAGTGCACAAAACACAACAGCCTACTTTCACCTAGGTTCAGTGCTTCCCGGATGTAAAAGAAGTATCGTTTTTATTACACTTTGTAGATAAGAAAAGTGAGGCCCAGAAAAATTAGGTTATGTGACCAAGTTTACACAGAATGACTAGGAGCCAAGCTCCTGATCGCTGTGTGCATTCAGCGATTGGTGTGCATCAGTCTGTGTGCATTCAGTCTGGTTGTATTATGACTTGGACTATTGTTATTTGTTTACATGTCCGTTCCTGCCATTGCAATATAGATTTCTTGAAAAATAGGACAATGTCATGTTTGTCTGTATGTTCTCCATAGCTCCTGGCACAGTAGTAGGGGCGCGATGACTGTGAGAGAGTGAACGGAGCCTAGAATGCCTAACATTTGCACTTTGAGTTTCCACGATTATTCATATCCTCCAACAAAGAAGGCTACTTTAATAAGAATTGTGAGAGCAATGAATGGAAAGCAAAAATTTGCCAAGAAAAACTCCCTTTTCAGATTGGTTCTGAAGCTAAGTCACAGGGCAGGGGAAGCAGGAAACTCTTCTGTAGGGGCAGGTGCCTCGGGAAGGGGTTCTCTTACATCTGATTCAAAGCTGAATTCTTTGCTCACGAAGTCTTGTTCTCAGGGGGTGGACATCCAAATCCACATTTATGGATTAAAATGCTGCTAATGCTGGCAAGCTGCGGCAGATAAGTTTTCTGGAGATGATTTGCTTTGTTAATCTAGTATCGAGCTGTGCTGGGCGTTCCTGGAACCTGATGGGAGGGAGTGGATTTTCTAATCATCCAGGATCAGGGAAAGACTGGGCCAGCTCTAGGGTGTGGTGTTTGCACCATGCACTTACAAACAGTTGTAAGAAACTGTCTTCGGGTACTTGAGGTACCTTTATCTTACCTTAAGGTAACCTCTGTCTTAAATTTGTTATCCTAAATAGGTCATCTCTGCTTTCCTTTATAGATTTACACATATGTACGTACCCTTACACAATATATTCTTTTGCTTTGTTTGTTTTTGAACTTTATAAACATGGTATCATACTGTGGCTATTCTTCTGAAACTTGTTAATTTGCTTTTTTCCTCAATATTATTTCCTAAGATTCAGTCCATCCATGTTGAAGCTTGTAACTACGGTTCACTTATTTTTTAATTACTATCCAGTATTCTATTGTATCAATATCTCATCCTTGGCTTATCCAGTTTTCCACTGGTGAACATTTGAGTTGTTCCAGTTCTTTATATCATGTACAATGGGGCCAAGAACATTCTTGAATATGCTTTTGGTGTACATAGGTAAGAAGTCTTAGGGTATAAAATTAGGACACAAATTGATGCCAGTGTTCAACTTCTCAAGATGGTACACAATTGTTTCCCACTCATGTGGCACCACTTTGCTGGAAAATATGGAATGGGTGGGTGGGAACATTTGGGAAGAGATGAGTAAGGGGTGGGGGATGGTAGATGGGAGGGCAGGGAAAGCATCTGGTTTCAGGAAAGAAGTAGTTGCAGATACTACAAGGTGGCCCTGAGCTTAGCTGGGAACACAGAAAGGATGGAGCTCAGAGGGGAGGGGAATCTGATTTCCTGTGAAAGCTAGGTTAAAGAATTTTATTTTATTCAATGTGATGGGAAGCCACTAGAGCATTAAGGTCAGGGGTGGATGTGATTTGATTTGCATTTCTAAATAACATTCTGGTTGCTCTGTAGAGAATGGATTAATGTTGGAAGAAGGAGGAACACAAGAAGACTAATTTAACAATCCCGGAGCCTCGGCACTGGGTGGTGTAGAGAAGCTGGTCGTGCTGTGGTAGAGCATCTGCAATCAGAGCAGATGTGGGCTGTGCAGGAAAGACAAGAATCCAGGCTAACTCTGAGTCCCCCAGACTTGTCCAATCTACCTCTTAATTTCATCTCTAATGTACATATTCTTTCTTTTTTTTTGAGACGCTCTCTCACCTGGACTAGAGTGCCGTGGTGTCAGCCTAGCTCACAGCAACCTCAAATTCCTGGGTTCAAGCAATCCTCCTGCCTCAGCCTCTTGAGTAGCTGGGACTATAGGCATGTGCCACCATGCCCGGCTAATTTTTCTCTTTTTAGTAGAGATGGGCTCTCACTCTTGCTCAGTCCTGATCTCAAGCAGTCCTTCTGCCTTGGCCTCCCAGAGTGCTAGGGTTACAGGCCTTTTTAATTCTACCACCTCAGATTTTACTATTTCTCACCTTGACCACTGCAAGAAGCTGCCAACTCACTCTTCCTGAAGCTGCAAGCCTGCCCTCTCCTCTCCTCTCCATCCATCTCCACGCAGCCCATTTTTAAATCAGCTGTTTTCTCATTGTTGAGTTTTAAGAGTTCATTGTATATTTTGGATAACAGTCCTTTATCAAATATGTCTTTGCCAAATATTTTCTCCCAGTCTGTCTTGTCTTTTCATTCTCTTGACAGTGTGTTTCACAGAGGAGAAATTTTTGATTTTAATGAAGTTCAGATTATCAATTCTTTCTTTCAGGGATTGTGCTTTGGTGTTAGATTTAAGAAGTCATCACCAAACCCAAGGTCATCTAGATTTTCTCCTATGTTATAATATCTTGCAGAAGTTTTACAGCTTTACATTTTGCATTTAGGTCTGTGATCTGTTTTGAGTTAATTATTGTGAAAGTTGTAAGGTCTATGTCTAGATTTTTTTTTTTTTTATGTGTATGTCCCATTGTTTTAGCACCACTTTTTGGGAAGACTATTTTTTCTACATTGTGTGGCTTTTTCTCCTTGTCAAAGATCAGTTGACTGTATTTATGTGAATCTTTTTCTGGGCTTTTTATTGTGTTCCATTGATCTATTGATTACTAGAGCTTTATAGCACATCTCGAAGTTGAATAGTGTTAGTCCTCTGATTTTGCTCTTGTCTTTCAATATTGTGTTGACTATTCTGGGTCTTTTGCCTCTCCATATAAACGTTGGAATCAGTTTGTGTAATCCACTTGCTGAGATAAACAATTTGCTGGGATTTTAACTAGCAAGGCATTGAATTTGTAAAACAAGTTGGGAAGAACTGGCACCTTGAAAATACTGAGTCTTCCTATCTATGAATATGAAATATCTTTCCGTTTACTTAGGTCTTTGATTTCTTTCATCAGAGTTTTGTAGTTTTTCTCATGTAGACCTTGTACATATTTTGTTAGATTTATACCTAAGTATTTCATTTTGGGGGAATGCTAATATAAATAGTATTGTTAGGTAGATAGTTAGGATCTCTGGCTCTTCTAGGGACAAGGGTGCCCACTTTGGTGCTGTCTTGAGCGATTGCTCCACCTGGGAAGAAGGATAAGGGCAGGAACTCCGTTTTGGTGTTGCCCCACCCTTAATCCTATCCCAAGCAACTGCCACACCTGGGGAAGGAGGGAATGCTTTATAAATCTGGGAATTCCCCTGCCCAGGTGTGATAGGATTTGGTAAGTGACCTCAAGTAACCTAAGGGTAATTATTATGTCATTACCTTAAATCTACATTGTGGTTCACCTCCCCCCACCACCAGGTGGGCTTTCAGAGAGGGAGCTTGTATATGCAGATAGAATTTTAAGGACACCTATTGATCATTTGGTAATATCCCACAGAGCCCTCCCCCAGACTGGGCCAATAAAAGGAAACAATCTAAGAATTCAGAGTGAGTCTGTGAGTCAGTCAGTGAGTCAGTCTGTCAGTCGGTCAATCAGTGAGTCAGTGAGTCAGTCAGTGGGTCTGTCTCTCTCCACTCACAGAGACAGACCTGTTTTGTTCTATGATAAAGAACTGCTCATGTGAAACTGCTTGCTGCCTGAGGTTATTCCGTGGCATTCGCGCTGCTGGTGATTTTTCCAACCAAGGAGTCAGAGTGTGGACTTGACACTTTGGTGTGCCTGGTCATTCTTCGGCCAAGAGCACACCAAGAACTGAGGGCTGACTGGCATGCTGACAGTATTATTTCCTTTTCTTGTCATACTGCATTAGGTAGGACTTCCAGTACAATGCTGAAAAGAAGTGGTGAGAGGGGACAACCTTCTCTTGTTTTCAATCTTAGTGGAAAAGCTTCCAGTGTGTTACCACTAACTATGGTGTTAGCTGTAGGTTTTTTGTAGATATTCTTTATAAAACTGAAGAAGTTCACCTTTATTATTAGTTTACTGAGAGTTTTTTTTAAATCACAGATTGGATTTTATCAAATGCTTTTTCTGCATCTATTGATATGATCACATGGTTTTTCTTTTTAGCCTGTCGATGTGATGGATTACATTAGTTGATTTTCAAATGGTGAACAAGTTTTGTGTACTTGGGATAAATCCCATATGTTTGTTGTGTACAATTCTTTTTACTTATTGTTGAGTTTTATTTGCTAATATTTTGTTGAGAATTTTTGCATCTATGTTCATGAGATATATTATTCTGTAATTTTGTTTGTAATGTCTTTGGTTTTGATACTACGGTAATGCTGGCTTCATAGAATGAATTAGGAAGTATTCCCTCTGCTTCCAATTTCTGAAACAGATTGTAGAGAATTGGCATACTTTCTTCTCTAAATGGTAGAATTCACCAGGGAACTCGTCTGGGCCTGGTGCTTTTTGTTTTGGAAGGTTATTAATTATCGATTCAATTTTATAAAAATAGATAAAGGCCTATTCAGATAGCCTATTTTTTCTTGTGTGAGTTTTGGCAGATTGTGTCTTTCAAGGAATTGGTACATTTTATCTAGGTTATCAAATTTGTGGGTGCTGTGATTTGAATGTGTCCCCCATATTACATGTATTGGAGACTTAATCCCATTGTAATGGTACTCAGAGATCAGGCCTTTAAGAGGTAATTAGGCCATGAGGGCTCTGCCCTTATGAGTGGATTAATGCTGTCATTGTGGGAGGTCGTCTCAGGAACCGGCTCCTGATAAGTGGATGAGTCCAGATGGAGTCGAAGGGAAGATACACCCAGAAGCTGGCCCTGGAGGGCAGACTGCTGTCCTCTGTCAGTGCCATTTGTAAGGCACATAGCATTAAATTGAAACGAACAATTTATATTAATAGTTTGCAATATTTTCAATTAAAATAAACAAAAAATTATTTTTCAAAAGTTTCAAGGCATTCTGACCTAAAGGGCCAAAAAGAAAAAAATAAATCTAAATGGATGAGTGTGGCTGAGGGGGTAGTGGGTATGGGTGGCTGTTATTAGAATCTAATTATAGTTGGCTTTTTGTATCTGTGGGTTCTGCAACATGGGTTCAACCAACCTGAGATAGAAAATATTTAAAAAATTCAATAAAAATATCAATGCAATAATGAAAAATAATGCAAATAAAAAGCAATACAATTTAACAACTATTTACACAGTATTTACATTGCATTATGTAATATAGGGTTGACTTAATATGTGTAGGTTATATGCAAATATGGTGCCACTTTATATAAGGGACTTGAACATCTTGGAATTTGGTATCTGCAGGGGTCCTGGAACCAATCCCCCATGGATAGATACCGAGACATGACTGCACTCTGCCCAGACAAATACAACAGGGAAGAATGATTTTTATGCCTCAAACATCCCCCACTTCTGCACCCCACAACAGCCTGATGAGAAAGGAAGTCAAATGGGTGGTAGGGTAGAGCTTAAACCCCCCTGTTGGGGGCAATATTGCCCCATTGAGAGCACATGGGATCCTGAATGAGGTGTGAAAATATATTAGCTATGACAATGGTTTGCAACCTTCCAAAGGACCACTGTATATAAACAGATATTACAGTATATCTGTTGTATTAAAATTTCATAGGGAGGAGGGTGATTGGGAAGGGGAAATGTCTAAAAAGGCTCCTTAAGGGGGGCAATAATGAGAAAAATGATTGAGAAACACTGTATCAACCACATTTCTTGGGCAACACTTTTTCATCCATGAACACATCATTTCAAACATCTCTTATGTGAAATCATGAATCTCCTGGTGCAGATTTAGATGCTAGCATTTGAAATTCTCAACATGGCTCCCTCTGGAGTGTTAGAAACATAATTCTCCTACAACTAGATAGTAACCAGGTGTCAAGGTTTGATTTAATTCTTTAATGAGGGAGCCAGCAGGGAGACGAACGCACTGGTTCAGAGAGCATTTGAAGGAGAAGGATTTGAATAGTCAGTGCAGTGGCTGTTCCGTGGATCGCCAGGTTAGATACACGACGTCAACTTGCTGCAGTGCAGGGAAACCACGACAGCTTTGGGTTTCACTTTTCTACCAGGTCACCAAGTCAAAACAATGTATCAATTTCTGTAGGTTAACTTCTAACCTTGTAGGGCTAAAAAAACTACCTGCAATTTTCTTGTGGATCATTGGTGACCATCCTTGGGGGTTGCAGGTCAGGCAGGCTTCTCGGGAAATGTCCAGCATGCTACAGAACATGAAGCAACCACCTCTCTGCCTTCTGCTCTGCCTGGGCACACTGCTTTCCTTGAAGAGGAATATGGATTTATGATCACCATTCTTCCGATGATTGCTGATTGAACATCCCCGGAGTGTGGATTCCTCTTTAGGGGACTTCAAATGATGACCACCCTTCCAATGAAGAACAATCTTAATTTACATATATCTATACTCCTTGGACTAATACTTACTATGTACTAGGCATTGTTGTAAATGCTTTGTGTGTGTAATTTCACTTAATTTATACATTGCCATGAGGTATGTGTATTAGTTAGGGTTCTCCAGAGAAACAACCAATAGGATATATGTGTGTGTACACACATACACACACACACACACACACACACACACACACAGATTTATTGTAAGGGTTGGACTCCGGTGATTATAGAGACTGGCAAGTTCAAATCTACAGATTGGGCTGGCAGGCTTGAGAGCCAGGAGGGCAGACAGTGCAGATGAAATCTGAAGTCAGTCTTTTGGAGAAGTTTTTTCTTGAGAGAGAATTGGTCTTTTTGTTTTATTCAGGGCTTTAACTGATTAAATGGGGCCCACCCACATTAAAAAGAACAATCTGTTTTGCTCGGTCTACTGATTTAAATGTTAACCGCATCCAGAAATATCTTTGTAGAAACACCTAGAATAATGTTTGACCAAATATCTGGCCATCCAGTGGCTCAGGCAAGTTGATTCATAAAATTAATCATCAAAGTGTGTATTACAGGTTGAGTATTGCTGATCTAAACTGCTTGAGGTTAGAAATGTTCCAGATTTTGAAATTTTTTTTGTGGATTTTGGAATATTTTCACATGCATAATGAGATATCTTGGGGCTGGGACTCAAGTCTAAACAAGAAATTCATTTATGTTTCCTATATGCCTTGTATACATAGCCCAAAGGCAATTTTATA
>CM052443.1:61939259-61952809 GCA_028533085.1 Varecia variegata | reverse complement strand
AAAAAAAAAAAAAAGAAAAAAGAAAAAGTTTTAGATTTTGAAGCATTCTGGATTTTGGATTTTAGGATTAGGGATACTCATTTGTATTGTGATTTCCATTTTTTTGAGAAAAAGCTGAAGCTGATGGTAGGGAGGTAACAAGCCCAAGGCCACACAGCAACAGCTGGGAATCACTCCCATGTCCGCTCCGAAAGTGGCACCTCAACCCCCCTTTGAGGTCTTTGAGCCTCTCTCCCTTCTCAGAATGAATCAGCCTCTAACCCTAGATGCTTCTTTTCAAAATGTCTCTCAACACTCGCCCCTCCTCTTTCCATGATGGAGTCCCATTTCTGAGCTGGCTCGCAAGGCCCTGTACATCCCGGCCCACCTTCCAGCTCCAAGTCTTTCCTCCCTTCTGCTCAACGCACCCCCTATGGCTGCCTGACTCCAAGTCATTGACTCTGTGTGCCTTTCCTTTCCTGCTTCCTGGGCTCTTCCTCATTGGGATTCCTTTTCCTGGTGAGTCTATATAAAAACCCCACCCACCCTTCAAGATCCAACATGCAGGCTTCTTCCTACATGAAGGCTTCTTGCTTCCCTGCCTTTGGAAGAAATATATCTTTCCTGGAAACTTGTCAGGGTGCTTTGAGTCTAGCTTATTTTTTAAAAATTTTTTTGTATATATTTTTTAGAGACAGAGTCTCGCTCTGTCACCCAGGCTAGAGTGCAGTGGCACAATCATAGCTTACTGCAGCCTCGAACTCCTGGGCTCAAGTGATCCTCCCACCTTAGCCTCCTGAGTAGCTGGGACTACCTGTGCACGCCACCACACCTGTTCTAAGTCTAGGTTAGAAGCAGGGATTTATTTGGTCTTCCAGGATGAGTTTTATCTAGGACAGAGGGAAGAAGGGGAGATGGGATTAGATGGGCAATGAGAGAAACAGATAAGCAGGTTTACCCTCTTCATTGGGAGAGGGTGAAAGGCATGTGGGGGTGAGGGTTGGAGGAAGGAAGGGTTCTGCATCCATTTCGTTGTGCTGGGTCTATTATAAATAAGAAGCCTTCCCCTGCTGCCCTAGGCAGAGTTAATCCCTCATCCCATGTGCTCCCCCAACCCCAGCTGCCGCCAGTCACCGCTCCTTTGAATGCTCTTCTTTAAACATAGCCTGGGTTGTGCTAAGCGGCAGTGGAAGTCCCCATCTGGGACTAGGTCGCATTCATATTGGTGGTGCTCACACTCAGCACGATGCTAATGTCACACTGCAGGCACTCAGGAATGCTGCTGGTTTGGTGAAATGAATGCATTTGCTGTAGGCAAGAATGGATTTATAATTGATACTGTCTTAAGTTGTTTCTTAGAAACAGAACCTAGATGAGAACTTGCGTGCGAGTGATTTATTAAGGAAGTGCTCCCTGGAAGACCAGTAAGGGGCTGAGGACCCAAGAGAGGGGAGGAAGCCAACCAAGCAGGGGAGCAATGTCAAGTCCAGTCCTGCCAGTGTTGACATCAGTCTGCTCCTGCCAGGGAGCTCCGGAGTCCAAGTTGTCACTCAGAGTGGTGCAGCCCTGAGACAAGGGGGCTGGGCTTTAATACGCCCACATCTAACAGTCATTGATTAATGGGAAGCGTGGGACAACACAGAAATGGTAGGAAGGGTCCAGAGTGTTCTGGGTACTGCACCAACATTGTCCACTGTAGATATCGACCAACCTTTGCTCTAATCACAATTGCTCAGGAGTGCAATTAGGTTAAGAGTATAATATAATTGGGACCATCCTTGCAGAAGTTCCCCAAGGGCAGAAATTTGGTCTGTTTAGTTCACGGCTGACCCACAGTTCTTAGGACAGTGGGCCTGGTACGCTGTCGGGACTCACTGTGCATGTGTTGGGTGAACAAACGAGAGAGACAGGCAGAGAAGGAGATTAAGTGTCATCTTCACACACTGCACTCCCAGGAGAGATCTTAACAGTTCCAAAGAGCAGGTAACATACTATTGATTTTTCCTGGAGTCACAATCTTACAATCTTAAAAAATTTAAAATCTCAGGATGCTTCTTTCCAGGTAGAATTTTTCCCCATGAATCTTAGGCTTGCAGGCAGCTGAGTTTTCTTGGGGACCCTCCACTGCCCACCCCCCAGCACTGACATCCATCTTTCTTTCCCCCCCGGTTGAAAATATGGCCTTTTGTGTGGTCACATATAGGGATTAGAGGCTTTTTTGGGGGATAGTTAATGGTAGGTAAATATTACATGGGGCTCAGAGCAAATTTTGCCCCATGTAGACATGTGTTAAACAATCATGTGTTAGCAGGCAGGCACAAATCAGTTCATACAACTTTGTGAGCTCTATGAGACCCCAGCTGTCCGGCCCTGTAGGTCCTTCAATTACACCTTGCATGAAAAGCTCAGAGGCATGGGTGCAGTCAGGGTCTGGAGGTAGGACCTGGCTAACTTTATAGAGTTATGTACCAAGCAACTAGGATCTCCTAACCAATGGCTGGATACTCCTAACCAGGACCACTTATGGGACAAGCCTGGAGTCCTCTACAGAGAGGGGCTGCTTGATCCTCACCTGGTTCATGAAGGGTGGGGTGCCTGTGATCCACTTCTCTTGGGTATCGAGGTTAGCCATGATCAGGTTTGTGTTTTGAAAAATCTGGTTTTGGCTGCTGTGTAGGAAATGAGTTACAGGGAGACCAGAAGGCTGGGGATAGACTAGCTGGGAGGCTGCTGCATTTTTTCTCTTTTTTTATTTGTATTGCATTTATTAATATCACAATTTAACAAATCCTTGGTATTATTTCCCTTTTATATCTAAAAGACATTTTTTGAGCACCTAGAAGGTGCCAGACCTTGGGATAGGTGTCTTCACTCAGGCAATTTCACAACACCTTCCCGATGACTCGGACAGGTGCACAGAGCACGTCTTACTATTTATCCATATTTCTACTCCCGAAGAGGCTGCTGCTGCTGCTTTCCAAGCAGAGATGTTGGTGGCTCGGACAGTGGTGGTGGACGCAGTGAAAGAACACGAGGGGGACCGGAAAGTAGAAACCTGGGACACGGGTGGGGACGCTGAGGAGCCAGAAACCTGCGCCTCTCTCCCCCGCCCACGGCCGGTGATTTGCGTTATCTGAAAAGCAGATTCCGCAGCCCTCCTTGGAGCAGCTCTTCACGCCAGGAGAGGAAGGTGTGGGAGTGGAATACTTGAGTCCAGGTGCCACTGGGGCCACCACCTGTCTTTGCGGCCTGGGGACGGCTCAGTTACAGGTATTTAAGCCCTGGCGGGGGGCTTCGTGTGCTGCAGGACGCGTCCCAGGGCCGGGCTGTCTGGTCCCTGCACGGCACCTCCAGTGCTTTGTCAGTGTGGTGAGAATGACAGGGCGCCGCGGCCACCTCCGCACGGCCTGGGGGCGGCAGGCTCCCTGTTCTGTGCCCACTCGGGGAGGCTGCATGGAGCACGTCCCAGGTTTGAGGGAAAGAGGGCTCCAGAGAGCGAGGGCCCTGCTGGCCTTTATGTGCACCTTTTGGGAGAAAGTGTCCCTTCGGATAGACAAATTTCACAAGGGCGTCTGCAGCTTTGGAGAGCAGAGGTCTCTTTAGTGCAGAAGTTGCTGCCTTCCCGGAAAGGGCCACTCTCCTGGTCGGGGCGTGGGGCTTGCAGCTCAGACCTCCACACTGGGCGGCTCATACTCGGTGGGTCGAGTTTCTCCTTTCCACCCCCCCCCCGCCCCCCGCGCACCCCTCTCCCCCTCCCGCCCCCAGCTGTCCATCCCACTGGTGGCGAAAGGCTGCAGGTGCCTGGGACCTGTTTCGTGTGAGGTCACAGATGTGCTCACGGATGCTGGGCCCGTTCAGACCTTGACTCAGTACCTCAGTACCTGTAAGTCCCTGTTCCCCAGGGAAACCTGAGGCCTCGGATAACCCTGGCTCAGGTGACAGAACGTGGGCTCCCCTGAAGCACTCTATGTTTCATCTTTGCCAGTTGCTTCCATGACCCGCCTCATTCAGGCACTGGTTCGTAAAAGCTGGTGTTTAAGGGTCTCAGCTTCCCACTGGCAACTTAAGCAAAAATCCAGGAGGTGGGGCCAGGGGAGTCAAACCTAGGAGAAAGGTGTGGGCAGTAGAACCTGGAAAGAAGTCAGAGAGGTGACAAAGATTTCCGTTTGACCAGCCTCTTGAGTCCTTTCTCACTGGCCTAACCTTGGGCTTCCCTTTCTGTTCTTGTAGAATCCAGTTTGAGCAAAACCCTGCTAGGTCAGTTTAGCAAAAATCCCCCGCCCTTGTCCTTACCCCTTACCCTCGATATCTTACCACTCTGGGCTTTCTCTAGTAATAATCCTATCAAGTCGGTTTAACCGGAAACCACTTATCCTTGAAGTTTTCTCTTACTAATTTTTCATCCACTGGCTTCCTCTCTATAAATCCCCAGTTGTCTTTGTTGGAGTCAGGGTCAAGCTCACTCTTTCCTCCACTGCAAGACCCCATTGCAGAGGTCCCTTGTACACCAACCTTAACACATGTCTTGAATAATTGTTTCTTTAATGGTGGAAGATGGGAGGAAGGTGGGGAGAGGTGGGGGTGAAGCTGGTAGGAAGCCTTTTCAAATGCTGAGAGTGAGAAGAACTGGCAGGACCCTCAGAGTTGCTCCAGGGGTGTCTGCTACTTGCAGTAGTGCTGGAGGCTGGTAAAACATCCCCCTAACTCTTCCTTGGGAGGTAGGTACCGATATCACAGGTAGACTTGCTGAGGCAGAGGTTCAGCTTCCCCTAAATCTCTTTGGCAGTGGAAAAGTCGACCTTGACCTAGTGGAGCTAGGACTGCTGAGTGGCACCTCTGCACCTTGCAGTTCTTCTGTGGGCCTTGGGCAATATGGGCTCTGCTTGGCTCTTCTACCTGCTTGATGGAGACAGCTCTAATTCACAGGATGAACTATTCTCTCTATTTGATCGTATGAGCTTGTGAATGTATTTGCACGTAGCTCCAGAATCAAATTACTTGAGAAAGATGCTTCAGCCAGCTGCGAAGAATTTTGCTCCTTACGACCAACTTGAACTTGCCGGTGGGAAGGCGGCCTGGGGTCAAGCCCAGCTGTGGGGACAACTTCATTGCACCTGCAGCCCAGTTGGTGAGAGGGTCCCCTGGGAAAACCAATGTCAAGAGGGTGTGGCTAATTTCTGTTTTATAGATGATATTGCAAATGTGTGCTGATTGATGCATGTTTAACGTTGAGTGCTATGAGTATGGGAGGGATTTTGGGGAAACTGGTGCATCATAGACATTTTCTTGTCTCATCTCCTCATTTTACTTGTGAGAAACCTGAGGCTTACATGAGAGTGGGAGGATGTCTTGGAGTTTCATAGCTGAGTCGCTGCTGAGTGACAATGAGAACTCAGAGACCTGGAGTTCTCAGCCAGTACCCCCAGGAGAGGGAATGTGGCAGAGTGGAGACACGAGTGACGGGCCCTGGGTGAGCCATGTCAGCTCCCTGGGCCTCAGTTTCCATCTTGTAAAATAAGGGAGTTGCTAGTGTTTCATCTCTCAGATATCAGCTCTAACATTCCATGATCCTAGATTCTTTTCTGTACACCTTCTGGCTTTTCCATTTTCAATTACTCTAAAACACAATTATTTGATTGATTCCTTAGAATCAAATACTGTCTAGCAGGACTTCCATTTGCACATCATTAAAAATAAAAAGACAATTCCTTGGTTGATTTCAAAATGATCCATTTTGTTATAAGAAAAAAAGTTAAAACTTGCAATGCATCTGATTAATTATTTAAACTATCAATTAATGAAAAATCAGCTGATAGAAATATTTTGCCTAATAATCTCCAAGTTACCATTAGGTTAGGAGCAGTGTAGAGTGTGGCACATATAGTTCACCTAAATAGGTGTATAGTAAACATACCTTATATGAATTAATAAATAAAATATTCATAGCAAAACACAGTCAATATATGTTGGAAAGCACATTTCAAATGCAAGGCAGTCCTGAGCCTCCCATACTAATTAGCTTTTGCCTTGTCTTTTGTGGCATTATAGATTCACTACTATACATGGTATACTTGCATAACTTAAGCCAATTGCAAAACTCTCCAGAGAAAATTCTCTAAGTTCCCTCAGCCACTCATTTCAGGGTTGTAAGAGTTTTGCTCACTAGAAGGTTTTCTTTGTGTCTGTCCAGCCTAAATTTCCAGCTCTGGTTGGAACACTGGAAGATGGGAGGAAGGTGGGGAGAGGTGGGGGTGTTCAGAACACAGGACTCCCAGGAGTTGCAGAATTTATTTAGGCTCCGCCTTGGGTGCTGCTGAATCAGCCCAAGTTTGTGGTGAATGCTAAGAGGGGGTCCGCGCTCGGCACTTGAGAACAGAGTGCCTTAAGACAATGAGCAGGGGAGGTGCTGGTGAGATGAAGGAATTGACGGCGCTAAAGACTTGGGAGAGACCCCCCCCCCAACTAAGCATTCGGCTGAATCCACATTAGCCCTGGAAACGACCACTGGGACCAATTGGGACTTTATGGGTTTTGTGCCACGTGAATGTATTTATACTAATAAAAATAAAATAGTTTTAGGAAAAAAAAAGGGAAGGGTGTGCCCGCCTGCTATATCATGCTAAGTCTGTCTCGGGCTGGTGGCGAAAGGTGCTCGGGGCAGCCAACCTGTATGACCCAGAGCGACCGCTTGGTGGCAGTGTTTGACTTCGATTGGCCCACGGCGCCCCATGCCCGTTTTAACGAAGTCCCCGCTGCGGGTTTCTGGGCCCCTCCCTCCAAGTTCAATTTATGGGCCTCCAGTGAAGACGCAAAATAGGATCCTGAGTGGAAAATAATGGCTGTAACAAATATCCTCTGGCTCCTCCCTGTCTTTGCTAGTAAAACATTAGCCGCTGGCAGGGGGTCAATTTTGCCCGGGCAGAGTCAGAGGGAGGAGCAGGGCTGGTCCGCACCTGACGCGGGGCGGGGGCACCCGCAAGGGCGCCTGGCAATGCTGCGGGACCCCAGAACCCGGGGAAGTGATTGCTTTGCTGGAGAGGTGGCTTTTCCCTTTCACGTGCCGGCGGGACCCCCAGGGCCCGTTCCTTCCGAGGGGACTCGGGCAGGGCCCCTTCCTCCGCAGGAGACCTGGCAGAGGGCAGGGCTGGGGACAGCGAGGGGAAGCCGCAGGGAGGGGGACCCCGGGCAGGTGACAGGACCCTTCTAGACCACGTTCCTCTTTTGTGAGATTTGGAGGTTGATCCATTTCAGAGGTTCCAGGGCCCCCAGTTCAGGGCGACCCCAGAATCACCAGAGAAATAAATGAAACACACCAATCCCAGGGCCCTGCCACTGCTCAGTCTGTTCTATGGGTCTGGGCGAGAGACGAGGAATCTGCGGGTTTAATAAGCTCCCAGGAGAACCTGATGAGGTTTGGACTCCAGTAAGTAGGGGTGCTTTTTTTGGTTCCTTCCAAGTGAGAAACTGTGTGATTGTGAAAATGGTAACTCAGTGTGAAGCACACGGCCCTGGTATCCCCCGCTTCCCTTATTTCCTCCCTCCATCTCTCCCTCTCTCTCTTTCCCTCTCTCCCTCCCTGTCTGTCTCTCTTTCTTTTTGAATATTACAGGGTTACAAACATTTGGTTACATGAATTACTTTTGTATCATTTCAGTCAAAGTTATAAGTGTGTCCATGGCCCAGATAATGTGCACTATACCCGTTAGGTGTGAATTTACCCATCCCCTCCTCCCTCCTCCGACCTGCTTGATTTCCATTGAATTTTACTACCATATATACAGGAATGTTGATCATTTAGTTCTGATCAAATGGTGAGTACGTGTGGTGCTTGTTTTTCCATTCCTGTGATACTTCACTTAGAAGAATGGGCTCCAGTTCCATCCAGGTTAATAAGAGATGTATTAGTTCACCATTTTTTTATGGCTGAGTAGTACTCCATGGTATACATATACCACATTTTATTAATACACTCACGTATTGATGGGCACTTGGGTTGTTTCCACATCATTGTGATTGTGAATTGTGCTGCTATAAACATTCGAGCGCAGGTGTCTATTTAATAAAATGTCTTTTTTTTTCTTTGGATAAATACCCAGTAGTGGGATTGCTGGGTCAAATGGTAGTTCTACTTTGGTTCTTTGAGGTATCTCTGTAGTACTTTCCATAGAGGTCGTGCTAGTTTGCAGTCCACCAGCGGCGTATGAGTGTTCCTATCTCTCCGTGTGGGATCCACTCCTTTAAGCTGCTGAGGTTTGTCTGCATTCATTTCCTCCAGATGTGGCTGGAACTTCTTGGGGCAGGAGGCAGGTTCTCAGCCTGGTAAGGGCTGTCCTTCCAATCTGGGCTTTACCACGGCTGTGGGGTGATGATGAGGGCCAGAAGGTGCTTTCGACCCTCATGTCATAACCATGGGGTGGGGGGCTGCAGATTTAAACTTTAAGTTATTTTTATTATGAAACAAATGTAACTATATGCAAAAGTAAAGAGACGGATATAATGAATCCTTATTTATCCATTACCTAGATTCAACAATTATCAAGATTTTGTTATAGAAAATTATAATATTTTGCTTTTTTGTCTTTATCTTAGCTGAAACATTTTCAAGCAAAATCCAGGCTTCTAGTCACTTGTCCCCTACATGGGAGGTTTTCTTCATTATTTCTGTTCCATTATCACATGTTAATAATAACTTCTCAGTTTCACCTAATTCTGGTCCATACTTAAATTTCCCCAGAATTGTCTCAAAAATATCTTCTTACATTTGGTTTGAGGTCTAGACTTTTGATGTTATCTCCTAATGTCTCCCAACAAATGCAGTTGCACGAAAACACTGATGGCATTGGCCATTGGAAACAAAGCACAACTTTTAGCCCCAAACACAAAGCCCTATAGAAACGTGAAGCAGAGATCCTCACAGGTTCCGAGCTGGAGAGACCTTGGAGATTATTTGGCTTCCCCCTTACCAGTGCTGGAGTCCTTTGACAAGGTGACGACTGCTGCATGGTCAGTGTTTCCTCAAACTCTTCTGTGGTCACCCAGTGGGGACAGTTGTAGGTGTGGCATAGAGAGGCTGACCCTCAGTGAATGGCTTAACTTCTCCAAGGACAGAACTCTAGCATTGAAAGGTAGAGTGGAAGCTCTCCTAATGGATCTCCACTGAGCCATCCCTGTGGCCTGACCCACGTTCCGTCCACTCCGTGAGCTGGCAGGTGCCTGCAGCATGTCACACAGGGTTGGCTGGAGTCACCCAGGGAGCTGCGCATAGATACATCAGCAATTGAGGGGCAGCTCTACCCAAAGTCATGATTTCCCCCAAATTTGTCCAGGCCAGCTCTACCTGATAATATAATTTAATCAAAATGATGTAAATTGATGGATACAAATGCCAGAAGAAATGAAGTTGTTTCTACCTTCTCTGAAATTGTTCAATGCAGTGTAAAGACTGTCAGTTGATAAAAAAACTGGCTTTTGAGTTAGGAAATGGTTGTAGAGGCCTGGGAAAAATGATACAAACCTGGTAAAAGTCTCCACTCAGATTGCAGCTTAAGGGAGTTTAAGTTCTTGCTCCACTTTAAAGAAACACAAACTGGGAATCATGGTGAATACATAGAGTTTATGGAAGAAGGACCACATGGACTCTAACTAGCAAGTCTGTCCTAAAAGAAAGGCCTTTGGAGAAAGAACATTCATATATATTAAATTAAAATTAAATATTTAAGGTAAGTATGTGTCATCTTTTATAATTCCCTTCTTTAATTTTTTTCAATTAACCACCCATCTATAGGTACAGATAGTGTTGGATATAAGAATTGTGTATTAATAAAAAATGCTTATCTCAAATGATGATTGTGAGGAAGAAATGAGACAACATGAATTTTCTGGTCTGGCCTGATGTAAGCAGGCACTTCATAAATATAAATTCTCATTCCTCTCACTGATAAGGAATCGTAACTCCCTAAGACAGCCAGTTGTATATCTCAACAGCTCTAGATCATTAGGCAGCTTTTCTGAAGCTTCCTTATAATTTCCACGTATTAGTCCTAGTTTTGTCTTTTGAGTATACCTAGAACCAAGGGCCGTCCTGTACATGTTTGAAGGCAATGGTTATATCCCTCCATGTCTTTCTTTTTCTTGAAAACAGCAACCCTAGTTTTTTCAGTTGTCTCTCATATGGCACGTTTCAAGGTTGTTCACTCATTGTTTTGTCCCTTCTTCTCTGGTCCCACTGCACTTGATCCCTGTGATACCCCTGATAAAGGTGGCATTCTGCACGTGGCACCAGAGAGCGATCCCACCACTTTGCCCTTACTCTGCACACTCCCTTCCACTGAGGCCATCTGCCACCGCTTGAGGACTTTTCAGAGCCCTGTCAAATGTTTCTCATACAGGCCTTGCTGCTAGCTAAAATCTTCAAGGCCTTTCCTCAGCAAACTGCCACAAAGCCAGACCTTCTCCACCCTGAAATTGTACATTTGATTTTTTTCAGCTTGTAGGTGGGAATTCATATGAAGTAAATTTCATCTTTTTGGTTTCAGCCTAGTGTTCTAGCTTGAGTTCCTTTGGTTTGGTGTCCTGATGCAAGTCACTCAGCACATTGACTCTATCTCCCAGCTTGGTGGTGTCGGCTAATTTGGTAAGCCAGCTTCTAGGACTTTCCTCAAGCTGTTGGTAGATACATTGCACAGTGAAGAGACTGGGACATATTACAGGAGGTCTTTCTCCCTCTCCCTCTGTTCATTTAACACTCAAACAAATATTCATCAAGTTGTACATGCTAGGCATTGTTCTAAATGCTGGCGATATAGCAGTGGATAAAACAAAAATTCCTCTCTCTATGAAGCTTGTTTTAGTGAACATCATTTAGACTAAGAAGTCACGCCTCCATAATATATACCTTTGGCCTTATTTAATTCCGCTCCCATTTATTCGTAATGTTAATTAATTGAGTACTTACCATGTGTTGAACCCTGTTACACATCTTCATGCATGTAACCAGTGTGAACTTATCTACAACACAGGCTCGGGTGTCCACCCACTAGATAGGAAAAGGCCTTATTATCACAGCTGTTGGAATTGGTTCTCTCTCATTTAAGGATCATCCATGAATCTTTTGGAACATTTTCAGTATAGAAGGAGATTTCTCCAAACTTCCGTTTTCAAGCGGTCAAAAAAATTTTAGTGCCGGTCTGTAGCTCTGCAGCTGCCGATTCTCGCCACTTGGGGGCACTGCTGAACACAGATCGTCCCCCACCCATTGGACCGAAGTCTCTGGCCCATGGCCCAGTCCCGGCAGTTGGGGCTCAAAGGATGGCGACTCTTCTCCCCCTGTTCTTCACTCAGCCCGCGGTGTCCGTGGTGAGCTCTCTGGACTGGTTTTGCGTTCTCAGTTATTCTCCTCTGGGGCTGATCTCCATGAGTGGCTCAGGGGCCTTCCCCCTAGGATCTAGAGCCCTGCCTCTCCTTGGTTCTGAGAATACTCTGGGTAGGTAGCTAGAGAGATTGAGGAGACCAGGGGCTGAAATGTTTTTCGTTTGCATTCCTCAACATCTAAAAGACTTATTTCACTCCCTTCTTGCCATAAGGTTAATCGATCCAATTCTTCCCAATTCTTGCTGGTCTAAAGTGACAATCTGATTACCTTCTAAGGAGGGGTATTGGGGATGAGGTGCCACGCTGGGGGCCATTGCTGACTCCTAACTGCTGCTTGTCCACGCAGCATGGGTGGTGACATTGGTGGCAGTAGTGCCAAGGGCATGGTGGAGATGGGGCGGTGAGGAAGATACTGATGTGTGAGTTGCCATTTCTCAGAGGCCACTAAGGGACTTCCTGTGCATCTTTAAATATTATTGAAAAAAATCTTCCATGTTTACCCCAAACTCCAAGCACATATACATTGTCTCATTTGGTCCCCAGAGTATTCTTGCAAAGCAGGATCATTTTAGCCATTTCACAGATGAGGAAACAGGTTCAGAAGTGACAGGACCTCACTGTAAGTGAGTTTGGAATCTGTATAGTTGGGCTCTGGTCTTACGTGGTCCAACACACCATGTTCCTCCATCCTGCTAACCAGCTGTCATGCTCTGTACCCACCTGGACCTCCCTGAACCATTGTTCAGACATCAGAGAGGACTGCCAGCAAGCCTGGGGGCTCAACGAGTTGCTCATGAACTGAGAACTTCAGGAATGACTTGCCCTTCACAAGCAAGGGCTTCACAAGGGCTTCACAAGCTGATTTGATTCCTGGAGTGGTACATCCGATTAATGCAATGTACATAATGGGAGTAAAAGAACTGCACTATGCCAGAGCTAAAAGAGACATCAGTGATCACATAGCTTAGCTTGTTGTTTTACAGAGTTGAAAACTGAGACTCAGGGAGCTTAAATGACAGCTAAGCAGTGAAAGAACTGACAGAGTAACCAGATCTTCTTATTCCCAGCCCAGGATTTATTTCAGACTGGTTATTGATGACTTTTGCTTAAAGGTCTTTGTTATTCTTAGAAAAATGAAAATGATTAAAGTGTTAAAATACATAGGACCTCCAATTCTTGCCAAGAATTGGAATAACAATTCCAATTCCAATTCCTGTTATTGAAAAATAATGGGTTTATTTTTCTGCTATTAACAGCTGTAAAGCTAGGCAAAGTATTTGAAGAACTATTCTTAGGCGTTGGACAGTGGGTATCTCAGGGCCGTGATTCTTGAGAGAAAGGAAGCACAAAAGGCAAGGTCCACTTTCATGCTGACTTTTTTCCTGAGATATTTTCCAAACTGCAGGGTAGTGGAGCCCAAGTTGAGAGTGGCAGTCTTATGGGCTGGAAGAAATGAAGAAAAGAAGGTGAGATTGCTAAGGCTGCTGGAACTTGTAGGTTTGGGTACCAGAGAGGAGGCAATTGAAGAGAAATAGAACCAGAAATCTGTTTGGGAGTTTCCCCTAGGACGTTGGCCAAATCTTGAGTTGCATATGTACTGAAATTCTGCAAGATCTAGCTGAGAACGGCTTCCAGGGGACTGACAGGTGCACAGTGGTTTCAGAAGTTGCATCTGCTAGGGAGACATTGGAGTTCTGCTCCAGCCAAAGTAGAACTGAACATTTATTTGAGATCCCAGAAAGACTTACCTTAGGAAGAAGGACTATGTCCTAGGAATAAAGAACATGCTGTAGGACTGAGAGCAAAGATAATTAGACTTGTCTTAACAAAGTCAAAACCCAAGACTCGACAGGATCAAGATAAAATGTTAATAATTTAGCCGCTTATCAGAACATAATGTCACAATTTTTAGGGGGAGACAACAAAATCCGGAGTCTCTGCAGCATTCAAAATGTTCAGCATATGTCTTGGTCCATTTGTGCTGCTGTGACAAAATACCTGAGACTGGTAGTTAATAAAGAACAGAAATTTATTTTCTCACAAGTCTGGAGGCTGGGAAATCCAATATCAAGGCTCCAGCAGATCTGGTGTCTGGTGAGAGCCTGTTCCTCATACTGTGCCTTGTCACTGTGTCCTCACATGGCAGCAGGTGAAAGGGCCGACAGGGGACTAGGGCACTCCCTTCAACCTATTCTATAAGA
>CM052443.1:61913581-61938759 GCA_028533085.1 Varecia variegata | reverse complement strand
AATAAAATACAGAGGAACTATAATATTTCAGCAAAAATTATACAATCTTCAGAAGAAATATCTTCTGCTTTTTTGACTCTTGATAAGAATTTATAAGCATTTTTAATAGACAACTTCACCCTGTGTTGCATGTTCAAATAACTTAATCACTACCTGTTAAAACAGAGTTTTCAACATTTTGATTGTGTAAGAAACCTAAAATATGATGAATTTTTTTTTGTAGTTCTCTGTTTTTAGATATGGTTAGTTGACCAGTTAGCATCTTTAATAAAAACAGTCTGCAGTATAGATTTTTCCTTTCCCTAAAAAATAAAGTTGCTTTCTAATCAGAAAGGAAGCAGAAAGTTTCTGCTGGAAACCTTTTTATTCTGATTGCTATTGGATTTTGGGGAAATTTACTGTTCTTGGAATAAGCACATTTATTCAATGAGGGAATAAAATCAACATTATTAATTATTTTAAGATAGAGAACATCTTGAGTCATGAAAACTCTTAATTCATGGGTCTTAATCTTTCTCCTGGTTCCTAAGGGCTGATAGTTCTGTAGAATTATCCTCTGTGCCCTTGGAGTGCTCTGTAATTAATTAACAATTTATGCTGGGTGAAGTGATGTGCAGAACAGGGATGGGTGTTCATCCCATGCTGGGATTTCTTTGGCTATTTAAATTGTCAGGGAGATTTTTCTGATGGCAAAATGTGGAGAGGGAGGTTCAGAGGCTTCAAGTGGTGGTTATGTGCAGGCAGCTTCTGTTTTGGTCTCCCAGTTTTCAGTTTGACAGGGTCTCCTGCAAATGGAGCAGATAGGATTTCACAGGCTCGGACTACCCTTCTTTGGATTGCATAGACTCTGAAACATTTTATAATTTGAATCCTTGAGAAAAGGAATATTAGCATGCTGTTGAGAAATAGATTTTAAACGCATGAGCAGAACTGATCAGCTTTCTTTCTTTTCTGATTCTTGGGCCACTCCCATTTAAGTAAATGAGGACTTTCTTAATGCATTATGTGATATTTGCTGAAGGCTGTAATTTTTGAAAATGCTAAATAGAAAAAACTTTTCCTCCTCCCCTGCCTTTCCATACCCATCATCTTTTTGGGGCAGTATTTTCAAATTGTTTGCCAAAACCAGTGACATAATGGCTCTTTTAGATGGACACCCAACAGACCGGCACAGATTTCCACAGCTGCTGGGCAGCTTGGTCTTGAGTCTTCTTCACCAAAACACCAGCTTCTTAGATGGAAGGTCGTTGTTCTAAAATTCACTGAAGCTCTAGATGAGGTAGGAAGTCATTTGGCCTGACATCCTATCTGCATAACAGACTAGAACCTAGATATATGAGTGGAGGGCAGTCTTTTTAAAATTAAAAAAAATGGCTTTATTAAAAATTATAATGCATACTAAAAAATGTTATACAAATACAGTAAATAACAAAGAAGAAAGTAAAACACACAAAATAGACACCCTACCCCCTAAATTTTACCATCTATGTGCAGGGGTCAGTAACCTTTTCTGTCAATGTACAGCGTGAACATTGTAGCCTTTGCAGGCCTCATGGTTTCTGTTACAACTCAGCTCTGCAGTTGTAGCATGCAAACAGTTGCGGACAGTATGTAAACAAATAGATGTGGCTGTGTTCCAATAAAACTTTATTTGTGGCTTGCCAATCCCTGATCTAAAGTAATCTTCATTTATATTCAGTGAGTAGCATTTCCAAATCTTCTTTTCCTCTTCACTCACGTCTTTGTGGCTATATGCGCAGAGAAGAAAGAGACAGAAATAATTTTCTTTCAAACATAGCATGAGCATTAGAGAGAAATATTAATAATTTTATATAAATGAAAGCACTTTTATAACAATGGAAGCTATATTTAAAAATATTTTAAATTCAATTTTACTTGAATTTAACAGAAGAAAACGAGCTGAAAAGGGACTACAGGAACTGTTGAAATGCAGACCCATATTTATTCACCACTGGTGATAATAGTTTCTAAAATATTCCTTTGAAATTAAGGGAAAAAAAGATTGGGATCCTTTTGCTTTTTTAAATCCCAATTTTCAATTTTGGATGAGGCAGTTGACTTCCTACTGTGACAAATGAGGAAATAAGCATTTTTTTTTTTTCCATTTCTCTTGTGCCCTCTGAATTCTCATTGCTTATTTCTTTCTAAATTGGCTGACTTTTTACATTCTCTTCTTTAACCGCAATTACCTGGTTCCTTTGGTCTTAGATTTAAGTAGATGGGCTAATGCCCATCACCAATTCCTATAGTAAGACTTCTCTATTCCTTGTTTTTTAAAAATACTGATGCCTGTCTTACTAAGCTGGATTTCATTACCTAGGAACTTTTTCAAGAAGAATTTATGGGTGTTTATTCCCCGATGTTCCTCTTAGCTTTATACCAGACAAAGACAACTTGTTGTAAAATTCCTGAGTCATGTTTTCTACCCAGTGTTGGATCGTTTTAAAATAAAAATTTCTCAATTCATCATTTGACTGATTGGATCTTGTGGTCCCACTTTCCAATCCCCCCAATAATATATGGGTGCTACATTTCTTTTCTGTTAGGAAAAGTCCATCTTTGTGTTCTTGCTGGAGGGGTTACTTGGCTGTGTGAGCCTGTCTTGGGGTCATCTCTCTTTACCTGGGATCATAGTAAGCTTTGCCTCTCTGCCTGCTGCTCCTGGGAAGCCTCAGCACAGCTGCACTTCTATCCCTTAAGAGTATCTTTCCCCCACCCCCAGATGCTTGAAGGAACCTTTCTTCATTATTGGAATTTAATATCTTCTTGAGAACATGCCACAGTATTAATCATGTTATTTCAGCTTGTGCCCATCGTGCCTCAGGTTTAGGTCTTCCTTTATGTTACGGGAATTTTCTTCTATTTTGTTTTTTACTATCTTTTCTTATTCCATTCACCAAGTTCTTTATCTTAAAAACACACATTGTTGTCTTTGTTGTGGTATAATCCTCTCAATTGCTTTTATAGATTTGCTTTTATTTGCTACCATAAACTCAAGCCTATATCTTTTGTTGGTAATTTGGATTTTGGTTGTTTTGTTCTTCTCCCCACCATTCCTACTCCTTATTTCCGTAATGGTGTTGTTTTGATCCCTATTTTATTCCCTTAGTTCCACAATCCTCCCTTCCACTTCACTCATTACTTATTCATTTGGACTTTGAGTTATTGTTTGACGAAATTCATGTTTTTCTTATATTCCTTCATAGCAAGAAGCACCCACAGGAAATGAATCTTCTTTTCCTCAGGTTATATTTTCTTTTCCATTGTGTTCTTTGTCTGCCTCTCCTTCTCTCTGTCGTCCTCTCTCTCTCCCTCCATCCTTTTCTTCCTTTGTATTTTTTTCTTGTGCTTCAGTGTTGGCTTAGCTGCCGCACCACTTCTTTTTATCTTGATCAAGCTTGGCATGAACCGCTCTGTCCACTTTCTAGTCAATATAATACAGTATAAGTGCATTTTCTCAAACTTTCTACCTTATCTAAGACCTGTTTGTCTTTTTCTCTGACTTGCTGAGTATTATCTTCTGTGCATTTTTGTTACTTTTGTATAGCCAGAGTATGTGGGGGTGGGGTGCATGGCTGGGGCGGTGGAGGAGACCCCTGCTGCGGTTGTGCACACCCTTCCCTGGAGCCCCGGACGGTTATCTTGCCTCTTCTGAGGTGCTGACATCCTGACATTTGCAGGCAATGCAAATCCTCTCTCCCTTCTCCTGGGCTGCCTACACCTCCACTCAATACGCTTCTCTCCAAATAGCAGGTATAAGTGAGAATTTGAGAATTTTGTCTACTCATCTTCTTTCTCTAATACGGCTTCCAAAAGACGGGGATTAAATTAGGAGCCTGCAATTGTTTTGCTGTTCAAGAAACAACTGTAAAATCTCAGTGGCTTATGACGACAGATGCTTATTTCCACGCTCTGGAGCCTGTGGGTAAGCTATAGTTTGTCTGGTCTAGGCTGGGCTCAGCTAGGCCACGCTGGACTCCAGGCTTTGCGTCTGGGTCAGGGATGCTCCCTGTCTTCACTCTGGGGCCCAGGATGGAAGGCAGCTGCTGCCTGCTGGGGTCATGACAGCATAAAAGGCCAAGTCCAGTTGGTTACACAGGCACCCTTTAGCACGTTTTGCATTGTATCTGCTAACACTTTCTGTTGGCCCAAGCAAGGGACCCAGCCAAGCCTGACTCTAGTGGTAGGTACAGCAACATCATATGGCAAAAGACAAAGATATAAAATTCTAGAAATGGGAGGGAGTAAAGAATTGGGAACATTTTTTCCAATTTTTCCCAATTCCTAGAGACTCTGTAAATCTTTTGAGAATCTTCCATTCCTTTCATTTGCTGCCAGTTTTGAAATCTAGGGCAGGAAGTTATATCACTTTTCCTTGGTTTGAATTTGGATAACATTTTCTTTTGATTTAAAAAAGTCTTTATTTTGCTTTATCAAGAATTTGGAGAGTATCTGTCTCTCATCTTTACCCAGAAGTTCTCTTATAGTCTCCATAGAGGTTTTCTAAGTTTCTTTGGAAAGCAAATTCTGACTTAAGAACAGAATTACAAAAATTTCTTTATTACAAACCAGACTACCTCCTGCTCTTATTGGGACTCTAGCTCTGTGCTTCTCTCTGGGGATGCTTGACCCACAATAAATGGTTTTGGGCCAGGCTTCTCCTGTTTCCTCTGGATGTCTTCTCTGTTTGGTCTTTAAATAATGTTTTAAAACTAATAGGCATTGGCATGGTGTAAATAAATTAGATTGCATTAAAAGGGGTACAAAGTGAGAGCATTGACTTTCAAAAATTTTATTTAATAATGAGTCACTAGAAAGGTGATTAAAACTTCTGGGTGCGTGGGTGGATTTGGCAACTGGTGGGTTCTCCTGGTGATCAGCTCCCCCACTCCCATGACTTTTCCACTGGGGGATCCCCAGGATCTGGGGCTGGAGTTGTTGAAGGAGCTGGTATACGGGGGCTGGAAGTATATGGTGCCACACGCTTGATGTATAGTGTATCAGAGAGCACACAGCATGTCCATGAGGGCTGGTGTCCTAGGTTTGGAGACTCTGGTTCAGGATCTCCGTAGAACAACACTTTATTCTCTTGCCAAAGGTGGGAGACAGTGGCACCCTGGGGTAATTGGATGGAAGGGGTTCTAGGCTCTAGCAGCTCCATATTCAGACTCAAACCACCTTCCCGTTTTCAGGCCCATGACACTGTGGGCCTCGGGTTCATGCTCTCTCTCAGGCGTGAACTTCTAAGATGTGTATTTCTTGTGGCTCCTTGGCGTTCCCTTCTCCAGGCACTTGGTCTTGGTCTTCATCCTTTTCAGCTACATTAACTTCTTCATCTGTTTCTTATGTTGGCATCTCTAATCCTATTTGTCCTGTGAGTTCATGGTTTTAAAAAATTCCTCTTAACAATTTCTTGCATTCAGTGGGATTTCAGAAGTGAGCACAGATAAATGCATTTATTTTCCGGCCACCACGTTTAATCAGGCCATTCCTTTTACATCCTTCCTTCCTGTGCTCCCCTTTCTTGGAATGTCTTTAATCTCCTCTCTGTTTAACTAAATCATAAACATCATCACAGTCCAGTTGAAATCTTCCCCTCACCCCTGCCTGCCCCTGATTCATAGAAACTTTGGTTAAGCGCTGGCTATGTGCTGGTTAATGTGTTTGGCATTGAGGTGACACAGGTGAAAAGACACACAGCCCCTATTCTGTAGCCTGGATTATTGTCTAGTGAGGAGACTGTCCAGGGTATAAGCGTTTGTTAGGCAATTGGATAACGGAATTAATTTTGAGCTAAGCACCTGACTGCGTAAGAGGAGTGCTGCTTTGGTTGGGATGTTTGTGTCCCTCCTAAATTCATGTGTCAAAACCCTAACCTCCAATGTGATGGCGTTAGGGGGTGGGGCCTTTGGGAGGTGATTAGGTCATGGGGGTGTAGGCTTCATGCATGGATTAGTGTCCTTATAAAATAAAGAGACTGCAGAGAGCTAGCTTGTCCCTTCCACTACGTGAGGACACAGGGAGAAGGGGCCATCACCTGGCTGTGATCATGCCAGCACCCTGATCGGAGACCTCCAGAACTGGGAGAAATAAATTCCTATTGTTTAAGACCCCCAGCCTACGGTCATTTGTTATAGCAGCCTGAACTTCCTAAGCCGAGTGCCTAAGTCTGCCTGGAAGAGTCATGACGTCCCGAAGGAGGTAGCGTTTGGTTGAAGCCTGAGAAGGTGGTGTAGGCAGAGGGCCCAGCAGATACGACCGGCTGTGAGGGAAAGCATGGGTCCTGGTTCATTCGCTAGCTCAGTGCTATAGAATGTCAAAGCCACTTCCTCCCTTTGCACTCCCGCCGTCATTTTAAAATTTATTACTTTACCATTTTTATGTGTGAAACTCCAGTGTTGCCAAGTCGTCTGGTCTCTCTTTCTTTAATATTCAAACACAATCCTTCAAATACAGTTTCTAAGATTTTCACACCCCTCTTCTGTCTTGCTTGCGCCAAGCACTGACCCAGTCCTTTCCCTTTTCTGTCCCGAAGCACTCTGTGGAGGATTGCTGTGTGTGAGACTTCCGCTGACGCTGACGGCTTGAGGACAGCAGGGGACCACAGCTCAGTCTCGCCTCCCTCCTGGAGCTTCTGCCTGCCGCCACGTGCTTGGGGCTCGCTTTCCCTTCTAGGTAACTTCTTTCCATTTCTTTTCTTCCCTGAGTTCCAAGTTCCCCCCAAACTTCCTTCCTTTTGAGTTTCTAGGGGAAACTACCCAAATTCAATTTCAAGTCTCCTTGTTGAAATTAATTGTTTCTGCCTGTGAGTTTCTACAGGCTTGTCTTCCTCAATTAAGCAAATTTTCCCCAGCTTCTTTTAACTGTGAACTTGTCAGTCCCCGCCCAGATATAAGTTGGGGAGCTTGACTTATCCGTGTTTGTATAACAAAGCATAATGTTTCACTCCCAGTCATGATTCCAATAAATCATTCTCCATGTATTGCTGAAGGCCCAGGGCTTTGCAAAAATGTAATTGCCTTTAATCTCTGCATGGTGGTTTCTTCAGCCTCCTGCAAGCCAGTTTGATTCCTAAGCTGTTTCTAATTGAGATTCTTTCAGTTGATGACAAATGGTGGGGGTAAATGCCGCAGGAGACCCAAGACGTCATCTACTGGAGCCCTGTGCTTCCTTTCCCTACAGCTCCCACGATAGTCACAGAAGGGGGGTTAAGCATCTCCCTGCTCCCCCCCTCGGGGCTGCATCCGCCCTGGGCACAGAAACTCCCCTTGCCAGAGGCCCTGCAGAGGTCTCGGTTCTCAAGGAAGGTGGTGTTGGCCTTTTGGGTGCTTGTGAGGGGCGATCACTGGTGTTGCACTCTTAGCCTCAGAGGACGGAAAGGTTATGAGACCTCCACTCTGCCCTGTTTCTCTGTGATATTTGGTTCTTACCAATGGTGGGAAAGATTTAAAAAATTTTCCTTCCTTATTCATTGATCAATGGCACCAGTATTCAATTTGGCCAGTTCTACAAAGGATCCTTTAGTTGATTGGGTTGGCCAGTGGTTCTCCCATGAAGGACTCTAATGACAGTGTCTGGCTATAAGTCCCAACAAGTCATGTGGCACAAGGTCTCATTAATAATATTTATTGTTCATGGGTTTTTGAATCAATAGGCACCCATCCCGATGCCATGGTAATTATGATTATTCATAGGCAATTTTTTTTGTTGGAAATAAGCAAAGTTTTGTATTGTCCTTTGCCTTCTCATTAGTAGCCTTAAGCATTTTTTAAAAAGGACTTTCTTAGAAATAGAAACAAAACTTTTGATAAAATGCTTGACTCACAAGCAGTATGGAGTTTCTGGGTTATTTTCTTTCTTTCCTATAGGATATACTTTAATTTCAGAGAGGGGGTTTAGATGTCTAAAGTCTATAATTTTGTTCCCCCTGCAAAGGCTAGAAAAATACAACCTCTGCTTACACGGCCATGTGTTATGTAGATTTCTGAGAGCAAGCTGGAGATGTGCTTGGCAACTGGTCATTCTTGTGGGAAGTAGCAGCACATGCCTGCCCTGGTCCTCCAGGCACACGTCTAGCAGGAGATCCCCAGGAGCGCTGAGTTCCTTGGAACTGCGGGAGTGTGGGCCGAAGCTCTGGAAGCACCACCCTGACTCTAGTAAATTCAGGCCTATTGGCAGGGCAGCCCTAGAGCTCTGTCTGGTTTTTCCACTGTTCTTCGGACTGAGGAAGTGGGTTTGGATTCTCCAGATGTGCTCAACTCTGGTGGTAGAAAACAGATTTCTGGCTGAATTGGCACCCTTTCTCAACTGAGTGCCACAGTCTTCGCAATGTTGGCTTACAATCAAGTAGTGGGGCAATTTGGTCTGGAAAATGGAAGAAATGATGTTAAATTATAGCAATATCTATACAACTTTCTATGGAATAACTGGGAGATTCACCTTCCAAGATGGGTGACTCATGAGTCCCTTATTTTGAGATAATTAGCAGCAGTAGGAGTAGAGAAGGTAGGAAGGTAGGTGTATTGGGCTTGAGCTCATGCAGTTGTAGGGGCTGGCAAGTTCAAAAACTGAAATTTGTAGGGTAGGCTGGTAGGCCAGAAGCTCAGGTAGGAGTTGATGTTCTAATCTTCCCTACCCACCCCCCTCTTTTTTGAAGAGATGGGATCTCACTGTGTTGCCCAGGCTGGTCTTAAACGCCTGGGCTCAAGCCCCATGAGTATCTCGGACTACAGGTGTGTGCTACCACACTCAGTGATGCTGTAGGCTTGAAGCAGAATTTCTTCTTTTTCCAGGAAACCTTAGATTTTGTTTTTAAGGACTTCAACTAATTAGATGAGTCCCACCCACATCATTGAGGGTAATCTCCTTTACTTAAAGTCAACTGATTGCAGATGTTAACCACAACTACAAAATAACTTACTAATAACAGCACCACCTAGATTAGTGTTTGATTGGATAACTGGATACTATAATCTAACCCAGCTGACACGTGAAACTCAGCATCATAGTAAGTGAAGCTGGAGTTTTGCAGTGAGGCAGAAGGAAGCAGAAGGAGGTGTGGTGAGGAGGCAGGAGGGGAAATGAGTATACGGACCTCAGAGTGATAATTCTAAGATTGGGGAGGAAGGAAGAAAATCTACTCAGCTAGGATACATAAGTAATTAAAGTTATCTAAGGTGTTCTCTATTAAAAAACAAATCCTTGCATTTCTAAGACCAAGGCAGGTAGCTGTTTGGAGGAGGGGTGTAGACACAGCTCTGAGTTGTAAAATCTGAATGGTAGAAATGCATTTGGCTGGAAAACTAAAGATGGCAAAATCTGCCTCTTAGTCTGTAGTGTATCTGAAAGAGCACAGTGAATTCACTAGCATCCTTTTGAAACTTGAAGAAAGGAGATCTTAATAAATATCATTGAAGCCAAGAGATAGGGAATGAAGATTAATTGTAGAGAGGCCATTATTACTAATTTAAGATGTATAAAAATGTTATTGACTACCATGCGCTGGCTGACTTTGATATTGTATATCCGTAAAGTTAAAAACATTTATGAAACATTCACTCAGGACCTTATTCACTCAATCCTGCTTTTCTCAAAGGGTCTGACTGTTTTACAGCTGAGGATTCTCTTACCAGGAAGATTTTTCAGGAACCCAATCATCTAGATTTGGGAGAGATTCTGCTATTAGTTCCTATATATAAAAGCAGAGGTATTAAATTCATCATCATGTATATGATAGAGTATGCCTAATGGGACAGTGGGAAAGATTTAAGGTTCAATTATTAGTGTATTAGCACTATTGATACATTTAACAAAACTCATTTCTCTTCTATAAAAGACAACCATTAGCCTTTTCTAAACTAAGCGCATCAACTTTGGTGGTTTAAGTAGACTTACTCAATGGTTGCATAATGTTGATACTTAGAGTGTTCTATTTAGAGCCTCCCCTCCCCAGCTGCTGATCCACTGGGTTTTCTTGTCCAATGAAAAGGAGAAAAAGAAAGTGCTTTTTTTCTTCATCATCTCCTATCATAATTCCTGGAAATGGCCTTTAAGACAGCAAACATCACATACTTGGCTCTAGACAGTCGCCAAGGCTTTAGTTGCTGTGGTTGTAACGGGCACCGAGTACTGGTGGGGCCCGTAAGACCTGTGAGCTGCCTTGTAAAACTGCGTTTGGATGCAAGGTCCTACTGTTTAAGAAGCATCTGTGCTTTTTGTAAACTTCTATTCTGGTTAAAAATTTAAAAGGGAGCTACTTGTAATGTCTTTAGCATTAACTTAAGCTATAGTAGGCCAATAAAATAATCATTGAGATGCTATTAAAATATATGAATAATAAAACAGGTACAATAAGTAATGCTTTAAAAGAGTAACTTGGCCTTGTTAGCTGTCCCTTTGCGAAAGGGCTTCTCAGGGGGTGGCTGGGCTATCTTCTGGCTGCCACAGGCAATTAAATATTACTTGGGAATCCGGGAACCTGTACTCCCATTTTTTTCTTTTTGAGTAAAGGCTGTGGGACATTTTCTGGGTTGTAAATGGCAACAGAGCATAGTACAATAATCTTCCTAAGACATCACCTCAGGCTGCTTTGTTTATATGAGATATTTATGAGGGTGACAGTTTTATGAGATTGTTTTACTGGTAAAAGTCAAAGGCACTAATAGCCCAGGGGCATGCAAGGAATGATGTGGGGTGTGGTGGAGCAACTCTGCTATTTTAGAACAAAGCAATCCCAGATTTGAATCTGGGTTCTGCTATTTAAGAGCTTTGCAACCTTGGGCAAATTGCTTAATTTCTCTGATTATTAGTTCTTCCTTTTATAAAATGGGATTAATAATGCCTATTGTGAAGAGTTACTGAGAGAATTACGGAAGTCAACGTATATAAGGTACAGAGAACATTTCTGGAAACATGTTTGGTGCTTAATAATGTCAGTTTTTTCTCCTTTTAAGATTATTAGTGATGTAATGTGTCCACAATATTTGGTATTACTGTTTAGTGGACATCTCTTTTTATAGCTGTGAAATAGCACAATAAATGATCACAATATGAATACTTCTGTGTCATTCCCACTCAGATATAAAGATAGAGCTGTCGCCAGCACCCCCATGACTGCCCCCATCATTGCCACTCTCCTGTCTTTCAAAATAATCGTGATCCTGGGTTCCAGTTGAAGATGACTAACTAGATACAGCTCGTGTGCGCCGCTCCCACGGAAAGAAATCAAAATTCGGGAGATTTTCACACTTCGAATAAACAGTCGAAAAAAAGAATACTAAATTCCAAGAGAAAAGTGATAGAACCAAAAAAGTAAGGAAGAATGAGGACGGACACCGTGCTCGGCCGGGATTGGTGGGAAGACAGGAGCAGCTCCCTGACTTGGGGAAGGTGTGAGAGACCCCTGGGTTTCCACCCTTCCGCCAGCGACATTTGAGATCCTAGCTGCAGGAGAACCCCTAAACCCTTACGGGACCCCAGACTGAGGCAAGGAGCTGCCCAGGGGATATGCAGAAGCATTGCTGGGATTTAGGTGAAATCCCACAGGCTTTCGAACCCTGAGCCTTTCAGAGATCACAGCCCACAGAGGTGTCTGTCCTGCTCGGGGGGCCACCGCTTACACCACTGCAGGGCCATGGAAGGAGGGAGGGAGGGGGAGCAGGCATGCTCGTGCACCCCAAAGACAGAAACTGCAGCCGCAGCTGAGGGAGGGCGGGGTGAACGATGCATGCACCCAGCAGCCAGCTTATACTGAGAGGAGTCCCCCCCCCCCCCCCAAGAGGCAAGTTCCTGGCATGGCTGCCCCTCCCCTGCCGCGTTTCAGCGGAGGACCGCGGCCATTCTGGGAGCCACGCACGCAACAGTCGGAACTTCCTCCGCTGCTTGGCTGGGGGCAACCTGGGAATCCAAGCACTTTTGTGCACCCTAAGGATGAAACCTACTGCCTCCTATGCTGGGGAGGGTGGGATGAACAGTCTTCGACCCCAGCCGCCTGCCTGTACTAGGAGGAGACGACCCTCCCTGGAGGCAAGTATGTGGCACGATTGTCCCTGTCCTGCCGAGCATTTCAGTGGAAGACTGTAGCCATTCTGGGAACCCAGCACACAGCAGTTTGAGCGTCCTCCACCACCTCTGCTGCTGCAGGGCCAAGGAGAGAGCTGGGAACCTGAGCTCTTTTGTGCCCCCAAAGAACAGAGACCACTGTCACTGCTGAGGGAGGGCGGTATGAGCAGCTTGTGCGCCCCAAAGCTGCCTGCCTCCACCAATCTCACCGAGATGGGCCCAACTTGCCTGGTGGCAGGCTCCAGTGCATATGTCCTTTGCCTCCCTGAGCGTTCTTCTGGACTAGGCCATCACCCCATGCCTCCCCATCACAGCCAGCACCTGAACCCAAGGAGGCTGGAGGACAAGTTCACCAGTCCGGTCTCAGCCTGGTCCCTCCAGGACTCAAGCACACCATCCACACACCCCAGGGGACTGGGGGTTACCTGAATTAGTCCACTACTGCTGGCATCTGAACACTCCCCCAGGGCTCTTAGGTCTGGTTGACCCAAATTGCTGGAACACTACAGTGGGAGCTCACATGCACAAGCTGAAAGGCAGTGCACCTCCCCCCTCTACACGGAGCAGCTGTGTTCCCTATAAAGAACAGGTGAGCCGCTAAACTATCTGCTTTGAGCTTAGAGAAGAGGTTCTGCTCTGAAACCATTTGGGCAGAGAGCTGTTGGAAAGGCATTTTCTGCATAGCTCAGCCATAGTGTGGCCTGGAGATAGAAGACAGAGTTTGACTGAACTTAGAATCACTTCGGGATGGGGACATGGTAGGGAATTGGATTGCTTTTCTACCACAGACTAGTCCATCGCCTGATACAAAGAGAACTCCTCACAGTAAAGTTTAATCACCTCCTCACCAGCTTCTGCTACAGTTGGGACTTACCCATAAGTGCCACCTACTGGCCTTGGAGGCTGAAATGTACAACCAAATTTAATACTTCCTGCCATAAGCTTCCTGAGACATCTGCAATTCTAATACTGAGGAAGGTAGTGAGTCTACTTGTATACCCAGTACATCTCTGTTACAATCAACAGCTGAGAAATCCACTACATAAACGCTGTTTATCACTAAGGAACTCATACGGAGCCTTGGATCCCTGACATCACCCCAAGTCAACGCCAAACAAGCAAACACAACATACATTATACTCACACACTCAAAGGGGAAAAACAAAATGAAATAAAAAATCCAAATAAATAAAAAAGTACCATCTAAATGAAAGTAAATTCCAAAATAAGAAGTGATAGTTTCTCCAGATAAGAAGGAACCAGCATAAGAATCCTGGCAGTATGAAAAAACAGACTGTTTTGACACTCCTACAGGATCATACTAGCTCTCCAGCCCTAGACTTTACCCAAAAGGAAATTTTTGAGATGACAGATATAGAATTCAAAATATGGATCAAAAGTAAGCTCACTGAGATCCAAGAGAAAGTTGAAAACCAACACAAAGAAACCAAAAAAAGTAATTCAGGACATGAGTGAAAAATTCACTAAAGAGATAAATATTTTAAAAACCCCAGAACTTCTGGAAATGAAAGACTTATTTAGGGAATTATGAAATATAGTGGAAAGTTTCAACAGTAGACTAGACCAAGCAAAATAATGAATTTTAGAGCTTGAGAACAAGGCTTTTGAATTAAGCTAGATAAAAATAAAGAAAAAAGAATTAAGAGATTAACAAAGTCTCCAAGAAATATGGGAGTATGTAAAATGCTCAAACCTATGAATCATAGGTATCCCTGAGGGAAAAGAAGAAAGAGCCAAAGGTTTGGAAAACCTATTTGAGGGAATAAGTGAGGAAAACTTCCCTGGTTCACTAGAGTTAGACATCCAGATACAAGAGGCTCAAAGAATTCCAGGGAGATTCATTGCAAAAATGTCATCACCAAGGCACATAGTCAGACTAGCTAGAGTCAACATGAAGGAGAAAATCCTGAGAATAGTGAGACAAAAACATCAACTAACCAACAAAGGAAAACCCATCAGACTAACAGCAGACTTCTTAGCAGAAACCTTACAAGCCAGAAGGCATTGGGGTCCTATCTTTAGTCTGCTTAAACAGAACAACTGTCAGCCAAAAATTTTGTATCCTGCAAAACTATATGTCATAAATGAAGGAGAAATAAAGTCTTTACCAGATAAGCAAATGCTGAGGGAATTTGTCACAACTAGACCATCCCTACAAAAAAATGCTCAAAGAAGTGCTAAACATTGAAATGAAAGGTTGATACTCACCAGTATAAAAACACTCAGAAGCGTAAAACTTACACTGCTTATAAAAAGGTAATACATTTGAGAATAACCTATAAAGCAATTAGGTTACAATCACCATAATGACTAGAATAGTATCTCACATATCAATATTAACTTTGAATGTAAATCATCTAAATGCCCTACTTAAAAGATATAGATTGGTAGAATGTATTAAAAAACAACCCAAATATCTGTTGCTTTCAAGAGACACACTTAACTAATAAAGATTCTTATAGACTCAAAGTAAAGGGGTGAAAAAAACATTACCAGCAAATGGAAAGCAAAAGCAAGCAGGAGTAGCTATTCTTATATCAGACAAAACAGACTTTAAAGCAATAACAGTAAAAAGAGACAAAGAAGGTCATTATATAATGATAAAGGGTTCAAACCAACAACAAGATATAACAATCCTAAATATATATGCACCTAACACTGGAGTATAAAACAAATTCCACTAAATTAATAAAATAAATGCTACTAGACCTAAGGAAAGAGCTAGACAGCAATATAATAATAGTAGGGGAATTCAACATTCCACTTACTGCACTAGATCATCAAGGTAGAGAGTCAACAAAGAAACAGTGGACTTAAAATGGACTCTAGAACAAAGGAACCTAACAGACATTTACACAATATTCTACTCAACAACTGCAGAATATACATTCTTCTTATCATCAAATGGAGCATTCTCCAAGATAGACCATGTGTTAGGCCACAAAACAAGTTCAGTAAATTAAAAAAAAAATCAAAATATACCAAGTATTCTCAGAGCACAGCACAATCCAACTAGAAATCAATTCTAAGAGGAAATCTCCAATCTGTATAAATACATGGAAATTTAATAACCTGCTCTTGAATGACCTCTGGGTCAATAATGAAATCAAGATGAAAATTAAAGGGGGGTGGGGAAAAAAAAAAGATGAAAATTAAAAAATTTTTCAAGGTGAATGATAATAGTGACTGACACAAGCTATCAAAATCTCTTAGATACAGAAAAAGCAGCAAGCACTAAGAGGGAAGATTATAGCACTAAATGTCTGCATCGAAAAGATAGAAAGATCACAAATTGATAATCCTATGTCACACCTCAAGGAACTAAAAAAACAAGAATAAACCAAACCCAAGGCTAGCAGAAGAAAGGAAATAACAAAGATTAGAGCAGAACTAAATGAAATTTAAACTAAAAAAATAACACAAAGGATCAATGAAACAAAAAGTTGTTTTTTTGGGGAAAGATAAACTTGATAGACCACTAGTTAAATTAACTAAAAAAAGAAGAGTGAGGATTCAAATAAGCTCAATCAGAAATGAAAAAGGAGCCTTTACAACTGATACCACAGAAATACAAAAGATCATCCTAGACTACTGCAATGAATACCTCTAGGCACACAAACTAGAAAGTCTAGAGGAAATAGATAAATTCCTGGAAACATGTAACTCCCCAAGCTTGCATCAGGAAGAAATAGAAATCCTGAATAGTCCAATAATGTGTACTGAGATTGAACCAGTAATAAAAAATCTCCCAACCAAAAAAAACTCAGGTCAGACAGATTCACAGCTGAATTCTACCAGACATTCAAAAAAGAACTGATAGCAATCCTACTGAAACTGTTCCAAAAGATTGAGAAGGAGAGATTCCTCCCTACCTCATCCTACAAAGCCAATATCACCCAGATACCAAAGCCAGGAAAAGACACAACAAAAAAAGGAAACTAAAGAGCAATATCCCTAATGAAAATAGGTGGAAAAATCCTCAACAGAATAGTGATTGTGAAACATGGGTCCCAGAGCCATTTTAGTGTGGGTATAGCTTATCCCCTGATCTTACTGACAGAGGGACCTGAAGGGAATAGATGCTGGTAGTACTGAGAAATTTATGATTTTTAGGAAAATGAAGAAATCACTCAGTGATAATATGAATCAGAGGCCATATGGGCCAAAGTAAAACCTGGAAGTCTCTGAAGGTGGTCACAGCCCAAATCTTTCTTGAGAATCATGATCATATTTATTCAAGATGCACTAAGATTTTGAATGACCTGTTTGACTGCCCACCCTTCCCTACCTGCATGTTCAAAGCAGATCTGAGGACTTAAACGGAACGTGTGGACTTACAGTTGCCTACTACCCAGCAGAAGACTGAGAGAGCGGTGCAGGGTAGGGGGGAGCCCTGGGTGGCCTTATAGCCTCTCCCCTCCTGCATGCACCCCCACCATGCTGCTTCCATTAAGAGACACCCCCCCAGGTCACTTATACTGGGTTCTGTCACTGTCTGAAAGAGCTGAATTTACTCAGCTGAATTTTTTAAAAATGCATACATTTTGTGATTTTTTTGTTTTGTTGTTTATGAAAATTTTATTTATATATCCAATTAATACAACCATAGAAAAATGTTAACAGTCCCATCTTTCTATGCAATCAATCTTAAGACACATATAAACACACTGCATATCTTTGGTGATTAATTTAACGAGTTCCCTGTGTTAGACATTTAACTTGTTTAGTTTCCCTCTAGCAGAAACTAGAAACATCCTTTTAGCTAATTCTGTATGTACAAGTCTAATTTTTTTTTTTTTTTTTTTGAGACAGAGTCTCGCTTTGTTGCCCGGGCTAGAGTGAGTGCCATGGCATCAGCCTAGCTCACAGCAACCTCACACTCCTGGGCTCAAGCGATCCTTTTGCCTCAGCCTCCCGAGTAGCTGGGACTACAGGCATGCGCCACCATGCCCAGCTAATTTTTTCTTTATATTTTTAGCTGTCAAGATCATTTCTTTCTATTTTTAGTAGAGACAGGGTCTCGCTCTTGCTCAGGCTGGTCTCGAACTTCTGAGCTCAATCAATCTGCCCGCCTCGGCCTCCCAGAGTGCTAGGATTACAGGCGTGAGCCACCGCGCCCGGCACAAGTCTAATTTTTAAAAAACTTTTTTATTATGGAAAATTTCACATATATACAAAAGTAGAAGGGATAGGACAGCAAATCCCCACGAACCCATGAATTAGTTTCAATAATTATTAGCACATGGCCAACGCATCTCATCTGTATTGCTCCATTGTCCCCTCCCAATTATTTTGAAGCCAGTCCCAGCATTGTATCATTTTAACCTTAGGTAATTCAGTGTGTACTTCTAAAAGGTTAAGAACTCTTTATAAAAACTGTGATAGTTTCTCCTGGTTAAACAATATTTGTATTGTAGAAAAAAATGGGAAGACTAGGTAACTTTATTAGCTTTCTATTGCTGTGCAACAAATTACTGCAAATTTAGTGGGTAAAGCAATATACACTTACTATATTGCAGTTTCCATGGGTCGGGAGTGCGGTCACAACTTGGTGGATTCTCTGCTTCAGGGGATCAGAAAGGAGCAATCAAGGTGTTGGCGGGGGCTTCAGTCTCATCTGAGACTTGGAGTTCTCTTTTAAGCTCACCTGGTTGCTGGCAGAATTCAGTTCCTTGTGGTTGTGGCACTGAGGCCTCCTCACAACATACAATTTGCTTCTTCCAGCCAGCAAGGGAGAGAAGTCTCCGAGGTCAGGGAGGGCCCATCTCTTTTCCAAGGACTTTCACCCAACAAAGCCAGGCCCATCTGGGATGATCATTCTTTTGATGAAATAAAAGTCACTTATTTGGGGCCAGGTGTGGTGGCTCATGCCTGTAATCCTAGCACTCGAGGAGGTGAAAGGCCGAGGTGAAAGGATCGCTTGAGGTCAGGAGTTCAAGATCAGCTGAGGAAGAGCGAGACCCCGTCTCTACTAAAAAAAAAAAAAAAAAAAAAAAAAGAGAAATAAATTATCTGACCAACTAAAATATATATATATATATATATAAAATTAGCCGGGCATGGTGGCGCATGCCTGTAGTCCCAGCTACTCGGGAGGCTGAGGCAGAAGGATCGCCTGAGCCCGGGAGTTTGAGGTTGCTGTGAGCTAGGCTGACGCCACGGCAACAGAGCGAGACTCTGTCTCCAAAAAAAAAAAAAAAAAGTCACTGATTTGGGACTTTAATTTCATCTGCAAAATCCTTTCACCTCTGCTATATTCTGTTGGCTAGAAGTCAGTCACAGGTCCCACCTGTGCTGAAGAGGTGGAGACCACACAAAGGCATCAACAATAACCAAGAAGCATATGATACCTGGAATTCTCTCCTACTGCGAATTTGGGGCAGGAGTTGGCAAACATTCCTGTTGGATAGTAAATATTTTAAGCATTGTGGGCCAGATGATCTTTGTTGCTATAGCAGATTGGACTCTGCTATTGACAGGAATGCAGTCACAGAGAGTATGTATTGAAAGGGTGTGGCCGTGTTCCAGTAAAACTACTTACAAAAACAGGTGAGGGGCCATATTTGGTCATTAGGCCCTAGTTTGGTGACCCCTGACTTAGGGTATATGATATTCCAATATGCTTTTCCCTCTTTCAAAGAACATACCCACATTCAATGCCACTGACTATGTTGTTGTTTTACAACCTACTGGGTTGGCATCAAGTCTTACGGGCACTATATGAAATACTTATCTAGAAATCTGTTAATGTGTATCTTGTAGAGCTGTCTTGAGGGCCTTATCCATTCCATCTCTCAATAATTCCTACCCCAAAGCTTCATGTGAAGGACTTTCTTTGAAACTTAGTGCCAACAGAAATTTTGCTTCCCCTAACTAATCGATTTTTTTCCCTGTTACAAAAATGATATAATTCACCATATTTCCCTTTTTGTTTTGGCTTCCAGGAAGCTCAGAGTCTAACTTGAAACCTGATTATCACCACTATAAAGGCTGTGCTTATCTGCCCCAGGCATAATACTTTATCCTTTCTAAAAATTCACTGCATTTCTCTATTATTTTACTACATAAACAAACTTCTTTGTAAAATAATGTTAAGTAAAAATATAAAGTTCTGTTCATTGAATTCAAAGGAATCACCAAATTTGAATTCATAATAGCTTCAAATTAGAAATAGCCCAAATACACATCAAGAGGAGAATTAATAAATTGTGGTGTAATCATATGATGGAATTGTACATAGCAATACTCTGCTTTCTCTTCAAAACAAATAAATCTTTCACCTTTTACTAAAGAAAAAAAAGAATTCTACACAGCAATAAGAAAGATCACACTACTGACACATACTACAGCATGGAAGAACCTCATGGGTATTGTGCTGAGCAGAAGCCAGACACAGAAGAATGCATACAGTGTGATTCTGTTTATATCAAGTCCAAGGGCAGGTAAAATGAACTGAAGGTGATGGAAGTCAGAAAGTGATTGGCTTGGGAAGGGGTGATTTCCTGGGCAATGTTAAGAGGAAACCTTGTGGGGTGATAGGAATATCCCATATCTTGAATGGAGTTGTTATTGAGTATATACACATGTAAAAAACAACAAAGTATAGATTTAGGATTAGTACACTTTATGCACTTTACTGTATGTGTGTACACCCTCCCCCTAAAAAAGAACTACTAAAAATATAACTTCTTGCTTATTTCTCTTCTATGTTTATGTGCAGGTGTCTATCAGAAAAGAACTTTAAAACTGACGATCTCGCAAGTGCATGACTTTTTTAATTTCCAAAATTCACAGGTTAGCAGCAATGGTACATTTTTATTATATCACCTCACTTAAGTGCCTAGCTGTACACTTGTGTAAAGATAGCTTCTCAACCACAAAGGAAGAGTCACTGTCTATGGTTATACTGTTTGTTCACTTCACAATGTGGCTGAGAGGGGACGTGGGACCTGGAATCTGGCCCTGGGCCACTTGCCAAGCTCAGTGCCTGAAGGCAGTGCCTGCCTTCAGTGGCACCTTTCCTAATTTGCACAAGTACACTTTTTCTAATTTGTCCTTCCAGACACAGGTCAGTGGCAGCCCTGCACAAAGATAATACTTATGGTATAATGTTAATTTTGGGGGCCAAGAGTGTATTTGGTGATCTTTAGAATAGAAGCCAATCTCCGGCTGGATCTTTGCAACCTAAGGAATGTTTTATAAAATAGAATAGGAAAAATCAATATCAATTCCCTCTCCTTACTTTTCACATGTGCATTGTACTTAGGGATGTTAAGAATACAACCTCTGGTAGGTCTAGTAATGGCTTAATGGGGCAGAGCCATAAGGAGTTTGGGGAAGAGTAAGTTTTTGCTGACCTAAGAGATCTACATTTTTAGCTGAGGCCCGTGGAAAGATTGAGTTCATCTTGACTTTCAAAGAGGTCAGAGCAGCCATTACTTATAGGAGACCATGTGCATACAAGGTGGAGGAAGCATCTAATCAAATCTGTCCTACTGGAAACACCAACGTCCAGGAAAGAAAGCAACAACAAAAAGCAAAAGCAGATTGAGATCTAAAAAGATACTTAGCATTTTTATAGATATAAATTTCAGGTTACATTATCAACCAGATAAATAGAGATCATTAAGACTGACTTCTTCCCCATATATGTGAAACTAAAGCTAACAGTACAATGAAATATTAATACATACTGGACCACTGTTCAATTTATACCAGTCTTTTTTCCTTTGATATGAGACATGCTGGAATTATAAGTAGGTACAAAGTTTCCTCCATTAAAATAGTGTGTCCAGAAATGATAATAATAAAAACCCCCAAACAATATGTTTTGGTAAGTCCAATTAATTATTACTCATATGACCATAGCTTTAGGTTAAGAAAAAAAAAATGTGGTACCTATTTTGGTTACTTTAGATATTAATATTTTGGGTAAAATTTGCATTTAAACATACACATAATTTTCTAGACTAATCATTGGTATTGCTCTTAAGATAATTTTTGGAGGAAGTTGGCTTTGTAGTGCTATTAGCTCAGCCCTCTTAAAGTGATGGAGAACTAAGTCTTCTAAAAATTCTAGATATTAAGATCACTTCTTTCTCTAGCAAAACAATCTGAATGCATTCCCACTAACCAAAAGCCTACTAGATTTTGGATCCTTGAACATACCCTGGATTTGCTGATGAACTCCTGATTTGGTCACGTGTCCTTTGGTTGAGAGTAACAGAGATCCACTTCAAATTGGCTTAAGCAGTAAAAAGATTTACTGAGAGGACCCTAGCCGTGCAATCTGCATTCCATTTCCAGATTTCTGGGAGCCCTGACTGACCCAGCTTGGGCCAGGTGCCCAGTCCTGAGCCCTGTGGCTGGGTGGCAGAGTCACACGGTCCTAATGCTGTCATGGGGTCCACCTGTGGGAGGATAAATTCTCAGCAGAGAGAGGAAGATACGTGCAGAGTTGTTCACTGTAACGCAAGAGTTCTCCTTGCTCTCAACTCACCCCCACCTTGACAGCAAGTATCAAGCTGAACAGTGCCTCTGTTGGGCACAGTTCATGACGGTGCTGGGGCTTCCAGATTTCTTCTTTGTTTCTTCCTCACAGAAGCTCTAGAATCAGCGTCATCCATAGTGAAGCTTTTGGGGAGGAAGTCACAGGGCTGAAGTAGGTAGGTAGCTAGTCCCAAGGCTCAAACTCCTTGCGATTTTGGAAAGCATTTGTTTTTCATTGCCTATGTGGCCATCTTTATCTGAAAATAATTTTCTTCCTTAAATTTTAAATCTTGCAGGGAGTGATGAGATTTTTATGTTATATCTGAATTTAATCTTTGTGAGCCTGGAATTTTAAAAAATGTTTTAAATTTAATGGGGTGAGCAGGGTGCAGTGGCACATGCCTGTAGTCCCAGCTACTTGGGTGGCTGAGGCAGGAGGGTTGCTTGAGCCTAGGAGTTTGAGTCCAGTCTGGACAACATAGTGAGACCCTGTCCCTAAAAATAAACGAATAATGGGAGGATGACATGGCTCTCTCAGTGACTGTAAGCACACATATTTCTAAGTAAGGTTGATCCTTGACCATGACATTAACAAGGGCTCTTGTTTTTCCTTTTAAAATCCATAATTGTGGTTTATTTTCTTGAGCTCGTAAAAAAGAACTCCAAGGGCAAGATTGCTTTGACATGCAGAATTTAGAGGCTTTTTAACCTTTTATTTCTACTTTTAGGTCTGAAAATGGAGTTTAGATTTCCACAGCACTTTCACATGTTTTGCCCAGGAGAGGACCTTCTTGGGTTCTGTTCCTGAGACTCAGCTGGCACTGGTTCCCATTTGTCCATCTGTTCAGTGCCTGTAGGTGGCCGGGCATAGTACCAGATACAAAAATGAGAAAGACGTCCCTGGTCATAAAAGACACCTGTGGGAGCTGAATGTGTATCTTAGTCTGTTTAGGCTGCCGTAACAAAATACCATAGACCGGGTGACTTATGAACAACAGGAATTTATTTCTCCCAGCTCTGGAGGCTGGAGAGTCCAAGGTCAAGGCACCGGCAGATTCAGTGTTTGATGAGGACCACGCTTTCTGGCGCATAGACGATGCCTTCTTGCTGTGTCCTCACCGGTGGAAGGGGTGAAGGTCTCTCTCTGGGGCCCCTTTTATAAGGGGACTAATCCTATTCATGAGGGCTCCACCCTCATCACCTAATCACATCACAAAGGCTCTACCTCCTAATACCATCACTTGGGGGTTAGGATTTCAACATATGGATTTTGGGGGGACACAAACATTCAGACCATAGCAGTATGTGAACATGTTATTTCCCTACAGTATGAGAGGAACTATACAATGGAACATTGAGGCTGGGGTAGTAACACGAGGGAGGGAGGGTCCACTTGGCATGGGGGGTCATGAAAGGCCTCGATGTGGACAAGACATCATCTCCTCTCTCGTCCATCTCATCCCAACCTCCCCTGCCTCATCTTCTGATCATGCTGGGCTCTAGCCCTGTAAACTGTCCTCTGTGTCTTGGTGCCAAGAGCATCTTCTGATATCAGTGCCTCAGTGGGCAGACTGGGAGGGAGCCCTCTGCTGTCCATGTTCTGGCTGGGGAAGTCCAAGGCCCAGACGTCCCCTGTGTAAGTTCCCCAGCCTCCTAGAATTGAGTCTGTACATAGGTGAGGAGAATTGTTCAGGTTCCACTCACTCTAATTCAGCCGAGTAGATGAACGAAAACAGCACAACACAACACAAAGCCTCCACTAAACTTAGAACAATAGTTGAGAACCTGTCACAGCTGGGATGAAGCCCTAAAATGATGGCTTTGGGTCTAATCTCACTTGGGTCAAAGATCACAAAGTCATTCTAATCAGAACGCCTGAACCTCAAGGGCACAGGGCCATTCATCTGCACCTGCGGGGAAAACTACAGAGAAGCGTCAAAGCAGAGCGGTGTTCTGAGCTGATCGCTGCAAGGAATCTGGCAAAACTCCCCAAGTCCCTGCATTTGGGAGGAAAAAATAGTAGCAGCAGAGACGAGCTAATATCAATGGCCATTTATACTCAGCTATTTTGGAGATTGGAGTCTTAGAGAGTGGAGAGTACTGTATGTGCTTGTGTCTATACCTGTGTTTATCCAAGCCCTGAACCAGGCCATCAACAGAAGAAAACCCCACCTTGGTCACTGACACCAGTTGTGCAGTCTAGAGCAAGTTCCTAGACTTGCTGGCTGGGGGTCCCTTATCTTTAAAATGGGGACAGCAACTTTGAAAAAATAAAGACAATATATGTGAAATGCTGAGCACACAGCTTGGAACACAATAGATGTGCAAACCTGGTAGCTCTTGTTTTTATATCAACAAAAGCTGACAGCTGTCTAACTCACTGCTACCCTAAGTGTGGTCCATAGACCTGAGCCAGTTGGCAAATTGTTTTATACCAGTCTCTGATGACAAAAACACTGAAGTGGAGAGGGAGTGTTTGAAACTTTGGTAATTTTGCAAAATAATTTTATGTCTGTTGAACCTAGTGATAAAATAGTTGGTCTTATATTCTGTTTGTCTTTATACCTTTTAAAAAGATTTTTTTTTTGGTAATTTATTTTTATAGTATTTACAAAAGTTTGAGTCTGCAACAGTTTGGAAATGTAGGAAGCATCCTTCCCCACAGATTGAGAAGCACTGATCTAGCTCATTCATTACCTACTAGCTAAGGTACTGAACCCCCAGCCCCCCATGCCTTGTGGACTGCTGGGGGAACAGGAGGTGGCTCACAACCACTCCTCTTGGTCACCTCCTAGTCCTCCCCTCCACTGTGCTGTGGTCACCTCTCCTGGCTAGGACATGCCTGTCATTGTGTCTTGATCTCTTCTTTTGTTCCCTGCATCAGCTCCTCTGTCCTGCCCTGATCATCAACAGGGAAAAGCTTTTCCACCTTGGGACTCTGTGACTTGCCCATTAAGCATAACTTCTCTGTACCATCCATGGTATGGCTTCCAGAGGTAAAGCCACCCTCAGCTGAAAAACTTGGCAGGTTTCTTGGCTCTCAACCTGGAGGAATTTGGTTTTCAGCACATGACATGTTATAACTCAAAGCTACCCTCTATGCTCTCTTCCCACCCCTCAGGGTGTCTATCTCCTCCCCATTTGGATTCCTAGGCTGAGTAATGGTCATCTCTTCCAAACTGCTGGAAGGAAGGGTCTTGCTCCTCCACTCCAGTTACTAGCCTTGGTCTGATAGGAAATCATCTCTCCTGTGACTCCAGCCAGTCATGCCACACCTCAACAAGCCCAGGCTGGCCCTAGTTCTTACCTGACAGCCAGCTCAGCAGCTTACCCCAGAAAGTGATTGGAGAAGAAAGTTTAGGATTGGGGTCATTTTTGGGGCTTTCTAAGCATACCACCCTGTGTTCACCTCTTGGCAGGATAGATTGATTGCATAGACAGACCCAATTTTTCATACCTCCTTGTATCCAAGCCCTTTGCTAGTGACCTTCCACACTGGCTCTGGGCTTGGCGATGGGACAATGGGACAAAACAAATTTGACACAAGTAGAGGTTTGAAGAAGCACTTGGGGACTTTTTCCCCCTTT
>CM052443.1:61849800-61904739 GCA_028533085.1 Varecia variegata | reverse complement strand
TGGAACAGCGTGGCTCAGGAATCACAACACAGTTAAAATGCACAGTAGTGCATGCTGCAAAATACAATAGCGTGTCAGGAACGCCCCTTTTAAATGTTCCATTGCTTAGAAACAGGCCTGGTAATGTATGTTTTTGTGAGAGACGTAGCTCAAATTTCCATTATTGGCCATAAGTGTTCCACGTCAGTACAGAATTGAGCATTGTCTCTTCATAATAATTCCTCTTGACCTTGGGAGAGTGATGTAGAGGGTCAAATGTTTGCAGGAGGGAAAAAATGCTTAGCAGAATCTCCGGGGAAAAGGCGCCCTCTGGTGCTTGAAAACTCCAGTGCTACGAAACACAAACCCTGGTGAAGCTGGGTTAGATGGGATTCAAATGCAAGAGCTCTAGAGGCAGGTCGACCTCTGCATTTCATGTCCTGGCTCTGCCGTCTATGTACCAGTCATGTGACCTTGGGCAAGTTACTTAACCTCTCAGAACCTCAGTTTCTTTGTCTCTAAAATGGAGAGGAAATCCTTGTCTCATGAGGATGTTTTCAAGTGTGGATGATTTGACACACACCCAGGTAATTGCTATATAATTTTTGGTTTTCCTCCTCTGTTCGTCTGCAGAAGGAACAGAGCCACAGGCAGCTTCTAGCTCTGAAGACTCAGAAACCTCTTAGTATCCTTGCAGAGCAGTGTGATGGTCACAGGTGGGAGCAAGCGCTGTCCATGTACCTAGAAAGAACGCCCGGCCATTTAGTTAGGGCTGCGATTAACAAGCCTGTCTTTTTCATATCAACCTTGAGTAAAATCATTTGTACTTAAGAGCGAAAAAAAATAAGTTCTGCAGGTAAATTTGCTTTTTCACATCTTGAGGTTCAGGTCAGAGCTCCTTTCTTGTGTTGATGTATGAAATTAAGGCATGGAATCCTACTTCAGCTAATAGTGCCTGTTTTTTTATAATAAAAATGTAAACATAGATCTTTATTTGGGAGTGCACAAATGGGAATTCAGGTGTGTAGTCTTGTCCCACGTGTAACATGTGACAATCCTGGCTGTGGTTCATCAAGCATTTAGTGTATGCCAAGAGCAGGAAGCTTTGGCTTCATTATTTTGACCTTTTGTTTCACCCAGATCTTACACTTTGCTCTTTGCTCTAAGAAACCAGTAAAACTACCCCTTTAAAATCCAATCATAATGAATATTACTGGAATATGCGAGCAATGCAAAACAAAACAAAACAATCATCTGACAAAACCTTGACTAAAGAATTACATCTTGGTAGTTATTAATATATAGCAAAATCCAAAAAACTGACCTGGGGAAAATTTGCCTGGTTAAAAATAATCAACATGTTAGTAAGAACTTCTGAGTTTGAAAAAAAAAAAATAACAGGAACTAAAAAAGTCAATGGCTAAAATTGCACATGGTAATTTTTTAAATTGAACATTGATGATGGAAAGTTCAAATCTTTGTGAAAAAATTTAGATCTGAAAAGCTTGGGCTAGAAACATTGGATTTGACAAAAATATTAGCCACAGAAAGACAAGACAAAATAAATAAGGAACACTTCTTGTTTAATAATTTTAGGTGTCAACTTGACTGGTTTGACTTGACTGATATCTAGAGTGGGGGTGTTTCCAGAAGAGATTACTAGCGTGTGACTGTGTGTGCGCTAAGTGGGGAAGATCTGCCCTCAGTGTAGGTGGGCACCATCCCATCAGCTGGGAGGCAGGCAGAACACAGATAGGAGAAAGGGGATTGGTCTCTCTCTCTGGGAGCTGGGATGCCCTTTTCTTCTCCTGCTTGGACATCAGAACTTCAAGCTCTCTGGCCTTTGGACCTGAGGCCTTACACCAGTGGCTATCTAGGTTCTCAGGCTTTGAGCTTTGCACTGAGAGTGACACCATCAGCTTCCCTGGCTCCGAGGCTTTCAAACTGGGACTGAACCTCGCTCCTGGCAACCTGGGGTCTGGGACTTCTCGGCCTCCATAATTGCGTGTGTCAACCCTCTAATAAATCTTCTCTCATATATCTATATCTCTATATCTCTATCTCTATCTACAACTATATCTGGTTGGTTCTGTCTCCCTGGGGAACACTGACTAACACAGGTGCTAAATTTTGTAATATTCGATATGAACATAAAACTAATCAATGAACTAAATTTGTGCTGTAAATTTTATAAGGAAAAGATTTAATGGCAATTAAAATAAGTTTATTAAAATAGAAATTAAAATGGAAAAAAATTGGACATTGTTTAAACTAACCAAGGAATTAAATTTACTTAATGGAGTGCACCCCTGAAAATATCTCTTTACGCAAATGGATAAATGTTCGTGCAATTCAGGCCTCTCCTTTGTGCCACATGTTCCGCAAGCTTCAGGGATGTTCTAGCACCAGTTCAAATTGCAAGTCCTTGCTGTGCCTCAGCCCCTCTGGGCCTGGCTCTTGGTCCCCCCTCTTGCCTCATCCCATCCTCCAGGCCCGGGTTCCCGGTGCTCCAGCCACGCTGGCCTCCTTACTGTCCCTCACATGTGCCAAACATGCACCACTCGGGTTTTGCTTTTTTTCCTCTTCCCCCAGATACCACCTAACTCACTTTCTCACTTCATGGTGGTCTCTACTCAAATGTCATTCCTCACAGAGAACTTCCTGGGCTACCCTACTGTCTTTCCACCCCTTACCTTGTTTTCTTTTTTCTCAGAGTAATTATTATTTCCTGACATTATTATAGCTGTCTATTTATTTGTCTGCCTCCTTGGCTAGAATGTGAGCTCCACAGGGTTTGGTTCACTGCTCACTCTGCAGAGTCTCCAAGAGGGCTTGGCAGGCAAGAGGCTCAACAAATATTGCTTGAACAAATTCCCATTAAAATGCTCGTGTTCCTTAACATGGAGCCAACATTTCCCCTGGACCAAATTCCAGGGTCAGAATGTCCCATGAGTCAAAACTGTAGGGAAAATGGGGCAGGAGCCAAGGATCTCCAGATACCTGCATCACCAGAACCCGTGGTCTGCGTATGTGGCCAGCTTCAGTGTCGTTCACCAACGGCTCTGATTTTCCTCCCTCTGGGCACTTCCCTTCCTTACTGAAGATAGGTGTGGCCACGGGACTGGACTTGGCCAACGGAATGTGGGCAAAAGGGATGTTTTTGTGAGCGTTATACCTCAAATTTCTATTGTTGGCCATGAGTATTCCATATTAGCTCAAAACTGAGCATTATTTCTTCATCATAATTCTTCTTGACCTTGGGAGCGATGTAGGGGTGGAAGACGTTCAGAGCTAGTGCATGATTTCACAAGCACCTTTCTCCCTGCTGTGGCAAACAGTGATGCTCTCGACAATGTGTCACCTTGGTCCTTGAGGGAGGATGGTGCAGGCTGGAGCTCTCCCAGCAACCTGAGTTGGACGTGGAACATGCAGTAGAGCTACACCTCTGTGTTTTAGGCCACCTGACATTTTAGGGTTGTTCATTACATAACTGAGCCTCTCCTTATACAACACATTACACATTTTATCTCATTTAATCTTTACGTTGCCTTTTTTTTTTTTAGGACAATGACTAGCTTTTTATTTTATTTTATTTTTATTTTTTTTTCTTTTTTCTTTTTTTTCTTTTTTTCTTCTCCCACTATTGCACATCAGTGGCATATTTTATTTTATTATTATTATTTTTCTGTCTTTTCAACTCCAAACACATGGTCGGAAGTGTTGGGCTGATGTGCACACTACACATTGATTATCTGCATGTTGAAGTGAGAGGTACAAGCCAGACAGGTGAGCCATGGAGCTGAGCTTAACAGAGTCAGCAGCTCCCTTTGAGCAGACCAAGCTGGTAATGTTGGACTGGGTTCAAACTGGGCAGACAAAGCTGAATTTAAAGCCTGAGTGACAAAATACCTTTGAGGGTAAAATTTAATTTTTTTCCTCAAATATCAAGAAACAAATGGTTAATTGATTAATATGAACAAATATATTTAAATCATCCTGGCTTTCTGGCCACCCTTTTGGGCCGGGGCTGAGGGCCTGACTTCTGAGATCTAGCTACAACTGTGGAGCTAGTTTATTACCCAACCTCAGATCTTGATCTCCTGGCTGACCCAGACACTTTTCCCATATTTTTAAAATCATGGTTATAGCTCTGTTGCCTTGAGTCCCAAGTGAAGACTAAGCGGGCAGCCCTTTGTTCCTGGATCCTTCATTTCAGGATTCATTCAATCTTTGCATTGTCTATAGGTGCCCGTCATCACGATTTCCATTTATCTCTGTGGAAACAGACCTCACGGAAGATGAGCAATTTGCCAAAGGTCACACAGCTACTTGGTGGCAGAACTGAAAATCCGAACCCAGTTCTGGCTGATCCCATGACCTGAGCTCTTGAACACAAGCCAGTCAACTTCTCAGTACATTATGGAGTATGTTCAAGTCCACGGGGGCAAAAACGTGCTCACGAGAGCTACAACAGGCTCGTCAAAAACTGGAGAACCATTTAAATGCTTTCAAAATCAAGTGACATGGCAGCGATGTAGAGAGAAGACCACCAGAACTGTCGGTAACAAGTGCTCTCTGACGGTCAGCACAGGCAATGAATCAGATATTAAAACCCACGTGAAGGTAACCTAGGTCTGAGGACTTTGAAAGCGGCTGAACTAGCTCCTGCTTGGGTAGATTTCAGATGTCCCATCTACCTCCATTCATTATAGTTTTGAAAACCCCAGTGGCTTTCTGTAAAAACTAAATAGACAAATTTAAAAAACAAACTGATATTTGAGGAACACATTCTCCACCTACGTACAGTTTGGAAGAAGCCAGACCATCTGGGGGTGATGAGGGGCATGGGGCAGGGCATGTGGCTTCAGGCTCACAGCCCACCCACAAACTAGTGCACAGCCCAGGGCTGGCGGGCTGGGACCGGAGCGCCACTCCTATTTGTACGTTTCCAAGACTGACACCCCCTTTTCTTTTCAGGCAGGAGTTAGGGCCTCTTGTCATGGCTGGGTTCGGTTTTGACAATGGTTTTCTGTATTTCTGGTTAGATCAATTATGATTTGCACTCAATTTCCAAGTTAGGGGAGCGGGGCTTCTTACTATGTCCTCCACATACGGCCCGTTCAGTCAAGCGGAGAAGTTTTCCAACGTGAAGAAAACTACTTTTACAAATTTAGGAAAGTAGAGTTATTACATTTGCAGGAAAAAAAATGTGCTGTAATGAGTTTATTTCGGGATGTCAGCCATACTGTGTGTATAAATATCAACACACACTTATACACATACACACATTTTGTTTAATGAGGTCTAATTAAGAATTGCTGAATCCCTTTTTGCTGGGCCATGTGGTTTGATCACGTGTGTGGACAAATTTAAATGTGGATGATTTTTAGGTTTTACCCATGTGTCAGAGCAGAACAGGACAAGGGACAGGTAGAAGCCCCCAGAAGAGGGTCAGAATGTGGTGACCCTTCAAAGACTAGTCTCCTAGCATGGTGGGACTTACATTCATTACTACGGGGCTCTACAAACCGGGTTTGCAGTTTTATTTCTCTCTCAGATGGAAAACTGTAAAACACAGATGTGTCTTCCTTCTACAGACTTCTCCCACTTTATTATGATGAAAGAGGGCCGCTAGGTCTGCATCCAGACTCATGAAAAGCCCTGGGGACAGAGAGTCCTAAAAAAACCTCAGATGAGCTGGGGTTCTGTAGAGCTCTGCTGAGTTCCATGAGCAGCAAGGAAAACAACTGGGCTCGTTCTGCTAACAAATCTCATTTTAAAGAAAGTTAGGTAAAGGAAGCCATTAGGACAAAAGCAATTGTGGGCACTAATGAAAAGCGGAGAGAAGAGAAAATCAATAATCCCCTGTGTGTGGCTCAACATTGTTCTGTGTGGTCAGGAATCAGGTGGCTTCACCATGTGTGTGGATGTACACGCTAGCACTGCGAGAGGGTGGGAGCCAGTAGACATGGAGGCAGAGACTTCTACACCATTCTTGCCAAACTGTGTGTGACTGAGAGTCCCAGGAAGGAGACAAGGCCTGCCGAATGGGAGGTGGTGGCTTTGCTCTGAAGGGGAAGGGACTGAACGTGGGAAGAAGTAAGAGTCCTAAAGCCTTGAGGTGACTATAGGACTTTAGTGGCCCTCTGGCAGTGGGTCGAATGGTGTTCCCCTATGAGATACGTTCTAGTATTGACCCCTGGTACCTGTGAATGTGACCTTATTTGGAAATAGGGTCTTTTCAGGTGTAATCAATTTGTGATGAGATCATATTGGATGAGCGTGGTGCTCTGGTCTGAATCTTTGTGTCCGTCAAAAATTCAGCTGTTGAAATCCTAACCCCCAACATGACGATATTAAGAAGTGGGGCCTTTAGAGGTGATTCGCTTGTCAGCGCAAAGCCCTCATGAATGGGATTAGTGCCCTTATAGAAGAGAAACGAGGGAGCTGCCTTACCCCTCCCACCACGTGAGGTTACAACAAAAGACCACTATCTGGGAAGTGGGCCCTCACTAGACACATGATCAGCCAGTGCCTTGATGTTGGACTTCTCAGCTTCCAGAACCATAAGCGATACATTTCTATTGTTTATAAGCCTCCCAGTTTATGGTGTTTTGTTATGGCCGCCTGAATGGACTAAGACAGGTGGGCTGTAACTCAGTGACTGGTGTCCTTGGAAGAAGGAAGAAGACCATGTGCTGATGGAGGCAGAGATAGGCACGGAGCTGCTGCAAGCCAAGGGATGCCAAGGATTGCCAGCAACTGCCAGAAGGTAGGACTAGGCAAGGAAAGATGCTTCCCTAGAAGCTTCAGTGGGAGCACGGCCCTGCCTACACCTTGCTTTAATATTTCTGGCCTCCGGAACTATGAGAGAATAAATTTCTTTTGTTTTAAGCTGCTTAATTTGCAGATGTTGGCATGGCAGCCCTAGGAAACTAAGACAGTATAAAAGGGCCATTGCATCAGCCTCAGGGCTGTGGGGGAGGGCGAGCAGATATGGGAAAACAGGTGGTGAGTGGGACCCAGAGGTGCTGGCAGGTGAGGAGCCGGGGTCAGGCAGCCTGTCAGCAGTGGTGCAAGTGCACACCACAGGCTGCTGGGAGGGGTGGCCGATTTCTTATTCAGTGGGACTAGGGAAGGACAGGAACAGGTAGCACTCAGATATTCAGGTAGGGTCAGATTTCTCAGCCCCTGACCTCTATTACCCTATGACACTGTATTTTCTGAAGGTGGCCACGACAATAGCTTCCATCTCACTTGCTCTTTAGAATCTTGCTACTTCTCCATCACACGGTGAGGTCCAGTTTTATTCTCCTTGAATCTGGGCAGGCTTATGACCTTTTATGTGGAAAAAGTGATGCTTCATGATTTCAAGGTTAGGTAATAAAAAGTAATGCTGCTCACATCTTGTGCACTGGAGCTGTAGACTTGTGCTGAAGCCCAGAACTGCCATAAAACAGTCCAGCTGCCCTGTAGCTGCCATGTTGTGAGGAAGCTCAAACTAGCCCGTGCGGCAAGACCACATGGAGAAGCCCCAAGACTACATGGAGAGAGAGAGGCCAGGCCATTCTCCAGCTGCTCCCAGCCCCTCTCTCTCAACCCACAATGTTCCAGCTTCAGCCACCAACTGATCCTGAGCCCAAACCATCTAACCAAGTTCTTCCTGAATTCCTGACATGCACAACCTGTGAACAACAAAAAAAATAATTTTTGGTTTTTTTTTAGAGACAGGGTCATGCTATGTTTCTGATGTGTCCTGGATTTTTGGCCCCTCCAAATCTCGTGTTGAAATTCAATCCCCAGTGTTGAATGTGGGACCTGGTGGGAGGTGTTTGTGTCATGGGGTCAGATCCCTCATGAATGGCTTGCTGCCCTCCCTGAGATAATGAATGAGTTTTTGTTTTATTAGCTCACATGAGAGCTGGTTGTTTAAAAGAGGCTGGTGTCACCTCCTCCCTCTCTTGCTTCTTCTCTCTCATGTGACACAGCTGCTCCCTCTTTGCCTTCTGCCTTGACTGGAAGCTCCCTAAAGCCCTCGCCAGTAGCATATGCTGGTGCAAGCCTTCTTATATGGTCTGCAGAACTGTGAGCCAAATAAACCTCTTTTCTTTGTTAATCATCCAGCCTCATACATTCCTTTATAGCAGCACAAAACAGACTAATACAGTTGCCCAGGCTGGAGTGCAGTGGCTGTTCACAGGAGTGATCATAGCACACTATGTACGGCCTTGAACTCCTAGGCTGAAGTAATCCTTCCACCTCAGCCTCCCAAGTAGCTGGGACTACAGGCATGCACCACTACACTGGCTTAAAATACTTTCTTTTAAAGTCACTAAGTTTAGGGTGCCTTACTCTGCAACCATAATAACTGGAACCCATTCAAACCTTTGCCCAAATGCCGCTTCCCCCGTGAGACCTTCTCTGACCCTAGAGGATGTGACTTCCTCCCTTGAAACAACCCTTTTCTCACACAGCCATTGGCTATTCCAGCTCTCAGCATCTTCCTCCATTCAGAGCTCAGTTTTGCTGGTGCCAGTCTCTATTTTCTGTAGTTCCTCTGGGAAGCCTCCTAAGTCCCATGCCTTTATTATGCAGAATTCATTGTGCTCCCGCTCCCTGCTCACGAACCTGCAGGCCACACCCATCCCAGCTCTCCCAGCAACAAGAGGGCCTCCAGGGACCAGATCTCATCCTTCATAAGAGCAGGGTTGGTCGGCCGTGGTGGCTCATGCCTGTAATCCCAGCACTTTGGGAGGCCAAGGCAAGAGGATTATTTGAGGCTAGGAGTTCAAGACCAGCCTGGGCAACATAGTGAGACTCTGTCTCTACAGATATTAATATACAAATATCAATAATAATAAAAAAGGGCAGGGTTGATGCTCCAGTGATGGTGATGGGGTTTTTAATATAGAAGAAAGCATTCTTCTAGTTAAACATGAACTGCTAAATGAAAAACCTGTCTGTGTCACCCATGGGGGCTGTGTCCTACTCACCTTTATCCCTAAATTAGTTAAGTAAAGTGCTTAACAGAGAAAGGGCCATGGATGGACAGATAGATGGAGGACGGGTAAATGAATGAACAGAGAAAAGCACTCAGAAAATATGGAGTGGAATGTGCAAAACTGCAGCACATGAGCGGCCACTGCCCAACTCCATGCCCACGGAAGGGGCAGCTAAGGGGTCTGAGTGCTCTCTCTTTGGGGACCTGCCTCATACTCTTTTTTAAAGCACAGAACTACACATAGAAACTAGCAATCAATCATATTTTGTACTAGAGAGGACTAAAAGCATAAAGACTCCTTTTTTGCTACTTCAATTTATTAAAGATATTGCTGAAATAGAAATTCACATTCTGTATAAATTGCTTCTTGGATCTCCTTTCCCCACAAGTTTAAGAAAAGTTCATTCAACCCATATACACGTTCCAGGTCTTTTCACGTGTACACATTTCATTTTAAGAAAAAATATAATGCTTTGTGGCCTTTGCAGTTGACCAGAGTGTGGTGAAGTTTTTAGGAGTCCATCTCTAAAGGGGGAGAAATAATACAGCACAGTGTGGGATTCTGGAGTCGATACGGTCAATAATGCTGGCATTGTTTACAACCAATCACTTACCAGGAAGACAGGACCAGTGGAGAAAGGAAATTACCCACCCGTCCGCATAATTGCACCAATTGCTTGAATTGGTTCATAGGCCATAAAAAAATCAATCCAAGAGACGCATAAAGAGATACAAATGAGAGTAGATCTTTGTTATTATTGGTTTTCATTTGTAGCCACATTTAAGCACCTTATTCATTGAAAGCAGGATGGCATTTCTGATAAATTGTCTTGTCATTCTCCACTTTATCGTGCCTTCCTTTTATTGAAAGTTTTATTTTCCCTCCTATTCTTTCTGTGTTTTGATTAATATAGCACTGTGCCTGGGTTCTGTGGAAAGGAAGGGCATGTTATGAGGTGAAGAAAAGTATCCTTTGTTGTGCATGGACTACGTCCAGGCAGAGCCTTGTATTTCTTATGTAACTTGTCCCATTTAATCCCAACCACTCCCTGCCCCATGGGGAAGTCACTATTATTAGCTCCATTCTACAGAGGAGGAAACAGGTTCAGAGAAGGTAAGTCACTTGCCATATAACTACCGAGCGGATTCAAATTCAGGGCTGCCTGTCTTACCCAAAGGTCTTGCTTTGCCTGTTGAACAAGTTCACACAATTCCTTATCCAAAAGGTTTGAAGCCAGATGTGTTTTGAAATTCAGTAGGGTATGGAATGAGAATATGACCCATTTTCCATATAGGACTTAATACTCCCAGTGGGAGCTGGAGTAGCATCCTGTAATCAAACCCATTAATATTTTAGCATTGAAACATATCAACATTCAAACTAAATGGGATAAATACAAAGTACAAAATATCTCATTTTTTTGGATGCCAAATGATTTCAAGCCTCTCTTATAAAAATTTTTTTTTTTTTATTTTCAGAACTTTTAGATTTCATAAATTTGGTTGAGGAACTGTGGGCCCGTGCCATCCTGGCTCCGAGGATCGAGTTGGCACACATGTGTCCTCTTTCTCAGGGAACTCTGACATGGAACATGCTAGAGCTAAAATGAGATAACACAAAACAAAAACTGGATGTTGTTTGTCATTGGCCAGATTTATAACCACTTGGCATTTAAAAAATGGAAATGGCTTCAGGGACAAATTGGGAGCAGAACGATCATAGTGCTTCACACACTAGCACACCAGGGATCCCCCACGGTCTCCATGATCAGATCTTGCCCAGGGCCCGCTGAGCTGTAATTCTAAACTGCCGTCCACACAGCGGAGCCATGGGGACCGCTTGTGAAACTGAGACCCTGTTGGTCTTCTCAGCCCTCCCCTTTCAGATCTCCCCTCTGGGAACTGGTAGGGGTATCAGAGTGCCACCAGTAGTTGTCGTGAGTAATTGGATTGACCCTTCGAAGAAAAGGTTAGTTCAGATAAAATGAAATTTCTAAGTGAAGGGCCAGACCGCCGTTCTGGAATATCTGTAGTTTACTTGGAGGATGGGTTTTCAGCCCTTGTTCTATTATTCCACGTTCTAGCGCACAAGATAAGCGGATTGTTTCTGCCCTGCCCACACCACCCTCCAGTAGCTCTGTCCCTCTTGTTGGTGCCATTTGACTCCCCTCCCTACAGCCCCGTAGTCACAACTGGTTGGGCCAAGCTGGACCATTCTTACTTTTCTCTCTTGGATTTTAATTACAAGACACAGAAACTGAGTCAATCAGGTGATTAAGAACTCTGGGTTTGTAAATCACGGTCTACGTCCGTCCGTACCCTTGACTTTCCCTCCCTCTGCTGTGCTGTAGAGGAATAGAAACCCAGAAACTGGTCCTCATGGAAGACATTTGGAGAGAGTGAGTCCTACTAAATTTTCTTTTAGGGCAGGGTGCGCCAAGGTTATCTAAACAATCAAGAGACCAAGGGTTGGTGGGATCAGAGGTTGATAGCTCCTGGAAACTTCCTACCTAGATAAGCCGCTGTGATTTGTATGATTTATGGTGGGGGTCTTGAGACACACAATACCAGGCTGACCTCTGGAGGAGGTGGTACACGGTCAATCTGCCTTGCCTATGTTATTAAACCCCCAATAAAAATTCCAGACACCAAGACTTTGGTGAGCTTCCCTGGTTTACGATACTTAATGCACGTTATCACACATCATTGATAGGAGAATTCAGTGCGTCCACGTAACCCACCTGGGAGAGCACATCTGGAAACCCTGGCCTGGTCTCTCCCGGACCCTGCCCAGTGGGAAGGCCCTCTGTGCCTTTTGCATTGCTGACTTTAATCTCTATCTTTTCACTGTAATAAACTAACTGTGAGTATAACAGCTTTTTAAAGTTCGGTGAGTCCTTCTAGTGAATCATTGAACCAAAGAGTGGTCTTAGTGGCCAAACACAGCTACAAAATTTTAACAGCTTGATACAGTAAAAGTTTACTTCCTGCTCACATAAAGTCTGATGCCCAACTGGATGCTCTGCTGGCCAACCCTCCTCTGAGCAGCTAGGGAATCGGGCTCTGCCATCTCAGAGTCCACTGTGTCTCGTCACACAGGTGGCAGAATGAGGGCAAGGAAGAACATGCAGGATGTTTTAGGGGCCAGGGTTGTAAGTTCAAGTCTCACTTCTGTTCAGATTCTATTGGCCAGAATCCAGTCACATGGTGCCAGCCTCATGCAAGGGAGGTTGGGAAGAATAGTCTTCTGTGTCACCAAGAAGAGGAATAAAATTGGTAAGCATTTAACCAGTCTTTATCACACACACCAAATCCGTGATCTCATGGATGTTAACGCTTAAGGCAAGTCAAATTTGTGTAAGTATAAAAAAAGTGTGTTGGTTTTAAGAAAGAGATTATAAAAGAAAAAGTAAATATTAAAGCAGGTAGTGCATAATATGTCAAGAATCCTGAAAGTGGTAGGTGAATAACTGAAGTTTGGAAAACACTGGACCAGATAGTGGGTATGGGTACACTTCAGCTACCACATGCTTCTCTGATGGTGGCACCAGCTAGTGGGTGCCTAAGTCTCTGATGAGTTTGCTGGGTCTGCTAGTTTATGATTTTAAGAGTTTGCAATTCTGAGTCAATCTGCCTGTTGAAATCTAGGATAGGGAAAATTAATGGCCAAAAAACCCTATTTATTTTTAACATTATGCTATGTCAAATAAAATTGAATAAACATTTAATTTTAACTCAAAATTTATTCTTGGGAGTGAGTACAAGAAAAACTCTTTTTTAGCCCTAAGTACATTATTTTTCTCTTTTTAAAGGAAGATCCATCTTGGCCTAGTACAGAATTTTCCCTTCAAAACTTTTGGCTTATTCCTGGTATATGATTTAAATGGCTTATGAACATTTTCTTGTGAAAGATATAGCAAGATGTTTTCAAGCCCAGGAATAACTTTTGACAGCTGACAAATCTTCTGAATGCAGTGAACTTGTTAAAAGCATGTTTCTAGGTAAACTTTTGTTCACCCTGTGAAGCTCAAACAGAACAAAGACAACACCACAAACAAAACTATACTGGCAGAAAGCGGTATTAGAAAATTAGCATTCTGCACTGCCAAATGTTCCCTTGCCTGGTAATAACTTTTTATAAGATAGCAAAATAATTTTTTTAAATTTCAAAATATTAAGGGAGTACGAATGTTTTCATTACTTGGCTACATTGTATAATGCTAAGTCAGGGCTATTAGTATGCGTGGTCACCAGAACAGTGTTCGTATTACTCATAGGTAAGTTTTTATCTCTCACCCCACTCCCACTCAAGCAAAATAATTTAAATACATCCAGGCTCCTAGAGGTTCTGTATAAGTCTGATCATGGAAAATTCTAGCATTTTTGGAATCTGAGGAGTTCAAGGGGCCACTTGTTCATCCCTCTGCCTTGGTCAGGGCTGCCTGAAAATGACTCCAGAGCTGTCACGGCTGATGGACAGCAGTTGTGAGCTCTTTTTCCCAGCAGAAGCTCTCAACCGGTGTTTAAGGACTGCATATGTCGCGACAACCTTGGAAGCTGATGAGTAATTTTTACTCAAGGTAGTAGAGCTGTACATTGATTTTTGATTTAGTCTACTATTTTGAAAGAAAATGGCAGTCTTTAAGGTGTTCAGATAGATTAATTTCCTATAATATTGAACAACTTTTAGTGAAATTTGGTAGACAATGAACACGGGGAAACTTGAGTGCTTTGAGGTGGTTCTCAGTTCACACTACAACATCTTATCTTCAAAAATCTTAAAAAAAAAAAGACTCCAGAAACTTATGTCAACTGTGAGTGGTATACAAGGGTACCAGTGAGATGCCCACAAAGAACCTAGAAATAAGGTGGATTAATTAAATATAAATAAATTAGACTAATTAAATAAAATTAAATGGGAGGAGTTGGCCCATGGGAGTCTAGATATAAGGTCGCTGAATTAAGCAGAAATAAATTAGGCTACTTAAATAAAATTAACTGGGAGGCAGCAGCCCATGGGAACAACTCCTTTACTTGTCATTTAATCAGTGATACTAATAGTGCAATAAAGAACATATTTACCATAGCATAAAAAGTAGGGTTAAGAGACACAAACTCTGCCGATGCATGAACATCACTGCCTGGACTTGGAACCTACTTGGGGGACACAGTGAAATCATAGGAAATGTTCTCTTATAAATAGTTCTTATCTTGGCTCACACAAAATATCCGTCAGTACAATCTACCTACATTGTACGCTATACATACAACCTTCTAATTACTAATCTGGTTTCCTGCGATACTGGAGATAATGAAACCCATTCTAGCTAAATTAAGCAGAAATTACGTTTATTACGGGCTCTTGGATAGCTCGCAAACTCTCCAGGAGGGCCAGAAGGTTATGCTTGGGTGCTCTGCAGCCTGGAGCAGTCCTCATGATGGGATGGTTCCAGGGACAATCCCACTGACTCCACCCCTGGTCATAGACATAATAGCACAATTCACTATTGATGCTAGAAAGTAGATACCCAATTGTTGGCTACTGCTGTCTTAAAAGTACCTTTACTGCCATCCTCTTAAAAAAAAAACCGGATTCTGCACAGTGCTAAGTCAAAATTTCACATGGGTGTATCTGATTGGAAAAACCCAGGTCACATGCCTTCACCTTGGCTTCAGGGGAATCTGGGAAGCACACTCTCTAAGTCTACCATGGGAGATGCCACTCATGAAGGGCAAAGTCCCCAAATATAGAGACGGTGACAAAGGTCCACCACAAGGGATGAACCAGACAGGGGAGTTAGCCTTCTAGTTATGGATTACCATGTTTGCCACTATAAATGAATACACTGACCATTTTATTTTATTCATTTGTTTTAATCTCAGAGCATCTGGCTTCCTTTGGGAGTAATAGAAAAATCCAGTTTCTCGATTTGCAAGGCTGTGAAACAAACTTGAACAGTGATAGACTCATTAGCCCAATGCCGTCCTGAGTAAGGCCCTCCACTCCCAGTTAACCAGCCAGCTTTTGCCTGGTCACACCTTCTTGTTTACTCCATATTTAAATAAAAATGTCTTAGACCATTTATAAATCAATCCCAAGGCCAAAATAGAACTATAGTAATAGATTCACCAATGGGTGCTTTTTTGATGAACATGAATCTCTATTTTAAATGTGCTAAGCAATATACATAACCTAAACTTTTGTACCCCCATAATATGCTGAAATAAAAAAAAAAAGAAAAAAAATGTGTTAAGGTTGGGAGCTGGGAACCATAGCAGCTGGGTTGATGGGTGGGCAAGAGGCCCACGTGCCCGTACATGGGTGAGGGTGGTCTGCTGGGGGTGGAGGCAATGTTTGCAGAGAATTTAAAAACAATACAACCAATGAAAAGTCAATTTGCTTTTTATTACCACCATGTGTGGACAAATCTAAACAATGTCAGTGATAAAATACTTGTACCTAAAAACATCTTTTTATGGGTCTATATCCTAATAATTATTAGAATTACTGTTGAGACTTAAAAATAATATATACCTCAGCTTCAGATTAACACATTTTTATTTTATTTATTTATTTTTTTTGAGACAGAGTCTCACTCTCTTGCCTGGGCTAGAGTGCCATGGCGTCAGCCTAGCTCACAGCAACCTTAAACTCCTGGGCTCAAGCAATCCTCCTGCCTCAGCCTCCTGAGTAGCTGGGACTACAGGCATGCGCCACCATGCCCAGCTAATTTTTTCCATTTTTAGTCGTTTGGCTAATTTCTCTCTTAGTAGAGACAGGGTCTCACTCTTGCTCAGGCTGGTCTTGAACTCCTGAGCTCAAGCTATCCTCCCACCTCAGCCTCCCAGAGTGCTAGGATTACATGCTATTTCTTATTCTTTAATAAAGATTGTATTCTACATCGAAGTTAATTTGGAGAACTCCCTGTCATGTAGTGGGCCTCCGACGTAGGCGGACTCAGCCGTGCTTTTGTTTTGCAAGTGAATGGGAAACTCTCTGCAATTGTTCCAGCTTGCTCAGAGCACACTATGCATCTCCAAACCCTGTGAGGTTGCATATCTCCGTGTTTGAATAGTAGGTTTGAAGTAAACAATGATATTCCAATGACTATCAAGACAAAAACTCAGAATCTGAGTTATTTTAATTCTGTCATGCTATGTGACCACTTAGAGTTTTCATCTTTAATATTTGAAACAGTAAATCCAAAGTGTAACATTTCTGTTTGTCTGGGAGCCGGTGGCTCATGCCTGTGATTCTAGCACTGTGGGAGGCCAAGGTGTGAGGATTGCTTGAGGCCAGGAGTTCAAGACCAGCTGGGCAACATAGGGAGACATCATCTCTACAAAAAATAAAAAAAAAATTAGCCAGGTGTGGTAGTGCTACTTGGGAGGCTGAGGCAGGAGGATCACTCCAGCCCAGGAGTTCAAGGCTGCAGTGAGCCATGATGATGTCACTGCACTGTAGCCCGAGCAATAGAACAAGACCTTGTCTCAAAAAAAAACCCCCCAAAACAAAAACAGTTTTTGTTTGGTAAGTGTGAATATTAGTTCATAAGTGAACTAGTTTAAAAAGTTTTGAATAATATCTTTAAAACAAAAATTTCTTTTCTTTAAATTGTTAATTGCTTTAAAACAAAGAACAAACACATCAAAAATGATCATTACTCAAAGAACATGATTATAACTGAAAATAATTTTGTCCTACAGAAAATGGAGTGTTAAAAAAATGATCTCCTCCAAGTGTCATTAGGTCCCCTGAAAGGGGTTTCTCAAGGTCTCTGAGGATTTAGGATAATAATGCTGACGATTAACCCTATTTTCACCATGGCAAAGTAAGTGGCCCTGTGGCATTCTTTCCAGCGTTTTTTTCAAATATTATGCTTAAAACAAAGAAACAAACAAAATAAAGAGCAACAACAAATCATTGCTTCCATGCCACAGCAAAGAACTAAACATAAAATTAATAATACCAACACTAAGTTACTTTTTCCTTTGGATCTTGGTCTGCCACCATCACCTCTAGGTTCCCACTTTAATGAGCAGTTCTCTCAAAAAGGGTGCCGACTCTGTGCTAGGTGTCCTATCCCAACATCCTGCTGTCCCCTGGGATCCTCAAAGCCAGCTTGGGAGGTAGATCATGGTGTCGTCCTAGTTTGGAGATGAGGAAACAGAGGAGAGGAGAGATTGAACCATTTGTCTGAAGTCACACAATCAGAAAGTTAAAGGAGCTGGGATTTCTGTTTCCAAAACCAGATTTTTCCCTCTCCGTTGTGCTACCTCTGAAGAGCAGAAATTTATCACCTCCAATTGGCCAATGATCACTTACAGAGCTTGCCGAGATCTTAGGCTTATGGCTAGTCTTTTTTTGCTTCCATACTTTGTTGCTGCTCAGAACTAAAAAGTGCTTGAGCCAGGAGGCACAGGCTGTGGTTAAGTAGAAGAACAACGGCTGCTAACACCATGAGCGCCTTCCCTCACCCAGGCCCTGTGCCGGGGCTGTCTTTGCACCCCAACTTTGGGTCTCCAGTGTGCCAGCTTCTCAGAGGAGGAAACTGAGGCTCAAGGAGGAGAAGCATCAACTCTAAGCTGCGAACCCCAGCAGTCTGACCACAGAGCAGATGCTCCGCTGCCACCCTCGCAGATCCTCACGCCGTCTCCCTGCCAAGTGCTTCTATTCCTAGTCTAGATGGAAAAGCAGACTTGCTTTGCTTTTGGGTTTCAGGTATGGGACTCTCATACCACTGCTCCAAGGACCAGGCAGCTGTCATAGTCTCAACTTCTGCTGAGCTCTGGGATGTCCCAGGGACTTAAAGAATCAAAACCCAGGCTTGACTGGGGGAGGAAGGGCAGAGCGCAGGGTTGGGGTGGAGGGACAGAGGGAATGCTAGTGGGGTACCCCTCCCTCCTTTCCCAGCCTGATGTAAGACGACTGGGCTTCTGCTGGCTGCCATTTCAATAATTTTTTTTTATGTATCTATTCATTTATTTAATTTTTTAGACAGGCAACGTGTTCACATGGTTCAAATATCAAAATGTGTAAAAGATAGCCAAGGAAGCATCTCTCTTCCCCCCAAGTCACCCTGTACCCCCACCCTGGGCTAACCTGTTGCAGTCACTTATGTTTACTTCCAGTTTGGTTACATGGGCAATCGTGAAAATATAAGCAAATACTACATATATTTATGCCCAGCTCTTTTACAAAACGTAGTAACACTCTCTACATACCATCCTGCACTTTTAGTTTAATGAGCTTTTCCAGGGGGGATGGGAGAGAGGAGATGAAGACTATCTGATAACTATTCAGGAACGTGCACAATTGCTCAGTGGGTTTGAGAGCCGTGAGTCTGGGGAATGTCTACTAGTTCAGACTAGTAAGGACGTGTTGGACTTCTTTCTTACTTTCTTATTTCTTTATTTCCCTTCCTCTCACCCTCCTTTCCTTCCTTTTGCTCTCTTTTCCTTTTTCTTTCCCTTCGTCTCTTCCTCCCTCCCTTTCTCTCTATTTATTTTGGAATAAGGTCTCTAGGTATTTGCTACTATCTCGACCTGCCGGAGCGTTGTTGACCTTGAGCTTTGCTGCTAAGGTATAAGGCTCCCACCGAGCAATTGCCCCCAGTTCGGTTCTACTGCACAACACTCCTTATGCCGCGCAGAGACGGGTTTCTGCTGGCAGATTGTTTCCAGTGAAAATGAGCAGATATGTTCTTGTCAGCTTTAGTGAGAAATTCAAAGTAAAGTTTGTCTCTTGAAATTAATCTCGCCTATCGAGTGTAATTGTGCTTGGGTAAATACTCAGCAAACAATCACACTATTTCTGCTTCACTCCTCCCGGGAATGCAAACCTCGCTGGTGCCAGTTTGGAGGAGCCCTTTGAACTGCTCTTGTCAAAACACCATGTGGGGATTCTTCTGCCGGGGCCAGCGTTACCCGGCACTGCCAATTCTCAGTCAGTGTTTCGATAAACATGTTCAGTGGAAGTCAACCGGTTACTTCGAGGAGCTAAATAAATTTGGGAATGTGATCGATGTATTAATAGCGAAGTGAGGAACAGGGCAGGAATTCCTCATCCCTTATTCAGGGATAGTTTTCTTCTTTCTGCCCTGCAGACTAGTTTAATCTGAACCTCGAATGTGCCAGATACCTGATCCTGGGGGAGTGGGGGTTGATTGGAGATAAATCTGCCTTTGTTCATCCAGCAATTTAAAAATACTTTGGCAATAATCCAGACAAATTCCTTGGAGGAGAGATTTACACAGTGGGTCTCTTATGCTTCCTCCTACAGCCAGGGTCTCCTGTAGGCCCTGAAGAGCATTATGAACTTTCCGGCACCGTGAAGAGAGGCGTTGGCGCCAGGGTCTCTGTCTTGCCTGAAGTAGCTCCTACGTCCTGCGTGATCTCCAGCTCCAGGTGGCCATGGGTGGAAAAGATTCGAGGGCCTTTGGCTTTCAACGTATCATTCAGGAGTTTTTCCTTTTTCCACAAATATGTTCTGAAAAGTAATCCGAGGCAGTGGGCTTCCACAGGAAGTGGTCTCCCTGGCTTTGGACTTGCAGGGAGGGGGGGTGAGGCTGTCGTTCGTAGCACAGTTGGTGCTAAGACAAAGGGTTAACTTCCAGGTTTCCTGGGCTCCCCCTCGGAGAGATGTGTGGGCAGCCCTGTAACTCACCCCCGTGATCGCTGGTGGCCTTGGGTGGGTTTCAGGCTACATGGTTTGGACAAAGAGGAAGAAACAGCTCCTCTCCTGATAAAGGCAGGTGTCAATGATCGACCTTATTGCGGGTTCTGAGTCCCTGTGTGCACACGAGAACTCCCAGGTTCTGACACCTCCTTCCCTCCGTTTCCAAGTGTTTGGGGCTGGGTTAGTTTTGCCCCAGAGAGGGAAAGGGGCTTCTCTGGTGAGGTCAGGCATTAGGTCTGGGGTGGGGAATGGGGAAGATCTATCTTCCTCTTCCTCTGAGCAGAGAATCTCATCTTTTAGAATCCCTGGGGTTTGTTCAACTCTCTGTTCTCTTTCTCCTACTTCCTACCTGGAGGTCACAAGGGCCCCAGTAGAGCAGGGGACCATGGCCCAGGGGCCCTACCTTCTCAAGGCACATAAATTATTTTTCTTCTGGGGCCGTTCTCCCCACCATCATTGCTCTTCTCTGCCCCATAGTTTCTGGTGTCTTTGTGTCCTCAGGCAACTCAGGGCTCCCATTGTTCCTGCTGTTTAAGGTGAGATGTGGACCAGCCCTGACTCCTCACTTCTCAGTTCTTCCTCATGACTTCTAGTGCTTTCCTGGATTCAGTTGCTTGGATCCACGCTCTGTGGACGTCCTGACTACAGATGGCCTCGTGCTGATTTTGCACATCCATTTCAGCTTTGATCTCTATTCTGCGGCTGCTGCAGGACCTGGAGTTCCTGCTGCCCTGGCAAGGTCACCCTGCTCTTCCTGGTGTAAAATCTGGAAGGCCCTCCTTCGCGGTTACGGTGCTTCATTTTGTGTTTTTGTCATGAGGATGTGAGGGCAGCATGCGTGGATCTGGAGCCAGACAGACAAGGGTTTAAATGCTGGCTCCCCCACTTTCTAGAAGGGGACCTTAGGCAGTTTCAGCATCTCAGGGCTCTTGTGTGTACAATTAAGAGAACAATACCCACCTCCTAGGCTCATGGAGCCCAGGTTAGATAAAATAATGTTTCCATACCTCCTGGCACAAAGTAGATGTGCAATGATGTTAGTTTCTTTCTCCTTCCCTTTCTTTCTATTCATCTCTTCCCCCTTTTCTTACCAAATTTTCATCCACCTTCCCCATAATCAAGACTTTGCACCTGGATTAGAGTCCAACTTTCTCTGCCTTTAGAATGCATTGCTGTTTGCCTCTGCTGGCTGTGATCCACACCTGCACAATTTACACACGTTGTGTTGTAACTGAGAGTGTTAGGGATTAGCATGAGGCAAAGGCATTTTATGTAACCAAAATGTTTGTACCCCCATAATATTCTGAAATAAAAAAAAAGTCTCCTGCAGTCATTTTGCTTTATGCAATGATGGAGAGCTCATTCAACTCCAGGCAGATGCAGCCATTGGCTGTGAACACAAGTAAGGATATATTGGCAAGCACCAGAGCTTACTTGCTCAGGTAGGATATACAGTGTCCTTTGTGGCCACAGCCAATGAGGTGGTGGAAAGAGCAGAGGGATTTCAGGCCTTGCAGCTGGTCCTGGCTTAGGAGGCAAGTGTCGCCAGTGTGTTGATCTGATCGCCTCTGTGGATTTTCTCCAGCCTGGCTCCCTGTGGCTGAGACTTAACGCCTCCACTGGAAGGGCTTTGTGTTGGAGCCTGACTTGTGGATGCTCTTTTATGTATATATATCATAAGTATGTGTACAATACACAGATACATAATATATCTATGATATTAAAGTTATATGGGGGCATTTAGGGAAAATGTCTAAAAAGTCTTCTTAAGGGGGAAATAATGGAAAAAAAAAAAGGTTGGGAAACATTAGTCTAGTGTCAGTTACACACTGGAATTATCGGAGGAGCTTTGAAAATCTTGATACTTAGGCTGCATCCCTGACCTGTTAAATCAGAATCTTTGGGATTAGTCTCAGTCACTTGTATGTTTTAAATTCTCTAGATAATTCCATTGTGGAGCCATCTCTTTGAGATACTGATTTTATTTCCTTTGGATATGTACCCAGAAGTGAGATTGCTGTGTTGGTACTGCCATTATGGAAAACTGTATAAAGTTTCCTCAAAAAGTTAAAAATAGGACTACCATGTGATCCTAGAATCGGCTAGCTTTGGTCAACTTAAAAATATGGCTTATTTATTGAAATCTACAGATACAAAATCTTTTTAAAATCAAAGGCTTACAGAATAGTTTTGTACATGGATGACTTAGAAAATAAATGAACAGTTTAATGTGATCCATGTTTAACAAGAAAAAATAATTTCTGGAGTACTTTGTATTTTCAGTTTTAGATGGACAAAGTTTTGAATTAGGGTCTCACAATTTTCCTTTGCTCATTGCTGCCAACTATTTCTTGATGGTTTATGAAATGTTATTAGAGGGATATAAACTGGTGAGTCTATCACCGTTCAGACTGACTCACATTGGCAGCTGATATATTACCGAGGCAAGCTGTCTAATTCTTGGGGATTCTACAGCTACCTGATTACTGCATGGATAACTATTCTTAATTGTAGTTTCATAATTTAGCCAATTTATGGCTATTGGGATAAAGCATCTGAAGCCATTAGGTGGCTAATGGTTTAGACATTTTCATGTCTTTATCTTTAGGGTGATAAATGAATAAGGTGCCTAACTCTTCCACCAACATTAACTTCTCACACTTAAAATGTTGAATTAAACAATTTAGTGTCCTTGACAGTGTAATAGATTTTGTTTAATAGGTAATGTCTAAACCTGGACCTAATTCACCTCATTTAGTGAATGTAATTTTTCCCACCAGGGGTGTTAGGTATAAATCTATCAGACATGTGTGAATCTGTGTGACCTGGTAACAACCCCTCTGGGGGCTACAGAATCACCCTATTCCTATTCCACACAAATGGCAACGGTGACCTGAAATAGTAAGAGTCATACAAAAATGAAGCAAAGGCATTTCAACCTGTATGTTGCCCTAGTTGTAAGAAGCCATGTATATTCCACATCTGTAAAGAAACAAACAGTGGCCTTGAAATGTTGATATTGGGAACCATCGTTATTTTATAATGCTATATATTTACAAGGTTTCATAAAACATTTCTTATATATTCTTCCTAGCACTGTTATGAGCTTGGTTGGATTTTTTCCCCGTTTTGTTTTCAAATGACAGAGAGATCAGACAAAGAGGAGCTTGGTCAGCCTCTCCTGACCTGATCGTTCCCCTGTGCCCAGTTCCCATGATAAGCACAGAGCAGCCACTCTGTGTCAGATCATCCTGGGGTTTGACACCAGCTCTGCACTCACTGGCCGTTTGCTTCATTCATTCATCTGCTCATCCAGTACACCTTCATTTGAGCACCATGTTCCAGGAATGATGAACTAGATACACAATGGTTATTGGCTTCCCGTAGTCTACAATTGCCTTTAAACAGTGTAAATCAAATGGATGCAACCCTTGTCCCTTATTTGTAAAATGGGATAATAATACCAAACTCCTGGGATCAAGGTGAGGAATAAACAAGCTAGCAGGTGTTTAATAGTCATAGCTATTTCTAACCTTTAATGGGAACCACTTAACACCACGTGGATAAATGTTGCTTCTCATGTAGGATTTGATGGTTCTTTCTCCTTCTGAGCTACCGAAAAAAGTGGTAGTAGTTTAGAAAACAAGAAGTTAAAGGTGTTTCATGGGACTTCAAATAAATAAATAGATAAAATCTTTTCTTATTCTGTAAACTGCCCAGAGCATCTAAGGAACACTGTCCACAAAAAGGCACCCAAGAAACCCCTGCTGATGAAGAATTTCATCTCTTCAATGGTGAATACATTAAGGACTCAAAAAGAAGCTTTGACCTAGTAGACGAATTTATTCCCCGAGGGTTCAATGAACTAAAAGCAATACAGAGTACCTGAGTTTACCATATTTTTATTGAAAGTGGCAAAGGTGGCAGGTGACAAGAATGCAGAGTGTGCCGGGCAAGCGTCAGGAGACGAGGTTGGAAAGCTGGGTAGGGCTGGGCCATGGAAGGCCTTGAATGCTCTCCAAGCAGGGAATGGCATGATCAGATTTGTGCTTTAGAACTATCTCCTTAGGTATAGTATGGAGGAGGGTGCAGGGGGGTAGGGACATCAACAAGAGTGGGGACAGTAAAGCATAAGGAGAAAATTGCACCAACTCCTGTGAGCAATAACAGACTCACGTGGGCTCAGAGAGGGGTGGTTACAGGACATTTGGTGAAGTGGAGAACCAGGACTTGTGACTGATTCCACATGGGGCTCAGGCAAGAGAATAAACTCTCTGGTGACCTCCAGGTCTGTCCCTTTAGTGAGCGGATAGGTAACAGATTCTATTCTGTTAAGTGGAAGATTGAGTGAGGTGGAGCAGGTTCTGAGAGAAAGGTGATAAGCTGAGCACGACGTGCCTTCAGGACCTTGAGCAGGCTGGTGACGAGTATGTGCGGGGAGAGAGCAGACGAAGCCTTGGGAATCAGCGGTCAAAAGAGGAGAAAGAGGTCAACTAAAGAACCCCAGGGAACAATGAATTTAAGGGATGGAAAAAGTAGGACGAGGCAGAAGAAGAACTTATTAGAAGGTCTGTTCTTCCTCCCATGTCCCTAGTCTTGGTGAATGTTACCCCGAACCTGAGGGTCAGCTTTCACTTCACCTTTTCCCATATCCCATCAAGACCAAATCTTGCGAATTCTACCTCCTTAATTGTCTTGTATCTATTTCTTTTTCTTTCTTTGTTTCTTTGAGACAAGGGTCTTTGCTCTGTTGCCTGGGCTAGAGTGCCGTGGCGTCAGCCTAGCTCACAGCAACCTCAAACTCCTGGGCTCAAGCGATCCTACTGCCTCAGCCTTCCAGAGTGTTAGGATTACAGACGTGAGCCACCGCGCCCGGCCCATTTCTCTTTTTCGTCCCACTGATGATGTTAGTTCATCTCACATAATTCAGTAGGTTGAGGGTGGGGCCTGAGATTCTGCATTCCTAATAAGCAGGATTTTTCCCAATAATTTTTAAATAGAAAAGGTTTAAGGGAATTGCTTAAAGGGGTCCCAGTACCCTGATGCTCCACGTGATACATGATTCGGTCATTAGCAAGTGTTAGCCACATTCTCTTGTAGCTGGTTTTATGGCTTGGTGTTAGGGGTGCTGAATTACTTACTCAATTGGCCTTGTAGGCTTGCCAGTTAGACAGACTAAATCTATTTAATCCATCCTTAGGGTGGTGAAATTGTCCTCAACGCAGATATGGGTTGATTGGCAAAAGTAAGCTACTTTTCTTTTACTGTGCTGCACAAACAAAAGGCATCTGGTAGCTATTTTTAAAGCACCAATAGCTTCACTGAATAGTGTGCTGAGAAGTTGCATGTATTATACATGTTCATGCTAAATGGAATTGTGATTTCAATGCACAGCTTTCAGCTGGCTACTTTAAGAAATCCCACAGGGAATTGTTTGGGCAGAAAAACAACCTTTTGCATGAAATCAGCTGGATTCCCATCTATTGTATTAGGTGTGTTTAAAGGTTGGGTCTTATGAGAATCAGTGCTTTGGAACTCGAGGTTCTATTTCAATATGGGTCAAATACAGCCTGCTTAACCCTGGATTACGGCTTACCTGGAATTTTGATCAAAACGCTGTTCTTTCCCTGGTTCAGCGGTTGTTGATCTTGACTGTACATTAGAATCACGTGGAGAGCTTTTAAAAAGGAGTCATGTCTGCACCCCTTCTAAGACCTATTAAGTTAGAATCTCTCAGGAGTAGAGCTCAGTCCTAAGCATGTTCCAAGAATTCCCCAGGTGATTCTAAAGTACAGTCAAGGTTGAGCATCACTGCCCCTCAATAGTTAACACACTTTGAATTTCTAGGCCAGTAAAACTTAACTTTCCCACTACTGATGCCAGTTTCAAGTTAGGAGGCTTAAATCAGTTAGTAATTCTAGTAGAAGCTAAACGTAATCAAGTATGTAATGTTGAGCTCCTCGAGTGTCTTCCACTAAAATTACATTTAAAAACTGTAGTATTCTGCAGGTTTCCGACAAAAGGACAATATGTATTTTTGAGATTTCAGTAAACGCTTGACTCTCTTCTTAGTCATGTCTAATTGTCATAGGCTGCTGAGGACCCTCTGGATCACCTTTCTCATTGATCAGACACCCATATGGATCATACACGTTGGATTTTTACCTCACCTCACCCCGTTAATCATCCCTAGGGCACACCCAATTGTCTGGTCACTTGCGTCGTCCCTGGGCACGGCACCCACAGAGGAGGGATTCACGCACACTGTTGAAAGAACAAAGGATCACTGACGAAATAAACTTCAGACGTTTAGAGCTGGAATGGCCCTTAGTGCTTAAATAGTCTAGTTATCTCATTTTGGAGATAAGAAAATTGACCCCCCGATGGTTAGGTGATTTGGCTAGGTCCAAACAATTGGTTAGGGGCAGAACCAGTCTCCCGGCAGGTCCAGTTGCCGTTATCAAGTTGCCTGACAAGACCTTGTTGTATTATAGCTGGGGCTGAGGATCAGTGACAAACAACGTGCATTGTTTAACGGCAATTTGAAACAATAAAAATAAAATAAGGGACTATCTTAGCATAAATAGCAAAATTGAAAAAATATTATGGTTGTTTTTGCTTCTGTGCTAAGTGTTTAACCTGTAATATTAAAATGTTCACTTTGTCCTAGATCTTTGGACACAGTGGTGATGTAATTTTGACTGTGCTATTTCTCATATGCCAGGGGAAAATATTCACTCTATGAGGATTATTCTGGCAGTAAAGAGTGTGGCTCCATTCTTTTGTCCTTCTGCTTGTTAACAGGGACAACTTATTCAGAGGCAGTCAAGAAACTCGACAGGTAGTTCGGAAAGGAGTGGCTTGATGGGTGGACAGAGGGGAAAGATAATCAGAAAGAAAGCGTTGTCTACCAAAGAGAAGTTTGTCCCCATACAGATGACCTCCATCCTGCATCTTGTCACTTCTTTCAAGATTGTTATTGTACATTCATAAAATAGATTAATATTTAAAGACTTAGATTATTTACCAGTCATATAAAATATTAGATAAAGCTATTGGTGCACTTAGGCTGAGAATGAGCCCCAAGAGTTGGAAATACCATTAAGTTATACATATACATGAAGATAGAAACCCTTTTGGCTGCACAGACCAGGTTGCTAAGCACTTTTGGAATGAAGGTTGTTAGGAGAGGGCTCAGTGGAGTCTGGACGCGCTGGGGTGTGTGTGTCCAGCTGTGCTCTCTCCAAGCCTGGACAGTGTTGATTGCAAGTTTGTGGCTGGGCCAGCCCTGGGCGCCTCTGCTCCAAGGCAGCTTCAAGCAAGAGACAAGAGGCAGAACTCCCCAGAATTGAACCTGAGGCCCTGGCTTTTCCTGGTGCTATTTCCTGATTTATGTACTACTTGTTCCCAGCTTGCATTTGCTCCAAGGATTTTGGCAACTACGTGAGGCCCCAAAGTCACAGAGTGAAACTAATAAAATATATTTACCACAAATCCTTGCAGGGGAAACTAAGAGATCATAAAACTATTTACTCTCTGATTAGAAAGTCATATTCTTTGCTTCACACTGACAAACTTTTCAACACAACATCTGCCCTTCCATTTTAGCTTTGGGATCTAGTGGACGTTGGCCAAAGCTCTTTAACTTTTCCAGTCATTTGAATTTGGTTTTACTCAGAAATGTTACATTTAAGAGCATGGCCTTAGATCTTATTAGTATCTGGCCTGTCATGGCTGGTTTGGGAAGGACAAGCTGAGGGTTACCCTCTGAAGGCGTAGTTAGTTCTGCAGAGGGGAAAAGGGAGGAGAACTGCTACCCTTCACTTAGTGCCAACTGTATGCCTGGTGCTAAGCAAGGGAATTTTCTGTCCACAGCCTCATTCATCATTCCCTGACTTTGGAACTATCTACCAAAGACTTTGACAGTGAGAGAACTGAGTGAGTGGTATTAGTTGGTGGGAAGGGGTAGATGGAAGGACTGAGAAGCTGGCATCAACCATACAGATGTTTGCTAGAAGGTACTCTGCCAGTAGCAGAGCAATGCATGCGTTCCTGATCTGTCTTGATAAACATTTCAGAAGGCAGAGGATGCCCAAAGCTATACATCAGGGGTGAGACAGGGGCTGGGGGAGAGAGCTAGTGTCATAAATGAATGAAGCAGGCAGATGTAACAGCAGGGAGTGCTGAGCACAGAGGCAAGTGCAGAACACCTTCCCTGCCTAAAAGGGGCAGCTGCTTCTCAGCTCCAGCAGCCTATGGCAGTGTCTTTCCAGACCTTCTGAATTTGCTGGGGAAGTCAGAAATCTTGATTTCTATGTGAAATCACCTCTTTTAAAAATTAGTATTGACCCATGAAACTACACACGTGGGCCCCAGACCTGACAACAGCCAGCCAGTGTGCACTCTTGCACAGTTGGTTTCTGGAGTTCAAATTCACCCAGACTTTGAAAATCAGGAGAGTCTGGAGGCTAGAGTGCTCTAGGAGAAGGCCACAGACTGGGGATAGCTGTCACCATGGGGCTCATTCACCTGAATCCTGCCTGGGCTGCTGGTGCTCACACCTGCTTGTCTACGCTGGCCCTGGAGCACCGTGTGGCCTGCAAGCTTCGTCTCTGGATGCTGCCTCTTTCTGTAGTGGGCAGGGGTGGGTGAGCACTGGGAACACAGCCACTTCGGGAATTGTGGTGTCCCCACATCTGTGAGGGCCGGGCTCCCTTTGTGGGCTCTGGCAATATTACTCAATGACAGGGAAAGGGCAAACAGCTCAGTTGCCTATTGTACTCTCATTTCCTTTTTGCCTTACAGTCCCCTGCTTGGCCTGTCTTCCATTACTTGTGCAAACAATTAGGGCTATTAAAGACCCTCCTTTTAAAATATGCAAGTGGTTTCTGTTTTCCGATTAGGTTCTGACTGATTCCATAAAACTTTCATATCACATGTTATGAATTATATATTAATTTAGGAGTAATTTTTTTTTCCATTTCCATTTATTCAGTGTCTTTGCATTAGTGCTTTGGCCCATAACACAGTCATTTGTTTGTCAACTGATTCAGTTTTTCCCAATATAGTATATTCGTTTATATAAAAGTTGTTTAGAGAAAGACCTATTTTGGAATTCATCAATAGTGCTTCCATAGGTAATTTTACCATAAACCAAAAGCACTATTTTCATATTTAAAACTTGTTTCTATTCATCCTTCTGGTGTGTATTTGTGATCACTGCAATATTGTCACAGTATTTTCTAAGATGAACTTTATTGAAATATAATTTAATTTATACAAAAATAAAATACAAACATCTTATTTTTTTTATTTTTATTTTTATTTTTTTCTTATTTCTTTTTTTCTTTTTTTTTTTCTTTCCCATATAGATTGTTGCTATATGTTTTTATTTTTTATATTTTTTGAGACATAGTCTCACTCTGTTGCCCGGGCTAGAGTGAGTGCCGTGGCATCAGCCTAGCTCACAGCAACCTCAAACTCCTGGGCTCAAGCAATCCTTCTGCCTCAGCCTCCCGAGTATCTGGGACTACAGGCATGCGCCACCATGCTCGGCTAATTTTTTCTATATATATTTTTAGTTGTTCAGCTAATTTCTTTCTGTTTTTATAGTAGAGACGGGGTCTCGCTCTTTCTCAGGCTGGTCTCGAACTCCTGAGCTCAAATGATCCGCCCACCTCGGCCTCCCAGAGTGCTAGGATTACAGGCATGAGCCACCGCACCCGGCCCCAAACAACTTAAGTGTACAATTTAGTTGGCTTTGACATATGGACACAGTCCTGTAGCCACCAACACGATCAACAAATAGCAATTTTCACTATTCCCAGAAGTTCCCTTGATCCCTTTTGTGGCCAATCCACCCATCTTTGGGCCCAGGTAACTACCTGTTTGCTTTCTGCCACTATGTATTAGCTTTCTCTTTTCTAGAATATCATATAAATGGAGCCATATAATATGTTTTCTTAGTGTCTGGATTCTCTCAGCACAATAATTTTGAAATCCCATCATGCTGTACATATGTCAGTACTTCATTTCTTTTTTCTTCTTAATAATATCCTTGGTGTGGATTAAATGAAATGTGTTTATCTATGTACTTTTGGTGGATATTTGGGTTGTTTCCAGCTTGCGGGCTTGTGAATAAAGCTCTTATGACAATCCATGGAAAGGCACTGTATGAACAATGTAGATATGTTGAATATTTCTTTGATTCTATGATGTGCCTTTTATTTTCGGAGATGTCTTTCATAAAGCAGAAGTTTTAAATTTTGATAAAGTGCAATTTATCAATATTTTCTTTTATGATTTGTGCTTTTTCCTAAGACATCTTTGTCTACCCCCAATTTGAAGATTTTCTCCTATGTTTTCTTCTAGGGCTTTCATAGTTTTAGCTTTTAGTTTAGATCTATGACTCATATCAAATTCATTTTTGTGTGTGTATTAAGGTAAGGGTTGAGAGTCATTTTTTTTTTCCCAAATGGATATCCAGTTGTTCCAGCCTCCAGTATTGCTTTGTAAAGTGATTTTTAAGAGACATGTTTATTATGACTTTCAACCCTTGCCGTTGTGAAGTCTTATAATCACTAGATCTACATTAAGCATTTGCCTCATAAGGAAGAGAAATTGCCTTGTATTCGCTAGATCCTCTTTTCCTATGCCTCCTTCCCGAGCATACAGAAGACCAAGACCACACTCACTGACCTCCCATGGTCAAGCTGTTCTGACCAATTAAATGTAAGCTGGAAACACATGGTCAGTTTTAGTCTGAGGCAGTGAGAACCCCCTGCATGACATTCCAACTCTCCCTCCCCCGCATTGGCAACTAAGAAAATCTTGTGTTGGAGGTGGGGCCACAAAATTAAAGCTAAGTTACCACCTCAAGGACAATTTCCTGGAGAGTCACTCAGGCCCACAGTGGCATTTGTAATGAGAAGTAAATTTTTTTTTTTTTTTAGACAGGATCTTGCTCAGGCTGGAGTGCAGTGGCCTCATCGTAGCTCACTGTAACCTCGACCTCCTGGGCTCAAAAAATTCTCCCACATCAGCCTCCATAGTAGCTGGGATTACAGGCGCACTCCACCACGCCTGGCTAGTTAAAAAAATTTTTTTTTTAGAGACAGGGTTTTGCTGTATTGTCCAGGCTGGTCTCAAACTCCTGGCCTCAAGCCATCCTCCCACCTTGACCTCCCAAAGTGCTTATATTGCAGGTGTGAGCTGTCATACCTGGCTGAGTGACAAGTAGATTTTTGTATGATAAGCCTCTGGGATTTCAGAATTAATTTGTTACTGCAGCATGGTCTACTTTATATACTAGTGCTTTCTTCCTCCTTCTTAAAAGAAATAAGTTCTATGAGATAACCTCTCTAAGCAAATTTTTCAAGCAAACATGGATTGAAATTGTTCAGGCAAACATGGCTTTGCCAAAAATAAGGTAAGTGAAGGAGTATCGCTATAATGTGAGAGAATTTGTAAGGACTCTAATAAAAATCATCCCTTTTGTTTGAGGGATGATTTAGAGGGAAAAGCCTCACCGCATACTTGGTCATATATCATTTGGTTGTACAATAATAATATCGTAAATCTGAATGCTTTAGGAAATAGGGATGTAGCTAGGAGATGAGAGTAGGTTGGTGCAGTGCCCACATCTAGGGCCTAAGATGTGACCTGTATAAAGTGTCAGTTAAGGCTGGGCGCGGTGGCTCACACCTGTAATCCTAGCACTCTGGGAGGCCGAGGTGGGGGGATTGTTTGAGCTCAGGAGTTCGAGACCAGCCTGAGCAAGAGTGAGACCCCGTTTCTACTTAAAAAATAGAAAGAAATTAGCTGAACAACTAAAAATATATACAGAAAAAATTGGCTGGGCATGGTGGCGCATGCCTATAGTCCCAGCTACTTGGGAGGCTGAGGCAGTAAGATTGCTTAAGCCCAGGAGTTTGAGATTGCTGTGAGCTAGGCTGACACCACGGCACTCTAGCCTGGGCAACAGAGTGAGACTCTGTCTCAAAAAAAAAAAAAAAAAAATGTCAGTTAATATTTTCTTTTCATTCCCCCATATATTACATTTCCTGCAATAGAAGATATTCATAGGAGACTCAGGCCTCAAGTATTTTCTGGATGGGCACAGCTCAAAGAAATCCTATAGGAGGTTCCTATAGCTCTTAAAAGTTATACCCTGAGTTCTTGATCTTGTACATTGTAGAAGTCAAGTACAAAGCATATTTCAATGCTCTGCTATCATATAAGACAAAACAGCAGAGTTCAGGAGAAACCTTTTTTTCTTTCCTTCTTTGTTTCCTAAAAAACAATGCCAATTCATTCCGATTTGGTTCAAGAGAAGCAGCCTGAATGGACAGGGTCCTGGATGGGAAGTTAGAAGTCATGGGCTCTCAGGCTCACTGTGTGGTCCAGGGCAATTTCCTTACTCTTCTTTGGAACTTGGTTTTCTGATTTGCAAATAAAAGTCTGAGTCAATATTAGTAATTCCAAGTTAAGCTTACAACGGAGCTTATGGAGCTTACTCATGGAATTTACAGTATTGTAAAAGTCTAGCAGAAATAGTACCTATTTTCTGATGAGGATGCACAGGTTTAGCAAAACATCACGTTTCTTAGCATTTTGACTATAAGGTTTTGAACTCACCAGAGTAGCATTAGTTATCTCCCGTTATGTTAAAACTGGGTTTAAAAATTATATATTGTCTTTAATACAATAGTAGCTAGCATTTATTAAGCATTTACAATGTGCTGAGTAGTGGTCTAAATATTAGACCCAAGGGAAATATTATTAAATCCCCCAATTCAGCCACATTTGCTATTCTTTGGTTGTTATTTTCTAGCTCTTTTGTATTGTGGTCAGCGTTAGACTTGGCTGGCTTTCAACTGCTCCTACATAACGTGAGTGAAGTAGAGCAGATATACAAGTCACACTTTTTTTTGGTAAGAAGTCAGTGTGAAGATGATAATGGAAATTATCATCATTAGCCCATGAACTTTATACATCAATAATCTCTAAAATTTGTAAGAAATTAGCCAATTAAATCAGATTTTTTTTTGATATCTGAAGTGAATTTTCTCACTGTAAAAATGAGAGCTCTTCTTGGATGTTTAACAAAACAGAAATGGATAGACTAAAATATGCTTATTCCAGAAGCATTGATCAGGTCTATCTTTGGTGTACAGCAGGGTATTGACAGATAAGAGGAGGAAGCTAAGTGTGAAGAACGAGTAATTAAAATAAAAGAAAGTAAAACCACTAATTTCTAGGAATTTGTTATTGATTAGATAGTTGTTCTGGTTATTTCTTTGCTATGCAATGAATGATCCCAAAATTCAATAGCTTCAAGAGAAATCATTTTATTATCCTGCATGAATTTGTGGGTCAGGAATTAGGGTAGGGTGCAGCTGGGTGATCTTCACCACCATGAGCCATTGAATGAGGTTGCTTGGTGGTATTTGGCTAGTGATGAGCTGGTCTACAGGCTCCAAGAAAGCTTAACTCACAAGTCAGGCACCCGACAGGCATGGCTAATAGGCAGGGCTCAGCTGGGACTGTCTATCAGAATGGCTACACAAGGTCACTCCAGCAACGCAGCACCAGGGTGGTCAGACATTTTGCGCTATGGTGCAGGGGTCTCTAGAGCACATTCCAAGTCATCTGGGTGGAGGTTGCAAAGCTTCTTATGATCTAGTGTCAGGAGTTCCAGAACATCATTTCCACCACATCTTGTTGGTTAAGCAAATCTTCAAGGTCACCCCAGCTTCAAGAAGAGGAGAATTGGACTCTACCTCTCAATGGCAGAAATAAAGAATGTATGCTTATCTTTAATTTACTGTTAGTGTTCACACCTAAACTACTTGGAACAATTATCAAGACAGCGGTTTCATGATGCCTGGCAAATACTTGTAAGAGCCTGTGGTGTAGCCTGAGGTCATAATTTGCTGGAGAAAGTGGAGTCAAGGAGTGATCCCAGTAAGATGTTATCAAAGGCACTTTGGAAAGTCCTTGTTGCTCAGCCTGCGTGTTGCAGTACATGCATGAGTCTTAGGCTCCTGGCACTGTTCTTAGTCTTTGAAGGGTTTGTAATTCACAGCAAAGCAACTCCAACATGGATGGCACTGAAATAATTATATAGCCTTTAAAAATTTCCAACCTCATTGCCCATTTTTCCAGGGAAGCACTTTGTAACTTTACTAAGTGAAACCAGCTGTCAGTGTTAAGTGTTATTTGGCTAGTGCAGTTGGCCAGTGGCTATTTCCGTGACTATGGTACTGACAAACTTTAGAGGTTACTGGCACTCGTATTAGCCAGAAATCACATGTACCCAAGGAGAATGTCATTGACCAGACCCACCTAGAGGAGAGTGTCCATTAACTGCTAGAGGTTATAAGAGGACAACTCTTTGTTCAAATAGGCCATCTCCTGCCATCACCAGTTGGGCCACAGTTTCTGTTGAGAAGGGCTTTAGAAAGGTACTTCCCAGAAGGTGGAGGCATACAGGCAGCTGGCATTTGATCCCTCGCTTACCTCCCCGATCCCCACTCCCACTGCTACCACCACACTCAGCCTCCAAGGAGTCATAGCCCTTCTTTCCCAGACCAGTCTTTTCTCTCTGTGCTCTTTAGGTCAGCTGCGACAGGCCAACATCTTAGAAACACACTTTGTCAATGAACATAAGGCAAGAAGAAATCATTTTGGAAAATACAAATTATGTAATAGAACTCAAGGTCAAAGATGCTGTTTTCTGACCCCAAGACAGCTACAATCTAGCCCCAGAAGGCTGGATGGAAGCTCCAGTCTAGCATTTTGTTGTTCCCCTAACTTGTCTTTCTAATTCCCAGGAGATGTGCTTATGTGCCACCTTATTTGGTTCTCTGGACAACTGCAAAAGACACTTATTAATGCTAAATTCTTTCCTCCTTGACTTGACATGAACTCCCATGTTATTCATGGGCCTCTCACCTATTGCCTTGTTCCTGGCCATCTGGCAGGGCTGTGGAGGAGCCACATACAGCAGGCCCAAGCTACAAACTCCATCCAGCTTTCGATCTTCCTGTGATTCACCAAGGAGGTGTCCTCCCTGGTCCAGTGGGTCTAGCGTGGTTGTTGGCAGTGGGAGCTCTGAATACAGATTACCTCTCTCCCTGGCTCCAGTGAGATGACTTGTCAGTCTTAGCTTCTCATCTGTAAAATAGAAATAATAATAAGAATACATACCTCATAGGGTTGTTGTGAATATTAAGTGAATAGTTAGGTATAGGGTATTTTAGAACAATTCTTGCCATAAACTCTCAAAAAATGTTAGCTGTGGTAATGATAATGATGCGTACAGAATGCCTTGCCCGTAACTATAGTGCATGGTGTAGTAACGGCTTCCTGGATGCACGTTATCTCAGAGAGAGCCAGAGCTGTTACTTCTCCAGGGAACAGCCATCACTCCTCACTCCTCATTCCTCGGATGTAGACAGTGGAGAAAGGGACAGTTTCCAACAGTGTGTACCAAACTCTGGTGCGAAGGCGGGGCAGGAGGGGGGAGGAGGGGAACGCAGGAAGCTGATACCGAGAGTGCCTGCCTGGTGTGGGGCCTTAGGAGAGAGTATATGGCATCTCATGGAACTGTCTCAGCAACAGTGTGAGGCATGTGTACACCCCCTGCCCTTTACAGTTGAGGAAACAGAGACACAGAAAGTTTGAGTAAATTGCACAACGTCAGTTAACTAATAACAATGGGGCTAGGATTCCAACCCAGGAGTGTCTGGCTGAAAATCCTCTGTTCTTTCCTCCAAACCATACTGGATATTAGGGCTATGTGAGGGCCCTGGAGTCTCTCTTGATCTAGCTGGGGAAATTCTCAAACTGTCAGAATAAAGAAGAGAGTGAAATTTTCAGAATAAAGAAGAAAGTGAAAGACGAAACCAAACAAAACACAAACAACAACAACAATAGCAATAACAAAATACCAACTACTCCCCGCCAAACAAATAAAACACCTTGACCTAGAAAAGTTATATTCTTGGCTCCTCACAACTAGCATTTTCTTTTTAAGTTTGAAGAACTCCCAATATCATTTTTAGACAAAGCAATGGTGAACTTTAAATAAAGAGGCATTTTAGGACCCATATTTTTTAAGCTATAGCTAGACTCCAATGCTATTGACTAAAAAAAAAAATCTGTTTACATCTATGTTCTGCTACTTGGTACTATGCTATGCTTTGCTATTCCATGCTATTCTTAGATGTTCATTCATGTATTAATGAATATTAATAAATATTAATGAGTGACTTTGGTATAGTGGGTACAATGGATTCACTATTGTATTAGTCAGTGTGGTGGATAGAATGATGACACCCTCCTTCCACAAAGATATCCACTGTCCTAATCCCCAGTTGAATGTGCTGTCTTATGTGAACAAAGGGACTTTGTAGATGTGATTAAAATAAGAATCTTGAGATCGGGGAGATTATCCCAGATTATGTAGGGGGGTCTGATGTAATTACAAGAGTTTTTATAAGAGAAAAGGAAGAAGCTCAGAGTCAGAAAGAAGGAGATGTGGTGATAGAAGCAGAGGCTGGAGTGATGTGCTTCAAAGATGGAGGTAGGGCCCATGAGCTAAGGAATGCAGGTGGCCTCTAGCATCTGCTACTGCAAGGAAAAAGATTCTTCCCTAGTGATTCCAGAAGAAACAAAGCCCTGCTAATATCTTGATTTTAGTCCCAAAGTCTCATTTTGTATTTCTGACCTCCAGAACTATAAGATGCTAGATGTGTGGTGTTTTAAGTCACTAAGCAGGTGGTGATTTGTTACAGCAGCAATAGGAAACCAATACAGTCAGGATAGCTGAGGTAGACTGTGGTAACAAATAGCCCCCGAATCTCTTTGACTTAAATCAACAAAGCTTCCTTCCTTCCTTCTCTCCCTTTCCCTTTTCCCGTACTTCCTTTCTGAGACAAGTTCTCACTCTGTCACACAGGCTAGAGTGCAGTGGCCTGATCATAGCTCACTGTAACCTCAAACTCTTGGGCTCAAGCGATTCTCCCATCCCAGCCTCCCAAGTAGCTGGGACTACAGGTCACACCACCACACCTGGCTAATTTTTCTTAACTTTTTTAGAGACAGGGTCTCACTATGTTACTTGGACTGGTCTTGAACTCCTGGACTCAAGCAATCCTCCTGCCTTGACCTCCCAAAGTGCTGGGATTATAGGTGTGAACCACCGCATCCTACCACAAGGTCTATTTCTTATTCACACTAGAGTCTAGCGAGGGCCAGGTGTGGGCTCTGGCTGTTGTCAGCCACTCACCCAGGCTGCTGGAGGCTCTATTATGAACCTGCTTCTATAACCACTTCATCTTTATGTGGCAAATTGCACACTAGTTCACAAATCTTCCTCCTGGAGGTAACAGAGAGTACTTTGGTTCACATTTCATATGGTAGAAACAAGTCATACTCTGTGCCAAACTTCAGCGGGAGAGGGACATGCAATGCTACACATGGAGAAGAGGAGAACTTGAGGTCTGGGACCAGCCCTGGTGACCCCCCACCCAGTGAAAAGAGTCCAGGTCCCTATTCTTATGGAGTTGTGTTCCATGGGGGATGGAGTCCAACAAACAACACCAACAACCACCATATTAAATAACACACAGGGTTGATTTCAGATCTTGACAAATGTTATGGAGAGAATAGAATGGGGTAACGTGATTGGCTATGCTTGATTGGTCAGGGAAACACTCTGAGGATGTGCTGTCTGGATTGGGAGATGAATGACAATGGTGAACCATGTAATAATCTTGAGACACAGTGGTCCACAAGGATCCAAAAATGACTATTTTCCATTCCACTTAAGAAAAAACAAAAATCTTGGGGAAAGATATTTCCTTTTAATTTGTTTCTATAAGACTGAACAAATGCCAATGGAAAGGAAAGGAAATCAAATGGTACAAAATGGCTCTTCTTAGACTGAAGAAGATTCCTTTACACAGTTTCAGTAAACCAGGATTTTGTATGAAATGGAATGCCCTTCCCACCTCTGGAGACTGGAGCCATTCGATTTTGGCAGGTTTCCAAGAGATTAGTTAACGCTTCCCCGGGAATGACAAGAAGGAAGTCAGGGAGACAGCAGCGCAGGACTCAGCTGAGCAAAAGAAGTCACCGCAGTGCTGGATTTAACTCTGGCTGCACAACTCATTTAAAACACCTGAGGTTTTGTCAAGGGAAGGTGTCAGGCAATATGGGGTAAAAGAGTCCACTGAACCTCAATGATTAACTAGCTGGTAGGAAACGTCATCAAAATATCCAGACTATGAGCAAAGGGTTAGAAGCTTCTGTTCTGGACGCACCCAGAAAACAAACAGCTTTGATCTTGTTGGGTAGAGTTTGGACAAAAGGGAAGTACAATCTCTAGGTGGAAGAACCTCCCTAGAGAGCTTCAAAACCTGGGGGAGGGGAGGGTAGAGTGGCAAATTCCCTCCGTAGAATGGAGCAAGAACAGCCCAGGGTCAGCTCAGCTCATTCATCGAAACCCTGCAGCGGGGGTGGGGGGGGCCTGGGCCCAGGACATGACTCCTGCCAACAGTGAGCCCCAGAAGATCCCGACTCCTCTGCTCCCCCGGCCCGTGTTCCATCCCTGGTCACCTTCCCACAGGTGTGTTCTTCCACGTGGAGGTCCCTCGCAACAGCCAGGGGCCCGCAGTGCCATTCCTCTGTCAACAGCACACAGCGGAGGGCCTTTATCAAATCGCCAGGTTTGAAAAACCTGGACATTCTCCTCCTGATTCTCATCCACACGTGAGAGGACTCATTCTGGAGCAGGGGAAAGAGGATTAGATTTGGAATTAGGAAACCTGGGTTTGGATCTTGGCTTTTCTTAGGCTGAATACCTTGACAGAGTTTCAATAAGCCAGGATTTCGTATGAAGTGTAGTGTACTTCCCACCACTGCATAACCTAAGCTAGACCTTCTGGTTGACTTAGCAAATTCCTTCCCATCTGCCAGTGGGTGCGAGCCACTGTCCCTGCCTCTGTGGTGTCTTTGTGGATCCCTTTCGAAATCTTGTTTTCTGACCTGCTTGCTGCCTGATGATTACCTTGGTAATGACCATCCTTTTAGGAGCAACTTTGACCCCTAGCCACCGCCTTGCGCTGTGCCTTCAACAGGACAGTCCTGCTAAGTAACAGCTCCACATGCCTAAATGTTGAGCAAGAGACATACAGTTTTTGCAGTAGGAGAGTAGAAATAAGCTAGAGTTCTTACTTGAAATCAAACCTCAAATCCTAAGCAGTTGCCAGGGATACGTGTGCTGCATAACGTGTGGATTCTTGGCACATGGCATCGGGCTCTCCCCGTGCAGTGGAAGCTGCTTGTGTCTCACGTCACATCCCCTTGGCCAAACTCCGATTTCATCTGCAGTTGCACTGGACAGTTCTGGACAAGCTCAACCATGTTCCACCTCAAGCACATGCCCAGCCTTCTCCCATGTCAGGACAGCCACTCAGCAGGTGTGAAAACAGCCTGGCAGTGAGGGAGGCCAGTGCTCCTGGGGCAGCCCTGAAAGCCACGGGATACAGGCTCCAGCTGCACTTGGCCCATGTGCGCTGTTCTGGGAGTTTTAGGGAGGTAGATCAGGAAGTTTTGGCAGAACCAATACCATTTCTCCCATTATAACCTTCATAATACATTCTTACGGTGGCTTTTCTTCCTTCCCTGCCTCAGTTCTTTGTCCTGTTCTTGCTTCCCTGGGATCACCGCCTGTGGAGGGCAGAATAACCGCTCCCGAAGACGTGAAGATGTCCGAGTACTAATATTTATTCTTTAAGTTTGGCAGTTTGCTAGGGCATGCACATGTCTGAAAGCAAACTGTGCTCTGAAATCCAAGTTCAGTTGAACTGAAAAAATGAAGAGAACACAATTGTTGATGAACTCAGAGAGCAGGTCCAGTGCGCACATCATGCCAAAAATACATTCCCCAGCACACGCTGCACGAGTGGTGTGGATGCAATCAGAGGGCACAGTGTGCCTGGGTTGTGAGGATCTGGTCATCAGATTGAGCTGATCAGGGGAAAATTCTACGATTGCATAAGCACAGTCTCTTGGAATTATAGTTGGCAGTTGCACAGCTACCTTTCTTTGCAGTCCCCAAAGTGGGAAGAATTTTTTTCTATTTTGATCCGGAGTGAGAGTATACGATTTAAGAAAACACATCAGCTTTCAAGCTTTTGTGGCTTTGCTCTTATGACAAATGTTAAACCTTGGTTTTAGCTAAATAGGAGAAGTCTTAGTAAGACCTTTATGGGTCTTGGACTCTGTTTTCTAATGTTTTCTTGACCATTTTCTTGAAGACTCCTTGAGTTGCCCCAAAATTTGCTTTTTCACATCCTGAGTGATCTGTACAAGTTTTATCAGCCAGAGTGGATAAAAATCACTCACCAGAATACAAATACATGGAAGAAAGGGAGACACAGGAAAGCAAACAACACACATGGTAGAACACACACAACTTGGGATAGCAAGAGAGTGTGCCCATTGGTTGAAAGAACTCTCGGTGTGGGATGCTAACTGCCATTGCCCAAGAGTGGCAGTAGGATCTGTCACCTTAACTCATGGGTCAGAGCAGTAGGCATCATTCAGATTGTGAGAAAACAAACTGTGTGTTGTAGTGGAATGAAGTTTACATATATATGATACACACATGTCATATATGTATAATTTTTATATATTATATGTTTATGAATATGTAAATATATTTAAAAATACCTTTCTAATATACCATATATTATATACTTTTCCAAACAAAGAAATGATTTCAAAGACAAATAGCATTTAAACAAACCACCAGGGTTGATGTATATGGCTTTTTTCCATTTAGGATACTGCAATTTTGCACTTTCTATTGTCTTTTGCCATTAATTGGAAATTCTTGACTGCTGTGCTGTCAGTTAGGAGGAATGCTCACAGATAAGCTTGTAGAAACACCTAGACAAGAAGCATTTTAAGACGAGCAAGCGAGCTGACTTGTAACAAATCTGGAACAAATAACTAAAAACTGACAGACAGCAGCCTTGTTTTGTGTTTGTGAGGTGACTTTGGAGGAGGGGATTTCAAGGTAAACAGCAATGTTAGGACTCTTTGATTGAAGTGACCTGCACGGGAAGTACTAGGGGTGACAGTAAACAGAAGGTGTCTCTGTCCCTTTTTAAAAAACATTTTCTTTTTTCCTTTATTTTTGTTTACTTATTGGCTAAAACCAATCATGTCAGAAAGCTATGGAGACAATATAAAATGAAAGCAACTAGTGAATATGTTACAAAATTGTTTAGATTATTTCCTTCCACTTCATTTATTATTCGATTTCTCTTTTTTGATAGACTCCAAATGTGCAGGAGTATACTGCTGCTGGCTAATGGGTGGAGGGAATGCATAGAGATGAGGGAAGCTGTCAGCAACCTGTCCCCTTCCCAACACCTTTAGATTCCTTGGCTCTGCCTCCAGTGTCCAAAGTAGTTTGTACCCTTAGCTTATCTAAATACACATTTTAAAATCTTTGCACTTCACTCTTCTTCTGCTGAACAGTCCCGATGCACGCCGGGTAGCGGACTGGCCCAGTGGGGCCATTCACACCACTGCCACCTTCTTCTGCTTCTGGGCCTCTGTACCTGTCTCTGAGGAGTGGCAACCCACGTGTCTACGGACCCAAGTTGGAGGAGCGTGGGCTGGAGGCAGTGAACTTCCACAGCATCATCGCCTGTGGGTAATCTGCTTGTATGCTTTTGTTTCCCTTTGGCTTCAGAGTAAACCATTACTTTGAAAAATTTTAACTACATCTTAGGGGAAGTAAGAAGAAAGGGTGTTGTTGCCCCTATGTCAGGAGGAATTCAGCACGAGCGAGGGCTGGGAGGCCGTGGCCTACAAGGTTCCTGGCTTAGAGGAGGTGAGGCTAGGGCCCAGGGCGGAGCAGGGGCTTGCAGAGAGGAGGCCAGAAATAGAGACAGCCCAGTGTCCTGACTCTTCCTCACACTCAGATTCTTCTCCTGGTTGGTATTTTAACTTCACACTGATTTAAAAAGAAAAAAAAAAAAAAAAACCCAGCTGCTCTCTAGATCTCTTTCCTATCATGGTTTGCATGTGAAAACAAGGCAGGTTGTAAGATTTCTGTATTGGGGCAGATTCATTTAGGCTATTGAGGTGCGATGCATTTACTTGAGGGAGAATCAAATTTGCAGCATTACCTGTTAAAGCTTTTCATTCATTCTGTGTCGACTATGCTTCTCTTTGTATATGCTGACAAGGCACATTATTGATATTTAAAAAGTTTTGTTTTTGAGATGGAGTCTTGCTCTGTTGCCCCGGCTACAGTGCTGTGGCTCAGCCTAGCTCACGGCAACCTCAAACTCCTGAGCTCCAGTGATCCTACTGCCTCAGCCTCCTGAGTAGCTGGGACTACAGGTACATGCTACCATGTCCGGCCAAATTTTTTTCTATTTTTAGTAGAGATGGGGTCTCACTCTTGCTCAGGCTGGTCTGGAACTCCTGATCTCAAGCGATCCTCCTGCCTCGGCCTCCCAGAGTGCCAGGATTATAGGCGTGAGCCACCATGCCCAGCCAATATTTAAAAAGTTAAAAACACAGTTTTCATACAAGTATACAGTAAGCATATGTAAAAGATTTAATTAATTAATTAATGAGGGTACCAGCAGGATGACGAAACCTGTACAAAGGCAAGCAGGAGAAACTGATGTCTATATTGATATCTATATCTATCTATATCTATACATACACACATACATAGTGAATGGGAAACATTAATGGGATGGAATCATGCAAAGTTAATACAAAACTAGTTAATAGCCTGTAGGGCAATAAAGCTGCAAGTTTTGGGGTTATGGTCTCTGCCAGTTAGAAATCATTTGTCATTTATCAATTAATAAGGTAACATCCAACCTTACCCAGTCTGAGTCTTTATCAATAGTAAATGGGGAGTCCAAGTTACCTGCCCTCAAGCGTGGTCGGGCCCCGGCCTATTCTGTGCAGCCAGGACCACAGGGCACATATTCATCCGTTGTCTGTGGCTGCTTTTGTGCTCCTACAGCAGAGTTGCATAGTTGTGACATAGATTGTAGGGCACACAGAGCCAAAATGTTTAAGATCTGGCCCTTTACAGGAAAAGTTTTCTCGCCTCTGCTCTAGAAACGCAGAGTCAGATAACTCTTGGTAAGCTTGTAAAGAAATCCTCTGGAATGATCCTAAAGGCCTGAAGATCCTTTTGCCTTGTTTGCAAGTTTGGGATAATCTTTTTCAACAATATTATGCACATGTACATAGATATGTGTTTTACTTTAGAAACAGCTAAACTCTCAATGTATGAATTTTCAAAATACAGAGAATCTAACAGAGGTCTGGCTAATTTCAGTTGCTCTTCAGCAGTGACTTGCTCCAGGAAAGAGTCCCTGAGCTCAAGGCCCACCCCCAGCCCCACCAACCCTGCCCCGCCGGCTGGATCAGGCACCCTGGCTCGGGGCCCTCAGTGTTTGTGTCTTTCTTTGTACCATCTCTCTTTATCAGTTATTTGTGTGCCCCATGGGTTTGGCTACACAACATGTTGGAGCCCCAGTGCAAAATGAAAAAGCAGAGCCCTTATTCAAAAATTATTAAGAATTTTAAGACAGTAGCAGTAGAGCATTAGACTAAGCACATTGTGAGACTGTCTGCGCTGCACACTTACGGTCCCAACCTAGCCCCAGTCATTGGAATTTGCTCTCTCTGTCATGTTAGCCTTTGCATACCCACTGCACAGAATAACTAACACATAGTAGGCACCGGAAAAATATATTTGTGGGATGTCACTCATTATTCAACAAGTTCTGTAAAAAAGTGACCCTTTTGGTGATTTCTTTTTTTTTTTTTTTTTTGAGACAGAGTCTCGCTTTGTTGCCCGGGGCTAGAGTGAGTGCCGTGGCATCAGCCTAGCTCACAGCAACCTCAAACTCCTGGGCTTAAGCGATCCTACTGCCTCGGCCTCCCGAGTAGCTGGGACTATCGGCATGCGCCACCATGCCCGGCTAATTTTTTTTTTTCTATATATATTTTAGTTGGCCAGATAATTTCTTTCTATTTTTTAGTAGAGACAGGATCTCGCTCTTGCTCAGGCTGGTCTCGAACTCCTGACCTCGAGCGATCCACCCGCCTCGGCCTCCTAGAGTGCTAGGATTACAGGTGTGAGCCATCACGCCCGGCCTTTTTTGGTGATTTCATTTTTGAAAATTCTATTGACTTCTGAAAACACATTTAGTACATAAACTATTTGTAAGCACATACTTAAATGGGAGAGCAGGTTATATTGGGTCTTCAGTGTATTACCTGTGTATGTTTACTTTTCTTCATTCTTTTTTCTTTCTGCTCCTTAGATTCATTAATTTCAATTGTCTTATCTTTTAGTTCACTAATTCTTTCTTTTGCCTGCTCTGATTTGCTGTTGAACCTCTCTCCTGGCTATTGCTCTACTGGGTGAAGCAGGATCTTCATCTACTGGCAATGCTTCTGGCAGCGTCCAGATCATTCTTCTGGACCCATCTGCTGGACATGGCCACTCTTTCTGGGTCTTTCTACCTGGTCCTGCTAAAAGTGCTGCCTCTGCACATCACAGGCTGCCACCTGGTTTCTCCTCTGCTTCTGCCAAAAGCTCCTCCTCCTCCTGGTACGGACACCTCAAGCTGCCCAAGTGGATGATATTCTGTGGAGGGGTGGGAAAGGAGACCCAACTTCCTCCTGCAGAATTTGTTAGGGAAGCATGGAAGCTGCATGTCCCATGTCTGAGTCTCTCACAGTTCTTGGTGAAACAGCATTTGCAGTATTCCCTTTTTTTTCCTTGACTTTCCCCCTTTACCCACACTCTTACAGGCTCACATAAAGTTCAGACACAGAGTAAGGTTTGGAGATATATTTTTGTAGCACAATGTTGGACTTTTCTGCCAGCTCATGGTTGTCTCCCTGCCTGTTTCTTACAAGTCCTATCCTATAAAACTTTTTAGGCCCTCATGGAATAGACTTTTCTGGAAGGCCACACCTGACAGGCTTATCAGACAGGCTGGAACAGTCCTCCCCCAGCATGAAAAACACTGACTACACCTCCCCTTAGCCCCCATCCACCTCATCTCAGTGACTATCTTAGGGACATACTTTGTTTTCTCTTAATGTCACTTGAACTTTATTCAGACCATCTGGGAGAATCAATGACTCATTTAGTATAGTGGAGAGCCTGTTTGTATTGTAATTAACCAAACTCATTTAAAACGTTTTATGTATTCAAAGTTTCATATATTTGTCATGTTTGCTCAGAGTCCGTATTTAGAAACATAGTATAGCTGTACATGCATATTTGTCATGTCTTGACGGGTCATATTGGCCAGAATAAAAGGGAACAGAAGATCATGTTTAGGCAAAGATTTGGTTCCAGGCCATCACCCACACAGTTGCAAGAAAAAAAAAAAAGGCCCATAAATAACTACGAATAGGTTGTGAATTTTAATCCATGATGATTAATTCACAGATTTTACATTTAAAAAGTAGAAAATGCTTCATATCAAAAAATAAACTTTAGCTAAAACTTCTGACAAGTTTTTCAAAAGACTTTTGAAAAGAAAGTTAACAATTCTGTCTTAAAGCCAATACTGGTAACAGTACTTATATGGCATTTACTGTGTGCTGGGCCCTCTTTGAAGTACATTACAAACATAAACTCATTGACCCCACGGAACAGCCCTAGGATGTAGGTTTTGTTAGTTACTATTCCCTACTTCACATCTAGACGAGCTTCACCTGCTCTTTTGCAAATATGCATTCCTGCTCAGAGAGAAATGGGCCATCACCTACACGAGCATATTTATTTTTCATTTTTTAAAACTAGGTGTATAATTTCCAAATATGTCTGATGGTTGTCGTGATTTTATCCATTAGCAATCAGCAAATTAGTATAATATTCCCCTAATCACAATTGTCTACTTAATGGCTTATTTATATAATATTAATAGTTCTCATGAATCTTTTAGCAGATTAAAGTATTTTTAAAAATAATTTTATATTTGTCTAAGAGAAGAGCTAATATAAGAGTAATCAATCATTTTGTCAGGTTAACTGACCTAATGAAGACAGTTGACATCAATTAAATAAGCAATTGGAAAGAAGTGCAAAATCAACAGAGTGACTCTCAGTTGGTTGACCTCTGAAAGACTGTCCGTGGACATTGGCCAGTTGAAAGACACTAGCCAGCCTGTATAGCCATACGTTATTCATACATGTCATTCATTATATGTAGTTCATGGCATGTGTATGGCCTGGATTTTTCTGGTTTGCTAACTATTCTGTCCCCATAAATAAACTCCTGATTGTCAAACCAAATGTCTTGGTGTTTGTGTCAGAAGCTGTGGGTGCTGTATGATATAACAAGCATCATTACTTGCTCATAAACACTGTCAGGCATCAGTGTGATCGAGGCGAAATGGAATTTTTTCCCTAGCAATCAGTAAGTTGTACCAGGTTTTTAAAACAGGAAATATGAATTGAAATCTCTTTTGAAGTCTAAGCCACAATGTGCAAAATATTTAGGGTCAGTTTTCCAAAACAGAACCCTAAAGGGTACCGGAAGATGTTCCCTGGTGAGGATAAACGGGCAAAAGTGATAAAAGATGTACACATTTGCTGCCTTCACAGAACTTCAGGCAGCGTGTGAGGGGCCCCTTACTGCAGATCCACTTCTTTATCATATTTTTGGAGGGCAAGGATCTTTGTTTGGTAATTCCACAAGTATGCTTCCTGCAAGACAAACAGTGAAAAAGCCACAAAGAACAAAACCGAGCACAAAACCAGAGGCATGCTAGAAACCATTGCACGTGTTTATTTCCATCTCTGTTGACCTGGTAAGCCTGCTAGTGTAAATATACTTTTACCTCTTCATATATTATCAGGGGTACAAAGTAAAGGGCAGGTTTAGGGGAGCCAGGTGAATGTGGGTTTGAGTTCTGCCACCAACTCAACAGCCTTGTGACTTGCATGTTATTTAATGAACACGTAGAATGTGAACATTTGCATTTAGTGCTTAGGACAAGTAGCTGGAAGAGGAGAGGTAGAACCAAGACAGCAACTCCCCCAAGCACTTTCCCCTAGAGTAGGGCCTTGGTAGTGATTCGAAGCTTATAGGTGGGTGTGGCCATCGCACATCCCTGATGCAATCCTTGCTATTGGAAGCGGGAAACTGGGAGCCCTGTGGAGAATAATAACACAAAGAAAAACACAGCACTTCCAATGTGCCAGCCACTGCTCTGAGTGCCTCACATATACTCAGCTCTGGCAGCAGGCTGTTTTAAGGTAGATACTATTTTCATCATCTTTATTTTATAGATCAGGAAATGGAAACATTTGGAGGTAAAGTTGCCTTTAGGCAATGCAGTCATGGTGACAAACCTGGGATTTAAACACATGGGGTCCGGCTTTGGTGTCTGTGTGATTAACTTCACATCAAGTTTCCCTCCCAGGGAAAGGAGCCAAAGGGTGACGCTTTCCTGGGCTTCCTCCACCAGCTACCCGGGGACACAGCGCCTGCTCCTTTGCAGGTCCGGGAGAGCTTTCTCACAGTCGGAATGGGCACGCTGACGTCTGCCTCGGATTGTCAGCGGGATTGAATGAGAGCCTGGATGTTGAATGTCTGCACAGAGTTGCTGCTCAGTGAAAGAGAAAGTAAAAAAAAAAAAAAAAAAAAGAAGTTTTTGAGCTACCTTGAGCTACTCTAAGAGATATTAAAAAAAAAGTGAATGGGCTGAATGAATTCAGTAGCAAAACCCAGAAGTCCCTAAATCTAGAATTTCTTTGCCTAGTTAAACTCCCATCTTTCTTGTTTATATTTTCCTCAGTATACACTGCCTTATGATTTTTCTGATTCCTAAAGTAAAAAAATGAGATAATCAGAAAAACATAAAGAAGAAAGCAGAAATTTCTTGTAATCCTACTACTAAGAGAAAATGGCTATGAAAATTTCATTGTATATCTCTTAGACTTTTCCCTATGCATTTTTTTCTTTTTTTTTCTCTTTGGTATAACTTTAAGGGTACAATGCAGTGTTGTTATATAGATACATTGTGTGGTGGTGAAGTCTAGGCTTTTAGGGTAGCCGTCACCTGAATAATGTACATTGTACCCATTACGTGATGTCTCATTCCTCACCTGCCAACCTCCCACCCTTCCAAGTCACCAACGTCTACCATTCCACACTCTATGTCTATGTATTTATGGGCCTATATATATACACACACACTATATATATATACACACACACAATATATATATATACACACACAATATATATACACATGCACTATATATGCACACACTATATATACATACACACACACACTATATATATACACACACTATATATATATACACACACAATATATATATATATACACGCACACAATATATATATATACACACACAATATATATACACACGCACTATATATGCACACACTATATATACATACACACACACACTATATATATACACACACTATATATACACACACTATATATATACACACACACACACACAGGCACACACATATATACATATATATAAAAGTGTAGGGAAAAATGGATCAAGCTATACAAATCCTATTTACTTGCATTTTTCACTTAATTTAATGTGGACATTTTCCCATGTCAATAAATATAGTTCTACTTCTTCATTTTTAATCTTTACAAAGTGCCTTATTTTGTGTGTTTCACAATTTACTTAAAAGTTCCACTGTTGAATAACACTTAGGCTTGATTTGTTGCTATTATAAACAGGCCTGGGATGATTAAAGGTACATTTATGTACTCCTATTTGATTATTTCCTTAGGATAAAGTCCTAGAAATGAAATTCTTTAATCAAAGAGCATGCCCAATTTTAAAGATTTTAATGTATTATGTCAATTTCCATCCCCACCCCCCCCTGCCAGTTGTACTATTTTTTTCACTGTCATCAGGCTGGTAAGAGAGTGTGTGTTTCCTCTAATACGTATCACTGATGAATTCAGTGACATTGGATATGCACTTGAGTTTTTACCAATGTGATAAGTAAAAAAAAATTCAAAAAATGGTATTTTGTTGTTTTAATTTGCATTCTCTTGTTTGCTACTGAATTTGCACTTCTCCCTTTTTAAATTTCAGAATATTACAGGGGTACAACCGTTTTGGTTACATAAATTGCTTTTATATCATTTGAGTCAAAGTGTGCCCATCACCTAGATAGTGTGCGTTGTACCTGTCGGGTGTGAACTTACCCATGCCCCCCTCCCCCCTCCCACCTGATTGATTTACAATGAATGTTATTGCCATATGTGCACATAGGTGATGCTTGATTAGTTCAAATTTAATGATGAGTACATGTGATGTTTGCTTTCCATTCTTGTGATAATTCACTTAGAAGAATGGACTCCAGTTTCATCCAGGTTAATACAAGAGGTATTAGTTCACCAGTTTTTTGTTTATGGCCGAGTAGTACTCTAGTAGGAATTTGCACTTTTATTAGGTGTGTTTGCCAGTCATTTGTATTTCTTGCCTTGGGAAGTGACTGATCATGTCCATTTCCCATTTTCCTTTTAGTTTTGGTTATAAGTGCTTTTTATACATTAAGAATATGAACTCTCTGTCATAGATGTTAAAACTGTTTTTTTCACTTGTTATTTGTCTTTGACTTTATGTATGATTTTTCTAACCATATAAACATTTAGAGTTTTATATATTTAAATATGTCAGTCTTTCCCTTTAGGTGTTGCATTTGATCTTATGAAGGTCTTCTCCACAATAGGAATATAAAAGCATTTACCTATATTAATTTAATATTAAAAATTTTAATCTACCTAGAATTTATTTTGGTATAAGACTGATCTAGCCAGTCCTATTTCCAACCCCCACCCCCAACATTAAGCCAAGTTTTCTGATGCTTCAGAAATGTTTAGTATTTTTAGTGGGGATAGAAAAACCAACATGTTGTGCTTTTCAGGTGAAAATGAAGTATGAGCATTCATAGCTTATAAACCATATGTTTTCCCGGTAGCACTGCTGAATTTTTAAACTGTCCATCCTGCTGTTGTCAGCCTTGTCACCAAGGCCATGTTAGTCTAAGATCTGGAAAAGCTTTTTTCTTTGACCAAAGTCTTAATGTTGGCCTCGGGAACATGATACTTCATATACCAATTACATTGAAAAGTCCTTGGCACTAGTGAAAAAATGAAGAGAGCAGAAAACCTTTCCTCTGAGTCCCATAGAAATGAAGCAACCAAACAAATAATTGGCTTAAACACTCACGTTGAAAAGCCTCCGAGGGAGGGTGGCCAACAAGAGCATAGAGAGTGATGGAGGCTGTCTATATGCCACGCCACTGCACACACCTCATTAGCTAGCATGGCAGCAAGTTGGGTGGATCTCAGCCTGCTGCGTGGCCTGTACCAAGTGTGAATGTCTGGAAATATCACACTTGGAAGGAGATCACACAAACCCCTGCCTGATGCAATGGAGCGGCAGCTCATTGTCAGAAAATCCTCTCTTCTATCTATCTGACTTATTCTTGCTGAATTTCGTTGGGTCCTTTCTGAAAACTGGTCGTGCAGCTTGCTGTTCTCTGTACTGTGGGCCGCAAGATACCAGACATTGCCCTCTAAGCTTCTCTTATTTCACAAGTGAAGCCTCCTTTTATTTGGACAAAGTGACCTCATGATCTGAACTGATTATAAAAATTAACATGAGAAGGACAAACAGGATGTGGCCTCAGATTTTCCAGAGGCCCGGACAAAATCTTTTCTTTCTTTTCAAATCAGAGGATAATTAAAAACATAGAATGTACCATATTTTTTCTTGTCTCTGTCTAAAACTGGATCTTGTTGATTAATTGAATTATATTCTATATTCTGTTTGCAAAAGAATGTATATTTCTCTTCTCTTGGTTTTCATTTATTAATTCAATCGATGTTTATTGAACACACATTATGTGAAAAGGCTGAAGCTAGCGTTTCAGTTTCTGCCAAGTACTGTGCTAGGTGCTTTTACAGATATTTCCTCATTTAATGTACGTGAGAGGGGTATTATTATACCCGTATGACATGCGAAGAAACCAAGGCCCAGAGAAGTTAAGTGCCTTGTTCAAAGACATTGTGCAGGCAAATGTTGGACTTGGGATTCTAATGTCTGTGTCTTACAGTGCATGGCCCATTTTTTCCTTCCTACTCTAGTGGTGAGTCTTCTTTTAAAAATTCTTTTTATTTCTCTCTAATTTAATTGCCTTATTGTGGGAGAACATTGCTCCAATGACATCTATTCTTTGAATTTGTTGAAGACTTCTCTGTGACCTAGTCCATGGCATGTTTCTATAAATATTCCCTGTTTACTTGAAGAGATTGGATGTTTTCTGCTAGTGCAGGGTTATATATATCCATTAGATCAAGCTTGTTTGGTTGTTTAAATCTTCTTTATCTTTTCTAATCTTTGGTGGTCTGTATCTACCAGACAATGTTAAAAATCGCCCACCATGATTATATATTTGCCAAATTCTTTTTGTCATTCTAGTAGTTTTGCTTTATGCATACAAATTCATGATTTTTATATTTTCCTGGTAGATTGTTCTAATTACTATTGTGTGAGATCCCTCTTTGTCATTCTTAATGCTTTTTCTCTTAACTCCTATTTATCTAATCCAAATATTTTGGCTGGATATTTGCTTGGAATATACCCTTTTCCCCCATCACCTGCTTTTATGCCTTTCTGTGTGATTTCGTTTTATGTATGCTTTTGGTGGCTGGTTCAGGTTTTCATTTTTAAAGCATTCAGACAAATGCTGTCTTCATAGCAAGTTTAATTGTGAGTACCACTGAGACTAGACTTATTTTTTGCCACCTGATTTTGTCTTCTTTCATATTCTTTATCTTTGTTCCTTTCTTCATTCTTTCCCTGCCTTCAGATGGACTGATAAACTTTTCTAGCTTCCCTTTCACTCCTCTGCTGGTTTGCAAGCTAGAACATTGTATTTCTTTTCTTTTCATAGTTACCCTTAATATTTCAACATACATATTTAGCAAAATAGTTTTCTAACAATATGGCAAGTTATGTCACATTTCTATTCTTCTACTAGAAATGACAGGAACCTCCTTGTGTTGGGACAACTCAGTGACTGTCACCCCATCTTATTTTGTGTCGAGTTTTGGTTTTACCTCTTGTGCCATCTCTCCGTCCACCCCCCATATCTACAGATCCACTCTTCTGTCTCTCGCTGTCTGTCCATCGTTTCTCTCCCCCAACTTTGCATTCATCCTTCCTGCCTGCCCCTCTGCCAGGGCTCTGGCTCTGCTTGTCAGTTTGCATTGCTCTTCTGTTTCTGGCCCACAGACATATTTGTCTTGTTTTGGAATCTGGTTGTGACTTCTTTTTACTTTTTTTTTCTTCTTTAATCTATCATCATTAAGTATTGGGAGTAGCAAAAGTGTGTCAGAGCTTGCAGTTACAGAACTGGGTAGAATTCTCTAGAATGATTTTTAAAGTATCCTAAGTATTCTCTTAAGAGAAACCTCCTGATTGAAAGGTGCAAATCTTTTGTTGTTGTTGTTGTTTGTTCTTATATTTTAATGACTTGCAAGTCTACAGTCCTTAGTCCTTAACACGTAACACACCTTTGTAAAAATCACAAGACGCCAGGTGGCTGCCGCCCCACAGCTTGTAAATGGAGGGCAGATGGCATTTCAGTTCTTGCTCACCCCTTTGGCAGATGCTTTTGTGTAGCACATAAACCAAATTCCCCCACACAGTGGCTCTGTTTACAAGGAACCTTACTAAGTGAGTCATTAAGGGTTACTAATGCTTGGTACTTATAAGCTACAATTAGCATGTTGTTAGAATTTACCAGTGGTAAATTTGGAATTTGGAATTCTCTTGATTATTAACTATCAATAATCCAGAGAATTTCAAAACACTGATAGATACTACCAGGGTGGTATTGGTAAGTACATAACACTTTGCTGATTTCTGTAGTGTAAAAACTTCCACCACAGCTGATTTCAAGCTATCACTGCATTGACATCACCGGAAGACATACATACAGTCATCTGCAGCACACCCCTGGATTGCACTGGATGAGTATCACATAAAATAAGACATTAATACTTTTATTTCAATTATTAGTGATAATTTTGAAACTGGATTTTCAAAGTTAAAAGAATAACCAAAGAATAACCAAGTCCAAAAAAGTATCAAACAATTACCACAAACTTGAGGTCTTGTGCTTGAGGGTTGAATAGGTCTAGGACAGCCAGTAGCTGCAAGAGAGAGCAGCTCTCTCTCTGATCTGAGGGGCAGGTGACATCTGTCTGTAAATTATTTTATCTGCACCCTGTAGAGATGAATGGCTCCACTCTAGGAATATTATTTCAAAACTATAACCTTTATTTAGAAAATTGTAACTTGTTTTCTAAATAAAGATATTACTGTGGGCACTTGCATGTTTTCCATCTTTCCAATGTGCAATGTCCTTTTTCCATCAGAATTTGGGTCATCTTTGCTACCTCCATCTGGTATTTGCCTTTCAAGAGCTGTTCTGCCAACCAAGTACATCCCATTTTTATGCTTCATATATTTGGTATCGTACTCAGTCTTGTAATCTGGTATAATACTATGGACCTCATGGCTGCCTTAACTTATCAGTGTATTCTTTGTGTAGTTATGATGGGATGATAAATTTTACTTTTTTCATTTGAGCATGTCATGACCTTTTCATGAACATTAAATTGGTATTGTTGACAGTATTTTGTGTTATTTAGCAAAGTGATGGACTGGAACACAGTACTTATTCCACTGAGTTTTACATTTCTAGTAAAAACTTGGAGAAAGATAAATGTAAAATCCTTTCTTTTCCCTCTGCTTTTCTTTGGAATGTTTTTGCTCTTTTCTTGAAAGGGGTAGGTAACTGGTAAACATGCATTTAACCGAATATATTTGTGAATTCATCTTTTATAATTTTGTCTGGAATATTTTAGTAATTCTCTTCCTCAACTCCACTCCCTCAGCCCCTTTAACAGGTCTCCACAGTGACTGCCCTGGGGTGCTTGATTTTCTTCCTGTGTGGCAATGTTCCAGATTGAATTTTGCCAAAAATATAAATATGGAATTTACCTTCAAGCAAAGGTAAACCAGTTCTCCAGTAGCAATGTTTTGTTTAGTTTTCAGTGTTGACAGATGACAAATATTTTCAATGATTCCATATACCACACTTCACAGAATACACACATTGCCAGAAAAGTCAGAATTCTGAGTAACATTTTTCCAAATGGTGGTCATCAAAACGTTCACCTGGAGACTTTGACAGCTATAGGAAGAAAATTTTGTTCTATGATCAAATAAGTTTGGGAAAGGCAGCGCACTTTATTTTCTCTTGACAATTTACAATACTTGTTTACCCATTAAAGTTGGTAGTCCACTAGTTAAAAACAAAAAACAAAACAAAACAAAACCAGAGCTTTTCTCCCAGTCTCTCTCTCTCTCACACACACACAAATTATTTGACCCAGTAGTTACCCAATATTTTGAGAAGAATTTTTTTCACACCATATCTATAAATACCATTCGAAAGAATGCTCTGGGTAATACTGGTTTGGGAAATTTGCTCTAAATTCATTGACTAATGATGACCATATGTGGACTCTTGTAGGTTTTATTGTTGTATTCACAATGGGAATGAGCAGCATTTTTACGCTGTTTAAGCAACAGGCCCTAAAACTCATTCTAAGAGTAAATAAAATTATTCTTGGATTCATCTATGTACACTTTGGTACATGTAGTTGAACATGAATATGATGAGGTTTCATGAAAGAAAACTTGAGGGCACTTTTGCCTCTTATAAACATTTCACACAGAGAAGAAAGTTTGCACATATATTTATTTCATAACAAGTGAGAATTATGGCAATCTGTCAGTGAAGTTTTGTCTTTATTATTGTATATTATTAGTTACCAATTAAGTTGTAAGCATTGCAACTTTGTATATGCAACTATGTTGTGTTTTCTAGAAGACTTGGTTGAGCAGTTATACCTTGTGAATAAATAATTCAGAAACATCTTAGTAAAGCGCTGAAATGCCTTGGGAACTAAAACGTCTTTCATGATCCTTATCTGGAGAAAAAATAAATCAAAAGATTACAGCCACGGAACAGCTAAAGCCAGAAATATCACTTAAACTAGTTTATTTATTTTATTTTATTTTATTTATTTTTTTTTATTTATTT
>CM052443.1:61818123-61849300 GCA_028533085.1 Varecia variegata | reverse complement strand
CTCTTGCTCAGGCGGGTCTCAAACTCCTGACCTTGAGCGATCCACCCGCCTCGGCCTCCCAGAGTGCTAGGATTACAGGCGTGAGCCACCGCGCCCGGCCTAGTTTATTTATTTTAATACTAAGTTTAAATAGCTTAGCATAATGCTAAGCAAAAGATGATCATTTAAAGGAATTTTTATAAAATAAGAAAGTAGACAAAAAAATAAATAAAATCCACCCAGTTATATCACCTAAATATAAACATTGTTAAAATTTTAGGTGTATTTCTTTCTAGTTCTTTTCTGTGTGTTAGTTTTCTTGTTTTGTTTCTAAACAGAGTACAGAGACACATTACTGTGAAAGTAATAGATCTCCATCTTCAGTACTTCAGTGTCTCTTACTTATTAAAAAAAACCCTTCTAAGCTTGGGAGAGACACTAGCAATGTGTTATTAACATGGTCACATGTTTTTGTGAACTTGGCGAAGGTACTATGGATTAACTGAGATTGTTAGGACTGCTGTCTCTTCCCACTCAGACTTCCATCCATCATGCTGCTTCTCACATCATGGTGATGAAGTGGCAGTGGGAATTTTGGGGATTTGGCTGAGTTGTGGATGCATTTGTTTGGGATTCAGTTGGCTGTGTTTAAATGGCTCACAGCCACTTCTGTGGATCTGATGTCCAGGAATGTGCCTTTCTGCTGACCTGTCTAGTATTCTGGATTGATATTGCAGGGCCAGAAGTTGTACTGCAGCACACACATGTCCTTTGGTGCATGGCACAGAAAAATATGAGCAGTGGAAGAACAAACAAGAGTTGACATTTTGGAGCCAAAAGTTATGTTCCCATCAGCAGACATGAACAATTGTGAGCTCATCAGTCAATTCTTTTTGATGCCTGGTCAAATTACCAGAGAATTACACTGAATATGGAATTCAAAATCCTGCCATTTTCACTTAGAAATTATACCCCTAGATTTTTCCATATTAAAATGGCCTTTATAAATTTTTTATATGCTGCCATAATATACAATTCATCTTAAGACAACTCAGCATTCTGTACTGATACCCTCGTATGTGCGGTGAGTTGTACTTTGCAACGTATTTCTGGAGCAATTCTGATGCAGCTCTTTCTCTCTCAGCGCATCTTCTCTGGCTTTGCTTCTGTCTTCAAGGTTCAGTGATTCTTTTTTCCTAGAATACCTTCCCTTTCTGATTCTGCCCGATGGATTACTCCCCATCTTTTAAGATTACTCCCTATCTTTTTTTCCCATAAAACCTTCCTTGACTCCATGAATAATTAGTGTTCCCATAGCATCATGAGTTTCCCATAACAGGCATCTGTGATACACCTTGTATTGGATGATAGTTTTAATTTACCTGTGAGTCTGACCCTCCAGTTTGTGAGCACACAAGGAAAAAAAAACCACAACTGTTCACCCCATTGAATATGCTGCCTTGCACACTGCCTGAAATATAAGGTTATAATAAAATTTTATTGAAAAAAAGGAGGGAAAGTACAAATATAAATATTCCAATTGAGGCCAGAGATATATTAAACGGCAACCTGCCTTCTAATGATAGGCAACTTTTTGAGATCTTACTTTGTTCTTATTTAGATAAAGATTAACTGTAAACCTGATTTCATTGTACAATTATTTCAAAGTTTCTTACAAGAAATATACAATAAAACAGCATAATATATGTTTTAAAAGAACACAAATTAATGAGTCTATTAATTTCATTAGATTTGCCTGCAAGTGGCTAATATCTGTCTAAACCAAATAACGATGGCATAGGCAAGATATGCTTACTTTCTTCTTACCCAAGTTGAAGCAAGTGGTTTAGGACTGGTTTGGAATCCAGTGTTGTCAGAGACCCAGGCTCTTCCCATCTTATTGCTTTATGCCTGTGTGGCTTCCATTGTCACCTTATGGTCTAAGGTGGCTGCTCTTATGTCAGTGATCATGTCCACTTCCCAGTAAGTAGGAAGGACCAAAGGGAAGTAACAAGGCATGCCTGTTCCTGTAAGTGCGCTTGCCAGATTTTGTTCACATTTCTTCAGTGCATTTCATTGACCAAAATTTAAATACATGGCCACACCCAGCTGCAATAAAGACTAGAAACGATAGTCTCCATTGTAGATGTCCAGTAAAATTCTTTTCCTGAGGAGGAAGGGGAGAATGAATATTGGGGGACAACTAGTGGCCTTTGCTACAAGGTAGACAATAACAAACATTTATCAGTTTCTATTCTGTACACTATTTCATTTGAGCCTCACAGCAAATCTCTAAGGTTTATATTTTCCCCGTTATACAGATGGGCAAACCAAGGCTCAAAGAGATTAAATAACTTGTTCAAAGCCTCATGGATACCCAGTGATAGAAACAGAAGTCAAAATCAAATGTGTCTGATTCTAGAGTTTGTGCTTCTGGAGTGTGTGGTTAATGCTGAAAGTTTTCAAAAGGGAAATGGGTTTGCTTTCACTTACTTTTTGCTAATAAATTGTCACTCATGACGCTTTTACAAATATTTGTGTGATTTTCCAAATGGGCAAGGTAGATAGCAATAAGGTTATAACATAGGCATTTCATGTGCAACTTGTTTACAAATATGAACAAAATGTTTGGGAATACTTTAGAAAGAATGGACGTTATAAAGCTCAATTTCATTGGTTTATGATGGTATTCATTTTGGGTAGTCACTTGCTTTGGAGGTTATATATTTTACTCTTATTCTTTACTAATTATCTTAAAAATACTAAAACTCTGTTTTTCACTTAAGAAGTCTAAGGTTAATCAACAACTCAATCTGCCAAAATACGAAAGCCTTGTAACACTTTAATCTAAATTATCCTCTCCCATTTTCCATGTTATTTTTTGCTTGGTATTTTTTTTTTTTAGTTCCAACTTGTTAACACACTCAATTATCATCATCATTAATTAGAATTACAAAAATATCTCACCATTCCTCTTTCTTAAGAATGCATCTTGTATCCTCATTTCTTTCTCAGTTCCAATCCCCTTTCAATGTGTTACTCTAGTAATCGTTCATTGTGGGTCCATGAACAGTGAATTATTTTTTTATTTCTTTTTTTTTATTTCTTTTTTTTATTATTTTAGCCAGCTTTACAGAAGAATTTTATTCTTTTTTTTTATTTCTTTTTTTTATTATTATGAATTATTTTGATATTTATATTTTGGAAAATGTTTTTATTTTCTCCTTTCTCTTGATTGATATAATCAGTTTTACAGTATTTTCCCCCCTCAGCTCTTTTATAATAAGTTATTACTGAAATGTTTTCTGCTAACTATTGTTGCTAACAGGAAGTCTGAAGTCAGTCCGATTGTTGGGTTTTTTTTAAGGTTTTTTTTTTTTTTTTTTTAATTTTTAGAAGCTCCTAAGATTTAAAAAAAATTTGGAGTTCTGTGACTTCACTGGGATGTGCTTTAAGTGTGGATTTGGGTTTGTTTACCCTGCTTAGGACTTATAATGCATTTAAAACATTTTTTAATTAAATGACTATTTTTTAGAGCAGTTTTAGGTTTACAGAAAAATTGAGCATATAATACAGAGATCAATACTGATACATTGTTGTTAACTGAAGTTCATAGTTTATAGTTGAACTTCCACCTCCGCCACCCTGAGACAGCAAGACCAATTTGCTTTTCCTATGTTTTTGTTCTATCCTGGCCCCCAGCTGATTGGACGGTACCTGCCCACATTGAGGGAAGATCTTCCCCGTTCAGTCCACTCAAACTCACACATCAATCTCTTCTGGAAACACTCTCACAGACACAGTTCTGCAGGTGTTCCCTCCAGTTCTGCAGGTGTTCCTTAATCCAGTCCAGCTGACATCTAAAGTTAACCATCACAGGAAGTCCTTACTTTGTTCTTCTTCAATATTGTGTTGTCTATTCTGGGTCTTTTCCCTTACATACAAACTTTAAAATCAATGTGTCAACATCCACAAAATAGCTTGCTGGTATTTTGATTGGGATTGCATAGACTTTATAAATCAAGTCCTTAAATAGCCCCTTAGGTGAGACACTGGGCACTGGGGTAGAGTGAGCTAATTTCCCTTCTCCACATCTGGCAGGGATTTGGTGAATTCTCTTTCTTGCTGAGTAAGCTTTTGTTATGGAGAATGCTTTGAGTATACTCAAAATGCTTTACTTTGCTTTTCCCACAGCTAGAAACAAAAGTTTTTCTTGGCTCTCAGCATGAAATGCTGGTGGGGTTCCTGGGGGTAACACCAGGAGTTTCTCATTCTTACACTAATCTATACTCTGCCTCCCTCAATTTGTCAAAGTTGCCATTTAAGTTTTCCTCCCAGTTTATGGCTCCAACTGCTATTGCTTCAGGTAAGCTGATTTTGGTTTTTTCACCTTTTTCTTCAGATTTCAAGTGGTGGTTTTTCCTGTGACCTCAATTTTATAATGGGTCCTAGAAACATTGTTGATATTCTGTTTGTTCAGCTTTTTTCTTGTGAGGATGGGAGTGATCACTTCCAAGCCCTTTACTTGTCAGAGTAGAAACCAGAGTCCTCTATAAACTTTTGAAAATTTGAAAGTTTTGCTTTTCGCATTTAATTCCTTGATCTATCTGGAATTAACAGTGGAGAGTGATGTGAAGTAGAATTCCATTTAATTTTTTTCATATGGATAAACAATTTTCCCAGCATTATTTATTGAATAATCCCTCCTTTCCCCATTGATATGTCTTACTAGTTTATTATTTACCAGGTTTCTATATACGTTTGGTTTGTTTCTGGTCTCTTTATTCTGCTTCGTTAGTTATTTATGTATCCCTGGCCAGTAAGATACTTTTAAAAATTACTCTATTTAGCAAGGACTACCCTCCTACCTAATTCTTCTTTAATAGTGTCTTGGCTATTCTTGGCCTTTTACAGCAAGGGTTAATTTACATCTATTTATCCTCCTTGCGGTTCAGAGAAATTTTCAGTTGTTTGTAATAATGTTTTTCTTGAATTTTGGAAATTTTTCTACAATTATTTCTTTCAATATTTTCTTGTTGTCATTTTTTTTTCCAACTTTTCTCCCTGTTTTGCTAATTGGATTATTATTTCTACATTGTCATTCTTATTAACATTTATATTGCGAAATGTAACAATAATTTTCCCACATATTTACACTTACTTTTACATTTATATTGATTCAGTAGTCACTACCATTCTTTTTAATGATCTATATTATTTTCTTGGATGGCTGCAGTTTGTAACATAATACTTTTTTTCTAGAAAGGTTTTTGAGAACTGTTTTATATTGAGCTGTTTTCCTGGGACTTGGTGTAGTTCTTTATTAATTAAATTACTTAATTGATTAGCTACTTAAACTACTGTTATGGGAGTCTTCTATTTTATATTTGAATTTTTCCTGTTTGATTTTTGGTTTTCTTCTTTAGAACACAGTGGCTGCTCTATTTTAACTGTTCTCTGTCATTAACATTTACCGTTTAGCAATTAAAAAAAGAAACCTAGCTATTTTCCTTTTTATTATGCTCAATTTTCTAAAGCCTTTTCCTTTATATTCTTGACTCCTTTTTTTTCTTTTACGACTGGCTGAGATTCCAATTCTCATCATCCATGTCAGCAGTGACTCTGCTTTAGTAATTTCTATTTCTAATGGGAACTTCACTTTATTATGTGTTCATTTTCTCTATCATTTCATATCCTTTCTAAAAATAAATCATTTTCTCCCAAGCTCTTATGTTTTTTCTTTCTGCTTTTCTTTCCCCCCCCACCCCCAGGAGGCCATTTTTCATTTAAATTCTTTTACTTTCATAAAGTTGTTTGATCATAATCTCCAACTGATTTGTGGCATAGTTTTCTGATGTGTATTCTTAACTCACCTTGTTTCATGATATTAATTTCTTCCTTGTTTCTTGAAGTATGTTTACATAAATTCCCTGCTTTTAGCCATAATTGAATGCTGGACCTAACAATTTCCCTGGACAAACTGTTTTTAGAACAAAAGTATGGGGATAAGCTGAGATAAACTGGGATATCAGGAAAATGTGCTAAGTTGCCTCTGAATACTTTGTTACTAGCACCCTGCCTTGTTGGTATGATTTGCAGTCTGACCAACAGTGTATAAGTGTTCTTTTCTCTCTGCATGTGTGCTAGGATCTATTATTTTGGGACTTTTTGATAAAAGACATTCTCACTGGGGTTAGGTGGTATCTCATTGCGGTTTTGATTTGCATTTCTCTGATGATTAGTGACTTTGAGGATTTTTTCATATGTTTATTGGCCATTAGTGTATCTTCTTTTGAAAAGCTTCTGTTCATGTCTTTTGCCCACTTTTTAATGGAGTTGTTTGATTTTTTTCTTGTTGATTTGCTTGAATTCTTTGTATATTCTGGTTATTAGCCCTTTATCATATGTATAGCATGCAAATATTTTCTCCTGTTCTGTAGGTTGTCTGTTTGCTCTGTTGATTGTTTCCTTGGCTGTGCAGAAGTCTTTTAATTTAATCAAGGCCCATTTATTTATTTTTGTCATTGCTGTGATTGCCCTTGGGGTCTTTTTCATAAATTCTTTGCCTAGGCTGATATCTAAAAGACTTTTTCCAACATTTTCTTCTAGAATTCTTATGGTTTCATGTCTTAGATTTAAGTTTGTTATCCATCTTGAATTAATTTTTGTGAGTGGTGAAAGATATGGATCCTGTTTCAATCTTCTACATGTGGTTATCCAATTTGCCCAGCACCATTTATTGAATAGAGATTCTTTTCCCCAGTGTATATTACTATCTACTTTGTCAAAGATCAGATGGCAATATGTGGATGGTTTTATATCTGGGTTCTCTGTTCTGTTCCATTGGTCTATGTCTCTATTTTTGTGCCAGGACCAGGCTGTTTTGGTTACTATAGCCTTGTACTATAGCTTAAAGTCTGGCAAAATGATGCCTCCAGATTTGTTCCTTTTGCTTAAGGTTGCTTTGGCTATTTGGGCTCTTTTCTGGTTCTCAATAAAGCATAGAATTATTTTTTTCGGATCTGAAGAAATAATGTTGGTATTTTGATGGGGATTGCATTGAATCTGTAAATCACTTTGAGCAGTATGGACATTTTAACCATGTTGATTCTGCCTATCCATGAGCATGGTATGGTTTTCCGTTTGTTTACATCATCTGCAATTTCCTTCCTCAGTGATTCATAGTTCTTTTTGTAGAGATCTTTCATTTCCTTGGTTAAATATATCCCTAGGTATTTTATTTTCTTTGTAGCTATTGTGAAAGGTATTGAGTCTTTGATTTGACTCTCAGCTTGACTGTTGTTAGTGCATAGGAGTGCCACTGATTTGTGTACATTGATTTTGTAGCCTAAGACTTTGCTGAATTTATTTATCAATTCCAGGAGTCTCTTGGCAGAATCTTTGGGGTTTTCTAGATATAAGATCATATCATCAGCAAAGAGTGATAGTTTGACCTCCTCTTTCCCCATTTGGATACCCTTAATTTCCTTCTCTTGCCTGTTGCTCTGCCTAGAACTTTCAAATCTATGTTGAATAGAAGTGGTTACAGTGGACATCCTTCTCTTGTTCTAGTTCTGAGTGGGAATGCTTTCAACTTTTCCCCATTCAGTATGATATTGGCTGTAGGTTTGTCATATATGGCTTTTATAATTTTGAGTTATGTGCCCTCTATGCCTATTTTTTTAAGAGTTTTTATCATAAAAGGGTGCTGAATTTTGTCAAATGCTTTTTCTGCATCTATTGAAATGATCATATGGTCTTTGTTTTTGCATCTGTTTATGTGGTGAAAAGACATTTGCACTAGAAAGTTTATTGCAGTACAATTCACAATCACAAAGATGTGGAATCAACCAAAGTGCCTATCTATTCATGAGTGGATTAATAAAATGTACACCATGGAGCACTACTCAGCCATAAAAATGAAATAAATACCTTTTGCAACAACCTGGATGTAACTGGAGACCATCCTCCTAAGTGAACTATTGCAAGAATGGAAAAACAAACACCACGTGTACTCACTGTTAAATTAGAACCAACTGATAAGCATTCGTGTACACAGATGGAAGTAAAACTCAACGGAAATCATGAAGGTGGGCAGGGGAACGAGGGAATGGGTGAAATCATATCTAATGGGTACAATGTACATTATCTGGGTGATGGTCACACTTATGACTTTGACTCAAGCAGTACAAAAGCAATCTATGTAACCAAAACATTTGTACTCCCCTAATATTCTGAAATTTAAAAAAGATAAAATAAATAATGTCTAAATTGTAAAATGGAACCTGAAAGCCTTATTAAAAATGTTTTAAAAAATCAACAAACTAAAATCACATGAGACTGAAGTAACTAATATTGTCATAAAATTAAATCACATGACCTTTATAAATAGAAATAATAGAATTAAAAACTATGTAATAATAAAAAAATAAATAAAGTTTATTTACCTTCAGGTATCATCCAAGGCTGCAGCTCTGCATGTTATCCAGGTTTATTCTAAATCTAGCCTCAGCAAGAGCCTATTTCTTGCAAATTAACTTCTCTCCCTCTCTGTGAGAGCTCAGTCTGCTTGCCTACACCCTCCCATCAGGGCACTTGGTTTACTCCTCTGGCAGGCCATCTAGTTTGGAGAAATGTGTGTTAGCTCAAGGTTTGCAGAGCTCAAGCTTCTCTTTCTGAGCCCTCCCTTCCCTGTGCACAATTTCCAGGGCATTCGGCAGCCCTTCTTTGTAGATTGTTGTTCAGGGTTAGGGGTTTTCCTAGTTGTCCTTTTTAGTTTAGGGGAGAAGGGGGAATAAAGATATCTTTTCTGTGCTATCTTAAATAAGAAATTAACATAATATTATTGTTGATGAAAACAGCTAGTTGTTTGCCAACCATCAGTCAAAATTATTACACAGGTTAACTGGTGACAGTACTTAAGTAACCAGATGTACCTCTTTTTTTGTCCTTACCACTTTAAAGCTTGGATTTTTTTCCTCTTCTAATCAAATCCAGCAAGTCGAAAACTAATGTTAGAATTGATCAGCAAAGCTAATGCTTTACAGTTTGTCTATTACCTAAATTAGTAAAGTCTCCAGACAGCAGACACAAATATTGCTTTGTTTACGCCATCTTATCAATTCCTTATTTTTTTTTCAGGGAAAATTTTTTTTTTACTCTAAATATAAATATTAATTTTTTTATTTTCCCACATGGAAATAAATTGTTAGATTAAGATCTGAGATTTGTCTAAATAATAAAAACTAATTGATATGGGGTAGTCACCTTGATGCTATCTATAGGTCTATTTAAACCATTGACCTAAAAATAAGTGACTCTAACTGTATATCTCTTTACCAATCATCTGAACCATCTAGGCTCGAGGGAATTAAATAATCTAAAAGTGGCACATTTTATAATAGCTACTGGGACTTTTATTGACACTCTCACATGATCAATTCATGGTTGTCACCCTGCTTAAGTTGATCAACCTACTATGTATGTGCAACATTGTAATTACATTTCCTTTTGACAAGGATGCATTAAGTGTGGCTCTAATATGGGAACCCTTTCAGCTTTCATTAATTCAATATAAATCCAAAGCTTGCAGATTCAGCAGGGTTGGCTCTAGTGGCTTAATTAGAATCGCTGGACAAGAACATTGATTCTGCTTCACTCAGGTAAAGATGAAAGTAACTGCAACAATGGATATTGCATTTGAAGGTCATTGAATTGTAGTCAGGCAAGGGGAGCAGTTATTAAAACACACACTAAATAATGGAGTTTTTATTTAGTACTTTGGAAGCCTTGAGAAACACAGTATCAATTGACCTTGAAATTTCATACTTTTGTGACTCATAGCATTTGCTTTTGTATTTCAGAGAAATAAAATGATATTTTAAAGGAAGATTAATACAGCCAATTTTAATCTCTGGGAAGTTTATGGCTGATATAACTTATTTGTAGACTATGATACTATGTAAAATTAAGACCCTGGTTAGTTTGGGATGAATCTGATATAAAGGGTTCAATTACTCTTTCATTAGCTTTCTCTTGCTGTCAAGTCTGCTCCTAAGAGGTTGTTCACTGCAAGTTCTTCATTCCAAGCACAGCCTCCCGGATACTGCACTGCCCTGAAGTCTGCTTCTCAGCACAGCATCAGGAAATGCAATGAATTCCTGCCTGACCATCCCATTCCTACCCTTTGCAAAGTTCAAATTTGCCCATTTGAGCACACTTTTAGTGGAACACCAAGTTTAAGTACCAAAGTTGTCTTTTAGTTCTTTTAGGAAGAATGAAAACATCAGCTGTTTCAAATTTTAGAGTCCAGCTTAGGCAAAAAGAGAATTGTGTCATCTATTGTGTAGTCATTCTTCTGCAAAAATATCATTTATTGGGGAGGAATGGACACTGTATCCAGCAATGTAAAATCAGTCTATAAATGGGAAGATTAAGACCAAAAGCACTGGATTACAAACATCTCACCCAAACCCCTTAGCATAGTGGTCCTTAACCTTTTTGGCACCAGGGACAGGTTTCATGGAAGACATTTTCCACGGACATGGGTAGGGGTGTAGTGGGGAGATTTTGGGATGATTTAAGCATATTACATTTATTGTGCAGTCAGACCTCTCTGCTAATGATAATCTGTTTGCAGCTGCTTCCCAGTGCTGGCATCACCACCGCAGTTCCACCTCAGATCATCAGGCATTAGATTCTCATAAGGAGCACGCAACCTAGATCCCTTGTGTGCCATGCGCAGTTTACAGTAGGGTTCACACCCCTATGAGAATCTAATGCCGCTGCTGATCTGACAGGAGGTGGAGCTTATGCAGTGATGTGAGCGATGGGGAGTGGCGGTAAATACAGATGAAGCTTCCATGCTTGCCTGCTGCTCACCTCCTGCTGTGTGGCCCAGTTCCTGACAGGCCACGGACCAGTACTTATCCTCAGCCCGGAGGTCGGGGACCACAGCCTAAGCAGGCAGAGAGCTCTCTATGGAGTTGGAAGATGAGTCTTTTTTCTCCTTTCTGCCCTGCACATTAATGCTGATCTCAGGAGCTCATTGTTGCACCCTTTGTGGCAGACAGCCATGTAATCAAAGGGTTTCCATTGCTAGAGCATGTGAAAAGACAAGTCGAAATTAGCTTTAGCTAATTTAACCAGTCTTTGCCCCTTCTCCTGACCTCGAGGTAACACACACATTTTATAATTCATCCTCTGGGGGCTGGCTTGTGCTTGCTCCCTTTTCTTTGGCAGTGATTTTAAGTAACCAAGTTCTTATTACAATTCTCAGATTTAAAATTAAGCTCTGATCATATCTTCTCAGGGCATACCTAAGGGGCACTGTTTGTCCCCAGCCAAATCAACTGTTTCCTCAAGTGACTCATTCCTGAAAATGTTACTGTTCCTAATAATCCACTCAAGTATGTATTTTCATTTAATCTTTTCTTTTACCTCCATTTCACATGTGTTGTTGCGTGTCAGGCAGTTTCCACCAGGATCTGCCATTACATCATTGTGTCAAGCATAACATAAAACGAGATTTGTTCTAATTTAAAAATTACTTTTGCTCAGATGGTGGCTGGGCTTGGAAATATTTTGGGCTGCCCTGGGGATTTTCGGCCAAGGTTAGAGTGTGTGTGTAGTTTTCCTGGACCAGCTGTTTTTAGAACTGAAGTACAAGGATAAGCTGAGATAAACTGGGAATCAGGAAAATTTGCTAAACTGGAAGGGTCTCCCAGTGCTTATTTCTCCTCAGGTGACACAAACTGGTTTAGCAAGTGGAGTCAGAGTGGGAAGAGGAAGCTCTAAAAGTGTTTGCTATATGCAAAGGTAAGCACAGTATATCCATCTGGGGACCAAGGGGAAGGACGCAGCAAAGTGACCTCTCATTTCCCCTCCGACTAACGTGCAGGAGTTTAGGAACTGTAGTGCGAAGACAGAAGTCAAAGGGCAAGACCACTGCTTCCTCTATAAACTGCAGGAACAAACACGGGTATTTGTAGTCCTTTCTAACAACGGGTCCTTTGCTGCTGATTTGAGGTTTTGTGATTCCTGCTTTATGTCCTACGAATAGGAACAGACATTCCCCTTTTCTCTACACCACAGTAAGCCCCTGGCCTAGACAAGAAGCAACTCTGCACTGCTTTTCAAACCTCGTTCTCCCTCTCAACTGCAGGGACTATTTGGTTTCTATTATACTTCTGGCCTTTCATATTCCTGATGCTGCATCTGATGAAACCCAGCAGCCAGGTGTGCGAACGCGGTTGAAAGGACCCGGCAGCGCTTCCCCACGGTGCGGGACGGTCCCCTCCCGAGATGGCCCACTGTCAGCGAGACTGGTACGTGAGTTGTTTTCCCAACTGAGAGGACAGGCCATATGACCCGTTTGTGCTTTTTGTCCTGGTCCCTTTTTAACTGACTACACAATGGTACGATCTCTGGCCAGGGTCCATGACCAAGGACAGAGTTTAGCTGTGTAGATTTGTCTGCAGCAGACGTTCACACGGAGCTGTTGGAATAGACCGGGCACGGCCACTGTGTTTCCTGTTACAATGGGATTCTCCGGGCATGAGCTTCAGTGAACATGTGTGGGCTTCTAGAGTAGGCTGAGCAGCCTCATGACACATTCCCTGCTCTGTACCAGACGCCAAACTCTGCATCCTGTCTGCTCCTTGAACAGCCCCTTCATTGTCTGCTCAGCTATTCTGCTGCCTCTGCAGATAGTCCCGTCTGGGAAACAGCCCCAAGAAAGCAAGGAGGGCCGCCAGCCTTAGGGAAACATGCAAGTCAGTGGCAGTGGCGGATGACTGTGAGGCGTCTTCTTTTGCTTCAGCAAACAAACTACCAAATAACAATGATGGGAATTCGCCACTAGGTTGAAAAAATGACTTACTGCAAGTTCAGAGTGCTATTTAAACTATCCTCAATCCCCACGTTTCAACCTTTTGGCTATAAGATAGTTTTAAATGAATCTGCTGGGAAAAGTGCTTATTTGGTGAATAAAAAAAGATAATCTGAGTTTTAGAAACAGTGATATGCATTCATTCACATAAAACATGGAAAGTGAGGAAGATCAGACTTGACATATACCATGCGCACAATCATGGCTGTGCAAAAGTGGATAGGATTTTGGAGGGGGGGTGGTTGGGGAGATGTTGTCAAGGATATAATATTTCAGTTAGATGGGAGGAATAAGTTCAAGATCTCTATTGTACAATATGGTGACTATAGTTAGTAACAATATATTTTATTCTTGAAAAATGTTGAGTAGATTTTGAATATTCTCACCACAAAAAGATACGATAACCGTGTGAGGTGTTGCACGTGTTAATTGGCTAGATCTAGCCGTTCCACCATGAATATGTACTTTACAACATCATGCTGTACACAATAAATATATATAATTTTGTCTGTCAATTTGAAAAAATAAAAAATTCAATTAAAATTAAAAAGAATATGAAATAAATATCTAAGTAAATAAAAATATGATTTTTAGATTACTTCTGCTTATTTCTTATTTTGTGCTTTAGATTTTCCCCCTTCCCCTCCTGTCTTTAGACCCAGCAGAAGGTTTTCAATGAGAGAGAGAGTTATGGAAAGTTTTGTGAGAAGTGAATGTCCTAAGAAGAGATTTGGAAGAAGAGAATATTTTCCTCAGAAGAGAAGAGAACCAATGCTACCTCGTAAGCCAGAAAAATGCATGGAAATTTGGGCAGGTTACTCCTTCACTAAGCACCTACCATGATTTAACTCCCCCTTCCCCACTCTGCAAAGCAAGAAGTATAACTGTAGTCAGGGACCCAGGGCTCCCAGAGGCTAGTCAGTGGCAGAGCTTGGATTTGAACCAAACAGCCACCTCCATCAACTGGCCTGGGCTTCTGTCCTGCACTGAGTGGCTGCAGGTGGGATCCTTGACCTTGTGCATGAGGCACTGAATCCAAGCAGAGCTTGATAGAAAGGTAGAAGGAAAGAAGCTAACCTTTCATGGCCTTGAATTTAATATAGAATTTAATAGAAATTCTGCCTACACCTTGTCTTGTTTAATAATTGGAGAAGAGAGAATGAGAAGAGAAGATGACTGGGTGCCCATGGCGGTAAAACAGGATGTTAAAACGGACACTTGGCTGAAGCCCTAAGGTGATAGCTGTAAGATGCCAGACGACGCTCCAGACAGATGGAGTTGCAAATGCTCAAAGCAGGTAGCCGAGAACCCATTAGAACCCCAACTTCCTCCCCTGAATAGCGTGGCCAAGAAGGAAGGAATTTTGAAGGAGATTCCTTTGGCAAGAGTCACTGGTATGCTACAGGTCCCAGTGCCACCCCCAACAGAGAGGGGTGAGAGATACTTGTCCCTCATTTGAAAATAAGTGGAGAGGGGCAACAAGGCCACCAGCAGCTGGGTGCGCAGGTGTCTGATTTGTACCTGCATAAAATATAAAGCTTGCTTCCTGCCCTGGTGATGGGAGTGAGGAAGGGATCATTTGTGCCCTGGGCATGATCTCCCAGAATTCATGGAGGCCAAGTGTGCATGAGTGTCCCCAGGACAAGATGCAGCCACACCAGAGAAAGGGCTGGTGCTTTAGACCCTGTCCAAGAGGGCTATTAAAAAAGCCAACAGACTATTTGTTGATGTAGGTGGTGGTCACACACTCTTACTTTGAGACATTTCAAGTTGTCCACTTATTTCCGTACTTGTTTGTTTGCTATACTTCAAAAAAAATTGCTTTTAAGAAAAAAGTGCAGAAGCCTCATTAAAGAGAAGATAAAAGTATCCTAGTGAGTGGATTCCTTGGGGCTGCAGAAAGAGAAACCAAAAGGTTGGAGGAGAAGACATGAACAACATTAAAGGAACTTCAGGTGAGTGGTCCCCAGCAAACAGGCAGCTTTCAAAAGAGCTCTATGAGAGGAAGAGTCAGCCTAAAAAGCTTTCAGCAGGACTGGGCCTCCCTCCTGCCTGCACTCCAACGCTGGGGCAGCAGAAACCTTGGTTAGCAAGTTGGGGATGAGGCTGGGAAGCTAGAAAAAGGTGACAGCTCCACCTCCTTGCTGACTATGGGCTTCCTTCCTTCCTTTCTTTTTCTTTTTCTTTCTTTCTTTGTTCTTTTAATAGCATATTCTAGCTAGGGGAGGGTGAGTTCCTGAAACTTGGAATGAAGTTGGAAGCTTTTACTAGTTTGTGTATTTGGAATTCTAAGTACAAAATGAGTCTGTTTTGTGACTCAAATGACTCTAAGGTTTTCTATTACCTAAGAGTGACCAAAAGTCAAGTCTTCATCCAGGGGCACAGAGAAAACTAGCCCCACTGAGTAAGTTAGCAGACAAGGGGAAAACAAAATAAAGCTGTTTTATTCTTACATCTAAGATGTTCATTTGTTCCATTTACTGGCTGCGGTAGTTTAAAAGGAAGGTTCTGTGATATTACTCCAGAGTAGAAGGCAACAAAAGCTGATCATCATAAATGCAGCACTATCCCATGGAAATATAATGCAAACCATATGTGTGATTTAATGTTTTTCTGACAGACACATTAAAAATGTAAAATAAACAAATACAATTAATTTTAATATATTTTAACCTAATATACCTAAATTTTTATGATTTCACAATGTAATCAATAGAAAAATTTTAATGAGATGTTTTACATCCCTTTTTTATTTTTGCACTTACCTTTTGAAATCTGGGGTGTATTTTATACTTTCAGCACATCTCAATTTGGATTAGCCACACTTAACGAGCTCAGTAGCCCCTGTAGCTGGTGGCTGCCATATTGGACAGAGCAGTTATAGGGCTTGGATGGGACAGAAAATTATCTTGGATTGTGATAGGATTCCAGGCTTGGGAGAAGTTGAGGCACTGTCTCCAAAGTGAGCAAGAGGGTGATTTATGATCCTGTCTTCACTTGCATGTGGTCTGATGAGAAAACATCTGGGCATCTGGCTACTGGGCATAGAAATAATGGGGATGGAGAACTGAGAAGAGTCTTCATGAGCTGGGATTCCACTGCCCACGTTGCCACTGGAAACCAACTCTAAGCTAACCAGGAAGAGAAGAAATTGAGAGAAGACCCAATTTAAGGAAATAAAACTATAAATTCAGGACACTTTTCTGAAGTAACAACTACTGAGTTTGTAAGTATACATTAAAATGAGCACAATATGCCCTCAAGGGGCTGTTTGTGGTCTTTGCACAAACCAGTGTGATTGTCTGAAATAGTAAGGGTCCTGTGTTATGCTTAGCATCATATACTAGGTACATACTACTATTATTCTGGTTTTGCTGATGAGGAAAGTGAGACTTAGATATGAAGAATCAAATAATGAGCTTCTTGTTGCTAGAAAGATATCACTGAGCAAACCTGGCAATCACTGGGTACAAAATCTTCCTTCACAGATGAGGGGTCTGGGCTGCAGGGAGGAGAAGCAAGTTCCTGAAAGACACATATTAATACATAACCAGGGAGAGATTCCTGTATATTGCATTAAGATTTCAGAACCACCAAGAAAGATTCTCTGTCTCTTGCTAGAAAGAGAACAGCCTGTTTTGCATGGCAGTCAGCTCCTTATAACTGGACCTTGGCTATGGAAATTGGATAATGCTTCCCAGATTGCTATAAGGAGGTTCATAGAATTGAGTGCAGGTTAAGTTAGAAGATTCCTGAGTTTTTCTCCAACATAAGGCTTTTCTGATGGTTTAATGATATGGCAGTTTTAACATTACGTGATCTCCAAATTGAACTGTAGATCTTCCCACAGTGATAGTGAGAATTGTTCTGCAGATGTTACAGGGGCAAGGGGGATTGAGGCAGAGGCCAGAGAATGGGGGTTTTAGCTCGAGCCTCATCATGTTCTGAGGATAATTTGAGCTTAGGTTCTAAATCCTCAATTCCCATGTGCTAATGATAAGGAAAACCCCAATATGGGGGATCATTCTAAGCTCATCATGAAGGCTTCACAATTGATCATGGGTAAAGAGAATCTGAACACTTTTAAATAAATGAAAACACTTCATTACATCTGAACAAGCAGTATTTGAGTCAGGCATATGATGGAATGGATGGATCACTTTTCATTTTGATAACCTACAGGTCACATTTGGCAGGCTGCCAAACTAACTGCCTGGGGAAGGTCTATGATTCATGGCAACATCCTGTCCCTGGGTAAAGAATCTTATTGTCAGTTCCTCAGATCTTATCGTGAGCTCCTCACACGTGACCTACTGACATTGAAAGGGACACTGATTTGTTTCTAAATGATAAAATTTTGCAGATGTGTTTCTGAATCACGAAGTTTACTGATTGTCTTGTGTGTAAAACATTTTAGCCTCTGTGTTTCATTTGCAGCCAATGACTGTAACCTCTGTATTGTATCCTCCAATGAAAAAAGACAACTCCAATATGAGAGGTCCCCCTCTTCTCCTAAATTTTCTTATAAAAGCTTTGCAATTTGTAACAGACTTTGGAACCCGCCCAACTTTGCTGGTGTGTCTTCCCAAGTCAATCCTCAGATATGGCTTTCGATAAACCTTTATCAAATGATTTCTGCTTCAACAGCCTTAATTTTGGTTGACAATTTGTCTTCATTTTTGCTTCTTTCCTGAATCATATTTTTATAAGATGGCTTTGAAGATAAGTGATTTCTAAGGACTGTTGCTCTCATGTGGGTCAAGCAAATGGTTCAGTCTTTTTGAGCCTCAGCTTCTTCTTCCATAAAATGGCAGGATGAGCTGAGATGAGCTTGAAGTCACTTATTGATTTAACACGGTATAAACCTTCTATGCACATGTGAATACAAAGAACAGAAACAACTTACAAAAATGAAGACAAATTTCTTCAGTAAAAAAATAGAACTTGCTAGAGAACAACAATGACAATGAGGTGTTTTGTTTTGTTTTGCTTTAAGATATAAAGCCTCTTATTGTACGCAGAGTAGAAGTTCTTGTTGGCACGGTGATGTGAGTGTGTTGATTCCATGATGGTCTGGCACCGTGAGCCAAGGCCTCGGGATGGTTTTGATGAGAGAATGGGGTGAAGGCAGGAGAGCAAAGCCCAAGATACAGGGATACACGGGCAGTGTGGGCAGAAGTGAGGTGCCAGGAAAGAAGGGAATGTCTGAGGAATCGGAAGGTGAAGACACTGACCATTTTCCAAGGACATTGAGAAATTGGCACGATGCTCATTTTGACTAGTGGGTGGGGAGTTGTAAGAGAGAAATACAGGAGTGTGGGGGGAGCTTTGCAATATGAGGAGTTAGACTAAGAGGACTTAGTCAAAATGGAAAAAAACACCCAGCAAAATAATTGGCGTGTAATAGATCTCCAATAATTCTCAAATAATGTTTAGAATTGCAGCTTTGTGGGAATTTTGAATGCAAAGAATTCAGAAAGGTTGCAGACCAGAACTATACAATAGGGATATAATATGAGCCACAGATATAATTTAAAATTCTGTAGGATCCACATTTAAAAATAAAGAACAGCTGAAACTAATTTTAATGGTATATTTAATTGAAAACAGTATATCTAAATATCATCATTTCAACATATCATTGATACAGAAGTATTAATGAGATCTTTTACATTCCTTTTCTCATACTAAAGTATGTCTTCAAAATCTGGTGTGTATTTCATTTCGCACTTCCAGCTCGTCTCAATTTAATCTCAATTTGGACTGGACACATTTCAAGTACTTAACAGCCACATGTGGTGGGTGGCTATTATATTGAACAGCGTAATTCTAGACAGCTTCCTCTGCATCATCACAGTTCTGTCCTTTATTTAATAAACTTAAAAACAATGTATGATTAATTTTATACACAATTTTAAAACTGGCAATGCTAAACAATTTCTTGCTTAGAAACGTAGAAGTAGGTGGTAAAATTAGAACAAAATGCAAAGGAATGCTGATCACACAAATATGGATAGTGGTTCCTTTATTCCAAGAGAAATAATGATAGAATTAGAAAAATAAATGAAGGAGAAGAAAATTAAAATCTTCTGCAAATTTCACCAATAAGAGACGACCACTGCTAATTTTTTTGTGTACCTTTTTAAGAAGGGGAGAACCTGGGAACGAATGATGAGCAGGCTGCATTGAGGGTGGGGCTGGGCAGCTCCCCCAAGTCAGGCTTGTGGCTGCATCAAGGCTTCACAAAAGAAAGTGGGGGCATTTGAAACATTAGAGGAAGGTAGACGATGTCAGACCCTTGGCTGAATCTGATGCTGCCCATTCCCACGGGAGGACACCCTAAAAGAAAAGTAAACAATTAAGGACATTGACTTATTTTCTCTTTAAGACATGAACTTAACCAATTTCCTGGAATTTTAAAAAAGAATTTACAAGAAGAAAAAAAAAAAAAAACCCAAGCCAATAACCTCACAAACCATTAGGTACTCAGAGTTTCTGGAAGGGCAGCTGTAAGTGCACAGTCTATATCCAATTTGCACTGTCATCTTGGAATGGGAAGAACATTGGAATGACAAGCTAGATTGAAAAGCTGTTAAAAGCCAGAAAAATAACTAGTGTCTAATCCATAAATGGAAAACTGTCAGTCCCTTATGTCTTTATGAGACTTGGCTTGATGGTCATTCAAGCACAAGTCCTGAGTTTTCAACCAGTACTTAATTGCAAAGAAAATAAACCATTTGGACAAAAGGAGCCATAAGAGGAATAATGGCCCTCACTTTAGTGTCTGCAGTGAGTAAATTCAGAGGAGAGGACATCAGAACAGAGGTGGTGAGCATTTGCGGACGTGAAACCTGGCTGGTGATTTTGGAGGTGAAACCCCGTTGGTTAATGTTGGTAACCTTCAGTGATCTTTCTCTAGTCATTAAACTGGACTGTGCATCCCCAGATAAAGAATCTGGGCAAGGTTACCACCCTGCTGCTTGTATCCAGCCCTCTTCTGCTTACTAATCAAGGATTTGTGTCTGAGTCTTCGGTCACCTAGGCTAAGAGAGCTGTCTCAAATCTTGGTGTTTCCAGGGCTTTTCCTTCTCCATGCTGAGATCTGGGAACGCCACGAAGTCTAAATGGCAGCTGGAGGTTGTCAGTTACATTAAGCGAAAGCCTCAGAGAAACGCATAATGTGTAAAAGCCACTGCAGTGTGGAAGCCCGCCGATCCCCTCTGATTCTGGGCGCAAACGCTGTCGGAGCCCGCTGTTATGCCATAAAAACAACTGCGAGCAGCAAGCCACGGGACACAGATTTGCATCGACAACTTGGGCAACTCACAGCAGTCTTAGGAGCGCCGGGCTTTTGATACCTTGGGAAATGCTTCTTGCTGAGCAGTTTCGAGTGCTACCCCAAGTACATCAGAGAGCTGTTTTCTTCTTCGTTTATCTCAACACAGCCTTGACCACGTAGCCGAGACCTCAGAAATGAGGCCTGATCCTTCAAGTGTGCCAAGGCTCCGCTCCGTTTATCCTCCCCCTGCCGGCATCAGACTTCTTTTATTGCCACCCGTGTGGATGGGCTCAAAAACATGCATGCAGCTGCCTGCTGCGTGTCTATGCACAGCTCCAGGAAAACCACGTCAACAGAGCAGACAGTGGGGGACTCTGCCGCAACCCCGGAATGACCGTGGTCTAGCCCTGTCACCTCTCAGGGGTTCAGAGAGGCTGGGGTGAACTAGCATGATGGCTTTAAAACTGAGCTCCTGGGAGTTTGCACAGGGGGCCACTGGGCAGTGGAGATGGGAAAGGGAGAGGGGCCTTCTAGCATATTCCACACATTTCCACCAGGGCAGGTTCACTTTTGTCTGTCCTGATGATCTTCCACCTACTAAATTCTGATTTTATGATTTTCCCTGTGTTTGTTAGCTTTTGGACTTTTTCAAAGCGTTTTGCTGATTGCTAATGTAGCCGGTTCCTTATTGACTTTTTACAGTCTTCTATGGTCATCTGAAAGGCTATAAAGAGACATATAATGGCTTTTTGTTATTTCTTCTAGAGGGATGGCTGCTGTCTTAGTGATTATATCAGTGGCTGCCAATTCACTAATGGCTGGAACATATAATTAGAACTTGAGAACCTGGTGCTTGTCATGATTGTGCCACACTAACTATGGCCTCGCACACATCACTCACTCTTTTAGGTGAATCATATGGTGTGATTAGGAGCTTGAGATGTAGACCCAGACTGCCTGAGTACAAATCCCAGCTCCAACAACTTACTAGCTACATGTTTTTGGACAAGTTATTTTACTTCTGTGCTTTAGTTTTGTGTCTGTAAAATCGGGATAATAACACTGCCTTTTTTATTGAGCTGTTGTGAGAGTTGAATGAGTTAATGCATGCAAAATGATTAGATGAGAGCCTGGAAAAAATGGCATTCCCAGTAAACATTAGCTATGATTATCTTTCGGGTCTTTGCTCCCCCACGTGTAATATGAAGGGGCGGGATTGGTGCCTGAATGATAAAGTCATCAACTAGTTCATTAGAATGTATAATTATGGGCTCACTATTGTGTTCCCAGGGCCTAGAACAGCTCCTGGCACATAGTAGGTGCTCATTATATGCTTATTGACTAAATGACTAAGATTCTGAATTTCTCCTTAGAAGAACTGTATAAGAACCTATTTATAGACATTTATTATGCAGAAATGTTACCTCCTAAAATTAAAAATATCCATGCAGAGTGTTAAGATGAATAAATTAAGAACATCAGCCCTTTGAGAACTAACTGTTTGTCAGGGTCCAGTCAGGACAACGAATGAGCTCAAGCCAAATAGTTCGATAGATGTAGCTGAATCTGGAGAACTAGTCACAAAGAGGCCAGAGGAGCTTGGAAGCCAGCAGGTGCCGTGAGGAGGCCTAGAGATTAGCCACTGCCACCCCTAGGTGGTGGAGGAAAAAGCAAGGAATGGTGCTACTGGGGTCCTGATTCCAGGCCACCCCACAGGAGCTGGGAGCTGGGACTGTGCGGGGAGGGGCTGTCTAGTCCTGCCAGATTTGCTGGCAGAGCAGAGAGCTCCCCGCTCCAAACTCCCACTCATGCCTCCCATTGGCTAAATCCATCCTGAAGTCAGCTAGCAAAGGATGGTGGGAGTTGTAGTCTGCAAGGGTCAACCCCCTGCGATCCAGAGAGGTGCTTGGGAGGACGGGGAATGGGTCTGAGGACACACAGGCCCAGAGCCAGCACCCCAACCAGGCTGTGTACTAGGCACATTCTAGATGAGGGGGTCTGCAAACTATGGCCCATGATTCTCATACAGCCTGCTGCCTGTTTTTATGAATAAAGTTTTATTGGAACACATCTCCTCCCATTGATTTCTGTATTGCCTGTAGCTGCTTTTGTGCTGCAATGGCATAGTTTAGTTGTGACAGAGACTGTATATCCCCCAAAGCCTAAAATATTTATTATCTGATCTTTACAGAAAAAGTTCATTAACTCCTAGATTGTGTCTGATCCTCACAATCACCTGCCAGGTAGGTATTTTTACCCTTCATTTACACATGGGGAAACGGGCTCAGAAATGTACCCGACTTCCCTGAGGATGAGCACACTAGGCCAGAATGAAACCTGCATTTGATCTGCATCGAGTCTGTTACCAAACTCCAAGTGCTTTCATGCACCCCTCTGCCTCCTTAATTTAAGGAATTTAAGTTCCTTAAATTTAAGTGACATGCTTAAATTTAAGTCACTGTCATTCACAGCACCCTGCATGTCTTTCTGCCCCCTCTGAGCCATCCCCGGCTCCCACACAAGCAAAAATGTGCCTTAGTTTTACATCTCCCCATGACATGTCTCTATCCCCTCTGCCCCACCGTCAAATTCATGGAAGAATTGGGGCCTTGAAGGCTGTCTGAGCTGGAATGGGCCTTGGGTCATTTCACAGGAGTGGTTTAGAAATGTTCTGTAGTTTGAAGCTGCTCACTTGTTAGACTGTCCTTTCCAGGCGGGCAGCTGGCCCTTAAGAAACTCACTGTTTTCCTCTCTCCTTGTTTGCACAGTCATCACAACTAAACAATAATAGCAAAGGATTTGGGAGAACGTCTCTGACATAATGGAAATCAATGTTAAAATGAGATTTACTTTACAAAATATACAGAATAGCCAACTCTTTAGGAAAGCTTTGCCTGTAAAGCTAAGTACACCTGTCTGATGCAGAAAGAAAAATCCCTTCGAAATGGAACATTATTGCCAACAGTTCTCTGCACTGCTTGCAGATTCATCTGAGGTAATAGCATGTATGAGTCAAGCTGTGTTGTCTTTGTATAACAACAATAGCAGCAGAAAAAAAGCTCCTAAAATACACGGGAATTTATATTTACTGGAAATTGCAAGTGCCTGTTAGGTAGACACTGCTTGTATTTGCTTTGCTCACACAGATGGCAAAAAATTGCTGCTCTAGGAAGGACTTAAAGGGATAAATAGGATGCATGTGTGACTAATGAAATTATGATTTACATGTGATGACACACAGAAAGGGCAGAGCTGTGGCCATGGTATCATTTGACTTAGCATTTAGCCAACACAGGTATTTTTATAACGTAATAAATGTGCTCTCTTGCCTCAGGGAAAACAATACTCCTGACCCACTCCTTGTAGGATAAGTGACACTGGTTATGTTTTTAAGGTCACGATGAAGCTCTGCTGCCCACCCACTTTCTCCTCCCCAGCTGTGGGGGTTTGGAATGACTTAGCCTGTGCTCTGGAAGCTGGTGGAGGGCTGTGGCCACAGGAGGGATTGCAGGGGTGCCTGTCACCCTGGACTGGCAGCAGGCTCTGGAGCTTAGGAATCTATTTCCATTTTGGGGATCCTGAGTGAGTTTGTAACCCCCTAGACATACAAGTTCACAGCTATTTCATGAGAGGCAGTGTGATGCAGTGGGAAAACCTCAGGCTGCAAAGGCTAAAATGACACAAGTTTGAATCCTGCTGTTTATGAGTTTATCCTCTCATGAATCCGATCCCTTCTCCAGGCCTGAGAGGGGTGTGGGAAGGCTCTGTGGCAGTTGAATACAAGCCCCCAAAGACAACCAGGTCCTAATCTCTGCAGCCTGGGAATGTCACCTTATGTGAAAGAAGGTTCCGTGTAGATATAATTACATTAAGGATCTTGAGATGGGGAGATTGCCCTGGAATATCTGAGAGGGTCCCAGACACAATCTTATGAAGAGTCTTCATAAGAAAGAGGCAGAGGGCCATTTGAAGAGGAAGAAGAGGAAGAAGAGGAAGAAGGCAATGTGACAATGGTGGAAGTAGCAAGAGAGGTGAAGATGCTGCACTTTTGTCTTTGAAGATGGGGGAAGGGACCTTGAGTCACAAGTGCCAGGAACACAGCAGCCTCGGGAAATCAGAGAAGCCAGAGGACCATTCTCCCCTCCAGCCTCTGGAGAGAGGGGGGGCCCTGCTGACATCTTGACGTCTGGACAGTGAGACCAATGTCTGACTTCCTCCTCCAGAACTGACAGTGAGTCAATGTGTGTTGTTTTAAGCCACCACGTTTCTGGTAATCTGTTATAGCAGCCACAGAAAACCTATACAGTCTCCCACCATAGTCGGGTGTGTAAGAATCACACCTAGGAAAAGATGCCACATAAATCCCCAAAATCACACCTAAGCAAGGGAGCAGGATCTGGGGTAAGTTAGGAGTATCCGAGGTAACTTTGGGGGCCGAGTGTAGTCGCTGAGAATAAATCCACTGGTGCTCCCAAGTTTAGGCTAGAGTGTGAGAAGCTGCTCCCAGCATCAGCACTTAGCATCTGGCATGGAGCAGCCCCCTTTCCCTGTGTACCCTCTCCCTGCTGTTCCCCTTTGACCTTGCTGGTCTTCTCTCCCACCCATTGTCTGCTCAGCCCACCTGGTTCCAGCCATGTCCCTCCTGCCAACCTGGGACTCAGGTACACCCTCTGGATCCCAAGTCCCTGGTCAGGCACTGATCCTCCCCCAGTCTGCCTTGTCCTTGGCTTGGCAGGAAGGGTCAGAGCTGGTGGGTGGAGATGGCGGGGTGATTTTCAGGGAGGAGGCTAATCAGAGGACACTGAGGACCCAGAGGAAGGAAGAGGAGGTGGTGGAGGCAGAGACTTTGTGGCCAACCCACATGGCCTCGGGCTCAGGCTATGGCCTTTGAGCTCAAGAGAGCAACCTCTCCCCTCCTCCTCACCCCAAGGGCTCCCAAGAGTTCCCCTAGAACTGGAGGGAGCCTTGGCTAGGACAATGGCTCCACTGCCTAAGGAGCAAGGGTGGCCGTAGGAGATCCAGCCCCCATGTGGGAGGTCTAGACATTAGGCCAAGGTCAAGGATGACCCACAGAGTTGTTGGGGTGTTGGAGGAAGGTCACACACATAAACACACACACACACATGTACCCCTTACGGCTGCTTAGTGCAGGAACATTAGCATCCCTGGGAACAGAACCCAGAGGACTATCAACGTGGTCAAAAACAACAGTCACCATCAATGCAGCAATAATCACAAGAAAGGTTCATTTCTCTATCTTCCAGGAAGTGTAGGGTTAAAGATCTTTGCAAGAAACTTCAAAGATTTGCTGATGTGCTCAAAGCATCTGGTGTTTGTTGAGGAGATAAGGAGCATTCCTGGAGAGGAGAGAACAGGGCCCCAGGGCAAGAGGAATCTGGCCCAAGGCTGAGGGCCAGTTTGAGGGCAGCACGGTGTTTGCAGCTCAACTGTCTTTCCTCCAGCCTACAAGAAGGAGGAGGAGTTAGGATAACTGCAAAACTTCCTTCCTGCATGCCACCCGCCCCTCTCCTATAGAATCAAAGGTAGTGTCGGGTCACTTCTCCAGAATGTCTAAGGATGAACCATTGCAGTTGGTCTGGAGGTTCTGCCATATCAGACCTGGGCCAGAGCCTCCATCCAAGGACTAAAGAGTTGTTTACCCGCAAGTCCTCACAGCCCTGCTGTCAGGACAAATGACCTCCCTCCTATCAGGCTAGACAGGGCTGAATCTAAGAGTAATTATACTCTTTGGTGAGCTAAGCAAGTAAGGAAATCAACGACAGCCTCTGCTGGTGGAGAGACGGGACTGAAACTCAGCACCCAATGTCTTGTCCTCACCTGGTGGCCAGAGCTCACAGATGTGCTCTCCAGTTCAGCAGTGACTGAGCAGAGGAAGGCCCCAGCCACACCTCTTTTGCAAGATGATAGCAAGAAAGGAGCAGGGCCCTGGACCCTCGGGGACTTGGAAGAGGGGGTTGCACAGAAGGATGGTGGGGTTGGCCAGAGGTGGGGAGAGAGGGAACAGTAGCACTGGGCCCCACCTCAGGGCGTCGCAGGCTATGAGGCCCCCTGAGGGCTCCAAAAGGAAGAGCAAGTTCAGTCAAGCCCTGGTGTTTGCCCTTCCCGCTCTGAGATCTGTTATGTCTTTAATAAAGAACTCCACTTGTTACACATGACTGGTGAAGATGAGGTGGGTAAGGCTGAAGGTAGGGACAGCAGTGACAGCCCCGGGTTTCTTTACAGGGCTTTGGCTGGACTGGGGTGGAGGTGGAACATTCGTAGGCCAGTGGGAACAGAGAAGGACTGAATTCCCTGCTTTTTACCCTGGCCTGGCCAGGCACACCCTTTGCGACTGCGCAGGCGGGGCCCTGGCATGCTCCAGCTACCACTGTTTCTCTGAAAATGCTACCAAATGCCGGGCACAACGCTTGCTTGGTCGGGAGGCCGTGATGTGCAGTGGTTAAGTGACAGCCTCTACAGTGAGATGGCCTGGGTGTGGGGCCAGGTTCTGCCATGTGACAGCTGTGAGACTGTGGGCAATTAACCCTCTTCCAGGACTCAGTTACTCTCTTACAAAGGGGTGTTAAGGGCGCTACTTCCCTCATCGGGTAACTCGGAGGATTCAGTGGGATAATATATGTAAAGTACTTGGCCCAGACCTTGGCAGGATTAGTTTCCTGTGGCTACTATAACACATTACTGCAAACTCAGTGGTTCAAAACAACACACATTTAGTATCTTACAGTTTTGGAGGTTGGAAATCTGAAATTTGAAGCCAGTAGTGTAGCATCTTCAGATCTCTCTCTGATTCCTGTCCTTTTGCCTTTATATTTCACTTACAAGTATCCTTTGAGTTACACTGGGCCTGCCCAGATATTCCAGGACAATCTCCCCATCTCAAAACCACACCAGCGGATTCCCTTTTGCCATGTAAGGCAACAATGTTCTCAGGGTCTGGGGATTAGGATGTGGTCCCCTTTGAGGGGGCCATTACTGTGTGATCAGCCTACTGGCTTAAATTACAAACTTAATATGTATTGGCCACTATTATTTTTCTTATACCTCCAACCAAATGGAAAATAATGAGTGAAGAAAGGAACGCTTTCTCCTTTGATCTGGCCACCACCATGCTTCGATGCCTTGAGGACACCAGTACCCTGCAGAGGCAGTGGAAATGACAGTGACTCCATGGGGGCCGGTCTCCAGCAGAGTTGTTTGTGGTGCCCCCCACGAGTAGGGCCGTACCCCAAGGAGGAGGTGGAAGCGGTCTCTGATAGAAGCGGTGACACTTCCTAGGCGTGCTGGGGATGGCAGTGCTTACAGAAGGTCTGGGGCTTAGCAGAACCTGCCGTGGTGCCAGTTGGGCTTGGTGGAAGGTAGCCTGAGGGTGGACCCCAGAAGCCATGGCCAAGTGTGCTGCCTTCATCTTCCCGTAGCTTTACAGGCTTTTTTGGCATAGTGGTTAGAGCAAGGGAGGAAGAAATGGCAATTGCTATGGGGTCAATGCCAGGACTTGTAGCCAAGCATGTGTTTGACCCACTGGACCTATTGAAATAATTTGGAAGCCTTTGCAGGGGGCTGGAACTCCTGCAAGGGCAGGCAGGGGCAAGATCAGGTTAAATATAGATTATCTCTCTTAACATGTGCCCATTTAAAACGCTCAGTTGGTCTGGGAAACCCAGGTTGCGTAAGTCGGGCTCATAGCCCGGTGGGTGCTGAGCACCCTGAAGGGGCTCTGGACATGCCTGACTTCATGCCTCCCTCTCCCCCCTCCTTGACTGTGACCTCATTGACCTGCTCTAGATGCTCTAATCTTTCCCGGCAGCCTTACTGCTTACACCTCTCAGCTGACGCTGGCATCGTTCCTCTTCCCAGAGCGCTGCCTCAGCACTCTCGTCACCTGCCCCACTTTGAGAGCTGGAGTGAGGTCACGGCGTGGCCATGCATCAGCCTTCACGTTAGCTTGCATGCTCCCCAGCACCCCGGTCAGCGGTCTGTCAGTACCCTGGTCCTGGAGGCAGTACGCTCCTCCTTTGAACTTGGCCCAGAGGCTGCACAGATGAACCCTTACAGGCCAATTTACAGCCCCTTTGCAGCTCTGTAGGTGATTACCTGGTTTCCTTACTTTGGTTATCTGTCCTGCTTCGCCTCGCCATCCCCTCTGCTCAGTCTGGTACTTGCCTTTTTGGCATGTGACCCCTCATTGCACCTCCTCCAGAAAAGGTGCTCTGGACAGAGGGTTGTCTTGTGATTCCTGGAAGACAGAGTGTTGGGAAGTGAGATGGAGAAGAGGAAAAAAACAAATAAAGAATATGCGAGTTTGCTGATTACCACTGTGGCAACCAAGCCTCAGTTCCCTGGGGACCCCTGAAGAACAGTGTGGAATGCACCTCAGAATTGTCCTTCTGAATGTCAGGAGCCTGGGACATTTATCCACCAACCCCTGTGACCCATTGGCAGAGGGACCAGGGGGGTATTAACTCCACTTGACACCTGGGATGGTCCTCCAAGGCTTAGGGGAAGGCTCAGAGCAGAACAGCAGGGAGCCCTGACTGTTGAGAAGGAAAGCCAGAGTGTGCTAGAACTGTCACCTCAGGTGAGCTAAAGTCAAGGGGGCCTAGAAAGTGTCCCACAGAGGGGAAAATTTACATCAGTCGGTAGTAGCTTTAGAGAAGGATTTTAAATGTGAATAGTTTAAAATTGATGACCTACACTGAAGGTTTCCAAATTATCTGCGGAGTTCATCTGCCTATGTTATTCCTGCTCTTCCTCCTACTTTTGGGAGAGGAATTGATCTGTTTGTCACCAATGATTCCTCTAGGATGGATGATTAGTACTCTATTCCTTACTTATATTCCCTCTGCCTAGATATTTGCATTTTTATCATTCCTTCTTTCATTTAGTCATTCAGTTAATTAACATAGTCAGCCCCAAAGAGAGACTGGTTGATAGTTTGAGATGCGGATTTACACAGTTTCCTTCCTTTGCTTTCTTCCTGTTCAAGCAGGTAGGTAACCTGTGCTGTGTTGCCCCAGAGAAGATTCTCCTTCGGGCTGAAAGCAGAGGAAGCCCGTATGGATTTCTGGCTTTTTCTGTCTAAAAGTCTAAGCCCTTGGGAATTTAGAGAGTTTGCTGAGGAGGTAAAAAGGCAAAAGGGATTAGAGTATCTAGATGGCATGTCTTGGAGAAGTGGCCCCACCTCTAGACGAGGAGATGGCCCTTGGCTATGGGAGGGAAGGAGGTGAGAGAGGACCGCGTTCCTGGAGTGGCCGGGATCTGGGCTCTGTTCTCTCTAAGGGCCCCCCGGGATGAGACAAATCTTCAGAGCAGAATGGTTGGGTGATACATCTAATTCCTTTGTCCCAAGCCTGCTGCAGAAGTGCCAGGAGAAGCTGTGTAGCAGAGACCGTGGGTATCTTAGCAGTCACCAAGGCAGAGTGGTGACGAGCCCCTGCACATAGTGCTTTGGCACAGTGGGAGGTCCTGCCCTTTTGAGATGACCCCGGGAAGGGGGAAGGAAAACTAGGAAAGGACAGAGGGTACATTTTCTGTCAGCTTGGTGAAGTGGGGGCTTAAAGATGGTAATTACATTGGTAATTACATTTATTCAAAATAAGGAATTTTGGGGCTTAGATGCACATCCACCCCACAAACATTTATTCATTTATTGTTTACTATGTGGCAGGCATTGTGCTTGACTTTGAGAATAGAAATATGACAAAGACGTAGTCCCTTGCTTAAAGGGGCACACATCAGTGCAGATGGGGACAAATGTCTAAAGTGATGGTGATTCAAGAACATGTGTAATACATAGGTATAATAATAGATATCTGCAGGTATTATGGAGGCTAAGGAAAGGGGTGCAGGAGAGTTAAGAGAAGGTTCTTGGAAGAGATGATGTTGTAACTGAGCTTTAAAAGATGGTAGAAATTATCCCTCTGGAGGGAAGGGGAAGGAGGTGGGAGGCTGGAGAGGCAGTGAGAACAGTGTGGAGAGAGAGCTACAGGGGTGGGTATGAGTTTTATATTGCTGCATAACAAATTACCACAAATTCAACAGCTTAAAAAGACACACATATTTATCATCTCCCACTTTCTGTAGGTCAGGACTCTGGGCACAGCTTAACTGGATTCTCGGCTCCAATAATACAAATTTCACAGTTCGATGGTGAGACTGTGGTCAAGAAAAAAAGATTTCTCCACCATACATAATTGCTGCAGCTCCTTCTGCTGAGTATGTTCATTTATTTACGCCCCCACCCCACCCCGCCAGAAACCGTGGTTCAATGTCACTTTTTGTTTTGGAAGGAGGTAAATTTTACTGAAATGCATGACTCTGACCTTGGAGACTGCATTATCATTAATTTCTCCTTTCATGAGTTTTTAAACATTTCCATCTGAGCAGTAATCATATGAACATGATGTTGACACTTTCCCGAGAAATGGCCAATACCAACAATAGCTCAGGAATGCAGAGTTTGACAAGGCTAGATTTGATGATTTGCACATCTTGAGAAACTGTTGGAATTTTCAAGTGAAACCTTGGAACCAAGAGGGCTCAGCCTTCTGGATTTACCTGAAGCTTATTAATAACCTGTCCTGAATACTGATTCCAAAGAAAGTCAACGTCCTCACAGATTGTTGTCTTCTCAGCATCTCTCAATTAATCTGTCCCAGAGCTCACTCTGGACTCCAGGGCTCACAATAAGATTAAATGTGATGTTGCAATCTTAGGCCCAATTATCCCAATATTGGATTTACACAGTGTTTAAGAGAAGAATATTGGGGTCACTACTCTTCTGGAGTGGTTCACTTTGGAGTCACCCCAAAGCCTCTGTGTATTCTTTAGCCCTAAAAGTTGTTGTGCTTTATTGTATTGAAAATTGCATCCTAACAGAGGGCCTTAAATCACCTTACCCAGTTGTTCCATTGTAACTGCTCTAATCAAATTTTCTGTTGGAATTTTGTTAGGAAATTAAAACTTCTTGTCATCAATTTGCACACAATATTCTTTTTTTAAATTTTATTATT
>CM052443.1:61667658-61817623 GCA_028533085.1 Varecia variegata | reverse complement strand
GCAGCACTCACCCAGGGCTTTCTCTTCTTGGGTTTGCAGGCTTGGGTTTAGTCTTTCAGACATATCACTGCCATGCACTCTTCCTCACTGAAGCATCTCTGTTGGTTTTTGGCACATTCTCCAACCTGCCTGAACAAGTTAATGCAGCTTTTAAAACTGTCTAAGAGACTAGCTTGTGTCTGAGAGACCCTACATATAGCAGAGGTGGAAGCTGCCAAGATTTAAATTCTCTGATAACTAAAAACAAATGTCCTGCTTATTTTTATAGTGCTACAGCGTAAGAACACATAATTCAACAAGCAAACAACAACTGACCTTTAAGCCATGTTCGGCATAGAAAATTGCTCCTTTTTATATTCATAGATGATGTCTAAACTTTAGGTCAGAGTCATATTTTATTTAAGAATTGGTAAGTTGAAGATTATATCTTCACGTACAAATGCAGGGCCCAGCTCTCTAGACAGTGGAGGTTAAGTACAAGTTATGTGCTTGATTTAAATCTGCACTGAAAGTTGAGTTTTTAAAAAATTCCATCATAAAATGTTTCCTTTTTCAAACCTCCCTACTGATTACTTCCTTATTATCCTTTGACTTTTGTAAAAGAGAAAGCTAACACAATGTAATAGAGTCATTCATTCAAAAAATATTTATTTTGGGCCTACTATGTATCAGGCTGTGTGCTGGGTGTGGGGATACAATAGTGAATGAGTCATATTCCATGTCTTTAAGGAGCTTACACTTAAACCAGGGACTTGTTCATTTGTTTACTTATTTAAAAGACTTTTTCAGGCATATTATACTCCATACACTGTGCTAGGAACTCAGGATAAAGCAGTGAACCAGAAAATAAAGGTTTCTATTCTTTGGAACACAGATCTAGAGGGGGAGGCTGACATTGAACCATGCATTGTACCATTATTTATAGAATCATGCTTGTGATCGGAGCCACAAAGGAAAAGGCCAGAATGCTGTGAGTATATGATGGAATGCATTCTCTGAGGAAGTGGCCTGAGAACTGTGCCTAGAAGAATGAGCAGGAATAAACGTCATGGAGACACAGACAGAGAATATGAGGGTGGAAAAAAGAGTTTTGGAGCAGAAGAGAATTTTGCTGGTACCAGAGGAAGAATGGCCTAAAATTGTGGAGAATTGGATGGGGCCTGACCAGGCAGGGCCTTGGAGACCATGGCAGGATTTTGGTTTTTATCTTAAGGGCAGCAGGAAGGCATGGAGGAGGTTTCATCTAGGGGTGGGGAGTGACATAATCAGGTGTGCACTTTAGAAAGATCACTCTGCCCTGCTCATTGAATGGTTTGGAGGAGCAGTAATGGATGCTGAAATGACAGTAGGGAGGTTATTGCACTTACCCAGGTAGGAGTCACAGTAGGGGAAGAGAATGAGGAGAGGTATACAGATACAAGACACATAAAGGAGTCTGAATCAGGAGTACTTGGTGCTTGATTGGATGAGAGAGATATTAGGAGATAGAAGTAAACTGCCAAATGCAATATGGTGGGTCACCTGCTATAAAGGATTACAGAGGCCCTGGCCAGTCATTGGGTGCAGCAAAGGAACATTGTTTATTTGAAGAGACTAGATATAACTACTGAAAAATTAGTTCACAACCAAAGCAGTGAATACCAACCATCAAATGAGTGATATACACACTGAGGTTTGTAGGTTTTTACCTCTCAGTTGTGGACAGAGTGGGCTGGAAGGCTCTGTGCAGTAGGTAAGACCAGCTAGACTTGGGCAGAGAGGAAGATGAACCATTCTGGTGGAGAGAACACATGGGGGAAGATGAGGAGAAAGTAAGAATAGACATAGCATGTTAGGGAGTATCAAATGAACTAGTTGTATCAAAATGGGGGGTTTATTTGGAGAAAAAATGGTGGTAAGTTTGGAAGGGTATGCTGGGGCCAGTAACAGGATTGTGGACTTTCTATCAAACTTTCACAAAAGGTGATTCATATTTGGCTCACTACAAGTAGGCTGCAAATCTCATGCACTCGGAGACGCTCAAGGTCTGGGTCTCCTCTCACCTCTATAGTGAAACCTTGTAAGAGACAAAAGTCCCAGTCCCTTTCTTTGCCTGACTCCCAACCAGATCAGAGTGTCTCGTCCATGTTGGTTGAGTCTCCCTAAGAGAGAAGGGAGCTCTGAGTCTAAGTTAGGGAGCTGTGCAGCTCCAGACCAGTCCTGAAATAGGAGAGAGTATTAGGAACCTCTGGTAACAAGGCCAGAATGCTTTTCTCACCCCAGGGATCCACGCCACATGTACTGGTTCTTCTAGTGTCACAAATGTGCTACCTTCCTTCTCCTGTGGGCAAAGCAGACAGTTCACAGTGACAGTCATATGGCCTCTTGCAACACAAACACATTTCTGACTAACAGTCAAGTCTCTAATGGATATTCCAAGATGATGAAGTCTGGGGAGTGTTGACCTCTGGAAAATTAGTGGGTAAGAAACCAGCATAATCTCAGCCTAAGTCCAAGATAGCATGGGACAATACAAAAAGAACAAGATTTGAAATAGAAGAACTTAGTTTCAAATTGCAATTCCGTGTAATCTTGGGCAAGTCTATACAATCCTTTAGAGCTGCCATATCTTTTTTTATAAAATGGGGTACAATAATACTGAGACAGTCATGGAGAAATTGAAACAAGGTTATGTATGTTGAAAGTTGATGTGAATTATAAGGTTCAAAGTATTAGTAGTAAGTAAATCCTCCTCCTTTGAGACAAGAGTTCATTCCAGAGCCTATAGAGGGCTGAAGGTAAGCCTTTGACTTCTCTCCTCCACCTCGCCACCTGTATTCACACCCTAGACAGTGACAACACCTGTAACTAACTGTAACCATCACCAAAGCCTCAATTTCAAGTCTTTTACTGTGACCATCACTTTCTATCCTTCCTGGTCACTTACTTTCGTACTGTCAACAGTGATGCTTCTTCAACTTCATTAAGACCTTCAAATCATTGACTTCTATTCACCACCACCCTCCCCCTCCTCTATTCATTTCCTGCCTTGCCCCACTTAGAGTTTGTGGTCTGTCATTTTAGCCACTTCCTTGCTGACCTCCTCAGCTCCCTTGCCCCCTCTCCCTCCTCTCTGCTCTCTTAGCAAACCCCAAACCGTGTTGAGCTCATCCATTCTTGTTTGCCATCTCTGCATTTAAGCAACTAAATGCTGACAGAGCATCACCCAACTGACTAAGATGAGTTGCCTTTTAAATTTATGGTGATGTATAGCAATGAATACTCAACTTTGCCTGACAATTCTATCTTGGTAATTTCTATTTGATTAGAGTAACTATTTTCTCAAATAATGACTTCAGACCTTCTCCTCTTTTCTCAAATTTCTCCTGCTTTTCCTCCAATCTTATTAGTGGCAAATGACCTTGCTTCATGCTTTGTTCAGAAGATCGTGTCTCAAAGAAAGAGTGCACCTGACTCATCTTCCCACCACCGACTGTGCCATATCCTTGCCCAGAGCCCATCTTCTCAGGGCCCTTCCTTCCATTCCAGAGGAAGATGTGTCCCTGCTCCAAGCAGTGACCACTTGGAGCTCTACTTTAGTGGGTCTTTTTGCCCTTTGCAGGACTTTACTTCAGTAGTTGTTCACTCTCTCTCCCATTGTCAAACTCTCCCTCATTCTTGGGCCATTTCTGCAGCATATGAACATGTTCTAGTAGCTTTCTTCTTCAAACAAGCAAGCAAACAAATAAATATAGAAAAAAGAAATAAAAGAAAATAAAAAGGAAATCTTTTTGAACCCTCATACACCTCTAGCTTCTACCATACCTGCCCCCAGAGAAAATTTATCTTACAAGAGATTGTTACTATGGTCTGAACAAAATTCATATGTTGAGGCTTAATCTCAATGTGATGGTGCTGGGTTCCCGGATGGTGATTAGTTCATGGGGGCAGAGCTCTCATGAATTGATTAGTGCCCTCATAAAAGAGGCCCCAGAGAACAGCCTTGTCCCTTCTACCACGTGAGGACGAAGCAAAAAGACACCATGCATGAGAAAGCAGGGGCTGACCAGATGCCAGATTTGCTGGTGTGTTGATCTTGGACTTCCCAGCCTCCAGAACTGTGAGAAATATATAAATGTTGTTTATAAGTCACTCAGTTTTTGGTATTTTGTTATAGCAGCTCAAACAGACCAAGACAGTTATCTACCCTTTCCATTTCAACTGTATATCACTTCCCATTCATCCTTCCTTCTAGGCAATAAGACTTTTCCCTGCTGTACAAGCACTTCCCCTTCTTAGCTTTCAGGACACCTCCCTCACCTGCTTTGTCCCCTGCCTCTTGGGTTAGTTCTTCCAGGTCCCTTTTTGGCACCTTCTTCTCTCTTTTGATCTGTGTATGTTAAGAGTTGCTCAAGGCAACTCTACCTCCTCTCTTCTCTGTTAGATCACTCCTTGGTGGCCTTATTCAGTTCCAGAGCTATAATTAAATATCATCTACATCGTCACAATCTCCATGCCTCTTTCTTTAGTCCTGACCTGGCCCCTGAAATCTAGTCTTGTATATCTTGTATATTTTGTAGATATATAAGCTCCAGGTCTGTGTCAGAGGAATTTCAAGCTTTCTTCAAAATGCAATACTGGCTCTCATCCCAAACTTGCTCCTACTCCACCCCAGGCTTCCCTCACTCAACAAATGGCTCCACTATTTGCCCAAGTCCCAAACCTGAGTCATCCCAGTTTCTCCTTTCCCATCACTTCCCCACAGTCAACACGTTAAGGATTTCTGTCAGTTCTGCCTCCAGAGTACATCTTGCATTTATCTATACAAACTCTCTGCTGGTGATGCCTTACCTAAGCCACCATCTCCTCTTACCTGTAGTATTGCAGAACCTTTCTGTTCTTTTATTCCCCCCTGGTTTCTGTGTTTTGTTTTGTTTTGTTTTCTTTCTTACAACCCATTCTCTCTTAGGCATCCAGGGTAATGTTTTAAAAATGTAAATTAGATCATGTTACTTCCTTCATAGACTTACAGCAAAAAAGCAAACTCCTTACCATGATGCTTCTAGCCTATGTATGATCCAGCTTTTGCCTCACACTCCATTGTGTCTCATTCTATTATTTTCCTCATTCACTGAGCTCTAGTCATCAAGTTTCTGTTCCATGAATATGCCAAGCTCACTCTCAATTAAGGACCTTTCCACTTGCTGTCCCCATTCGCCTGATTGCTCTTCCCCTGGCTTTTCTCATGGGTGGCTGCTCCTACCCAGTTCTCCAGTCAAAATGTCCCACCCTCAGCCATCCACCCTGAAGCCTTTTATCCTATTGTCCAGCGCATGCTCCTGTGTTTCCCTCATGCTGTTAACCACAATCCCAATAGCGCACTTGTTTAGTGTCTGCCTTGCCCACTAGAATGCAAGCTTTATGGGGGGGGGCTGTGTGCTGCCCCTGTATCCTCAGCCCCTAGCACAGTGCCCAGTGGGGCTCAACAGATACCTGTTGAATGAATAGGCAGTATTGAGTGTGCTAAGCAAGGAAAAGTGGGGAGTTTAGATCAGAAATGAGGGCAGATCCTGGAACATTCACTGAGAGAAAACATGTCTCACTTCGGGTTTGCCAGACAATCCCTGGGCCCTGCCCAAGAACCAGTACATGGAAAACAGGACCCGAGTCTCTGCAGTCTATGAAAATTTGAAAGCCCCCTGCTAAGACTTCCCTTGGGATAAAGTTATGCAAATATTTTAGGTGTTCAAAGCGTGAATATTTATAATACTTAGAAAAGTTTAAAATACTTTTCTATGAACCATTTTGTGAGACTTTCATGCTCAACTTTTCCACTTATCTTTTAGTCAATGCCTTAAATAACTCTTCCACTTACTTTCCTCTAGACAAGCTGGTTAACACTGGTTCTAAAATAGGGTTTTACCACACGCTGGTAAGTGTGAGAAGGAGCTTTTATCCTGTCTGCAGGGTCTGGAGGGAACATGGGGCTTCTTCTATCAATGGTTGCAGTTTCCTACTCTTCCAGGAAGAAAACTTCCTGTCTCCCTGCCCCTGAGCATGGCTCTTCCTGTTGGGGAGAGAGGGCAAGTTTCACACTCAAGGACGAAGGCTACCCTACCTCTGAAGTAATCCTGCCACGTGGTGAGGGTGTCTTCTGAGCCTCAGATATTTTGTGAATGACACACAGATACAGACCCTTGCTGGGTAGTAGACCCTGAAGAGCCTTCCAGCTTGCTGATTATGCCCACAGACTGTGCGACTACACTGCCTGGGTTTGAATCTCAGTTCTTCTACTTTATATAGCAAGGCGAGGGTGGGCAAATTATTCGAGCTCTCTATACCTTGATTTCCTCACTTGAAAAAGGGGGATGATGATAATTGTACTAGCTTTAGGAAGCTGGGTTGTGAGGATTAAATGAGATAATATGGTAAATGCTCCATAAATGTTACTGATTGTTGTTGCTGTTGCAGGATGAGTATACCGGGCATTTTTGCCCATCCACAGCCCTCTTAACTGAGCCCCTTTCCCTCATTAAAACCCATGTTTTGGTACTCAGCATTCAGTACCACTGATCTATCTTCTGTCTCCTTAGAACTGGTTACTCAACTTACCCTTGTTTGAGCTCCACACCATGCTCTTGACCGATAACTTTGTTTGACTGTCTTTCTTGTCCCTGACTTTGAACAGCCTCCCTGGGACATGATTTTTATATCCCAGGGAGGAGACACTGTACTTTCACGCCCTTCCTGGCCCTCCAGGAAAATCAGGACATGAGACTTTCTCTGATTGGTGAGGAGTGATGATGGAAGACCCTTGTCCTTGGTCCTACGAGTGGACTTTCTTCAATTTCTTAAATCTTTATTATGGAGTCAGGATAAAATGGTGGTGGTACCATGCATTGAGGTGGGAAATGAAATGGCCTTACCTAGACCAGAGGACACAGCCATCCAGGAGGAAAGAGGACTATCTTTGCTTGCCGATGTAGCTTTTTGAGGTCTTGGATCCCTTCTCTCTGTCTGTCTGAGTCTTCTTCTGCCTCACTGTTGACAAGAGTTTGGGTGGTGGCGTTGTCTGGGGTCTGCCCCATTAGATTCTTACACATAATTGGAACCAGACGCAAGTGTGGATTCTTTGCCTTTGGTTGAGCATATAGCAATGATCCAATATTTGTGCAGTGTTGCCATAATCCAGAACATAATCAGGCATTTCCTGGTGCACTGGAGGGCAATTTGTCTGGTCTTCTCCCTGGAAGTTATTCAGCCCTCTGCTGCCGAGATGTTCTTCATTGTTTTTCAATTCTCTTCAAGCATCCTCACTCTGTCCTGTGTTTCCATTTAAAACTTCACATTTTCCCAGGAGGATGACCCTCACCCGATCATCTTGGTTGTCAGTGGCTGGGATGAAGCATCACCGGGGATAAACTAATGCAGCTGAAGCTCCCAGAAAGTTTTTCATGTGGCACTTACTGCCTGTGCCATTCGTTAGTCAACGTGATGTAGGGTGCTGCGGACTCACCATGAATGAAGAATCACTGATACTTCCGAGTTTTCTCAGAAATGTCATTGCCTAATATACACACTTAGTTGGAACATATGAGGCTTAGGAAAGTGAGTTTCATACTCCCAGGCTCCACACACCATGCTCAGATGATAAATTCCTGGTTACTTTCTCACTCTGGCTCTGTGAAAACTCTTAGATCTAAGCTGCTGCGGTTCTTTTTAAAGTTCCCTGGCAGTCCTGGAAGCCAGGAAAGATTTACTTTCAAGCAAGAATTTTGGTGTTTGTATCAGTGAGTACTTTATTTAATTACAATAACACATTGTTTAAATTAAATTTCCTCTGGAAAAAATAAGGGTTTAACTAAAGAGAAAAATATTATGTCAAACTAGATAAAGTTCTAAGGGACTGAAAACTCTATTTCTCTCCCCTCCCCCCAAAATTTGAATGCCCTTGTGAAACCCTCTCCTCTACTAGTTGATTTGCTCAATAAATGCTCATGGGCATTAATTTAGGAGCAGCTTCTCTCTACCCCTTCACCCAAGTGAGTCTAAGAGAGAAATACTTTCATAAAGCCCAGGCAGGCATCAAATCAGGGTCCTACAGGGCTCTGAGTTCTTTTAGACTCATTAGAATTGTGCATTTATAACCAGAGGGTTTCAGTTTCTTACTTTAAAAACATCAGTTTTGGCTGGCTATATTAAGCATATGTTTATAGTCCAGGTGAAAATCTGTAGTAGGTAACTGCAGCCTATCAAATGACAGACAGAAACAGACTAGAATTCAAGACATGGTGGTTACAAGAACACACTGTTAGATAAACTCTCCCTCCCTCCCTCCTCTTTCCTTCCCTCTCTTCCTCTCTTCTTCCCTTCCTTCCTTCCATGTTAAAAGTTGTCCCCAGGGTGGAAGGGGTTGGTAGACTTGCTGGTAGATTTGGGGAGATTGAGGGGGTAAACTTTATTTTAACAACCTCCTTCAGCCCAAGTCAAGTCCAAGGCTTATTGAGTTGTCTGGGTCGGTGATCCTCAATGAAATCTTTCATCTCCATCTTGTGAGGAACCAAAATTTCTCCCTTAGGTAGCATCTTACTCTAGCCATCTTCCTATTACATTTGGCCAGATTTCTCTCTAACTAGCATGCTTTCCCTTGTATTTAGGGAATAGCGGCTACCACCTGCTAAGAGTCTGTCATGGGCCAGGCACTTTGGTGAGTTTGTCACATGTATTCTCTCTCCTAATTCTCTTCCAAACCTAATGTGGGAAATGTGTTTCCCATTTTTGAGATAAAAAAACTGAGTCCCGGTGTGGTTAAGTATGTCCCAAGACTCCTCAGCCTCTAAGTGGCAGAAAAAATGATTTGTCCCCAATGTACTCTACTCAATCTTCTATGCAAGCACTCAGAGCTTTTAATGTTTATAAATAAATAATAATAGCTGATAATGTGTGTGCTCAACATATCACATGCATTAACTCACAAAAATAACATAATGAAAATTCTTCGGGTATTTTTCCCATTTTACAAATGAGAAAACCGTCTGTAAGATTTATTTAATTTTCCCAAGGTTACAAAGCTATCAGGTGTCAAAAGCCAGGATCTGAATCCAGGTTGGAAGCACGGTGGTCTTTACTACTGTGTGACCACTGATTATTAGCCTTGTCAGTGCAGGGCCCAGGGTTCTAGCAGTGTGCCAGGCACAGAGTGACACTTACGTGTTTCTGAATGTTTTATAAACAAAATTAAGCAAAGGAATGGGTGAAGAGATGAAATAAAGAATGAATGAGTGAGTCATGAATATGACACCAAGCCTGAGTTCTTGATTTTCTCCTGGACACCATGCATGGACTTTGGTGAGCTTCTCCCAAACAGGTGGATGATATAGCCTGGCTACGAGGTGTGGCCCGGACAGCCAGGCTCTGCACATGCATGGAATTGGGGTCAACTGACGAACACCACGCTTGTCAGTCAATTGTGCTTTGCTTATAGAAATACATTTTTTATGGAAATACATTTCCTAGTGCTAAACTTGGAGTGTAGTGTGCTTTAATAGTAATAATTCAATTAAGAGTGATATGTAAACCTCACAAATATATAGGAACGTTTTGGTAAGTTTTTTTCTTTAAATAAACTTTACGTCTTATCAGTTACTACCACTGAATTTTTGCAAATTAACTTTTTACTTTAGAATAGTCTTAGATGCATAGGAAATCTGCAAAGATAGTACAGAGTTTCTATACACCCCTCACCCAGTTTCCCCTGTTATTAACATCTTTCATTACTGTGCTATATTTGTCACAATTAAGGAACCAACACTGGTACTTTACTATTCAATAGACTCCACACTTCATTAAGATTTCACTAGTTTTCCCCCAAAGAGTCGTTTTTCTGTTCCAGGCTCTAGGGTATCATATTATGTATAGTTGTCCTAGGCTCCTCTGGGCTAAGTCAGTTTCTCAGACTTTCCTTGTTTTCCATGACCTTGACAACATTGAGAACTACTGGTCAGGTATATTGTAGAAAGTTCTTGGATTTGGGGTCGTTTGATGTTTTTCTCATGCTTAGCCTGCAGTTATGAGTTTTGAGAGGAAGACCACAGAGGTGAAGTGCCATTTTCATTATATCATATCAAGACTAGCACAACATTTTTTAAGCTAAATCCTTAATTCTTTCACTTTTGGTGGCAATAGCTCCACATTCTTTCTCTTACAATTTTGCCGATGGCCTTATCGGAGTCTCTGTGGAGAGAGAAAACTTTCCTGCTGGCTTACCAGGTCCTAGGTAAGTCTTCAATAGCAACAGATTTTGCAGGGGAGAAATTCTACTTGTTGAGTTTTGCCTAACCTGGATAAGACAATCTTTGCCATACTAATCAAGCAAGTTTCACCCAGTTGAGATATAGAGCATTTTTTCTGTGGCTGCAGACAGATAAACGGGGGCATTTCTATTTCTTAATGGTGCAGCTGTCACCTAAGGCCTTCATGGATGTCATGAGGAACCCCAATCATGTGGATGTGAGAGGTGAAACTGAGCTTACAGGGCACATTCACGGGAGAAAACATAAATACGTGTCTGTAAGCATATTTTTCATGGATGGTCCCCAAATTTGCTTATTTTCTAGAATGCAAGATGAATCCCAGCTTGTCTTTGTAGGCATCCTCCCTTCCCTGGACACTAAGGCCGGCCTCTCTCAGGGGCTTGTCTGCGCTCAAACTTCCCCATCCCTCTTCTCCAGGGGGCGCTCTTACTGAGGCTGAGCCCTGCCTCGAGAACAAAGATCTGTTATCTCCCTTTGAAACCACCTTCTGTTGGGTTTCAATCATGTTTTATCCATATTCATTAAACATTTTGAAAGGGTTCTACATTTCAGGAAAGCCAGTGCGGCTCAGACAGAAAACATTCAAGCAATTTCCGAATGACAATAATCTTTATCGTCCTTCAGGAGGTCAGACGGAGCAGATTTATTTTGGAATTTGTCTTACTGAATTTTATTTTATCATTTATTTATGTATTCAATATATTTATTTATTTATTGCATGTGTGCATGTCTCTTTTAGACAGAACAGCACTCCTGAAAGGCAGAATTAGCATCAGACTGTTTATTGTAGATCTCTCGGCTTAAGGAGCAGATGTTTTGGGCTCAGTTAACAATAAACAATTCTTTCACCCATTTTTAATTTGATTTCTTGAAGTAATAGGAAGATATAGCAACTTTTTGAATGTGCTCTTAGCGGGAGGAGAGCATAAGAGAGGAGAGGGAGAGAATATCCTCCTTCGAAGATGGGCTCGTGTCATAACAGGGTCAGTGCTAGGCTGGTTTTAGGACTTTGCCATGATTATGTCCTTGTTCTTTTTTCCCATTGTCACTTCCCGCCTTGGCTTTCACGATTTCTCCTCTCTCGTTCCTTGACTCCTTTCCCTGGTGTAGACCTGCTGCTGGCCGGTGCCCACTTCTTCCTCTCGAATGTCAAGCCTCAGGGTGACAGGTACCATAGGTCTCCTCTTTCCTGCTTGGCTACCCTCCTGGATCCCCAGAGACCTCAAGCTTAGCTTTAACTCATCCTTTCAGGTCAGGCAATGTTGGTCTTTTAACATGAGAACTGCTTGCCCTGATTCATGGAAATGCACATTAACGGAATCCATCTGGATGGACATGTGGCCTGTGCACGGGAGCAGTGCCCATCCAGACAGAGTGCCCAGCCACCATAACTACTCTCCTGGGAGGTGGCATCTGAGCAGGTAGGAGGTAGGGAAGCCTGGGGTGGGGAGGGTTTGGGGCAACAGCAGTTTTCTACCAATGGGCTAATGTTCCCTGACCTACTCCTCACAGGTGGGGCCACACAAAGCCCTTTGCTTCTCTTGACCTTATGAACCAGGTAAACCACAAGCACTGTCTCAAGTCTGGCTCCTAGTTACTACATGCAGTTGCCTAGAAGTGACTGAGGAAGAAGAAGGAGAAGGAGAAGGACAAGAAGGGGAAGGAGAAGGGGGAGGGAGAGGGGAAGGAGAAGAGGAGGAAGAAGGAGGAGGAGGAGGGGGAGGAGAGGAAGAAGAAGAAATATAGTCAGAACTTCAGTGACAGGGACTGTGCTGAGCATTTAAAATATTATCTCATTTAATCTCTCCAACAATTCCATCAGAGGAGGACTTTTGTTATTCTCTCTCTGATGGAATTAGAGAACTAAGGTTCAAAGAAGTTAAACACTTCTTTACTTAGATACTTAAATAGGTTGAGTATCCCCTATTCAAAATGCTTGGGACCAGAAGTGTTTCAGATTTCACTTTTTTTTTGGAGTTTGGAATATTTACATATACATGAGATATCTTGGTGATGGGACCCAAGTCTAAGCACAAAATTTATTTATGTTTCATATGCACAGTATATACATGGCCTGAAGGTAATATTATTTTCCCGTTGGGGAGGGTGAATAAACTGTGTGTTGTGTACCTGCATTTTGACTGTGACCTGTTATATGAGGTCAAGTGTAGCATTTTCCACCTGTGGAATCATGTTGGTGCTTAAAAAGTTTCAGATTTTAGAGCATTTTGGATTAGGGATGCTCAATCTATAACTTGTCAAGATCATATAGCTAGAAAGAAGTAGGATTAAGTTTCAAACCACATTGGTCTAAGTTTCGAGCCTATCTTAACGATTCTGCTGTATTAAGTTAAACAAAAAAAAAATCTAATATCCAGGTGCTGAGGGATGTGAGTAGGGGTGTATATTTGTTTTGCGTGTATGTGTGCATGCATCTGTCTGTTCATGTATGTATATATGTGCATATGTGCATGTCTTTGTGTATGCATGTGTGTTATGCCTATGTGTGTATGTTTATGTGTGCATGCTTGTGCATATATATTTGGGTATGTATATGATTCACTTGCGTGTCTGTACATATGTGTTTGTTTACCAATGTACATGTTTGTGCATTGTGAATGCCTGTGTGTGTGATTTTATAGCACAGTGGAAAAACCCTTGCTAAAAGAATCAAAGCTCGATGTGCATACAGTTTTTATATAATAGAAAATGGCTTTAGGACATGCTAAATCATGGTCTGACTAAATGGTTTGGGGTCCGGAGCAGAGCCAGCAGGAGGAACGCATGGGGTGTAGAAGCTGCGCCCACTTCCAGCAGCCCGTGCACCCCCACTTCATATGCTTCTGAATCCTGGGTGTTTGAGCTACAGTATTCTAGGTTGGGGTAATTTTCTTATTTTGGGACATTGTGCATTTCTTGAGTAAATTCAAGTGAGTCGTCTTAAACGTATTTTGATTTTCTCTTTTTACTTAAAGCAAATGCACCCTTTTCCAGGACTGTCCTGGCAAACACAGCAGGTCTGGAGAAGCGATTGTAAAGCTCTGTGACGTCACTCCACTGTAGAGGTCTGATGGCTTCTACTGTGGGTTTGAGGAATGCCAAGCGGCAGAAACATAAGAATGCTCTTCATTTTCTTAAGCCAGGAGAAGCAATTAGAACATGACTCACCACGGCAGTTCACATGTGTCCTCATGTGCATGTGTGTGGGCCACGGGTTATTCAATGTGTCAGCAAAATGTTTCTGAAGTCGACACTGTGCTGGGTGCCGGGGCAGGATGGGAGTGGTTGGTCTGGACATGGGTGAGTATTTTATCACTGGTATGATTTAGAATCGCTGGTGCACAGTGATAATAAAAGGCAGACAGACTTGTAGTTGGTTTTGTTATTGTTTTTAAGTTCTCTACAGATCGCACACTCCCTTACTGCCCGCACCCAGGGTGGGCTGCCCCCCTGCCTGCTCTGCTTGTTGACCACTGCAAACCACCCAGCTACATGTCGCATCAACAATGAGGACAATTCACTGCCTTACAAAAGAAGGCCGGAATCAGGTGGTTTCAGGGTTGCTTTGGCAGCTTAACGATATCAGCAAGGAACAAGGATCTTTCCATTTTCCCTCTTTCTTCTTTAGGCTAGTCGTTAGATTTGTCCCTCTTGGCCCAAGATGGCATTAGATGGAGACAAGACAATGTCTTTCCCCAAAGGATATGTTTCCTCCCAGTGTCTCTTCTAAACAGGGAGGAGTTTTCCAGGAAATCACTCCAGAAAACTTTTCCACAGGTCAGGATCGGGTGCATAGCCATGAACTAGTTTAGAGCTGGCAAACTGCTCTAAACTGTGGACCAGATCTGTCTGGCCACCTGTTTTTGTTCAGGCCACAAACTAAGAATGGTTTTTACATTTTTAAAAGTTTGAAAGAAACCAAAAGAAAGATAGTATTTCCTAAGATAAGAAATTCAAATTTCATATATATAAATGAAGTGTTATTGTAATGCAGCCACACCCCATTGCTCCTGTATTGATCTGGGCTGCTTTTGAGCTACAGAGGCACACGCCACTGCACACTGTGCTTGGAGGAGCACGAGCCAAGCACAGAGCTGGGAAGGCACCTGGGGGAGCAAAGTGTCTGATGCAGCTGGAAAAAGATACAGCAGGGGATTAGGTTAGGGTAAGATTTTTGGAAGGCCTTGAATGTTGAGCTAAAAAGAACTTCATTATGTTTAATGAAGGCTTTTGAGGAGGGATGTTCTGCTCTTAGATGTAACTCAAAGAAGATATGACAGATGAGATAAATGTCTGATAGGACTTGGTTGATTTTTAATAGAGCTTCGCTCAGTGTCAGTCTTTTTCAGCTGCTATAACAAAATACCCTTAGACTGGGTGATTTATTAACAGCAGAAGCTTACCTCTTATAGTTCTGTAGGCTGGGAAGTTTAAGGTCAAGGCACCAGCAGATTCAGTGTTTGGTGAAGGCTCTCTGTTTCATAGGTGGTGACTTCTCGCTGAGTCCTCATATGGGGGAAGGGGGAAGCAGGCTCCCTCAAGCCTCTTTTATAGGGTACTAATCCCATTCATGAAGGTGGAGCCCTCAAGACCTAATCACCTCCTAAAGCCCCACCTCTTAATACCATTGCATTGGTTGTTTAGGTTTCAATACATGAATTTGGGAGGGACACAAATATTCCAACCCTAGCATTCTGTCATCTAACAGTAAAATTGTAAAGAGATGCAACCAGTCTTGGTAAAGAGCACAGCAGGGATGGTGTGGCTCTGCTCCTTAGTGACTGGGGACTCGACTGGGAGGCTTGATCCTCTAGGGGTTGACTTGGATGGTTGGAGGATGAAATCTTCTGAAACTTCCTTTACTCATATATGTCGAGACTGAGCTGTTGGGGCTGTCAACTGGGTGCTCCACACGGCCTCCCTATGTGGTTTGGGCTTCCTCACAGCATGGCAGCCTCAGTATAGTCAGACTCCTTACACAGTGGCTCAGGACTCCAAGAGCAAGTATTTTATCAAGCAAGACAGAAGCTCCATAACCATCTATGACCTAGTGTTGGAAGCCATATGGTGTCACTTCAGTAGTATTCTATTGGTCAAAACACCCATCAGCCTACCTTGACTCAAGGTGAGGGAACCTTGGCCGGGCGCAGTGGCTCACGCCTGTAATCCTAGCAAACTGGGAGGCCGAGGCGGGTGGATCGCTCGAGGTCAGGAGTTCGAGACCAGCCTGAGCAAGAGCAAGACCCTGTCTCTACTAAAAATAGAAAGAAATTATATGGTCAACTAAAAATATATATAGAAAAAAATTAGCCAGGCATGGTGGTGCATACCTGTAGTCCCAGCTACCTGGGAGGCTGAGGCAGGAGGATCGCTTGAACCCAGGAGTTTGAGGTTGCTGTGAGCTAGGCTGATGCCACGGCACTCTAGCCTGAGCAACAGAGTGAGACTCTGACTCAAAAAAAAAAAAAAAAAAAGCTCAAAATATCTCCAACTTGTGATTTCTCTAATCATCTCTCACCAGCCTGGGGAATTAAAGTCAATGAGGACAATTCTAATTGCTCAAAACGGTGAGATTTACTACACAACTAAGGTAATCCCTTTAAAAGGCTGGATTTCTTCTTTTGAATTTTAATGCATTAGATTTTAGATTTTGAGGCAATATGGAATCCTCTCTGGTCTAGAATCCTCTCTAGTCTGACAGGTGGCATCTGTATGCAACCCCTCCCCAAATGTGTCTAGGCTTCAAGCCTGGCTGCAGACCAACCAGTCCATCTCAAACAGGATTCATAATTATGGGTCTAATTATACTTAGATCTATGTCAGAGAATCCTGGTCTGGGGTCCACAGATAGAACTTTTGGTGTCTATGATCTTGGATAGGAATAATCACATATTTATTTTCACTAAACTCTAACTGAAATACAGCATTTCCTTTAATTATTAATGAGCAACAAACACCATTATATTATCATTACTTTCTGCCCTGGGACTTTGTCAGCTAAAGAGTTAATGATAAGTTGCATATATTATTACAGTTTCAGGTATCTTGAAATCCTGTGTATGTTTGTAACTACTTTGAAATTATGGTAGTTATTAGACATGTTTTTAGATGACGTGTGACTACAGTCTTCCTGTCTACAGACACACACCTGAGATAGCTGGGCAGTTAGTTATCCAGGTAACTGCTGCAAGTCGTGGTGTAGGCAGCAGCTCATGAAGTCCTGTGTTCCCATCTTGTATCCAGGTAACTGCTGCAAGTCGTGGTGTAGGCAGCAGCTCATGAAGTCCTGTGTTCCCATCTTGTCGTCAGTCACACACATTGCTCTGCATTACTCTCTATCCACAGTTGTTGTTTAAACAAAAAATGGAAGGAGGTGATTTATTTTCATCGATTGATAATGTTTTGCAAAACTGGACGGGCCAAATGAGAATTCATAGCCCTGTATATGGTGGCGCAGTCTGTTCTTCCTGGATTCCTAGAGGTTACTGCAGATAAGGGTTCAGGTGGGGTTGAGGGAGGAGACACAGTGAATCTGGGCACAGGAACCTGAGCAAGTGGTATGAGCACTGATAACACTTTTCATTTGGAAGTTTCAGGTTTCTGCCCTGATGGACTGGGCCATGTAGTGGAAAGACAAAAGCTTTACAAAATTATTATTTGGAGGGGGTGGGTAGGTGATATAGGCACATCGTACAAAATTTAAAGGTTGCAAAAGGAATTCAATGATAGGTATTGATCTTACTCCTGTCCCTCAGCTACCCAATTTCCTTCCCCAGAGATAACCAACCATTACTAGTTTTTTGGGTATAATTTTTGATCTAATGAATATGTAATCAACTTATACCACACACACACCAGATTCTACTCTGGTAAGAGCCTCTTAATTTTGGGTATCATGAACATAGTGCTTTACATTATAAAATTCAAATTGTATGGAAAGATATTGATTATGAAACAAAGGCTTCCTTGACCCTTCTCCTTTTAGAAAATATTTAGATTATTTATTTTTTTAGAGCTTCTGATGCCTGGCTCCATACTTTAAATAAACTGTTAATACATCTATTTCTTGACTTATCAACTTTAGATAGGATCTAGTGACTCTCCAGTAGGAAATGCTTTAGCTAAAGCAAACTAAATTAAGTAATATAAATGAACTCCTTTCCTCCCATTTTTCAATTATTCTGTTTTACATTTTTTTATGTTTAATTATTATGGGTACATAATAGCTGTATATCTTTATAGGGTACGTGTGATGTTTTGATACAGTCATACAATGTGAATTAATCACATCAGGGTAATTGGGGTATCCATTGCCTCAGGCATTTATCATTTCTTTGTGTTAGGAATATTCCAATTCCACTCTTTTAGTTATTTTAAAGTATATCCTAACTTATTGTTGATATAGTCACTTTTTTAAGCTATCAAATATTGTTCATTCTATCTAACTATCTAACTATACTTTTGTACCCATAAACCATCCCCACTTTATCTTTCCCTCTCCATTACCCTTCCACCCTCTGGTAACCATCATTCTACTCACTGTCTCCATGAGATCCATTGTTTTTAATATTTAGATCCCACATATGAGTGAGAACACGCATGATTTGTCTTTCTGTGCATGGCTTATTTCACTTAACATAATGTTCTCCAGTACCTTCCAAATTGTTGCAAATGGTAGGATTTCATTCTTTTTTGTGGCCATATAATATGCCATTGTGTATATGTACCATAATTTCTTGATCCATTCATGCATTGAGGGACATTTAGGTTGATTTCAAGTCTTGGCTATTGTAATGGTGCTGCAATAAACATGGGAGTGCAGATATCTTTTCCATATATTGAATTCCTCTCCCTTGGATATATACCCAGCAGTGGGATTGCTGGGTCATATGGTAGTTCTATTTTTAGTTTTTTGAGGAACCACCATACTGTTCTCCATAGTGGATGCACTAATTTACATTCCCACCGAAAGCATATGAGGGTTCTCCTTTCTCCACATCCTTACCAGCATTTGTTATTGCCTATCTTTTCAATGAGAGCCATTTTAACTGGGGTGAGACGGTATCTCACTGTAGTTTTGACTTGCGTTTCTCTGAGACTAATGATGTTGAGCATTTTTTCATATACATGTTGGCCATTTGTACGTCTTCTTTTGAGAAATGTCTGTTCAAATCCTTTGTCCACTTTTAATCAGATTATTTGATGTTTTCCTATTGAGTAGTTGGAGGTACTTATATATTCTAGTTATTAATCCCTTGTTCGATGGGTAGTTTACAAATATTTTTTCCCATTCTATGCCTTGTCTCTTAACTTTGTTGACTGATTGCTGCGCAGAAGCTTTTTAGCTTGATGTGATCCCATTTGTCCAATTTTGCTTTGGTTTCCTGTGCTTTGGGGGTATTACTTAAGAAGTCTTTGTCCAGACCAATGTCCTGAAGCATTTCACCAATGTTTTCTTTTAGTAGTTTCATAGTTTCAGGTTTTAGATTTAAGTCTTTAATCCATTTTGATTTGATTTTTGTATATGGTGAGAGATAAGAGTCTAGTTTCATTCTTCTGCATGGGGCTATCCAGTTATCCCAGCACTGTTTATTGAAGAGACTGTCCTTTCCCTACTGTATGTTCTTGGCAACTTTGTCAAAGACAAGTTCACTATAGATGTGTGGATTTGTTTCTGGGTTTTCTATTTTGTTCCATTGGGCTATGTGTCTGTTTTTATGCTAGTACAATGCTGTTTTGGTTACTACAGCTCTGTAGTATAATTTGAAGTCAGATAACGTGATTCCTCCAGTTTTGTCCTTTTTGCTCAGGATGGCTTTGGCTATTTTGGGTCTTTTGTGGTTCCGTATAAATTTTATGATTTTTTTTCTATATCTGTGAAGAATGTCATTGGTATTTTGATGGGGATTGCATTGAATCTATAGATTGCTCTGGGTAGTATGGACATTTTAACAACATTGATTCTTCCAATCCATGAGCATGGAATATCTTTGCATTTTTTTATGTGTCCTCTTCAATTTCTTCCATTAATGTTTCATGGTTTTCATTATAGAGAAATTTCATATTTTTGGTTAAGTTTATTCCTAGATATTTTATTTTATTCATAGGTATTGAAAATGGGATTACTTTCAGATTTTTTACAATCTGAAAAAAGTTAGGCACAGCCACAGGAATTGCCCAAGGACTGCAGCCTTTGTGGCCCAACTGCCTTATTAATTTAGCCTAGACCCCAGGCTGCTTTTTGTCAGCCAGTGATGGAGCTGGCTGGAACTCAGGTTTCAGGGTGGAGGATTTCTCTCTGGCTGGTCTGGTCTAAATATTCCCTCCATGGGCACTGGCAGAATCCTGCCCTGTGCTGTGTTCCTCTGTGTCAGGGTGGCCATGAATTTCAACACAAAGTCCCAGTCACTTCTCTCTCCCTCCGTGGAGATTCTCTCTCCACTCGGTGTGCTGGTGCGGCACTGCCAAGGGATAGGGGAGGGGTGGCGTAGGCAATGCAAGATTGCCTTTTCTGCTCTCTTCAGTGACTCACGATTTAATGTTAGAAGTAGTATAGTCAGAAGTAGTATAGTAGTATAGTCACTCACCTGATTTTTGGCTCTTCTGAAGGTGCTTGCTTGGGTAGATAGTTGTTGAATTTGGTGTTTGTGTTGAGGGATGGTTGCTGGAGGTTTCTATTTGGCCATCCTGATCTGCCCCCAAGCCCTTTAGTAATCCTTAACAAGTAAAGATAGTTTTAAAATTATTGGTAAAATAAAAATGTCTTTCAAATGTAATTTACACATTCTTTTCCGAACATACTGGTCAGGCGGGTTTATACTATCTTACCTAAAGGTTTAAAATCATAAAAATGTTGCTTCTGTGATACTTTAAATACTTGCTTAATTTGTCCGCATGCTTATGACTTTAAATTTAAGCTTTTAGGCTATGGTGAGGACTAGAAAAAACACCAGCCTGTCTTTCCTGACCCAGCTGCTAATAAAGATTAGATACTCTAGACATTTTCTTTTGTTTTGGACTCTCTGACACATAATTAAAATTGGTTACCTCCTAGGTTTTTTGCTGAAAATTAGGATTAATAAGAGTTAATGTTGTAATTTTTATATGTAATTAAAACTACTAGATATAAAACAAGAATTCTATATGTGAACTATATTTTGAAAAAGTTAAATGGGTTTTTTGGTTAAAAAAAGGTTATAAAAAGACATGGAAATGTAGTTTTTATTAAATAATTTTTCCTAATTTAAAGGTTTTAGAAATTATATTAAATTAAATAATAAATGATAGATAAAACTAAATAAATACAAAAGTTGTACAAAACAGTATCCCGATTAAAATACCAACATCATTTTTCACAGATTTAGAAAAAAAATTCTTCACTTTGTATGGAACCAGAGAAGACCCCGTATAATAAAAGCAATCAAAATAAATAAATGGGACCTGATCAAATTAAAAAGCTTCTGTACAGCCAATGAAGCCATCACAAAAGCAGACAACCTACAGAAGGGGAGAAAATATTCACGTTACACATCCAATAAAGGGCTGATAACTAGAGTCTATATAGAACTCAGGAAAATCAGCAAGAACAAAATCTCCTTTCTCTTAAAGAGTAAAATTTTTGCCTTTTAAAATCTTTGAACTGTCACTTTGGCTGAATAAATGACTATTATTTTATAGTAACCTGTAATCTTGTTTTATGACAACAAGTGTTTTAAACCTTTGATGCTTGTCAAATTTTCCACAATTAAAATTCAGTCTTTTTAGCTTCAACTAGCTTTTAAAGTTCAAGAGAGAGACATTTGGCTTATTTGGCATGTTAAAACCATACAGGAAACATTGTCAAATATGAAATGGTGTTTAACTTTTTGGGGTTTTATTTGTATAAACATGTTATCAATATATGTTCCAAAACTGAATGAGATTCCTAAATTCTGATTTGTCTTGGTGTATGTTATGAATAACTATGGTTATTACATTAAATTGTTGTATGCCAAAGAAATAGCCAAATTTTGTTGTCAATTGTTTAACCGTGGCTGTTCTGAGACTTTTGTCATCCACAGACAATTATTAATTTACCTTGATTCCTCTCAAAAAAGGGGTTTTCAACTAGCTATAGTCCAAAACTTGCTTCTTCAAGAAAATTTATAGGAAAGACTCTGACAAGTACTCTCGAATACAAGTTTCCGATAACATCAGAGATCATACCATTTGGACTGAGTGCTGAATTCTTTGCTGGCTACAGTGTCCAAATAATGTTTTCAAATTCTTTTTCCATTTTTCTGACTTGGAAGACTTGAAATTGCCATCTTCTTTTCCTGAGGCTTTACAAGCAAGCACACCTGTGACAGACAAACTCCAGTATAAACTCTTCCAAATATTAACCTTTGTTTTTCTTCTTTTTAAAAGCCACTTCCACTTTAACTAAAGATGCTTCGAGTTTAACATCTAGACACCTCAGGTAGATTCTCTCCAGACTCTAAAGAAACTAGTTTACTTTCATTAAAAAACTGATACATTTATGAGGATTGCTAAACCGACCTCAAACAGAAAAAAAATTAATTACATGGGACTGAAAAAATTTTTTTATGACTTTTTGTTTAGGAAATTGATGATGCTTTTTATGTTTTGTTTTCCAGAAGTCAAGAAACATTTTTTTTAACTTCTTTTGCACTATTTGTACCATACAACAAATTAGTACAGTACATTTTTGTGAGCAATTTAAAGTCTTTATTTTTCTCTCTACTTGAATTCTTCAGAATTTGGAAACTATTTGTAATGCGTTCTTATTTTATGGCAATATATTAATAGTTATTTGCATAAGTTCAATAAAAACGTTTCTTTTATGACAGGACAAAATTAGAGATGCTATTTATTTTACCAAGGCTTTGACTGGAATGGCATATATGCAGATACACTCAGAGTGTTTTGAGGAATTAGGTTAACTTTGTAAGTTCAATAAAAAGCTCAATATGAAACTTGGCCTGGTACCTCATCTATAATGTTTCCTGGTCTGTGGTAAGTAAAAAATGTCACTTTCTGACAGGTCCAGGAACCTCAAGTTATGTTGGGATTTCAAAAAAGAGAAATTTACCCAATTCATACAGGTATTTACAGGCACAGTTATATCCTTGGCTTGGTTCAGCTCAAGAGGTTTTGAAGTCTAACCCGAGATTCAATATGAAAAAAGTTTCTTGTTATACTTTCTGTAAATAATCAGGCCAAAAGATAATGAGGCTAAAATTTATTTTGCAAATAAATTGGTCCTATTATGATTTGACTTTGAAAGTGGGAAACTGGAGAGAGAAAAAACTATAGTAAACTCTTATTAAATTCTGGCCTTGTCCATCATTTCTGAGATTTATTATTTGCCTACAATTTTTGACATTGGTTCATCTTGACTCATTTTTTCTCCTCTCTGACAGACATGATCTCCTTGAAAATGAGCCTTCCTAGCAATGTGGGATTAGATTTAAAAAAAAAAAAATACAAGCACAAACTCATCTCTTCCACAATGTTTTCTCCAAAATATTTAGAAGAATGGGGGGAATGTAAAATGAAAATCAAAACCTCAGGGCCACCCTGCCACCCCCAGCTCCTCATGGAAAAGAGAAGGGAAAAGCCTTGGGCACCTGTGCCAGCACCATAGATGATTCATTAAGGAAATTTCTTGCTGATCTTCCATAAGGAAGGAGGTGCAAATTGTAACTATGTCCAGCACCTAAAACTAAAGCCTGTTCCATTCTACTCTAATAATCAATTAAAAGTTTAACTTTACAGGAAACAGAAGTGGAAACATACAGAATCAGACATTCTTCTACCTACCCAGGGACACCTACATGATTAATGCTTCCTTCACTCCCTTTTTGTCTTCTAACTTTCCCATTATTTTATGTAAAGTGTAGATTTGCTGGACCTCACAAGAAGGTAACCACTTTGACTCATCAGCCTCCCCCCACCTTTTCTTTTCTCTCCGCAAGCCTTTAAATGCTGAAGCTCCCAAATTCCCCTTCAGAAAAACAGCCACCGGTCTGCCTGTGGTTGCTGTTTTTCCTGGGCCCACCCTCAATTTGGCTGAGTAAACACCCATTGATTGAGATTTTTGCTTCAGTCGCTAATTTGGGTCAACAATAGTTTGGCAGTTTCTTATGAAACTAAGCATACTCTTATCATATAATCCAGGAATTGTACTCCTGGGTATTTACCTAAAGGAGTTGAAAACTTATGTTCACACAGAATTCTGCACATGAATATTTATAGTGGCTTTATTCATAATTGTCAAAACTTGGAAGCAACCAAGATGTCTTTCCATAGGTGAATGGATAAACAAACTATGGCATAGCCATACAAAGGAATATTATTCAGTGATAAAAAGAAATAAACTATCAAGCCTTGAAAAGACATAAGGAAAAGTAAATGCATATTGCTAAGTCAAAGAAGACAATCTGCAAAGGCTACATACTGAATGATTCCAACTATATGAAATTCAAGAAAAGGCAAAACTATGGAGACAGTAAAATGATCAGTAGTTGCCGGAGGTTCAGGGAAAGGGAGGGAGGGATGAATAGGTGGAGCACAGGGGAATTTTTAGAGCAGGGAAACTATTCAGTATGATATTGTAGTGGTAGACACATGTCATGTGTCATTATACGTTTGTTAAAATGCATAAAATATACAAAACAAAGAGTGAACCCTCATGCGAACTATGGACTTTGATTAATAATAATATATGACATTGGTTCATTAATTGTAACAAATGCACCACACTATGCAAGATATTAATAATGGGGAAACTGGGTAAAAAAGTGAGTGGGTATATGGGAATTCTCCCTACTGTCTGCTTAATTATTTTAAACCTAAAATTGCTAAGAAAAATAGGCTATTAATTTAGAATACATAGCTAGACTTACATTTACTAAAGTATATACACAAATACAAGCATAACAGCATTTTTTATAATAGCCAAAAAGTGGAAAAAATCCAAATGCCCATCAACTGATGAATGGATAAACAAAATGTGGTACATCCATACCATGAAATATTATTCTGCCATAAAAAGAAGTACTGATACATGCTACAATGTGGATGAAACTTGAAAACATGCCACGTAAAAGAAGCCAGTTACAAAAGCCCTCATGTTGTATGATTCCACTTGTACAAAATGTCCAGAACAGGCAAATATAGAGCAACAAAGAATAGTGGTTGCCTAGGGTTGGAGAAAATGGAAAGTGAGTGATTGTTAATAAGTTTCTTTTTCTTTTAGAAGATGAATAAAAATATTTTAAAATTGTGATTGATGCACAATTTTCTGAAAATAGTAAAAATTAATGAATTGTACATTTTAAATAGATGAATTATATAAAAAGTAAACTATATCTCAATGGAGCTACTATTTTAAAACTATGATTAATGTACTCAAGAAAATAAAGGACAATTTAAGCAAAACATTAGCATTCATACAAAGCAATCAAAGGAAAATTCTAAAAGTGAAAAACAATAGCTGAAATTAAGTGATCAGTAGATTGGTTTAACATTACATTAGTCAAAATATAAAAAAGGATTAGTAAAGTCAATAAAAAATAACCAGACTAAAATTTGGAAGAAAAAATAATATAAAACAGAGAAATGAGTAGACAAGACATATGGAGAATATACAAAATATATCGATTATACAGGGCCCAATCATGGGAGTAGGTTGAAAACACCTGCGCCACTTGAACCACACAGACTTATCCAAAGGAAAAACAAAGTTCTGTTGCCAGAAGTAGAAAGAATGAATTACAAAGACACAAGAACAATGGTAAACAATACCCGAGATACACCAACAATTGCGTAGGCTGTATGGGGTGGTGATCTATTCCAAGAGATAAGAATATGATACACAACATGGCAGAGGCTACTAGATACTTCTGGGGAAGAGTGTCCTGAGGAGAAAGAGTTTATGACACAAGTTGACTGTATGTAAAAGATGTGGAAATGGAAAACTCTAGACACCTGGCAAAAGGGGGATCATGGAGTGTTTGAAAGGACAATTGTTGAAGCTTTACACATAGTTAAAAATACAGACATTTCAATTAAACTGTGAAAATGATGTCTTGCTCACTTTTCTGGATTTAAATAGAGCGTGAAGAAGTCTTGCTAAGTTTTCCACCAACACGAAAAAAGAGATAGAAGAGTTTTTTCTTTTATTATAAAACTGAAGAAAAGGCAAATCTTAAAAGTAGTATGAAGTCCTACTAGTATTTTCCCTGACGATAGAGCTAATTCAGGAGAGGAGTCTAAGGTCATTGAGCAATTCCGAGAGTAAAATAAGGTTGTAGGGTCATCACCCAGTATATGTATCAGATTAAGTTCTAATGACACATGATGAAGTGGCCTGCCACAGCTGGCTGAACTGGTTGAGGTGTTAAAAATGATCCTTGAAGCTACAGGAATTGGACAGTGGACATAGAAAAAGAATAAAGTAAATCCAAATAAGTAGAAGGACAAACTTATTAAAGAGAAAAGCCAAAACAGAGAGGAAAAGCCATAAATTTAACAAATAAAGCCAAATGATGCTCTTTGGAAAGGTTATTGAAATATGCAATATTTGGCTAATATGATAGAAATATGATTAGCTATAAAGCAGAGGGAAGATTTTTTAATTGCAAAAGAATACTATGCCAACTTTATACCTATGTATTTGAAAATTTAGAGGCATATTTCTTTTAAGATCCTAGGTTCTAATTAATGTTAGGAAATGGATTCCAGCAGTACATGAAAAATATAAGTCCCCATGATCAAGCATAGTTTATCACCATAAAGCAGATTTATAAACATAAAATAATAGGTGGGATGAGTAGAGAAATGTTTATATCCAATATCAAAATGTATTCCAAAGCTTCAGTCATTTAAAAAATCTGATAACTGTGGCAGTAGTACATTGATATGTTATTGAACCAAAAGAGGACCCATGAATATATGGGAAGTAAAATATGGGATAAATAAAGTACAGGCTATCCTTGCTTGTGGAACTACAAAAATGACCTACATAAGCTGAAACTGTGCAAAGTGATTATAAGTATCAATCAGAATAATATGATTGTTTCATGTCCTTAAAATTTTTCTGAGAAACATTAGAAACTCTCCTCCTGTTGGATAAAAAGGTATAAATAAATGAAAAAAATAGTAAACCATATATTTAATTAATGTACCCTAATTTAAAATATTAGAAATATTGAGAACTAACATTTTTATTTTTCCATTGTAAAAAAAACTTTTTGAGACTTCTAGTTTCTGGTCTAAGGTGCTTGGAAGTGACCACTGCATCCTAAGAAGAAATAGGAAGCTGAGCAAATTGAAAAATCAACAACCCTTAGTAGATTCATTAGAAAAGTGAGGTACAGGTCAAACCACTATCCCCCAAATTGGAAAGGCAGACAGGTTACTTAAGAGAGTAACAGCTTCCCAAAGCAGAAACCCAGGAGCAGAAATCTCTGTGAAAACCAGTAGTGAAATGGGAAAACCTGAACTGCAATTGAATTGCTGCAGGCTCAGGGTGAACAAGTGTGTGAGAATGGAGGCCTCCACACTCTTGTAAGTTTCGCCTCCAGGAGAGCGACCAGGTTGTCACCGTGAAGATCGGAGAAAAATTCCACTGTGCTTCTGCAGGTGGAGGGGGAAGTGGCCATTTTGAAAAACACCAGAGCATTCCATTTTGCCTAACAAGACGTGCCCTCGGAGAAACTATTTCACCAGAACCTAACCTATTGAGGTTGTATCAAAGCCTAAACGACCTGGCAAAAGAGAAACATCCAATTGCAGTTGCCTCCAGTCATCCTGTCCCGCCTAAGGTGGAGGAAAAACCTGAGATTCAGGTGTGAAGTTAATAGCTGAAGGGCACAGACTTACCACAAGGCTGAGACCTAATCACAGGAATACAGAACTCTTCCCCTTCCCCCACTCCGTACCACCACCTCAGTAAAGGCCGTTCATTTCCCCCACGACATCAAAGCTGTGTATCAAAGCAAAAAAAATGCAAGTCATACTAAAGGGCAAAGGACACAGTTTGAAGACACAGAGCAAGCATCAGAATCAGAAACAGAAATGGCAGGAATGTTGGAATTACCAGAGCAGAAATTTTAAAACAACTATGATTAATATGCTAGAGCCTCTAATGGAAAAAGTAAACAGCATATAGGAACAGATCAATAATGTTAGTAGAGAGAAAGAAATTCTTTTTATTTTATTTTATTTTAAATTTCAGAGTATTAGGGGGTACAAATGCTTTGGTTACATAAATTGCCTTTGCACCACTGAAGTCACAGCTACAAGCGTGTCCATCCCCCAGACAGCACCCACTGCACTCCTTAGGTGTGCGTTTACCCATCCCCTGCCCCCCCCACCTGCCTGACACCCGATGAATGTTACTTCCATGTGTTCGCAAAGAGAGAGAGAGAGAATCCTAAGAAAATTAAGAAAGATATGACAGGTTGGCCTGGTGGCTCATGCCTGCAATCCTAGCACTCTGGGAGGCCAAGGTGGGAGGATCGCAAGAGCTCAGGAGTTCAAGACCAGCCAGAGCAATAGCCAGAGCCTGTCTCTGGTAAAAACAGAAAAATTACTCAGGCCTAGTGGTGCACCTGTAGTCCCAGCTACTTGGGAGGCTGAGGCAGGAGAATCGCTTGAGTCAAGGAGTTTGAGGATGCAGCAAGCTACAATGACACTATAGTCTGGGCAATAGAATGACACTCTGTCTCAAAATAAATAAATAAACAAACAAATAAATAAATGAAATAAAAAAAGAAAGATATGACAGAGATCAAAAACATTGCAACAGAAATGAAGATTGTATTCGATGGGTTTGTTGGTAGATTGGATGTGGCTGAGGGAAAAAAAAATCTCTGAGCTTGAGGATCTGAAAATAGAAACTGTGAAAACCAAAAAGCAAAGAGAAAAATTACTGAAGAAACTAAACAGAATATCCAAGAACTCTGGGACGTTACAAAAATGTATAATTTACATGTCATGGGAATAACAAAAGGAGAAGAAAGATAGAAAGGAATATAAGTAATATGTGAAGGAATGATGACTGAGAATTTCCTCAAATTAATGTCAGACACCAAACCACAGATTCAGGGAACTCAGAGAACATCAGGCAAGATAAATGAAAAAATAAATAAATAAAATAAATAAATACACCTAGGCATATGAGATTTAAACTGTAGAAAATAAACATTTTTTTTAAAAAATCATGAAATAAGCCAGATGAGAAAACATCTTACCTTCAGAGGAACAAACATAAGAATTACATCTGACTTCTCAGAAACGATGCAAGCAAGAAGAGTGAAATAAAATATTTAAAGTGTTAAGGAATAAAACACCAACCTAGAATTCTGTATTTTATATTATCAAATTATGCTTCAGAAGTGAAAGAAAGACTTTCTCAGAAAAACAAACATTGAGGGAAACTGTTTCCAGGAGACCTGCCTTTCAAGAAATGTTTATGAAGATCTTCAGAGAAAAAGAAATTCATGTATGTCAAAAATTTGGATCTACATAAAGAAAGGAAGAACTTTAGAGAAGGAATAAGTGAAGGAAAATCTTTTATATTCCTTATTTTTAGTTGATCTAATAGAGAACAGTGTGTTCAAAATAATAATAGCAATTATACATAAACACACACTCTTATGAAAACTTATGTGTAAGGGAAATGAATGACAGAAATGAAACAAGACACAGATTGAGGGATTAGGAATTTTTTTTTATTGTGTGGTATTTGCACTACCTATGAAGGGGCATAGTGTTATTTCAGTATGGACTTGTATGAGTTGTACATGTGTACTGCAAGCTTTAGAGCAACCACTAAAAAAAAAATTGTAAAAAAAAAGTAGGGATAAAATTTATTTTCTAAGAAAGGACAGAAGTAAAATCATATAAAATGCTCCACCAAATCCACAAAAGACAGAAAAAGAGTGGAAGACAAAAATGGGAACAAAGATCAATGGCAATAAATAGAAAGCAGTAACAAATATGATAAATATTAATCTAACTGTATCAAGAATCATTTTAAAATTCAATGATCTAAAGAGACAAAATAAAAACAGATTGTTAGAGAGAATCAAAGCATAAGACTGAATTATAAGAAACCAGCCTTAAATATAAAGACATATGTAAATTAAAAGTAAAAAGATGGAGAAAGATATACTATGCTAGCACTAATAAAAAATGTGGGAGTAGCCATATTAATTTTAGATAGAGCAGACTTCAGAGCAAGGAAAATTATCAGTGAAAAAGACAGACATTACATAATGATGCAGGGATAAATTCTCCAGAAAGTCATATCAATCCTTAATATGTATGCACCTAACAACAATGCATCAACATGTATGAGGCAAAAACTGATAGAACTGCCAAGAGAAATAGTTGAATCTACTATTATAGTTGTAGACTTCAACACTGTAACAGAAAGATTCAGAAGACAGAAAATCAGTAAGGACGTAGCTGTACTCCATAGCATCATCAATCAACTGTATATAATTGACAATTATAAACCACTTAATTAATTCATCAATAGCATAGTATACATTCTTTTCAAGATCACATGGGATATACATCAAGATAGACTATTCTGGGACATAAAAATATCTTAACAAATTTAAAACAATAGAAATTATTAAAATATATTAACATTTGTAGGATTAGTGAAGTCAGTTCTTAGAGGAAAATTTGTAGCATTTTCCAACCTTAGAAAAGAAGAAAGTTCTAAAATCAATAATCTAAAACTCCACCTTGTAAAATGAGAAGAAGAAAGTCAAATTAAATCCTAACTAAGCACAAGAAAGAAATAGTAAAATATGAGAAGAAATGCATGAAATTGAAAATAGGAACTCAATAGAGCGAATTAACAAACCAAAAACTGATTCTTTAAAAAAAAAACTAATAAAATTGATAAGTCTCTAGCCAGGCTAATGAAAAAAAAAAAGAGAGAGAGAGAGAGAAAGAGAGAGATGCCATAAAGTACTAATATCAGAAAAAAGAAGAAGGGACATCACTATAGGTCCCACGGATAATAAGAAATATTATAGACAATTTTATTACCACAAATTTAATAACCTAGATAAAATGGACTGATTTCTTGAAAGAAAAAATCTGCCAAAACTCACATAAGAAAAAGAGACAATCTGAATAGGCCCATATCTATTAAGGAAATAGAATAAATAATTAATTACTTTCTAGAATAGAAAGCACCTGTCCCAACTGTGTTCACTAGCAAATTTTACCAAACATTTAAGTAAGAAATTATTCCAATTCTGTACAATCTTTTTAGAACATAAAAAGTGGAATACTTTGCAACTTATTCTATAAAAGCAGAATTACCCTAATATCAAAACCAGAGACATTACAAGAAAAGGAAACTACAGACCAAACTATATTTCATGAATATAGATGAAAATATCCTCCACAAATATTAGCAAATAGAATCCAACAAAGTATAAAAGAAATTATATACAAAGATCAAGTGGGATTTATCCCAGGCATGCAAGTCTGGGTCAACATTTGAAAATCAGTTACTGTAATATATTACATCCTCAGATCAAAGAAGAAAAATTGTGTGATTATGTCAGTAGATGCCAAAGAAGCATTTGACAAAATCCAATGTGCATTCATGATAAAAGCTGTCAGCAAACTAGGAATACAGGGAAACATACTCACCTTGATAAAGAACATCAACAGAAAGCCTACAGCTAACATCATACTAAATAGTGAGAAACTAGAAGCTTTCCTGCCAAGATCAGAGACAAGGCAAGGATGTTCCCTTTCAATACCCATTTCAACATAGTACTGGAAATTTGAGCTAATGCAAAAAGATAATAAAGGAAATAAAATGTGTAAAGATTGTGAAGGAAGAAATAAAACGTCTTTATTTATAGATGACATGCTCGTCTATGCTGAAAATCTTTAAGAATCTTAAAAAAAAAATTCCTGGAGTTCAAACATGGAGGTGCATATCTGTATCCCAGCTACTTGGGAATCTGAGGCAGGAGGATTGCTGAGGCCAGATGTTTCAAGTAGTGGTCGGACTAGCCAGAACTTGGGTTTTAGTGGGGGGAGGATTTCCTTCTAAGTATGCTGGTCCAAATGCTCCCTCCATGGGCACTGGCAGAATTCTACCCTGTGCTGAGTTCCCTTGTGCCAAGGTGGCATTGAGTTTCAGTGCAAAGTCCCACAGTCACTTCACTGTCCCTCCCCTGGGCATGCAGATTCTCTCTCCACTCGAAGAACTGGTGCAGAACTGCTGGGGATGGGGGAGGGGTGGTGTAGACAATACAAGACTGTCTTTTCTGCCCTCTTCAGTGCCTCTTTCCTTGATATGATGTTACAACCAGGTAGTATGATCACTCACCGGATTTTTGGTTCTTCTGAAGATGCTTGCTTGCATGGGTAGTTGTTGAATTTGGTGTTCATGCAGAGGGATGATCACTGGAGGTTTCTATTAGGCCATCTTGCTCTGCCCTGTCTGCCTAGTTATTCTTTTTAATTTCTCTTTTGGTTATTTTTACAACTTTAAAAACCATTACTTTTATAGTGTAATGCTAATAACATTTGTTTTATGCTTTGTAAATATGATTAATTATTCCATATATCATACATGTGTCATCCTAAATATTGATGCCAAGAAAATTTATAATATTTTAATATAAATATTATTTATTTCCAAGACCATTATCATAAACACAGAGAAGGAATTTAGTTCCACTTGTTCTAGAGTCCTGTTTAAGTCCAGTGTTTCTTTGTTGATCTTCTGCCCCAATGATCTGTGCAGTTCTGTCAGTGGAGTATTGAAGTCTCCAACAATTATGGTGTTGCTGTTTATTTCTTTGCTTAGAGGTAGTAGCGTTTTATTTATGAATCTGGGAGCTCCTGTGTTAAGTGCATATATATTTAGGATTGTTATATCTTCTTGCTGAATTGCTCTCTTTATCATTATATAATGACCTATTTGCATTTTTTAACCATTGTTAATTTAAAGTCTATTTTATAGCTATTCCTGCTCACTTTTGGTTTCTATTTGTATAGGATATTTTTTCCCATCCCTTTACCTTGAGTCTGTGAGTATCCTTGTGAGTTAGACTGGGCTTTTTGGAGAGGGAAGAAACTTGAGGAGTGTATTTTCATCCATTGAACCAGTCTATATCTTTTAAAAGGAGCATTAAGACCATTTGCATTCAATGCTAGCATTGATATATGAGATACTGTTCTGTTCATCATGTTCACCTAGTTGCTTTGTTTCCTCCTTTGTTACTGTCTTCTAAGAGTTGTGAGCTTTAAATTTCAGGTTTTTTTATGTTGTTGGAAATTGATTTTTTTTCCCATGTATGGAGCACTTTTAAGCATTTCCTGTAGGGCATGTCTAGTGGTGACAAATTCCCTTAGTGTTTGCTCGTCTGGGAAAAAATTTATTTCTCCTTCATACATGAAACTTAGTGTTTCAGGATACAAAATTCTTGGCTAACCATTATTCTGTTTAAGAAGACTAAAAGTGGGACCCCAATCCCTTCTGGCTTGAAAGTCTCAGCTGAGATGTCTGCTGTTAGTCTGATGGGTTTTCCTTTGTAAGTAATTTATTGCTTTCATGTTGAAGTTTGTAGGATTTTCTCCTTCCCTTTGACTTTGGTCAGGCTGACTGTTAGGTCCAGCGGTGAGAGGGAGACACACAAAGCCTCAAGTGTAGCAAAATGCTGTTTATTTGAGCATCTGGGTGCAGATGGATGGAGGCTGAAAAGAGTGTCCATGCCAGGAAGGGGAGAGCAGTGGGTTTGCATGGAAGTTTGGGGAGGGTGAATTTTTTTCTGAACAGTAACGGGTTCCTGCCAGTGTCACCGCAACCATCTGTGGTCAGACTTAGATATACAGCCTCTGGACTCTCCAGACTGCTGTGGCTATTTTTTCACAGGTCTTATGATCACTATCTAAGTTTTCCATTAACTGCATTCTGTCGTATACATACTTTCCGGGTTCCCACCCTGAGCAGGCCTAACTCTGAGGACTATATGTCTTGGTGATGTCCTATTCATTATGAGTCTTCCAGGGGTTCGATGACTGTCTTGTATCTGGATAACTAAACCTCTAGCAATACCAGGAAGTTCTCCTCTATTATTCTCTCAAATAGGTTTTTTCATGCTTAATTGCTTTTTCTTCTACCTCAGGATACTGTAATTCTTATATTAGTTTGGTTTGCATAATCCCATATTTCTCTCAGTGATTATTCATTCTTCTTTGTTCTTTTTTTCTGTATTTTTTACTGACTGTGTTACTTCAAAATCCTTGTCTTCAAGCCCTGAAATTCTTTCTTCTGTTTGGTCTAGCCTGTTGTTAAAGCTTTTCTGATGTATTTTGCAATTCCCTAAGTGACTCTTTTGTTTCTCTTAGTTCTGTTATCTCTTTTTTAATGTTATCTATCTCTTTAGTGAATTTTTCTTTCATGTCTTGAATCATGTTTTTGGTTTCTTTGATGTGGTTTTCTATCATCTTCTCAATTCCATTCATCTTACTTGCCATCCATAATCTGAATTCCATATCTGTCATTTCAGCAATTTCCTTTTGATTGGAGCTCATTACTGGAGAGCTACTGTGATCCTTAGGGGGTGGTGAGACAGCCTGGTTTTTCATGGTACTGGAGTTTTTATGCTGATGCCTTCTCATCTGGGGCCGCTTCTCTTGGCTCAGAACAGATAGCAGATATAGTACACCTATTCTCCTCTACTGGGACCTCTGTTTAGTGAAGGTAGGGACGGGTCCTTAGATGGCATGCTTGGGTCCTACTCTGGAAGCTTGACTAGGCAGGAGAGGGGCGGATGCACTGTGAGCCTTTAATGCTGATGCATTGCCCAAGTTCCCCTGTGTTTGTCACTGGGCTGCTGTGGCAGGGCCAGCCCCTGGTGCTAGGTGCACACTCAAGGTGGACTTGGCCAGCAGCATGGGGTGTGGGGGGATGGAAGATGTCTGCTGGGAACAGTGGGCATGTGTGCAAGCCTGGGCAGCTGAGGTGTCACACGGGTGGGCTGGGTGAGGTCTGTGCAGGGTATGACACAGGGTGTGGCAGGTGCTCAGGGGGTAGTGTCCCACAAACCCATATTGCATGGGGCAGAGTGGCCCCCAGTGTGGAGTGGGCCAGCAGGTTACAGCTCACATGTGGGCTGGAGCAGGACCTCCAGACAGAGCAGACCCATGGGGCAAGGTGCCTACTCAGGATGAAGCAGGTCCGTGTTGTGGGGTGCTCACAGGCGTGAGCTGGGGCACATGGGTGGGGCAAGGCATGCACAGGGCATGGTGCCCAGGGTGCAGGATGGTACAGGTCTGTGGCATGCAGATTTCCCAGATCCAAAGGCCATGGTTGCACTGGCTTTTGTCCTGCTTGGGACCTTTCAGGCAGTGGTAGCAGCGGCAACAGTCCAGCTGCCCCAGCAGTAAGCACCAAGATCTACAGGATGTCCTCCACCTGGGTCCCATAGGAAGTGTGGTTGAGCAGGATCAACCAGGCCACAGCAGTGGGTGCTGGGCCCTTAGTCTCCTGCTCTGCCCAGGGCCTGCAATGGCAGCGGGTGGGGAGGTTAGTGGTGCACGTTGCCTGCCCACGAGGTGCACTGGGATTCCCTGCTTGGCAGGGGCAAGGGAGAGGCTGCGGTCACAGATCTGACCCCCTGGCAAAAGTAGCTTTCTGGGGTTGAGATGTTACAATGTGCCAGCTGCAGCATCCAGAGCTCACGAGCAGGCCGTCCCTGCTTTCCAGAGCAGTGCAGCTGCACAGCCTCCAGTCAGGTCTCCTTATCAGTCGGAGGCCTGCTGCAGGGGAGGGGTCCTTGTGCCACTCTGGTTGCAGTATCCTCAGGGGAAGCGTGGAGCCTGGGCTGTTCTCTTCTGTACCTTTCCCATGTGTGGGTGGCGCCTTCCCTAATTACCTGCGGTCCTGCTGAGCAGCTCATCCCACTTCTGTCTCCTTCACTTCACTCCCACCTCCTCTCCGTGGATTCCCAGGGCTCTCGCTCAGACGACTGATGCAAAGGTGGGCATCTCTGCACCACTTTCAATCCAGCAGCCTTGTGTAGGCTGCTTCTAGTCTGCCATCTTGCTTGCTCTGCCTTCCCATATCAGCATATAAAAATCTACCACTTTTTAAAAAGATAGCAATATAAAATCTCTTTCTATGAATGTATCCTATTGTTGGATGTTTGGATTGTTTTCAGTTTTCACTATTACAAACAAACCTCCCAAGAACGTCTTAGTTCATGCTCATTGGTCACATGTGCATTTTTCTCTAGGATAAGTTGGTAGCAATGACAATGTGAAAACTGTAGGCACATTGAAAATTGTGATCATGCTTGGCATATTGCTTCCCATCTACACAAAAAAGGCTTTAAAATGAGAATGAGAATGCTTGTTTCTTTGTAGCACTTTCAACATTTGCAATCATTAATAGTCTTATTCTTTGCCAAGCTGATGGGCAAAAAATTGATATCTGGTTGTTTGCATGCACTTCTTTTATTATTAATAAGGCTTATCATCTTTTTGTTGACATTTTGCCATCTGTTGACATTTTTAATTCTTCTGAAAATTGCTTGTTTATAGCCTTTGCTCTTTTAACTATTGAGATATTGGCCTCTTAAAGACTTGTAGGAGATCTATATAGTTTGGATAATAATTCTTTATCTAGTACATTGTGTATTATGTTCCTCCAATGTGTTGCTTGTCTTTCAATTTTATTTGTGGTGTCCTTTGTCATACAGAATTTTAAATTCCTATATAGCCAAATCTGTCAGTCTAGTATAGGATATTTCAACTGGCATCTCAAACACAACGTAAAATTGCATTTCCCATGATTTCTCCAATTACTTTCTCCTCTTGATCATTTGAGATTTGAGTTTTGTTTTTTTGTTATAAGGGTGGTTGACAAACTTCATGGCTAATGATTTTGTAATTTTTTTTTAAAAGCGAGAGAAAAGTTCAAAGAGATCTTTTAAATGCAATTATCATGCTCTTCCCCTTAGCAGGGGAAAACAATAGATTTTGAAGATTGTGTCTTTGCAAGTTCTGCACTGAAACATCATTACAAATCACTCCATGTATTGCCTGGGGATAGGTTTCTCCACACTGACGTTGTCAAACTTTATTTAGTTCTCTTCAGTTCACTAATCTCCAAACCAGACGTCTTTTCAGCCCACAGAGACCCCACTTTTTATTGTGACCACAGTAAGAGTAGGAACCATGTGGAAGGAATGGTGCAATCTTTTGCATGAATTCCCGGGGCAGGTGTTCCCTCTCTGTGGTGAAATGGTTCCTAAATTCCACCTGTACTGGGGGGGTGGGGAGTTGGGAAGAAAACTTAGGGGAAATGATCAGTTTGGAAAATGGGATTTCTTTTGTGCTTTCTTGGGCTTCCTCTGCACGCTTCCTCCCCCTCCTGACCCTCCCGTTGGTCCTGTCAAGGAAGGGAGAACGTGGCTTCACATTCATGCTTTGCCCTCTCCCTTGGGTCCCGTGGCTGTCCTTTGGGGACCTCAAAGCAAGTTCCCATTGCAGAGCACTTGGCAACATGGAACCGGGACTGACTCAAACCCATGAACTTCCCTTCCTGAAACTTTAGGGTGCCATGGAGTCCTCCAGTTGATTTTATTAATTTGGTGTCACATTGTAAATCAAACAGCTGCAGAGTGGCTGGGACATCTGTTTGGTTCTGTTATTCTCTTTACGCCAAAAGGAAACTAACTCTAAGGTCAGTAAAAGGTGCACATTGCCAGTAAGTGGCTATATTATTCTTCTCAGGCATAGACCAAAAATATAAGAATTTTTTACTTCCAAAAAAAAAAAAAAAAGAAAGAAAAAAACAACAACTAAAAACCTTGTGTATGTGTTCTCTCTCTCTCTCTCTCTCTCTCTCACACACACACACACTCTTTCTCTTATCGTAGCTTCATGGAACTCTGCCTAAAGGAAAAGGCAGTAGGAAAACAAATGAATAAGTAGTGTCCTCGAGTTTATTGAGATCTCTATTCCTCTTTACTGGTTTAAAGATGTTGGGATAGTGATAGAAAAGATCTAGAGGGTGCAAGATAAAAACTGTTATCCATAACTGCTAGGTTGGACACAGGAAGTCATTTTCTTTAACAAGATTTTTTCTATTTCCCTTTCTCGTAGATTATTGAGTTAGGGTAGGCTGTGCTGGGAAAACAAACACACTCCCCCATTCCTTACCCGCCCCCCACATTTTAGTGACTTAACATCGCAAAGGTTTATTTCTGGCTCAGGTAGGCCTGGCTGGGGGCCGGTGACCCTCCTGGGCAATAGACCTCCATGCTGGGCGGAGGGGAACAGAGAGTTGCACACGGCTCTTCAGCTTTGTTCTGTAAGTGGCACATGTTACTTCTGCTTACTTCCCTTTGGCCAGAACTGGCCACGTGGCCCTACCCACTGCGAGGGGATTTGGAAACATGCAAGAACATCTTTGAGAAGTAGTGAAAGTCTCTGACACCCCAAGCTATATTTGAAGCAGAGATAATAAAGGTAGTAATTCCTCCTTGTTACTTACTTCTTAACTTTTGACTTGGCAACTATTCCCTTCCCACTTTCCCCTTTCTTTTCACTTCTACTACCAATATCCGTAAGAATATACTAAAATCGAATCTTATATAAGAGATAAAAAGCCAATATGACTTAAAAGGTGTGTATACAGAAGAATTATCTGTGGACTATCTATAGCGCTATAGAAATAAAATTATTCTAACTCCAAATATAGAGTTCTTAAGTGAAAGGTTCCTACCCAAGTTGATTCCCAGCCCCGAAAGCGTTTCTAGAGCAGACTGCTTGAACAGCAGCTTGGCACGCATCACAGTTCTCCCTCCTGAGCCACATGGGAAATCATCTGGGACACTAGTTAAACATACAGATTCCTGGTCTCTATCCTAAATCTACTTTCATCAGAATTGCATCAGGTAGGACTCATTTTGAAAGAGCACCACAGATGATTCCAATAAACACTGAAATTTGAGAAAGGCTAACTTGTATTCATTTTCCCAGGAGCATTTACATATTTCAAAAGGAAAGCTGAAAGAAGGAAATATTCCATATGAATGAATGATTTACTAAAAGCTGAAATTCAAACACCGGTGGGGCAGTAGTCTTTAGTGAAGCCCTTCCTGTACTGGGTCATACTCAATACGTCTGCTTACTCAGCTATTGGGCTCTGTGAAGTTGGCATGTACTCTCTCTATATACATATTTTTGGTATTGTTTTGTTGGTCTTTTAAAAGTCTTTTTCAGGTATTCTGTAGTATTTTGTTGCATCTGTTGGGTTTCCCTCATAGGGGATATTTTCCTATTATGGCTTTTCATTTTTGGTTGTGACCTCATCTTCAGCGGTTGTTGTTGGGGTGTGTGTGTGTGTGTGTGTGTGTCTGTCTCAGATCTCTGGAATGTGAAAGCATCCATACAGAATAGTTCTTGCTTGGTTTTACCAGGTGTCCAATGGATTTCATTTGCTTAGGACCATTCTGGGGTTGGCATCATGGCACCATGCAGAGAATTCCCAATTAGCGCTTGGTACAGGCACACAACTTTTAGTTTTGTCCATCCAATGCCATGGGCAGAAATATACTTCCTCGCCACTTGGTCGATCCACTAGAGTGTTTTTTCCTAGTCTTCTCTTCTCCAAGTAAATAGCCCCTCCACGGTCTGGCTCAGTCTGTGTAGTTTATCAATGTGTTCATCAGAATTTCCAGATCTGATCTTATATCCCCAAACCTCTTCCTCCAAAAGCCATGGTATCATCTCTAAGATCTAACTCTGTAACTTTTCATTTCTCCTTTTATTTCTTGGCACCTGAGGATATTGAAGTATTTATTTTGTGTTCAGCTTAGAATGTTTTTTAAAATGGTTGTATTTCATCCATGATGTGTGTGGAGCCAGGCTAGGGGAGAGGCTCACACTCCACAGCTTTTCAGTCTGCTGTTTCCCCTCAAGTTTTACAAGCGTTTTTAGGAGGTGTGTTGCTTTGCACTCAGTTGTATTCATTTGTTCTGTGCCACCCCTGCTGTTTTGTTTGGTGAATTCCCTTTGCTCTGGAGCAATATTTGATGTTAAAAAGTCCCATTTCCAGCAGAAAACAGACCATTAATCACACTTTCCCATGGAACCGAGTTCATTTTCCTCACGTAGTTCTTCTCATCACATTGTATCATGGTCAGTTCCAGACAGCTTTGCCTTCTGCACCATGGGCATCTGGAGCCAGCAATCAGATCCCATTAATCCTTTCATCTCTAGCGCTGGCACGGCGCCTAACACAGAGGATCAGACAGAAAATGTTTGCTATTTGTTGTTCAGCAGGAAGCCTTGCCGATGATGATGATGATGATGATGATGATGGTGGTGGGGGTGCTACCACACTAAGGAGGGCCTCACAGAATTCTGGCTCTGGTATGGATGGCTAGAATGTCCTTCTTGGCTTATTGGATTTTTAAGTGCTATTAATGGCTGTTAGCTAGCTTGTGTAGATTAACACCTGCTCCCTGCCTGGATGCACATACAGCCATTAGTTGCAGAGAACCAGCCTCCCCGAGGGATTGAAAACACACTCAAATTCAGGAAAGGGCTTGTCTCCTATTTCTCAGTGATGGCCTTGGGTCCCCAAGTACATGCTCAGAGGCCATCTGCTGTAAGCTCTGCATGCCCGGCTTCCTCTCTCCCTCCCTCTCTTCTTCCCCACCTCCCTCTCTCTCTCTTTCTTCTCTTTTGCCACTACAGGTGAGGTGCTTAACTGAGAGAACCCATAGTAATTTATCAATAAGTACTTGTCGAGCTGAATGAATTATCTCAATTATCCTTGAAAGGACAAAAATATTATCTAGTTTACTTCCTCATACAGAGGCATCCTCTAATGTATAAACTAATGATAATGGTTACTATTGACTAAACACATTATTACATACTGGGTACTTGTTGCTAAGCATTTTACACCTATGGAATCATCTCACCTCATAAACAACCTATGAGAGGGAGGATATTACACATATGCTGAACAGCACTCACCTGAGGCAGAGAGTAATTCACTCCAGATCCATACCCTATCAATGGCGGAGCTGAGCTCTGAGCCCAGACTGTCTGGCTATAAAGACTGTCCTCAAAGTGTTGTACCATACTTCACACAGCACTCATCAGCTGAACAAACACTCCAGATTGGAGTGTCCGCCAGGCCCACCCACAGTTGGAATCCTTATTTTTGATTCAACAATGATACAGAGAGCTAGAAAGTGCTGGGCTCCCTCTTTCTTCCAGCCTGGCAGATTCAGGAAAGAGATGGGGGAATCGAAGTAATGTTTTCTACGGCAAGTCTGAGTCTGAAAGCTTGGATCAGTATCAAGGAATTGTCATCTAAATATCTTGTTCTCCTCTCCTGGTTTCTAGATGATGAGGGTAATAGTTAAAGAGTGTCATGATAGCAATATTAAAAATATTAATATTAATATTAGATAAGGTAATAGTCTCAAGAAGAGAATACTCAAATTAAGTTTCTTTAAGAATCCAAAATCAGTTTTGAGAGACAAGCAAGTCTCTCACAGTTAAAAAGGAGAGAAAGAGATAGAGGGAGAGAAAGAAAATGCTAACCTTAATGCATGTCCTGAAGAAGCTGCCAGTCTCTGTGTGGGCAACGTCTGGCACCCTGAGAGAGGAAGTTTGGCTGAGGCGGGACTCTCAGCAAGAGAGGATGCTTACCCTCTCTGTCTGCTCTGCGGACAAGGATCTAGAATATACTTACATGTGTGTGTTTGCGTGTAGGGTCCACTGGACCAGATATCTATTCATTATAGTATCTGGTGACTCTATGTTAATAAAGAAGATTAAGTAGAGGACTTGGGGCACCTCCAGGAAATTTCTTTGTGAAAAAGCTAACATGCATTCTTTGTCCCTTCTTCTGGCTTATCTCCTTCCTGTTGGCTGGAATTTAAATGATGATGGGAGACTCTGCAGCTACCTTGGACCATGAGGTAAACCATGTGTAGCAAAGTGACAGAAAGAGCCTGGAACCTTGTCCTCATGGAATGCAATACAGGTCCTCAACTACTTTTGTTTAGACAGGAAAAAACATACTACTTTTAGCTAATTTAAGCAATTGTTCATTTGGATTATATACCATTTGCAGCTAAACCTAATTGTAGTTGATCCATCCTATACCAAGTGACTCCCAATGGACTTAGATGACATAAGGTGGAGAGAAAGAAAGCCTACTTAGCAATTCAATGGTTTTGTGGCTAGCAGACCAGACCAGAGAAACCCTGTCTGAGCAATCATGGGGGTGTTCACTCTGCATGGACGCTCTCCCCACATCTTTTGCCTATCTCACTCTGCCTCATTGCCACAGAGGAAGAGGGGAAGACTTTGCCATTTCTCTACAGGGCTTCCATCTCTCATCATCCCTTTTTGCCAGGTGCCTTTGCTGTTTTGATCTGAGAATGCTGGGATCCTGGCTGTTCCATCTCATGCTGTGTAAGATAAGACTCTGGTGAGGCCTGTCCTTTGTATTACAGCAGGGTGCTGGGAGGATCCTGGTGATGTTGGCAAGACAGACTCTGTTTCTTTTTCCCCAGAGGCAGAGTTGTCGTGGATGAAGATAATGAGGAAGGTGAGGGCAAGATGGATGCTCTGGAACAGGAGTCCCCCTTGCTTTTGGAAAACAAACAGGTGTCTCTTCTAGACAAGCCAGCTCTGCTAAGTGTATCTGGGATAGAAATGAAGAAAGCTCCTAAGAGTGAATGGAATTAAACCCCACAGACGTGTTAAGAACAGCAAAATTGCACGGTGCGATGAGATGGCAGTTACACTGAAGGATTTGCAGTTGCTCCTGCTGATAGTGAGGGATCTTATCACTACCCCTCCAGGCCAGGATGGAGCCTCTTCCTCCTCATGGATGTGATGGTATCTCTTGTGACTTGGCTCCCAAACAACTCCTGCCTAGAAGTTGATAATGCACTTGGAAAAATATTTCTAATTTTTGAATAAAGACAACACATCATGAGAGTCTTGAAATGGTTTACTAACTTGGGCAACTTTTTACTGCTCTGGCCCTGCCATATTTGGTGTACAAGGACTTTATTGAAGGATTGTGCTCAGAGAGAAATTATTGGCAAGTATGTGCTTCATTATATCTTTTAGGGCAGCATAAACAAACAGTGCATACAATTAATACACGTCTTTGGAACTTGGGATATATGAGGAATATCATATATATTAATAGCAATAGTGGCATTGACCATATGCTAGGTAATTTCTAAGCACTTCATGTATGTTAGCTCACCTACTCCAATGATCCCACAAAGCAAATGCTATCCTCATGTCTCATTATACTTAGGCCAATTTTTCAGATGACAAACTGAGGCACAGAGATTAATTGTCACAAGATTGGGGTAGAGTTAGGATAAGATAGAGCTGAGATTTGAACCAGGAAGTGTGGTTCCAGAGTCCAGGCTCTTCACCATTACACGAAACCATCTGTCCACATTGAACGAAGACACACACATATACATAATGTGGAAGAAACCTAAACGTGTCGAGTTATCTAACCATCCTCAGATTCTGGAAAGATCATTCTTTTTAATAGTTATTGACAGCAATTTGTACATGAATTGTGAAGAGTCAAGGATATTAAGAATTATCCTCATTCTTTAAAATTAGAGTTGACACCATCTGTGTGGCTTTGGACAAGTAAATTAGCCTTTCCAAGCCTTGGCTTTCCTATTTGTAAAATTAAAATAAAAATTCTTTCCCTGCAGGGTTGTTAGGGACATCAAGTGAGGGAGAGTATGTATCATACAATGCCTGTGTGAGTTGGGGCTCTTTCAGTGTGTCAGGCGTAAGTCCTGTCCTGGAGTCAGGGGTGCAGTTGACATGGCCCGAAGTGGGGAGGTGGGTTGGGGTTAAAAGGGGATGAGAAGAGCTTCCCTTGATGCAGGATCAGGATGCTCACCCACATGGAGATAAGGGTAAGTGGGTACCAGAAACAACTGTCTACCTCAGTGGCCGGCCCATCTGAGGAACTCAATAAATGCAAGATCTGGGCCTGTTCTGGTATTCCAATTCATGGAATGCTAATCCGACACATCTTTCTCGGAACTGTGCAAACTAAAATGGCATCCAATAACGTTGTTTTAACAGGGCAATAGATGTCATCATTAGAATTGCAAGATAGTACATCCTTACCTTGCTTTTTATTCAATGCTTCCTTCCACACCCACTCTGCATTCCCCCAGCGGTCTTAAAAGCCTTCCACATCCTTTCTTCTGATGTGAAGACCAGAGATCACGTAGTGGATAATGTGTCTACCAGATCTTATCAGACAGTCTTCCAGCAAACTATCACTAAAGGCCCAGCATTAGAGAACATGATCCAGTGTAGAATTTGGAGGAAAATTGTTACTGCAAGGAGAAATAAAATCAGAAAGCCAAACTTTTCCCCTTTATCTTTACTGTAACTAGTCAAGTTAATCATGCAGTGTTATTCATCCAACAAATATTTACTAAGTACCTAAAACGTGTCCAGTTCTATGTAGGCCCTGGAACTGCAAGGGACTTGGGAGCTCTTTTTTGTTTGTTTGTTTGTTTATCCCATCCTTATCTCCCTCATGAAAGGAAAAACTGATGTTTGAGCTGAATCCTAACCATGAAGACGTTTTCCACCATCCCTGTCTGTGCTTTTCCAACTGTGCTCTTGAAGTTCCACATTTCCAAGTGGAGGCCCACAGGGTTGGGAAGGAGTGAGTGAGCACATGGCCGTGTTTCTTTTATCTTGGGGTTTCTCATAGGAATATATTTTCAAAGAAAGGGACATGTACGCACACAGATGTTAGAACCAGACGATCAGGTCCAAATTTCAGCTCTGCCACTGAAATTCTAAGTATGTGACCTTGGGCACATTAATTAATCTCTATAGGATATTTTCTCATGGCTTAAAATGAAGATGGTAATAAGCACTTCATAGAAATACTTCATAGAACTTATAGAACATGCTGAGGTTCCAGTGAGGTAATGTATATGAAAAGTATTTGGCATAGTGCCTGGCACATAGTAAGAACTTATTAAAAGTTTATTTTCATCCTCCTCTCTTTTCCTCTCTTCCTTCCTGCCTTCCTCTTTTCCTCCCTTCTAACCTCACTTTGTGGGTAGCTTGTGTTGACTTAGATGTCAACAGAGAGTGATATAAGATGTGGCAGTTGCCATCCCTTCTACCTGTGCTCCTCCCTTCCTGTGAGTCTCTTGTAGGAGTGAGTTCCTGCCAGAGATGCCAGCTGGGAGGGATTGTGACCTCTGAGAGCAGGGCCCCCACTTTGCTCAGCAGTATTACTTGGAATGACCTTGGCTGTCCACCTTAGGAGCTGCGCTCCTGGGAACATCACAACATTGGCTGGAACCAAGGAGCCTGAGGGTGGGGGTGGGGGGCAGAAGGAACGCTTCCTTTTTTAATTCTCTGCAGAGCAAACTCGTTGCAAATACTATCCTGAATGTAAACGGGGGAACTGGTATCTAACACAGTCAGAAACTTTGAGTGGCAATTTACAGGTACATTACTCAAACTGGTTTAAGCGTAGACAAGGAGTAATTGGTTAAGTAGCCAAAAATCCAAGTGGCTTTCAGGAATGGCTGTATTCAGCCACTTAAAGGCTTCAGAATCTGTACCTTTCAACTTCAGCTCTGCTTTCTTAGGTGGGTCCTCCTCTTGTTGCAGTAGGGTAACCACTAACAATTCCAGGAGTTTTTTCTACCAGTTTTGCAAACACAGCCAAAAGAGAGCAACCCTTTCCTGCTGGCTCCGGAAGAATTCCAAGACCGAGTCTCATTAGTCTGACCTGAGTCATGTGTCCATCCCTGAACCAATCCCTGTGGGCAGTGGGATGTGATGGTTCTGATTGGCCAGGCCTCCCTCCTGGAAGGGGAGATCTACCAGGTACAAGGACGTAGTGGTTCCAGAGGTACATTTAGGTGCTGTCACCAGGAGAAGGAATAGTAAGGAGGCAAAAACAACAGGTGTTTACTCCAGGCTCAGTGCTTTTATGCCTTTTCTTATAAAAATATCAAGTCCTTAAAAAGAAAGGCCATGTTTCCAGGTATTCTTGTGCCTAGAAAACAGATGTAAGAATCTTTTTAGGCACATGAAAATTCTAATTATTAACCTATTTTTCCTATCAAACTACACAGTAATAAAAGAATGAGTTGAAGATAAGTTTTTGTTTCATCAGTGCAATTGTTAAGTTCTCTGGATAGTTCTTTTTTGTTTCCAACCCGTAAATGACTTAACTTGGAAAACACCAAAAAGTACTAAGAAGCCACATGTGATTGTTAGTTTTATGCTTCAAGTTGAATAGACCATAGCACCCACACCCAATTATTCAATCAAACACTAATCTAGTGTCCTTGTGAAGGCCTTTTGCAATAGTTAACATCTACAATCAGTTAACTTTAAGTAAAAGAGATTGTTCTCGAACGTGGGTGGGCCTCATCCAATCTGTTGAAAGAGCTTCTAAACTGCAGTTTCACTGAGGAAGGAGAAATTCCACCTTGGCAATGCAGAATCAGTTCCAGCCTGGGAGTTTCCAGCCTTCTGACCTGCTCTGCAGATTCCAGACTTGCCTAATTAGACTCACAATCCCATAAGCCAACCCCTCCCCCCAAACATAGGGTCATGCACCACATGATGGCATTTTGGTCAATGACACACCACATATATGACTGTGCTCCCATAAGATTATATATAGTACTGCATTTTTACTGTACCTTTTCTGTTTACATATGTTTAGATACACAAACACTTAACATTGTGTTACAGCTGCCTACAGTATTCAGTACAGTCACATACTGTACAGGTGTGTAGCCCAGGAACAATAAGCCATATAATACAGCCTAGGTGTGTAGTAGGCTATACCTTCTAGGTTTACGTAAGAGCACGCTACAATATTCCTGCAACAATGAAATCATCTAATGACGCATTTGTCAGAAAGTATTTGTTTTTAGGTGACATAACTGTATACATGTGCGCACATATATGTATGTGTACACATATACACATATGAATTTGTATATATAGTTAAAAATATGTCTCCTACTGGTTCTGTTTCTCTGGTAGAACCCTGATTGATAGACCATGGAATATCAAAATGTAGTCTGTAGTTGAAAATGACACTGATCATGCTGTCAGTGAGATTTTAAGTCAAAGGTGAGGCACAAACCCAATTTCCTTTAGTAAGCAAGTTATTCCATATGATAGTGCCGTAGCCTTCCTAACACATTTCCACAGCAAATGGTACCACTTTTTGTGGGTCCCTGAAAAACAAAGTGTCACTGTAATACTGGAAATAAATTCTTGATAGTACTTGAACTCTAGCACCTTTCGACTGAGGAATTTAAACGACTTCACAGGCATTATCTCATGCATCTACATGTGGTGGTAATGAGGTAGGTGGCAAGTATGATCAGCTCCACTTTATAGACTGAAATTGGGACAGGATGAATGTGACTTGGCCCAAAGCTATGTTGAAACTCACTAAAGAACTAGGAATAAAAAAAGAGTCTTGCAGGTTTTGGGCCAGTGTTCAGCCAATTCAAGGTGTGGTCTCCCTGTCCCCTGTATGAGAATCACCTGGGGTTGTTATAATAAAATGCATATTCCTGGGCCCTACCCTAGAAGTACTGAATCAGAGTACATCTGGCATGGGGACCATAGAGTCTGTCACATTGGCAAACCCCTTGGGTGGGTCTTGGCACATTAAAGTCTGAGAACTACCTCCTTAGGTGTAGTTTTCCACCTTGTCTATACTTTAACTTTAGGCTTCATGGATATATAAATTGAAAAATTTAGGAACTCAATAACTGGTTTTTCTGGGTCAATAAAGAACGAAAAAAAACTGAAAGAAAAAATACTGGTTTACTTTTTTTTTCTCAAGTCAGACTTTTAAATGTTTCTCATTATTTTCAAAGAGCTGTTTAAAGAAAATGAGGCTATGTATGAGTCACTGATGAGTATATTCTAACTACTTCCCGGTCTCTGTTTATTGGTGTCTGTACACTGTTTTCCCTCTCAGCCCTTCACCCTCACCTGAGGGACCTCTTCTGCTGCCTCCCAGAGGGGATCTGGGCCCAAACAAATGCACATGACATTTGCAAGCCAAGGACATTTTTGCTAGAGGAGCCCTGTCTGGAACTGCACAGTGCCTCTTAAGCTGTCTCTAGACCAGGGAATGTCTGACAGGGTGAATGCACCTTGGCAAAAGCATTTGATCCACTGGCCAAACAAACTCCATTGGCAGTGAGACAAACACTGAGCTTATAGCTTTAACATCCTTACCCTTTGCCATTGTTTTCTTCTTTAAAAGTTTGATGAAAGGAGGTTTCTGTACAACAGAAGTTCTTAAAGACAACAAAAGCTTACTTTTCTAGAAAAAGAGGCTAGGCTATATTTGAACATATTATATTCCCCATAGAATCTAGAATATTACTGTGTACACTTTCTGTATTTATCAGAGGCCTTTGTAAAAACAGAGCCCTCAAGATCTACAAGGGAGGAGCGACTGATGTGACCGGTGGCTGGGTTGGCCCTACAAGCTGGAAACCCTCACCACCCATCCCCTGCACTGAACTCGGTCCCCACCCCCAGCCCCCAGTTGACCTGCAAGTAGGATCACAAGGTAAGTGATGAAAAGAGGATGGCTCAAGTGTGGGAAATCCTTGCCACTACCTGCAGAACGCCACTTAGCAGAAAATGGTTCATGAGCCTCTACTACCTGGTGCAAGATTATAAAGGTGGGTTCAGTCTCTGGAATCCCATTTTATACCTCATTCCCCAAAATATGAAAATAGATGATGCAAATAAATTAAAATGAAACCCAAATATATGCTTTCACAAACATTTCAATATGTAAGTTCATACTAAACGGTGCGAAAGATCTGTTGTAATCATGGGAAACTGAAAATGCAACTGCCCATTTGTGTGGAAATGTTTAAATAAATGATGGAATATTCATACAATGAAACTCAATGTAGTTGGTAATGAAATGAGGTATATCTACATGCATGGACATAGATACTATCCAGCATGTTTTTTATTTTTAAAGCAAATTGCAAAAGACTATACAGATGCTCCTTGACTTACTATGAGTTAACATCCAGATAAATTGATCATAAGTTGAAAATATTGTAAGTCAAAAGTGCATCTGGATGTAAGTCGAGAATACTGGATGCATACAACTTCTGCTCCATTGTAAAGTTGGAAAGTCATAAATTGAGCCATCGCAAGTAGGACTGCCTATATGTCTGATTCTGTTTTGTAAAATAATAACAACCAGACATGTTAGCATATGCATATGAAGAAAACCTGGAGAGATATGCACCTAATGTTTAAGAGGTTTGGGACCACAGGAGAGCGTCACTTTCTGCAGTACAAATTTCTGGTATATTTGGATATCCTGTAAAGAACACAATTACTTTCTTAATCAGGGCAAATTTTAAATGTTGAAAAAATGAAATGCTGAAACATTCCTTCTGGGGGATTTTTCTGCATGGGCTAGACTGATTGAGGTGTCACAATACAGTCTAATGAAGTTTGGGCGAAAGGTGCTGTGCTAGTTTGGGTTCTCGGTGAAGCAGGCACTGGGACAGTTAGGAGTGCGGAAGGTTTATGGGCTGTCACACCTGTGGAAGGCAAAGCGCAGAAGCAGGTGCTGCATGGAGGAAGCCCTTGCACCTGCTGCAGGCCCGACCATCCAGCCAGCCCACGGGCACACCGGAGCCCAGATGCCTGTTAGACAAGTCCCATGCTGGGCCCTTGTTCTGAGCCCTATCCCCCCTATCCCACTGTCTTGCACAGTTGTTGTGTTGGGACTGCCCCAGAAGGCCATGACCCTGAGCTGGAAAGCTGAGGAGACCCCTGAAAGAGGTGACAGCTGGAGGCTGTCAGCTCACCAGGCCCCTCCAATCTCCAAGGCAAGTCCTTTCTTGAATGGGCATCTGAGCTGAGCTTTTCCACTCCCAACACAATGCCTTCTTCACTTCTCCATGGACAGACTTAGGCATTTATTGACGGCAAAGATGCTTTGGGTTGAAATCCTCAACTTTCCCTAGGCCACTCTTTCTTCTGTTCACAACACTTGTTTTTTTAATTGTTTTGGTTTTTTTTTCCTTAAAAAAAAAAAAAGGCTGCAGCACCCAGTATCACCAGGTGGTCTCCCATCCAAGTACTAACCAGCCCTGACCCTTGCTTAGCTTCTGAGATCAGACAAGATTGGGCACATTCAGGGTGGTATGGCCACAGACTATTTGTAATACTTTCTAAACAACTCACTTTAGCTGTATTATGAAAATTATGTTTATGAAATGTCTTATTGTATGTGAAAGTTATAAAGTTATAAAAGATAAAGTTATTTTTTAACATAAATAACATAACTGATAGATATATATCAGTTTACTTTTGTGAACTTCTCCAAATGCTTTCTGAGAAGACATTGGAAAATACCAATGGCAAACATTTAAATATATAAACATTTTACTTATATTCACATTTCCTCCTCACAACAGCCCTCTGAGGAAGTGGCTATTATTATCCCTGTTTTATAGACAAGGAAACTATGGCACAGATGAGGAAACCAAGGCACAGAGTGCTTAAGCCACCCTCTCCAAATCACTCAGTAACTGGTGAAGTCAGGATTTGAACCCAGGTAGTCTGACTTCAGAGTCCTTATTTGTAGATAACACAATAAACTGCCCTCTTCAGTGAACCAGGTATGTTCCCCACAAGTTGGGGGTGACATCATGTGCAGAGGGAGAGAAGTACCTGTAGCATTAGGTAAGAACTGTCCATGGAGACAGAGAGCCCAGAGGACACCCAAGGAATGAGCTGGGAGGTCGGGACGAGGCAGACCCTACACAGGCTTGTCACCGAGACCAATGCTCCAACCTCCATTAGCCCTTCATAGAGTCTTCCACTCCCACTGAGTGGAGAGAAACTTGACTTAGCTGCCTCCAAATGGAGCAGCTTCCCCTTGGAATATACAAGGAATATTTCACTGTGGAATTTGGTGAGAAACATCTCTTTCTGTCTGCTCATATATCCTGAGAATCCCTTAAGCTTGCCACAAAATTTGTGAGGTCCTATATTGTATCTACAGCCCTCCCCGTCTCCCTTTGCTATTGTTCTCTGGGTAAATGGATGGATGGGCTGACGAGCTGTCTTGTTCAAAGACTTGCCTTTTGTCTCTACAGTTATTGAATTCCAAACTCTACCCAGAATTCTTTGTTACTCCAATTATGAACAGTGTTCACAAATAGGGTCACTTATCTAGAGAATTATTAAAAATTCAATGTGCATGAAAGCCTCAAAAGTCCTTGAAAGGCAAGTGTTAGGAACAGGGCTGTTTCCATGAAAACGTCCCCTCATCCTCATTGATCACTTGTTCCCCATTTTCTAGTAAACACCTGCTTTGAACAGCATCTTTCTTATTTAATAATTTCAACAAACTTCAGGAAAATGTGTTGTTCATTCTGGTAATTGCAGTTTTCCTGAATCCTGATGTTACACCAACCGTTCCTTTCCTGAGGCAGTCAAACCACACTTTGCTGGAGTAGAAAACATCCTCCTACTCTACCTTTTATAAAAGATTTATAGAGTGAGGGTATCTTTGCTGCAATATTTATTGGGTTCAGAGATGAGTAGATTTGCAGCATCTGATCATGCCCCACATAATAAAATACTTTTCCTTCTCACAATTTAGTCTATCACTTCACTACCTAGCCCATCGCTGCAGAAATAAACTCTCGCATACTTCATTGATTTTGGGTCAATATGTTGGTTCACTGGTCAAATCATCAGGGAGTTACAGATTCATGTTTGGGATCTCATTTTTGATAAGAAAGGAGAGGCAGGGAGGAAGGCATGTCGTAAGCACAGGTCTGAGGTTGATCACATTAGGAAAATAATTTCAGCAGTAAATCTGTGTCATCATCTTTGTGCTTGAATAGCAGCATGTGATACAACCCAAACAACTAATGTATATGGCAAGAGGAAAAAGAAGGAGAAGGAGGAATCATGGGAAAGAAAAATCAAAGATATTTTTTGCCCTAAGAAAAATAATTTCGTAATCACGGAATTTAATTACTATGCTGTAAGCCCTAGTGAAGAACATGCCCTGTTGAACTGGCTCCATATGCTCTCCTACAGACCTGGCAAACAGGAAAAGGTACTCAGAAGAAAAGTTTGGAATGCAAACAGTGAAGACTTTCACATTAGTCTGGAAAACCAAAGAGTGGCCATTTATACCTTATGCCTAACTCTGAAAAACTCTAAGTGCTTTGCAGTTTATTTTTGGAAAGGAAAGTAGGAGAAAGACGAAAGTGGGGCAGAATAACAGGGAGAGAGAAATGGGAAGAAACTGAGATTTTTTTTTCTTTTGGTCCAAAAGATGTTAAAAACAAAGAATGTTGCTTTCAATGAAGAGTGATACCTCGTTTGGGAACCTTGGGATAGTTCTAAGGAGGTGGAAGGCTTCTAATGGCAGAGTATGCTGGTCCCGTTTCACACCCTTTGACAAATATCCTTTTCTCGGACAGAGCAGCTGTTATTCATTTTGAAGAATGCTGACTGTGCTTGCAGACCTGAAGTTCAGGCAACTTTTATATTAACCAGAGCATAGAGGTAATAATATAGGAGAAACTTTCATGCGAAAACCCTGAAATATAAAAATTTAATCTGAATCAAAATCTGAAATACAAAAATTTAAACTAAAAACTAAGCTAGGAAGGATAGTTTATATAGGCTTTAAAATAGACTGTGTTCTCTTAGATTATAAAAATAGTTATTCATTACAGAAGGCATGGAAAAAAGGAAAAGTAGAAGAAGGGAAAAACACTTTTCTACTACCTATACACCATTATTAATATTTGGGGATATTTTATTTTTTTCCATTGGGTATAATTCTTATGTTTGTTTGTTTGTTTTATGTAATATTGGTCATCATATGTGTATTTGTATTTTACATTTTAATCTTTATGCTAATAGTAAAGATTTGTTGACTAAACAACATAACATTAGAATTTTCTGGGTTGTTTTAGACTTTTATAAACACAATTTTCAATGGCTACCTAACAATGTATCATGTGGGTAGGGCATAGGCTGCTTAATTACCTTCAAATTTGAATTCAAGTTGTTGCCAAATTTTCACTATGATTAATAATTTCTAGTAGACCTCCTATGACTATTAGGCTGTGGAGGGTAAAACCAGGTTAATGGAACTACCTTGAAAAAATGTATCTGAATACAGCTAAATTTATTATGGTTTCTGGGCACTATATATCACACAGGTCCTACAGTAGGCTCAAGGTATGTAAAGATCAAAAGGACTGAATATGATATGGTTGTCCTTATATTCAACAGGGTAAATAATATGTAAGCAAAACATGATAATGTTGGGAATCAAGCCAGAAGTGAGGCATGAAAACTGTGCCTAAAATAACTCCTTGGAGAGTCAAGAAAGGTGTCTCCAAGGAGATGACATGTGAGGTGGGTCTTGAAGAATAAGTGGGTATTTGCTCAGCAAAGAAGGAAGTTCTTAGCTATAGTTAGGAAGAGCTGTGAAAGACAAGAAGATGAAGAGCAATTGAAGATTCAAAACCTAGAGAGGAATAAAGATATTTGAAAGAATATAGGGCATCATAAGATAGATCTACATGGAGTGCAACAAACAAACAAAAAAATGATAGTAGTAAGAGAGGGGAGAAATAACTTCCATTGGAACACCCTGGGGTTTCCAAGGCAGAAACATCACTGAGCTGAACCCCTAAGGGTCCATGTTTGATAACTGGTAGCAGATGGAGGAAGGAGATGGAGAGAAGAAAGGGCACCCCAGATGGGCAGGAGAGGCACGAGCAAAGCCGGGAGGGAGGACGTGCAGGCTGTGTTTGGGAAATTAGAAGTGGACTGTGGTTGGAGTTCAGGTGAGGGTGTGCAGAGAGGTAGGGTGGAAGTAGTGCTAGATGTTTGCACCAGAGATTCTTGGAGAGTTTTGAAGCCAGGTAAAGTCTGGGAATGGGAAGCCAAGAAAGATTTTTAAATAGGTAAGTGGTTGATGAGAACAGAATCAATAGATAGATAGGAAGGAAGAGACGGGCAAACCAAGAAGAAAGTTCTTTTGGTGATCTAGACTTGAAGCAATAAATACTTGAACTGAAGTGACCTGCAAATAAAAAGTCAAATCCAAGAGCTATTTCAAAGAAACCATGAGTAGGAACTGGCAACTATTTAGACGTGGTGGTGGAAGATTAAAAAAAAGTCGAAGATGACTTAAAAGTTTTGAGATTTGGGTGGCTTAAATGAACGAAATCATAGTTGGGCAAAAAGTCAGTTTTATAGAAAAGATGAGTTCAGTTTTGGTTGTGTTGAATTTGAGGGCTCATGAGAGACCCATGTTCCATACAGGTCATGGGGAAATTGAAATCTGAATCTTAGAGGATCTTATTAGTGCATTATCAAAACAGCCCCATTAATCTAATTTATGGAACATCAAGTGGGATTAATAAGGAACTCAGCAATTAAAAAGAGTTTCAGAATGGGGGTCTTTACTTATTGAGCTTTTGATTTGCTATCATAAACATCTGTACATGTCAACTAAGAATTAGAGATTTTTTTCAATGAAGAGTGAATTTACTCTCAAGAGTAAATCTGTTTAAAATTCATTGAGTTAGAAATTTATCTGAACCTTTCAATAGTGATTTTACTTCATCGATGTGTATAGGTTGATGCATGTCAACAAATCAAGCCTTAGGGATAATTGTTTAAAAAATCACTCTGGGCGCACATGACATCATCTCAAACTATTGTGATGACTCAAATGAATGAGGGAATCAAAACCAGATGGGTTTAGTGGATTTGCAGATTACTGTCACAGTGCTCAGCCCTCAGAGTTTTGCAGTTGAACAAACACTCTCTTTGGAAGATTATTTAAAATACTCAGTGATTTACATCTTGGCCTACTTTTGTTCTGAACTTAAGTGGTGGGTGATCAGCAGGCAGTTCCACAGCCATCAGAGATGAGAAACATCAAACACTAGCGTTTATATCCAAGCAGCAAGGAGCCGTGGTGCTTTTCCCTCTCCTTGCTCATCAGTCATATCAAATGTTTTAAAATTCACTCCAGAAATCACTTTTAAAATTGAGAAATGGATAGTCAATTCAAAAGGTAAGACTTGCTCTCCAAAACAATGCTTTGGAAATGCCATGGCAATTTCAGGTATTTGGATTTTTGCTTGTTTCGCTTTGCTTTCAGACTATAGATGTTTTGTTATTCTCTTTGCATGCCTTGACTTGTGAAACACCTTGAATTAGTGTGGCTACTATATAATATATATAAGATTTTGTAAAAGGAGCATTGAATTACCACTTATAAGAAAATAATTAAACCAATTCTTTTCATTGTATAAATTGAACATATAGGTTCTAAAAATATGTTTTTGAGTTTTGGATTGAAGGTCCTACTGGATGTATTTTATTATAAACAGAGGGCATTTATATATTTACTTATTAATGGTGATAATCTATTAATAATCAAACTGGTGTTTAGGTACCCCTGACACGGTAATTGAGAGCAGTGACTGGCATCAGAAAGGTCTGGGGTTGAGTCCTGGCTTTGCCACTTCCCAGTCATGTGCTTTAGCAAGTTACTTAACATCTCTGAGCATCAATTTCCTCATTTGTAAAATGGGTACAATAATAATATCTATAATTTTAAGTTGGTGTCAGGATTAAATGAGACAATGAATGGCTCCCTGTAAGTGCTCAATAATAGTTGGTTATAATAAATATCTTGGGTTCAGAGAGGATCCCCATCTCATCATTTCTCATGTTTCCTTGGACTTAATACTGTACAATTTTTAATATTTTGTAAATAAGGAAATTAAAATGTAAACATTTTAACATTTACGGGGATAATTTTTCTGACATTGTGTAAGGAATTGCAGAAAATAGGAAACTGGCTGTTAGGAAGAGTTAAAGAAGTTGATGAGACTGGTGCATTGGGAATAGATATTTGGGCTGTGAAGCTTTGGGTTAATTAAAGAAAAAAAAAACAAAGACTGCTGATGTCATATAATCATCTTCCCTTGCCTAGATCATGTCCATGAGCAAAGGGAAGAACTGATAGTGGCAAACAGAAGGTTCTGGTATGTTCTGGTGTATTCTGAACAAGCTTATCTTGAGTGAATCTAGGTATAGCATTAAAATCATATAACCAATTGGCACTGACTATGATGGTCACACGGTAGTAATATTCTCCACGGATTAGGGGGTTGAGGGGGTAAACTCACAACTAATGGACATGGTGAGCATTGTAGAGGGGAAGGGAAAGCCTCTAATCCTCACTTGGGTGAGGCAATGACAAAATGTAACCAAAATGTTTGTACCCTCATAATATCCTGAAATAAAAATAAAAAATAAACAAGCAGATTCTCAGAGAAGTTGAGTTATTTGCACAAGGTTACCCAACTAATAAATTTCAGAGCCAAGATTGAAATCAGGTCTACCTGAAAAATAAAAATCATATAACCATATTCAAAACAAGATAAATTAAAATTAGTGATCAATAGGTAGATATAATTCACTCCTTTTGGTAATGTTATGTCAGGCTGGGAAAATGTAATTGTCTTATTTATGTATGTTTCTGGAAGCATTTTGATTAGGATGGGAAGTCAAAATCTATTGCTCTGTGTGACAGTGTCTATTCCTTCAGTCTTTATCACTTTCCCAACAGGAGACCTTTAATAACAGCATACTGGATCACTGGACTAATCACACTGAGAATTCAGCCTCGCTCCCCACAACATCAAGTGGCTTAGGGATTTTTTAACTCACAATTCAACTCATCATGCAATCATTTCATTATCTATAATGGGATTTAAGTATAAGAAAAGAGATGAGGTCACAGTGACAAACCCATCATTTTCTGCTATTTGCTACAAGTAAACTCGTTTCAAAGGAATTCCGTTTCCAGAAGCATCTGTCAAGTTATATGCAATTGAAAAGGTGATCTAAGAAATTTATAACTTTTTGTTTTTAATTTAGGTACATTATTAAAATGCATTGTTTTTCAATTTTTTTAGGTCTTGGAGATGTATTGCCATTAAAGTCTCTATCATGTTACATGTGGTGAAACACAAATATATTATACATTTAAAATTATATTTATATATATAGAGAGAGAGAGAGAGAGAGGGAGAGACAGAGAGAGAGAGGGAGAGGGAGAAAGAGAATTTTGACACACGTAGGGACTTTAAAACCAATAAATTATTGTATAAATAATTTTTGGAGATGTTCACTATCAGCTTCCTAACATGATCATTCCTAGTATTAGTCACATTTATTAATAGTAGAGAATAGAATTCAGTTTAGGAAAAAAGGGATATATTGATGAATATATCTAGCTCATAGCGTTGTTGGGAGAGCTGACAAGCCATAGCCTGAACTTACTGGAATGATTCCCCCAATTACATACAGACCTAGGCTTTCAAGGGAGCTGCCACCTTTGCCACAATCAGGAAACAGCAGATTCACTTCTGGAACCCTAGCTGCAAGGGAGTCTAGTAAATGCAGTTTACTTCTCACTGCAGTACAGGAAGGCATGCTGAAGGGTATTGGAATGGCTGAGTGAGGCAACCACAATATCAGCCCTCCTGGTAGTGCATGAAATGTGATGGATACTAACTAGAGGTCATATTTTTGTGTACATAAGGAAGTTGTCATAGTGTAACTGTCATTAATATTAGCTTCTTGCTAATGAAAACACATTTTTATTTAAAGTGAAATCTGAATAGCTGCAGAGAGCTATAACCTTTTCATAGGAAATTAATCTATAAAAGGGATCAGCAAACTTGAGCCTGTAGGCCAAATCCTGCCTGCCACTTGCAAATAAAGTTTTGTTGGAACACAGTCATGTTCACTCATTTATGTATAGTCTATGGCTGCTTGCATGCTACAATGGCAGAATTGAGCAGTGCTACAGAAACCATTTGGCCTACAAAGTTCCAAGTGTTTACTATTTGGCCCTTTATAAAGAAAGTTTCTGACCCAGATCTATAACCCCATTGTATTAATATGTTTGTAAAACCCATTGAAATTAATACTTATTAGTGATTTTACAAAATAATATTGGTGATATTTTATATTTTGATGTATAGTCAGTGTGCCAAGAACACACACACACACACACACACACAACACACACACACACACACACACAGAAATAAACCAAAATAAAACAAAAAGCATGCATTCATACAACTATGGAGAATCAAGTTGAGAAATTTGAGTTCTATGTATGTTTTTATACAGGAATTCTCTAGCTTTGATCTTTGCACATACCTTGGCTATCTTTTTAATATATTTCTGCATTATTTTCCAAGCCAAAGTCTCTAATTTGTTCTTTGGGTCACATGGAAAGCTAACAATGACTCTGACAACCTCTCACTATAAGTTGTTAGAATTAATAAAGTCAATTGGGCGAATGTCATCAACGTACCAACAGAGGACAAAAAGATTGTCTCCTGTTGACTTAAAATGACAGACTGGATCATCTAATTTTTCATAGCTTTCTTAAGCAGTAGACTATTGTTTTTTAAAACAACTTCAACTATAGTATCAATCTCCATTTGCTTCTGCTGAATTATTAAAAACTATATCTCTTCCTTTCCTTTTTGGAGTAAGATATGACTATGACTGATCACTTCAGGTATGTGCAGACTTGGCACATCCATCCTATAATTTTTCACAAATTCCCCCAAGTTCATGAGATGGCATCTTGCTTCTATTGAGGGCATTCTTTTTTAAAAAAGTATTATGAGTACATAATAATTGTGTATCTTTACAAGGCACATGTGATGTTTTGATACAGGTATACAATGTGAATTGATCAAATCAGGGTAATTGGGGTATCCTTCACCTCAGGCATTTATCATTTCTTTGTGTTAAAAACACTCCAATTTCACTCTTTTAGTTATTTTAGAGTATACCCTGACATATTGTTGATTATAGTCACTATGTTGTGCTATCAAATATTGTTCATTCTATCTAACTATCTAACTGTATTTTTGCACCTATTAATGATCCACACTTTATCCCCCCTCCCGACTACCCTTCCCAGCCTCTGGCAACCATCATTCTACTCTCTGTCTCCATGAGATCAACTGTTTTTAATATTTAGCTCCCACATCTGGGTGAGAAAATGTGGTATTTGTCTTTCTGTGCTTGGCTTATTCAACTTAACATGGTGTTCTCCGGTTCCATCCATGTTGTTGCAAATGACAGGATTTCATTCTTTCTGTGGCTATATAATATTCCGCTGTGTATATGTACCACAATTTCTTTTTTTTATGTGTATCAATCATCTGGTAACCACAATTTCTCGATCCATCCATCTGTTGATGGACACTTAGGTTGATTCCAAATCTTGGCTATTGTGAAAAGTGAATACTGCAATAAACATGGGAATGTGGGTATCTTTTCCATATACTGAACTCTCTTCCTTTGGGTTTGTACCCAGCAGTGGGATTGCTGGATCATATGGTAGTTACATTTCTGATTTTTTGTGAAACCTCCATACTGTTCTCCATAGTCTTTGCACTAATTTACATTCCCACTAACAGTGTATGAGGATTCCTCTCTCTATTGAGAGCATTCTTACTCATGGACAAAGATTCAGTGAGCAGGAAGGACTGACTATGTGACACATAGATAAAAGAATAAGCAAAATTCCTGGGCATCTACTGTTTGTAAGATACTTGCTCCTCACTCACAAGCAGGGATTTTTCTTCTTTTAGGAGGACGTTGGGAGAATTTGAGAATATATTCATCTTCCAAATTTCTGGGGACTATGATACAAGCATGGAATGTTGACTGCATGTAGGTGAAAACAATTGCTGTTACCTGTCTGTCCTACACCCTGTGTCACATATTTAAAATCATGTCCCAGTCTCTGAAGGACAAAAACTTATTTCCTTTGCTGTCAGTGCTATCTTAATAGTCTTCTTCCTATTACTATTCATTGCTAAACTCATTTTCTATCCCAGTTTGGTTCTCAGAGGGCCACTCTGCCCACTGACTCATCTACTCTCTCCCAAAATGCATGTTTGCATTGTGGTTGTTCTGCACAGGTAACGTGGGCAACAAGGTGATTGTGTGACCCCACCCTGCTCCACACTGCATGTCCCCAGAGTCCTCCTGGTTTGTAGCTTCGGTTGCTGTTTTTTAAATTTTGCCTTCTGAGGATCATGTTATCTGTGAGGCCCCGGCACAAAGCCATCCCATGGGTGTTCACACCATGTCATTTTCAAACTTCTGTCTATCTGCCTGTGTTGTTTCCTAGGATGCTACGTCTGGGTAAACACCTTTTGATGCTGTGCTCAGATGCATTTTTTTTGAAAGCTTTATTTTCTCTGCCCACCCTTCTGGGGTGATCTTAGTTCATTTTATCTACACAAAGTGCTATTTTAGAGAAAGGCCTATAACCTAAAATATGGCTCTTCTAATTGAGATGGAGATTTAGGGGAATGTTTCAAGAGAGTACAAAAGGCAATCTGTGCTCAAATACGCTTGAGTGTTTTCAATGAATGTGACTTCAGAAGCTGTTCACATAATGGTGTGAAACCATAGAGCTGTGGGGTTGATAAGGGAAGGGTTCTGGGGAGAGTTCGGTTTGACGGAAAACTCTGAGATGAAAGACAAATTGGATGAGGTTAGCTTGAGATGGATGGAGGGTCTAGAGTAGAGAAAAACTTGTTTTCTTCAAAAAGCATGGGTAAATCTTTATTTGTGTGGGATGGCTCATCATAAGGTGGGCTGGCAATGGTGGCACGTGTGCAGTGCCACACTGTGAGGACAGCACAGTGAGGACAGCACAGGCTTTGGCCCACTCCTGGTTGCCTGTATGATTTTGGTCAAGTTACTTCAAAGCCTCAATGTCCTTATCTGTAAAAGAAGCATAGAAATATCTATATGGTAGGCTTATGTGAAGTCTCAATGCTTGACAAGAGATAGGTGCTCAACGAACATTAGTTTATTTCTTTCCATTTTACAAGTTTCATCCAGAATTGTTTTTGAGCACCCACCATGGACTTACTGTTAAGCTCCTAACCTCTTTTCATGCTTGAATTTCTAGGAACATGGCATTTGAGTTAATGCCTTCTAATGTGCTCCTGAATCTCACAATGACCAACTTCTCTAATACACAGTAAAAAACTCCACTAAAGGTAATGCTTAGGGAATGACTACAGTTAACTGGAACCCTGGTTGTTTTATTTACTGTTGCCAAAACCTTCCTGATGGATATTAAGTCACCTTGTTGTCTAGAGTTTGCATCCAATACAACACGCATGAATATTCTTTGCATCAGAATATCAGCTTTCACTGTTGGATATCGTAGATAGTGAAGACACAGCTAAGTGACCCAAGAACATAAGTTGGCAGCTGATTTTGCAACTAAATCTCTGGCAGGAGCTTAGGTTTTGTTATTTTTCTCCTTCACCTAGAAGAAGGAGTACAGAAAATGGTAGTTATTTTGGCTTCCGTAAAGCACTTCTTTTTTTTTTTTTTTTGAGACAGAGTCTCACTCTGTTGCCCGGGCAAGAGTGCCGTGGTGTCAGCCTAGCTCACAGCAACCTCAAACTCCTGGGCTTAAGCTATCCTACTGCCTCAGCCTTCCGAGTAGCTGGGACCACAGGCATGTGCCACCATGCCAGGCTAATTTTTTTCTATAGATATTTTTAGTTGGCCATATAATTTCTGTCTATTTTTAGTAGAGACGTGGTCTTGCTCTTGCTCAGGCTGGTCTCGAACTCCTAACCTCGAGCGATCCACCTGCCTCGGCCTCCCAGAGTGCTAGGATTACAGGTGTGAGCCACCGCGCCCGGCCACGTAAAGCACTTCTGAAGAAGTTTTGGCTGCTTGGTTAGAAGAAGTAGCTTATATCTGCTTCCAGGTCACTTGTTAATCTTCTCGTTATACTAGTGAGAGAGAAAGAAGGCTGTAAGAACGGTGCAGATTTCTATCTCAGAGAACTAGGTTCCTGTGTTAACAGAAGAGACCATTCTAGAAAGCCTGTGCCAGGGGTGTGTGGGGACAGTAGGTGTTCATTTATGAAAAGCATTGTGGATATAATGGTAGGGAGGTCAGGAAAAGGGGGGCATTTCAAGGGGAAATTTGGAGGCAATGTTGGGTGGAAATAAACCATGTCCCCCATCTTGGATTAGAAAAGGAGCTTTTAAATATTTAGACTTCTTTCCCTTTCAGGGCATTTTTATGATGCCTGAGTCTTTTTATAACCCACCTGTGCCACTGAGAGGCCAAACTTAGCTCAGCTGGGGGTTTGGCCAAGGAAGAGATGTGTTACTGCGTCTATTCTTCCCATGATTCAACTGAATTTCTTGTTCGCAAGTTCTGGCAGTTTCCTGTGCTACTGGGAAAGATGACTAAAAAGTTGTATGTTCTGGAAGCTGTGGACAGTCTATGCTCCAACTCAGCTCTAGCTTCTTATAAGGGGGAGGGAATTTACTGGGAGAGTTTTCCTTTTTTTTTTTTTGGCTCCATTTGGTAAATTATTTCACCTTTAAGAAATGGAAGGGAAGAATTGAGGTCTGAATAATTTACAGTGCATAACTGTTACATGCAGTGAATAATTATCAGGACAATATTAGAGTAAATAACAAGAAAAACAACTAGCAAAATATATAGGATTACACCACAGCAGCTGTGAGAACAATTTTCAATCTAGAAATTTCAGGCTCTTTCCAAATGTCAACAAGTTGTGGTTTTCTCTAGGTCCTAAAAATAGAGCTTCTACACAGAACCTTCTCTGTCCCACATTCCTGTTACTTTAATCCCATATTGTCTACCTAATCTCCTCTTTGGTCATTTAACAGCTAACTTCCACTTTTAGGAAAAGTGTGTCCAGAAAGGTTAATGTGGCAGAGATTTGCTATGTGCTCACCAAAACCATTTCCTCTTTCTGGACACCTGCTTCTAGGTGGAGCTGGGAGACTAGTGCAGGAGGAAATGACACAGCCATGTAGGGAAGACCCAGACAGCATCCTGTTCCATTCAATATATTCCCTCTCTTCCCCGCTCTTTGCAGTTGGGTGATGCCAGAGCAAATGTGTACTGAACATGGAGTAGACATCACAGGGGAGGAGCCTGAATCCCTGAGTCTCTGTGGGAGGAGACTCACTCTATCAGGAGTATGTGCTTTGGACCTTGCATCGTGAAAAATAAACTTGTATTGTGTTAGGCCACTTGGAATGTGGGGTTGTTTCTTAGGGCGGTTAGTTTATCCTGGCTAATACATTGAGCCGCTCACTGTGCTGTCTTTGAGAACATTCATTATTCATCACTTCATCTGTAAGGCAGGTGACTCACAGTTCACTTAACATGAGGGAAAGTCCTGAAACTATGGGATTGTGAGGAATGACAAAGGCTCTTTTGTTCCTGGGATGTTTGAGTTAGCTTCTTCCGAGGCCATTGGATTAGTCAGTCAGTAATTGTGAAAGCCATTGTATGAGGTTGTTTAAGTGTAATCCGTTTTGGAGGGAAGGAGTTGGGGTAGGTTGTATTTTCACCTCAGGTGCAATGATGCAGTGTGTTGTGCTCTGTTGCAAGGTGTAGCATGAATGGCTTATTATTAATAATGGTTAATGTGCTGAAGGTTCTGATTTTTTAAACCTATTTTATTTATTTATTTTACATTTTATTTTAGTAAATTTAGGAGATACAAATGGTTTTTTGTTACATGGATGAACTGCGTAGTGGAGAATTTTAGGGTTTTAGTGTGTCCATCATCTGAATAGTATACATTGCACCCTATAGATAATTTCCATCCCACACTCCCCTGTATCCTTTCCTTTCTCAGTCTCCCACATCCATTATGTCATTCTGTATGACCGTGCATACCCACTGCTTAGCTCCCACTGATAAGTGAGAACATGCAGTGTTTGGCTTTTTGTGCCTGGGTTACTTCACTTGGGATAATGGCCTCCAAGGATGCTCCGTGGACCCATTACCCTGCCTTCTCTGGTGTTGATATCCTATATAATTATAGAGCAATAGCAAAACCAAGAAATTGACATTGGTATGATCTATAGGGATGATTTAGATTTCACCAGTTATATGTTCACTGTCTGTGTATGTTTTTAATTGTATGTAATTGTGTCACGTGCGTAGCTTCAGGGAACTACCATTCTCAATCACGAGGCAGAACTGTGCCATCCTCACAGGCTCCCCCAAGCCACGCCTTCACTCCAACCTTCTCCATCCCCCTGCCCCCAACTCTCGGCACAGGCTTTCTAGAATGGTCTCTTCTGTTAACACAGGAACCTAGTTCTCTGAGATAGAAATCTGCACCGTTCTCCATCTCCATGATTTTGTGATTTTGAGAATATTATATAAACAGAATCATACAGTATTTGACTTTTTGAGATTGACTTTTGCCTGTCAGCATAATTTCCTTGAGGTCTGTGTTAGGGTTCTTCAGAGAAACAGAACCAATAGCTTGTATGGAGAGATAGAGAAATTTGTTATGAAGGATTGGACACAATTATAGAAGCTGAGAGTCCCACAATCTACAGTCTGCAAACTGGAGGCCCAAGAAAGCTGGCACTGTAGTTCTAGTCTAAACCAGAAGGCCCGAGAACAGGGGAACGGCTGGTGTAAGTCCCAAAGTCTGAAGGCCCAAGACCCATGACTGAGGGCAAGGAGAAGATGTCCCAGCTCAGCAGAGAGAGAAAATTTACCCTTCCTCCATGTTTTTGTTCTGTTTGGGCCCTTGGTGGATTCGAAGATGCCTGGACATTGGTGAGGATGGGCATTCTTTACTCAGTCTACAATTCGAATGCTAATCTGTTGTGGAAACATCCTCAAAGACATACCCAGAAATAATGTTTTACCAGATATATGGGCGTCGCTTACCCAGTCAAGCTGATACACAAAATTAACCATCACAAGTCCACCCTTGTCAACTTGGCACCCATACGCATCTCCTTAAACCATACTTAATTTCCAAAAGAAAATAACGGGGTCATAATTCTGCCTAACAGGATACAACTATCCTGCATGCAACTAAAAATACACTAATCCCTTCCCTAGAAGAGGAGGCAAAATCTTTGAGTAATGTTTACTCTTCTCCTGACATCCTATAACTTAAATACTGTAATGTAAAATTAATAATACTTAAATACTGATAAAAAGTCAATACATCTTATGCTACATGATAGGTGAATAAGAGAGGGGAAAAACCAAAGATATTTGCTTAATATATCCATATGTGTATACAAACATATTCATAAAAAATAAGGAGGAAATATGATAATTACAGTCCTCATTTCTGTAATGATCACATAGTCACAGCTGGTATTTATAATCATATTTTTCTACCACCCATTCTGTATTCTCTTTGCCTTTAGCAAGCACTTCAGCTGGTCATAGTTCTTTACCTCGTGGGGTGACAAAACCTTCATTCCTGAAGGATCTGGGCTACTAGTAGTTTCTGCCTGGATTGGGTTGTTGTTGGGTCCCAATTAAGGTTAATTACAGGGCATGGTAGTACTAAGAGATACCCTATAGAATCTTCTATATTACAGATATACTTTTCCTTACTTCCATATGGAGTAGTAGCCCAATTTCCCCTTGTTAATCTAGACCAATCACCCCAGCCAATACCAGAATTTCCCTCTTTGCCTGTTGACAAAGTGACCCAGGTTGCAATCTTCTGGTTCAATGAAGTCATTATTGTATTTTCTGAAGGAAACATTCTTCCCTCTGGAGCTAAGACCTCTAGGCCTACAGAGCATAAAGTCTCAGGAATAGGAAGCAAAAATTTTGCTAATGGGTGTAGTAATGACAGGTGCCACTCCCATTTCTACCCCTTGATTCCTGGACTCGTGAATCCTGGGTATCACAGAAACAGCACTGTTTATTGGACACTGATTCAGAGTATATACAGCCTTTGGAGAACCTTGCCCCAGCCCTTCAAGGTTCTGCCACCTAACTGGTGCTATAACTGTGACTGCAAAAGGCCATTTCACGGTTCTATCAAGCCAGCTGCTTCAGGATGGTGGGGAACATGGTAAGATCAGTGAATTCCCTGACCATGAGCCCATTGCTGCACTTTTTTTGGCTGTGAAGTGAGTTTCTTGGTCAGAAGCAATGCTGTGTGGAATAGCATGACAGTGCATAAGGCATTCTATAAGTCCACAGAGGGTAGTTTTGGCAGAAGAATTACATGCAGGGAAGGAAAATATGTATCCAGAGTAAATGTCTATTTACGCTGCCCCTTCCATGATGGAATTGGTCCAATGTATTCAACCTGCTGCCGGATCAAATGGTAGTTCTACTTCTAGCTCTTCGAGGTATCTCCATATTACTTTCCACAGAGGTTGTACTAGTTTGCAGTTGGGCAGGTGGAAGGGGGTAGACAGGGATGGGTATATTCCCACCTAATGGGTGCGGTGCACACCTCCTGGGGGATGGACATGCTTGAAGCTCTGACTCAGGGGGGGGCAAAAGCAATATATGTAACCTAAACACTTGTATCCCCCATAATATGCTTAAAAAACAAAAACAAAAAAACCTGCCTCCAGGTAGTTGGCTGATCACCCTGGAGAATGGTGCCAGATCAGGGGCTCAGTGTTGGTCTCTGCTTCTGGCAGACTGGGCTCTCAGCATAGCTGTAGCAAGGTCAGCCTTGGTGAGTGGAAGTCCATGTTGGTGAGCATGTGCATAACCTCCATCCCTGCCCCCATGGCCACTGTATTCATGCTCCAGCTGGGCACTGACAGGGGTAGCTGGTGAAGGAAACCTACTGGTATCCAAGCGTGGGTCATCCTATCCATCTGATTATTAAAATTCTCTGCTGAGGGCACCCTTTGGTGAGCATTCACTGGGGCATAAATATCTTCATGGTTTTGTGGTTTGTTTGTTTGTTTGTTTTTTTGCCCATTCAGGAGGTCTATCCATATAGCTCTTCCCCCAATTTTTTGTCAACAATTTCCAGTCATGTTCCTTCCAAGTCCCTGACCATCCAGCCAATCCACTGGCTATAGGCCATGAACTGGTATATAATTGCACATCTGACCGTTTCTCCTTTCAAGCAAAGTGTACAACCAGGTGCACTGCTTGAGGTTCTTCCCTTTGCGAGGACTTCTCTTAACCATTGTTCCTCAGGGATGGCCCAGAGAAGGGCTGTAGTGCTGCAGTTCTTCACTTGTGGGTGGTGGGTGCTGCATGTTATGCAGAGCCGTCTGTAAACCAGGCCCACGTCTTCTCTTCCTCTGTCAACTCATGAAAGGAAACTGTCCATGAAACCACAGGTGCAGGCTGGGAGAGAGAAGGCAGTGTAGCAGGAGTGGCGGGCCCGGGCATTTGGGCCACTTCTCTGTGTAACTTACTTGTGCCTTCAGGGCCTGCTCTGCCTGGTCACACATATACTGCTTCCATTTGATGATGAAGTGCTGCTGTGCACACCCAACATTACAGTGTGGTGGTCTGATAACACCCAGTCTGTGATGGGGGGCTTAGGTTGCATGGTAATTTGGTAGCTTATGGTCAAGTGTTCAGTCTCTACTAAGACCCAGTAGCAGGTTGGTTAAGAGCTGTTTATAAAACAGCTGTTTATAAAAGGAGAATAATTATCTGCAGATGACCGCAGGGCCTTGCTCCAAAATCCTAAAAGCCTATGTGGCAATTCATTTATAGGGGCCTGCCAAAGGCTCTAAATAGCATCCCTGTCTGCCACTGACGTTTTAAGTACCATTGGATGTGCTAGATCACATAGCCCAAAGGGCAGAGCAGCTTGCACAGCAGCTTGGACCTGTTGCAGAGCCTTCTCTTGTTTTGGGCCCCACTGAAAACTAGGAATTTTTCTGGTCATATAGTAAATGGGCTGGAGTAACACACCCAAATGAGAAACGTGGTGCCCCAATATCCAAAGAGGTCCACTAGGCATTGTGCCTCTTTCTTGGCTGTAGGAGGGGCCAGATGCAACAACTCATCTTTACCTTTCAAGGGACATTTTGACATGCCCCACACCACTGGACCCCTAGGAATTTCACTTTTAAAAAATAAATTTTTTAAAAATTTATTTTAAATGACAAATAAAATTGCACATATTTATGTGTATAACAAGATGTTTTTATAAATATGTACATTGTGGAATGGCTAAATCATGCTAATTAACTTTATCTATTACCTCCATACTTAGCATTTTTTTGTGGCAAGAGCACTTAAAATCTATCCTCTTAGCAATTTTCAAGTATATAATACATTTTTATTGACTATACTCACCATTTTGTACAATAGATCTCTTGAACTTATTCTTCCTAACTGAAATTTTATATCCTTTGACTGATATCTCCCCAATCCCTGCATGCCACCCTCCAATCCTGCTCAGCCTCTGATAACTATTGTACCATTTTACTTTCTGCTTCTTTTCATTCATTTTTTTTTTAGATTCCACAAACAGATGAGATCATGTGGTATATGTGTTTCTGTGCCTGACTTATTTAATATAAAGTCTCCAAGCTCTTCCATGCTGTTGCAAATGATAGAATTCTCCTTTTTAAAGGCTAAATAGTATTCCATTGTGTATGTACACTACATTTCCTTTATCCATTCATCTGTTGATGGACACAGGTTGATTCTATATCTTGGCTATTGTGAAAAGTGCTACAATAAACATCACAGTACAGATATCTCTTTGACATATTGATTTTGTCTTCTTTGAATATATACCCAGTAGTGGGATTGCTGGATCAAATGGTAGCTCTATTTTTAATTTTTTGAGGAACTTTCATACTGTTTTCAATAATGACTACACTAACACATTCCCACTAACAGCGTACAAAGGTTCCCTTTTCTCTATATCCTTGCCAGTATTTGTTATCTTTAATCTTTTTGATTATAGCCATTCTAATAGGTATGAAGCAATATGTTACTATGGTTTTAACTTATATTTCCCTGATGATTAATGATATTGAGCATTTTTTCATATAAATGTTGATCATTTGTATGTCTTCTTCTGAGACATGTCTATTCATATACTTTGCCCATTTTTCAATTGGGTTGTTTGTTTTTTTGCTATTGAGTTGTTTGAGTTCCTTAAATATTTTGGATATTAACCTATTGTCAGATGTATGGTTTGCAAATATTTTCTCCCATTTCCCATTTTGTAGATTGTTTTTTCACTTTGTTGACTATTTCCTGTGCTGTATAGAGGCTTTTTAGTTGGATGTAATCCCTTTTGTTTATTTTTACTTTTGTTCCCTGTTCTTTTGGTGTCATATCAAAAAATTATTTCATAGACCAATGTTATGGAGTTTTCCCCCTATGATTTCTTCTAGTAATTTTACAGTTTCAGGTCTTATGTTTAAGTCTTTAATCCATTTTGAGTTGATTTTTGTATACAAAGTGAGATAAAGGTCCAATTTCATTCTTCTGCATGTGGATATCCAGTTTTCCCAACACAGTTTATTGAAGAGACTCTCCTTTCCCCATTGGGTGTTCTTGGGATTTTTCTTGAAAGTCAATTGATTGTAAATGTGTGAATTTAATTATTTATGGATTTTTGTTCCATTATTCTAGGTATCTCTTTTTATGCTAGTCCCATGCTGTTTTGATTATGATAGCTTTGTAGTCTATTTTGAAATCAGGTAGTGTGATGCTTCTAGTTTTGTTCTTTTTGCTCAAGACTGCTTTAGCTATTCAGGATCTTTTGTGGTTCCATGCAAAATTTAGGATTTTTTTTCAATTTCTGTGAAAAATGTCATGGTAGTTTTGATGGAGATTGCATTGAATCTGTAGGTCACTTTGGGTACTATGGGTATTTTAACAATATTAATTCTAATCCATGAACACAGGACATTGTTCCATTTATCTGTGTCTTTAACTTCTTTCATAAATGTTTTATAGTTTTCAGTATACAGATCTTTCACCTCCTTGGTTAAACTTATTCCTAAGTATTTTATTTAATTAATTCATTATTTTATTTTATTTTATTTTAGCTGCATCCAATAGTCCCTGAAATATCTGATTTTGAGAATATTAAATAAATGGAATCATATGTTAGTTGACTTTTTGAGATTGACTTTTGTCACTCAGCATAATTCCCTTGAGGTCCACAAAAGTTGTTGTATGTATCAATAGCTCACCCTTTAATATTGCTGAGTAGTATTCTATAAAATGGATTTACCATAGTCTGTTTATTCACACATTGAAGAAGTTGGGACTATTCCCAATTTTTGGCTATTGTAAATAAAGCTGCCATGAACATTCATGTATAAGTTTTTGTGTGAGTATAGTTTTTAATTTTTCTCTTAGATAAATGCCCCAATGTGCAATTGCTGGGTTATACGGCAAGTGCATTTTTAGTTTTAGAGGAAATTGCCACAGTATATTTCAAAGTGCCTGCACTATTTATGTTTCCATCAGTAATGTATGAAGTGACCCAGTTTCTCTGCATCCTTGCCAGCATTTGATGTTATCACTGTTTTTTATTTTAGTCATTCTCAGAGGTGTGTAGTGATGTTTCCATTGTGGTTTTAATTTTTCCTGGTGATTGATGATGTTTAACATCTTCTTGTGTGCTTATTTACTATCTACATTTCCTCTTCAGTGAAATACCTGTTCATGTCTAAGCCCATTTTCTAGTTGGATATTTTTTTCATGTTGAATTTTGAGAGTTCTTTGTATAATCTATATATAAGTTTCTTTGTTGGCTATGTGGTTTGCAATATATTTTTCCACTCTGTAATTTGACTTCTAATCCTTTTAACAGGATATTTTATATAACAGATATTTTTAATTTTGATGAGGTCCAATTTATTAATTTTTTCTTATGGATTATACTTTTTGTGTCAAATCTAAAAACTCTTCATCTTGCCCTAGGTTCCAAATATTTTCTTTCATGCTTTTTAGATAAATATTTTATAATTTTACATTTACGACCATGATCAATTTTGAATAAATTTTTGTATACGGTGTGAAGTTTAGGTCGAGCTTCATTTTTTGCTTTTATGATTGTACAATTGTGTGTATGCTTTTTGAAAAGAAATGAGAATAGTCAGTCATCATATCATCCATGACAATCCTTTGCTCATGTTTTCATAAACTTTCCTGAATGAGAGGGAGATGGACTACAGATACAGCTATGGTATCTATGCACGTACATAACAATAACATTTTGTGTAGATGTAATTCTTAAATAAGAAGCTCACAAGCCAAATGAGGTCTGCAGACATATTTGTTCCACACAGTGTTTTAAAAAAATATCTTGAGCCAACTTTAAAAATTTCATGTGCAAATGTGGATTTATGGATTCTCTTTCCAAATCAGAATATTCAGTACTTGTAAACCCACATTCCTGCCTGACAATGGTTTCCTCGCATTGAGGTGTTCCTTTGGACAGGACATGCTCTCTCCAGTTCACAGCAGTCTCCACCAATCCCTGTTGACTCCTCAACACTGAGGAGTCTGATAATGGGTTAATATCCAATTGTCAGTCAGGCAATTGTCAGTGTCACCTCTCTTCATTATTGCTTTCCTTGCACTATTGTTTCAGTTGTCCAGTGCTTGTTCCCCTGTGGAGCTCTCTGCATTTCCTCTAAACCTTTGCATTTGTGAGTTCCTTAGGTTTCTCTTCTTGGCCTGTGGCTCCTTCTTTCCTTTCCTTCCATTTCTCCTACCTTTCCCCTTTGCTCTGTCTTTCCCAGGTTATTGATTTAAAGCAAATTTTATTTTTGATTGGCAGTAAATTTTATTTTTGATTGAGAGTGGACTATCACTGGGCGTTCCTAGGTCCTACATGATTTTGACCTCACAGAAGGTCCAGCCATGGTGATGGTCTGGCATGTAGCATGCCATTTGAGAGTGGTCGGTTTCCAACATAGAGGTGGTGGTGGGGTGCGGAGAATACCCACTAGGTCTGTGATTTTAAATGATCTGTCATGCCTTTGTTATTAAGTGCCCACCCTTCTGAGTTGGGCCATTGAGCTCAGTCATAAAAGCGTACGTTATGGCATTCAAACTATAATTACTCTAAGTCACACTTGAAGTCATTTGAAAAAAAATTGGCTTTTGACTAAGGAATGACTCATGGTGTCCTAAGGAAGGAAGGCCAAGAAAGAGCATGCCAAAGGGTGGGAAATTTCAAAAGCTTCTGGGAAAACCTAGGTCAGGGAACAACAGACCTATACTCCAAGACCTTCTTCCTTCAAACCTCACATCACATTTGATTTCAGAAAAAACAATGATAACATCATAACTGTCTTGAGCACAAGATGGCAGTCTTACGTCTGCTTCACTGCCCCTGGCTGTCTGGAGAAAAGTGATAGGAAACAGAGTGGAAACAAAACTGCTTGTGTTGCTGAGAAATAGTGAAAAATAAACAGTAATCAAGAAGAGTGATGAGGGAAGGGAAGGGATGAAAAATACATGCAAGTGTTTTGTGTGTTGTTTTGCTTTGTTTTAAAATTTGGCTCTACTTGTAGTCTTGAGTCTTTGTGGTAAATACACATGGGCTCGAGTCGTGTGTGTGTGTTTAGGCTCCGATGCAGATAGAGCAAAGACCCTGGAAGATACAGGGGATGCAGAAGGAAATAGAGACACCATATGTGTTAGGTGGGAGGCAGGCAATGGATCCAGGTTCTCGGATGGAGGAGGTCTTAAGCTATGATGACCTCTTTATAGTGTTCTCATGAAAATGAGAAAATGGGAAATTTTTGTTTTTATACAATGATCTATGTCAAACTCTAGCAAGTGTGTAGATGGGGTTCCAGTCATAGGTAGATATTTAAAAGAAGAGTAAAAGAGACTCTGGCATGTTCTCTCTCTCTCTCTCTCTCTCTCTCTCATAGCCACTGAAAACCAGTTACACTGGAGCACTCTTTTCTGCAAAGAAAAATCATATCCTGGGATGAAAAGAAGGATGAAGTGGAAAGGCTAACTTAACAAGAAGCTTGCTGGCATTCTCTAATGAGACACCCAGCATAGTCCGGGCAGTGTGGAGGTAATTCAGTTGTCACAGCCAGCCCTAAAATTGTGTCAAAAACACCAAAGCAGAGGAAGCTAGAAGCTGCTGCTTCTGGGGTAGTGTGAGGTCATTCTGTGCCTTGCCGCTACTCAGGATGGCCAGCTACAGGGCAGTCGCTTTTATAGTCAGAGAGGTAGCATCTCAGCTGATTGTTGTTCCTTCCATTCTGGAAAGTATGGGCTACATTGATACTTTCAATCCTTGTTGAAGTGATATTAAACCTTCACTGTATGACTTTCTTCACTTACAAAATGAGGTTAATAAAGGTAATACAACCACCTGGGGAAGCAATGTCCTTCACACGAAGAAAATTTCAGACTTAAAGTTTCAGATGTTTAAAGATAATATCTAATTAGTCATCCAAGAGCCTTGTGAGATAGAAGTTTGATAACATTATCCCTATTTGTTAAATGTGGAGTTGCAGGCACCAAAAGGCAAGTGGGTAGTCTAAAACCACACTATGCTTTTGCTCCACAAACAGCCTAGTGATTTTTCTTTGAATATTATTTATTCAGTTACTTAGAGAACAAAGAATTCAAAGGACATTGGAGAATCAGAACCAGAGGCAGTGACTGATAATGTCTTTGGGGTTGCGAGACCACTGGCCGTGGCTCTCAGGATGTCCCCTCCCCAAACAAAAAGCACTAAGTGGCACCTTTTTTCAAGTTTAAGTTCAAGAGAATTGATTTTTTTTTCTGATTGTGTTTTGAGGATCTGACAATAGTCTTTGAAGATTGCTAGAAATATTCTGGACTACTGAAAACCCAGAATTAGCTTCATCTGCTTTTGGAAGCTAAATTATCCTCTGGGGACAGATTTTTCTCTTCTACTTATCTCACATGTGAGACTAAGAGGAAATGGGAGGCAGAAGGGCTTCTCCCATCTCCGGGACCTTCTCCTTAATCCACAAGATATCTTGTCTTGTGCACAAAAGATGTCTCCCAGGTGGTAGAGAAGTTTATTAAAACTTTTGAAGGGCATTATTAAGGGAAGGCAAAAGGTGCAGTTTCTATATTTGCAAAGGGCCTTGCAGAATCTCTGGGGCTTGTAGACAGAAAAGAGGAATTTCTATTACAAGGCATGAGGTCAGTCAACTGACCACGAAAGTTCTTTAAGAAAGAGAAGCCACTTAAGCAAAAAACAACAGACTCTCAAGAAGAGGTGGTTTCGTTTTACAGAATAATATGTTTTCTGTTTTTTCTTTACTGGGATGACTTGAGAAATGCAATTCTGACATGAACTTTGTCTCTGTGAGGCTTTCTATTCATCATATATAGGATAGAATTGTTCTAAGTTCATCTAAAGCCAAGGATTAGGGTTGCCCAGGAGAGGAAATGAGGAGGAACAGGAGGACATGTCCACACGTGAAAATACTTGGAAAAGCTTCAGGGCCTATCAGATGCAGGTCTTGGTAGAAATCACCAAAGATCCTTCAGACAGGCCACTGCATTTCTGGGGGTGGACTGCCACAAGGCTGACTCTGAAAAGGAAGTGTGAGAAAGCAATCATCATGTCTCCTCCTTAGAATCAGGTCTGGGGGCAAGAGGCCAGCATACACAATTGGTGCTAATTTTCTGGGGAGGTTAGAGCAAAGGTGTAGGCATGGCCACCACTTGAGCAGCATGTGGTTCCTCCTACATGCCATGATGTTTCCACTCTCCTTGCATTTTACTCACACCATCCTCCTGGTCATTTCTCCTGGATAATTTAAGTGCACTCTTTTAGAGTCAGCTCAAGGGTCGCCACATCCATGAGACCTCACCTGGATCCCAGATGGAGCTCTATGCTCCTTCTCTGTCTCCTACTGTGCCGAGTACTTGCTTCCCATCTTACCGGTGTGAATTGAAATGATCTACTTTTCCATGTGTCTTCTCATAAAATTTCAAGTTCTTAGAAGACAGGAATTGTCCCTTACTCGTACTTATGTTTTCAGTGCCAAGCAATGTTTGTCAATTGACTTGAAGAGAATTAGGGGTCTGAGGGCTAAGGAACCCCCACCTCCAAATACTTCCCTGGAAGTCAGGGTATGGGAACTGATGCTGGTAGCTCTTCACTGGCTTGTAGATGCTTGGGTCATAAGGTAGTTTCAGAGTGCCTTCAGAAAGTTCTAAGACTATATGAAGCATTTCCTTCACAAGCAATAACCATGTATTATTATTGTTTGTATAATTACAGAAGTTATCCTTTTGGTGGAGAGCAATTACTTTTCTGATTGATGGTTAACTAATTAATTATGTAATACAGGTAAGGATTTGCACAGGGAAATGCAAGAGACATGGAGAAGATTCTGTGGCCAGTGCAAATGAGAAAGCTATGCCTCTATGTCTCTTTCGTAAAGGCCTAGAATGTCAGAACTGAAAGGAACCAGTGAGGCTACCTAGTTCCTCATTGTTTCAGTCATCTGTTGCTGTTATAGCAAACTACCCAAAACTTAGTGGCTACAACAACCATTTTACTTACCTCATGATTCTGTGGATCAGGAATTCAGGCAGGGTGAGCTGATTCTTGCTTTCCAGGTGGCATCAATGTAAGTCACTCAGAGGTATTTGGATGGTGTATGATCTGGTCTGGAGAAATACGTTGGAATGGAGCCAGCAGGTTTCATTCACATACGTGGTGTCTAGAAAGGGGCGTCTGGAAGGCTGGACTCATTGGAACTGTCAACTGATGTGCTATCCAGCATGGTAGCCTCAGGGTAGTTGGACATCCTACCTGGTGGTTCAGGGTTCCAAGAGTGATTCCTCTAGTGCACGAGGCAGAAGCTACATCTCTTTATGACCTCAGAGGTCACATCGTGACATCTTTACTGCTTTATATTGGTTGAGGCAGTCACAAACATGCCTAGTTTCAAGTGGCGGGGACATAGAGTACACTTCTCAATGGGAGTGATGTCAAAGAATGTGTAGCCATGTTTTGGAACTACCATACTCATTTTATAGATTAGTAAACATGAGGCATAGGGTATGCAAATAGTTTATCCCAAAACACCAAATAACTACAAAGTGACATAGAGCTGACTGAAACCCATGCCTAATGATTTCTACAGTAAAGGTGAGGATATTGCCAAAATGGTCCCTTTGATGTAATGGAGACTGGAGCTATGTTTCAAGTGCAAGAGCATTCACTCTATTTTTTTTTTTTTTTTTTGCTAAGTGAGAAAAAAAGCTTTAGTTAAAGCTACCAGAAAGAACAAACACAAACAAGTTACTTGCCCTATAGATTTTTTTTTTTTTTTTTTTTAGAATAGTGGTCAAAACTAGGAACTGCCCTTAAAAATGAAAATTAAGGCAGTGGAGTTTGCCATTCATAATATTACACATATTTCCATGAATAAAGTTCTGTGTAAAAGGATGACTTTAGACATGGCTGGACTGAGCAATGTGGCAGGATGACCTATGTGTCATTCCCCAAGGACAGAAAGGGAAGATGTCAGGATGTCCCCTTTGAATTGTTCACTAAATGCTGTTTAACCTAAAGATTATGCAGTTGGGAAAAATCTAGACTGTGACTCACTGAATTGGAAATTCTAGTTAAGAAACTAAGGTAAATATTGTCAATTTCCTCCACCCCCTACTCCCAATGTCCATTCTCCCTTTCTTCTGTTGAGTAACAGAACTCCCCACTTGAAATTTCTCAGAACACTTGGTCACACCCAGTTAATAACTATATTCCCCAACCTCCTTGAAGTAAAGGCGTGGCCATTTGACTAAGTTTTTACCAGAGAATGTAAGTGAAAGTGATGTGTTCATCTTCCACATCATTTTCTTAGAAGGAAAGTATTTGCACTCCATTTCCTCTCCTCTTTCCTTCCTGCAGGCTGGGGAGTTAGCTTTGACCCTGCAGATGAGGATGGACCCTTAGAAAATGACAGAGAAACAAGACAGAAGGAGGCTGGAACTATGGATTACTCCATGGAGCAAAGCGATGGATCTCTTCTGGAATATGTATCCACTCTGAACTGTGTCATGAGAAAGAAAGAAATTTCCTACTTCTTTGAGCTACTGTACTGGGGAGGTGTCACTTTATTGGATTAGCTTAACCTTTACCCTATTAAGGAAATGGAAGAACTTGGGAATACAGGCTTCCAACACAGGCGTTCCCATTTGGAAGAGAGGCCCTGGAAACAGGAGTGGACAGTTCCCTTATAAAAACAAAGCACACCCTGCAATCCCAGCTACTTGGGAGGCTGAGGGGGGACGATTGCATGAGGGTAGGAGTTTCTGGCTGCAGTGAGCTATGATTGTGCCACTGCATTCTAGCCTGGGCGATAGAGGGAGATCTCATCTCAAAACACAGACAAGCAAAGCACCAGAGAGAACATTACTAACTAGAAAGGAGTGTCAGCAACTCTGATTAAGCCTGATTATTCCCCTTTGTTCCTCTTATCTGTTGGGATACTTTCACTTAGTTTCACTTCAGTCACTGATTAAACCATTGCCTTGGCCCCAAGAAAATGTTGCTCAGATATTAGAGGGGTCCCTAGGACTTGGTGGGTTTGTGGGTGGGAAGGGCAGCAACACTAACACAGGTCTGTGGAAACCCACGAGGCTGATCTGGCTGCAGTACTGAAGATTATACTTGGTATATATGGGATACTGTGAACACTGTCATGTATCTTAGACTTCAGGGAACAGATTAAATTTTTTTCCAGGAAAAGGAGATAAAATCCTTTGACTGAATGACTCTACAAAAGAATATTGATTTGAGAGAGAAGAGAAGTTCTAAAATATAAAATTCTGAACACAGGCATGAATGATCCCCATGAGAAAGAAATGAGACTCCACTTAACTAGACTGTGGACTGGTATGGAAGATGCTGGAAGGTGAAGTATACAGCCAAAGTTTAGAATACAATAGAGAAGCACAAATCTGTGACAACAGTGGCAGAAGGACTGAAGTCCAGAATGCATTAAAGTTGTAACAAAAAAAAAAATACAGAGAACAACAAAAAAGTACTATTTGAACCAGGCTTAGAGTAAGAAGAAGGATGAAGAGACAAACCCAGAGCTTGCAGAAGATGTTGAGACACTAACAGATCAGAGAGACTAAGTAGTATTACTTACCTCTTATTCTGTGCCCTTCTCTGGTGAGAAAAAGGATCTTTTCATTGGAAATGGTACAGGTGTGGTTAATAAAAAGTTGACATCTTAGCTAACTGAGACCACATAAGAGATATCACAGCTTATTTAAATGGCTGCAAAGATGATAAAGGTAGTTACTGGGTTTGCTTAGGTGCCCCAGGAACAACTGTAGGTAATACTAGGCAAAAGGTGGCACATGGAAGAAAAGAAGAGAATACGTGTCAAATTTTCCAAAAAGGGGCAAAGCTGGGTTCCAGAATGCACCTAAATTACTGTTCATTCTGATTCCTCAGACCACCTCCACTTGCCTACTCTACTCTTCCACTTTCTGGACTCTCTTGCCCAATCTTTATTAGTGGAAAGCAAGTGGGTGCAAAATTAGCCAGGTGGACTGTGGCTGGGCTTCACCAACCTAGACTATGAAGGAGGATTCTTGTCCAAGACACAACCCTGTGCACCAAATGCTGGAAAGGTAGTTGAAGCAAACCATTTGGAGAAGCTGATATTAGAGAAACAGGGTATAAGGATCAAAAGAGACCAAAAGAAGAAATGGAGTTATAGGTATAAAAAAAGAAGCTGAAATATGGGTGGCAGGTTGACATCAGGTTAGAATGAGAATAGATCTGGAGCTGGCATGATAAATGAGCTTCCAGGGTGATTGTAAAAAACAAAACAAAACAAAAACCCCAAGATAAATAAACAAAAACAAAACATTGGTGGACAATACTGAGTTGGTCTTTATGTAGTTGGGTGTGTGGTGCATGGGTGGCTCAGGCCAAGGGTTGAGGAAGACATCATTACGGAATTTGGGTTGGTGGATTCTTAGCTGGTTAAACAGCCACATTCAATGTAAAGATGAATTAATTAGTTAAGGAATAAATGTTAGCCTAGACGATGTCTTTAGTTGAGTGTCTGGACCTGTCATGTTAAATATTTTTTGTCAGTGAATTAAATAGATTCATGAAAAGTATACATATTAGGCCCACAGATGAAGAAATATAGCAGGAAGAATTAAAATGCTGGATGGCAGATTCAAGATTAAAAAAATTTTACATAAGACCCAAAGAGACTCAATGATCTGGGTTATTGATTCAAAGATAACAAAAGTGGGGCTTTTAGGAAGAGTAAATGTTGAGTTGATAACTTTTTAAAAAAGTAAGTAAATTTCTCCACATTAAATAAATAACAATAATCAGATGAAATTAATTTTAATGATATATTTTATTTAACTGAATATATTCAAAATATTTCAACACATACATGTTACAAAAATTATTAATGAAATATTTTATATTATTTTTTGTAGCAAGTCTTTATACTAAATATGTGTTTTACACTTATAAGATATCTCAATTTGGACTGGCCTCATTTTAAATGCTTAACAGCCACACAGGCTGTTGGCTATCTAGAAGGATATTTGGTCCAAAAGTATGAACCTGATTAGTTTACACTGTATGCCTGTGTCAAAACATCACACGTACCCTACAAATATATACAACTATTATGTACCTATAATAATTAGAAATAAAATAGTTTAAAAAAATATAGACCTTGAAGATGGAAACCACTATGCTGGAACTCCTGGCAACAGGTAACAAAGAATGGATAAAGGGCCTGGAGATGTTTAGTAAGGATATGAGTAACACATTGGAATATTGAAAGGGTTGTGGCATGGAGAAAAGATTCCATTCCCCACTTCCCTTGGCAGCTAAGAAGCTAAAACTAACATCAATAAATGAGCATTATTAGAGAGGCAGACTTAACCTTACCATACAAGGGAACTTTCTTGTAACTAGTGTTCCACAAAGATAATATTGACTTTAATTCAATCAACATATATTGAGCTACATGCAAGATATTCTGTTAGATGTCAATGTTACAATGAGAAATAAGAGAATTAAAGCCCTCAAAGAGCTGGTGATAATTATGGCTAACTTTAATAATAATCTGTAAAGTGCCTATTACTAATGTCCTGATTCAGGAGAGTTGCTCAAAGTGTTCAAGCAGAGACAAAGAATTGTATCCCCTTGTAGAGAGGATTCCTGCAAATGATTGAGACATTGTGCTCAGCCAGTTGATTTCCAAATTGTGAACTACAATAAGAAATACGCTTATAACAAAATCCAGTGCAATCCATAATAGAAGTTTCATGAAATAATATTACCTTTACATGTGTGATACACATTGATGTTTTTTCTATTCTAGTCTAGTCTAGTCTATTTCATTAGAAATATCCTAGTCACAACCTGCTAACTTGGCCTACTAATGGGTTGCTACTTCAGTTAGAAGAACATTTGGTTAATTACCTGTAGAGGTCTGATATAATTGAATGCTTTTGGCTTCTTAACTACAGAGTAACATGGCCATAAACACTGTTCTTTGCATGCAGTATAATTGTCACTTGGGTTAGAACTGGAAACACTTGACTGCCCCAATAAATCTGGACTGGATATCACTGAAACAGCATACTATAACTACTCATTAAAGAATAAGTAAACTTCTGTGAAAAAAAAAGAGTTATTTTGTTGTGCAGCAGTATAGTATTATAGAATATCTCTTGATAAAATACGACAGCGTGGGAGCAGGTATGGGTATTGATACAGACTATTGACAAACTAGAAAAATAATCCAGAGTTGACCATAAAACCTAGTCAGGTGAATGGTTCAAACGTCAATTTCAGGGTCAGCCACTTCTATGTGACTCCAATTTTCTGAGCCTCTGTTGAATTTTCTCAAATGCTCTTCCTTTTAGATGTTCACAGAAGCTCTGTAAGTCTGTGTTGACTTAGTGTGTGCTGAGTACATGACTAAGAGTTCAGAGTGGAAGATTGGGACACAGGGAAGAAAGGAAGTGGGGTGAGACCTTGGGCTTGGCTGTGGTTCAGAATGACAGAGCAGCGTGCAGTTCACAGACCATCTAGGCAGGGGTGGGGAAAGGTGAGACCCTTCCGCAGAGTTGGAGGGCTGGAGGAGGAAACAGCTGGAAACCTTTATAAACAACAAAAGAGGGTGCCGGGGTAAGAGGGAGAAGGAGTGGTGCTAATCATGAATTATCAATCTCTGGTTCCGCTGTGGCCTGTGTCAAGAATCCTCCATTCCCAAATATTTAATACTTCCCCAATTTACGGTTGCCATAGTACCAAAATTTCCTTTGGATTATGTTTTCTTCCAAGTGTCCTCTACTAAATTACAGCTATTCCTGGGAAAATGAAGCATCCAGTGATGAACATTGTTTAGATTGTAAACATGCTTGTAGATTCAGTTCTTTCCACGGATGGGAGGGACTCTAGAAATAGGGTAACACCGGAGCTGAAGGGGAGGGGGCAACACAAAGAGGAAAAGAAGCATGTTATGGGTAAGGGGCTTGCTTGTCCTAAAGAAACATTTCACAAGTTTTCCGGTCTGTCTTCCTCTTCCTCCAAACAACTTCTCCAATCCATCTAGGTTACCAATGTTGTCATTGGTGTAAATACTTCTCTGCCTTTCTCCATAGACACACACAAACAAAACGAATTCACAAATACTGGCTTTCATTGTACGATAAAACTACATATGGTCATGTAAGTTGCATTATTCACTTAATATATTGTGGACATGCCTCCAGGTCAATAGATATAGTTATAATTCTTTTTTAATTAGGCATGAATACTATAAAGAATAGAAGTACAGTCATGTGTTACTTATTGACAGGGACACATTCTCAGAGATGCATCAGGCAATTTTGTCGTTGTGTGAACCTCACACAGTGTCCTTATAGAAACCTAGGTGATACAGCCTACTGTTCCTAGGTATGTGGTATAACCTATTGTTCCTAGGCTACAAACCTGTACACCATGTTACTGTACTGAATATATTGTAGGTGATTGTAACACAATATTATTTGTACATCTAAACATAGAATAGCTACAATAAAAATATAGTATAAAAGATAAAAAGTGGTGTACCTGTATAGGACATCTTCCATCAATGGAGCTTGTAGGATTGGAAGTTGCTTTGGGTGAGTCAGTGAGTGAGTGGTGAGTGAAGGTGAAGGCCTAGGACATTACTGTACACTACCGTAGACTTTATATAATCATTGTACACAGGCCACACTAAATTTATTTAAAAAATTTTTCTTTTCCCAATAATAAATTAACCTTAGCTTACTGTAACTTTTTACTTTATAAACTTTCTAACTCTTTTGTAATAACACTTAGCTTAAAACAGAAACACATTGTTTAGCTGTACAAAAGTATTTTCTTTCTTTATATACTTATTCTATAAGCTTTTTTCTATTTTTAAAATGTTTAATTTTTTTAACTTTTTAAACTTTTTAAAAAAACTAAGACACAAACACACACATTAGCCTGGGCCTACACAGGTCAGGATCATCAGCTTCACTGTCTTCCACCTCCGCATCTTGTCCCACTGGAAGGTCTTCAGGGGCAATAAGATGCTTGGAACTGACATCTCCTATGATAACAATGCCTTTTTCTAGAATCCCTCCTGAAGGATCTGCCTGAGGCTGTTTTACGGTTAAATTCTTTTTTTTATACTTAACAGAAGTACACTCTAACATAACAATAAATAGTATAGTAAATGCATAAACCAGTAACATAGTCATTTATTGTCATTATCAAGTATTATGTACTGTACATAATTGTATGTATATATGACTGGCAGTGCAGTAGGTTTGTTTACACCAGCAGCACCACAAACACATAAGTAATGCATAGTGCTATGACATTAAAGCAGCCACAGCATGGCTAGACGATAGGAATTTTTCAGCTCCATTATAATCTTATGGGACCACGGTTGTATAAGTGGTCTGTCATTGATGGAAACGTTGTTATGTAGTACATGACTGTATCATAATTTGTCGAATTGTTCCATTGTTAATGGACATTCAGGCTATTTCTAGGTGTGGGCCACTATTTATTCTATCGTCCAAATCGTGGTTTCCCAAAACTTTTTTCAAAATGTAAAAGAAATTACGTAGTAGGTCCTCTAAAACAAGAAAGTTACAGAATCTGAGTATATTTAAAAATCTCCAAACTTTTTAATAGCTTCCTAAAATTGGGATTTCTAATGGAACTTCAATGGGAACAAGAAGTTGATGGTAGGAAGATCTAAGTCAGCATTTCTTTTTTGCTTTTTAATACAGCTTTATTGAGGTATAATTGACATATGATAAACTAAACACATATAAGCATGCAAGTTGATGAAGTTGAAACCATCACCACAATCAAGATGATAAATACATCCATCATCCTCATGTCTCCTTGCACCCCTTATCATTGCTCCCTCTGGCCCCTCCCTGACCCCTTCTCCCTGCCCTAACCAACAATCACCAGTTTGCTTTCTGTCACTGTAGATTGGTTTGCTTTTTCTTATGTTTTTTGAAAATGAGATCATGCAGTATGTACTTCTTTTTATCCGGCTTCTTCACTCAACATAATTATTTTTAGATTAATCCATATGGTTGAAAGTACCAGTGGTTTATTGCTGAGTAACATTCAATTGTGTGGATATGCCACAATTTGTTTACCCATTTATCTGTCAATGAATATTTAGATCATTTATAGTTTTTGCCTGTACTGTTAAAGCTGCTAAGAATACTCATGTACAAATCTTTATATGCACATATGCTTTCTATTCTCATCTGTAAATACATGGAAGTAGAATGGTTGGATCACAGGGTAAGTGTGTGATTAACTTTTAAAAAAACTGTTCTACATTTCCAAAGTGGTTGTTCTATTTTAAACTTCCACCAGCAGTGTATGAGAGGTTGCTCCACATTCTGGCCAACACTTGATATGGTCAGTCTTTTTAATTTTAGGCATTCTGATTAGTATGTAGCTATCTCATTGTAGTTTTAATTTGCACTTCCTCAATGGCTAACAATGTTGAGCATCTTTTCATGTGCCTATTTGCCAACTGCATACCTTCTTTGGTAAAGTATATGTTCAACACATTTGTACACTTAAAAATTTTTTTTTATTATTATTGAGTTTTGAGAGTTCTTTATGTAGTCTAGATACAGTTCTTTATGAAATATATGATTTGCAAATATTTTTTGTATTTTGTGGGTTTTCTTTTCAGTCTATTAAAAGTATTTTTTGAAGAGCAGAAATTATTAATTTTTATAAAATCCAATTCATTCCATCTTTTTCATGTTATGGATTGTGCTTATTTCTAAGTATTTCATATTTTTGATGCTATTGTAATTGGTATTATTTTTTAGAAATTTAATTCATGATTGTTGCTAGTATACAGACATATAATTGATTTGTTAAGTATTTAATTTGTATCCTGCAAACTCGAAAATTCATTTAGTAGTATGAGTAGCTTTTTTTGTAGATTCTGTTGAATTTTTCCTATAGGAGACCATGTTGTCTGTTTATAAAGACAGTTTTACTCTTCTTTTCCAATCTGGATATCTCTTTTTTTACTTATTGCACTGACTAAAATCTCCAGTACATTACTGAATAGAAATGGTGAAAGTGGATTTTCTTATCTTTTTCCTACTATTTGGAGAAAAGCATTCTGTCTTCCACTTTAAGTTAGCTGTGGGTTTTTTGTAGATCTCATTTATTGGTTGGGGATATTCCATTTTATTCCTCATTTGCTGAGAGTTTTCAGAGCTAGATGTTGGATTTGGTTGAATACCTTTTCTGTGTTTTTGAGATGATCATATACTTTTAGGTTTTTAGTTTATTAATATGGTAACTTAGATTAATTGATTTTTATCATTTTTTAATTTTTTGATGAAAATAATTTAAAATTTTAATATATATTTTATCAATACAATTGTACATGTTTATGGGGTATCTGTGATATTTTGATACATGTATACAATATATAATGATCAAATCAGGGTATTTAGGATATCCATCATCTCAAATATTTATCATTTCTTTGTGTTAGAAGCATATTAAATCTTCTCTTCTAGCTATTTTGAAATATAGAATAAATTATTGTTAACTGTAGTCACCCTACTGAGCTATTGAACACTAGAACTTTTTCCTTCTCTCTAGCTGTGTGTTTGTACCCATTAACCAACCTCTCTTCATCCCCCCTGCCACCCTTCCCAGCTTCTGGTAACCTTCATTCTCTACCTTCATGAAATCAAGGTATTTCTGAGATAAATCTCACTTGGTCATGAGTTTCAGTTGTCAAATTTATTTGCATAAAGTTGTTCACAATATACCCTTAGTATTTCTTTAATGTTTATAGACTATTTAGTGTTTTCATTGCTCTCATTCCTGTTATTGGTAATTTGTATCATCTCTCTTCTATTCCTGATCAGACTAGCTATTTATGAATTCTATTGATCTTCTCAGAAAAAACATCTTTTGGCTTCATCAATATTCTCTGTTGTTTTCTGTTTTCTATTTAATTATTTTTCACTCTCATCTGTATTATTTCCTGTCTTCTGCTTACTTGGTGTTTAATTTGCTCTTCTTTTCCTGGTTTCTTAAGGTGGAAGCTGAAGTCATTGGTTAGAGATCTTTCTTCCTTTAATGTAGGCATTTAGTGCTATAAATTTGCCCCTAAATCCTGCTTTAGTGGCATCTTACAAATTCTGATAAGCAGTGTTTTCAATTTCCCTTTTGACTTTCTCTTTGATCCTGTTCCCTTTAATCTTGTCAGTAATTCTTTCCCTGCACTCAGGTAGTTTCATCACCTGCGTGTGTTAATGAGTCTCTGCTGAATAATTGAGAGGGGCCCTCTGCAGATCTCCAGATTTCTCCCTGTGTAGTACTCCCCTCCCTGCTGCTCAGTCCTGTGAGCGCTGCCCCCTTGATCTCCCACGAGCTATGCCTTCTCAACCGAGGGAGTTGCGCTTTGCCTGGGTTTCCTCTCCCTGAACTGTAGCCTTCATTATCTTATGTTCACTGTCTTAAAAACTGTTTCATATATTTTGTTCAGTGTGTTGGTTGGTTGATTGGGAGACTAAATCTGTTCCCTATTATTGCATCTTAATCAGAAGAATTGTCAGTATTTTTGCTTTTTTTTTTTTACAACTTACTATTGGATGCTAAAATCAATTTATTGTGTTGTTAAAAGTATCACAATGAAATGGTATAGAATAGAAAAGGAAGTATTAGTGTATTTCATGTATTAGGGGTAAATAAATTTTGTTTTGTGAAACTTTTATTTTAGTTATATATGCATTTCTGTATGTGTGCATTGGGTTGTGATATAAAAGGCATTTCCTATTGTGGATCATGGTCAAAATAGTTTGAGAAACCATGCTCTAGGTATTTTATTCTCCAGTACAGGCAGGAGCCTACAACACTTAGTTTCTATCCCTGGATTGGAGAGATCTGGAGAAAATCATCCCTACTTCATGTTATCTATCTGGAAAATGTTCATCATCTCCTTCCTACAAAGCCATGGTCTAAGAATCTCTGAAATGATCTCTGGGAAATACCTTGTAGGTCTTAAAATTGAGATAGTTCCACAATTCCATTAGTTAAGATAGAAATAGTTATTTATTACCACTGTGTTCTAGACACTGTGCATGGTAGTTTGAGTTACCAGCATGAATGAGAGGGAGGCCCTCCCTGGCCCAGTGCTGGAACACGTCTGGCTACTAGAGCAGGCAGAAAGCAAGGCTTCAGAAGTGCTATGAGCACTCAGAGCACGGGAATATTCAGGATTGTGGAGGTAGGAGGGAGAGTGTTCAGGGGAATTTATTCAGGCAGACTTGCAGGGTTAGAGGATAATAAAGTGAGATCTCAACTTTGGTTTATTTCATTTATTCATTAAACACACACACATTCTAACACCTACTATGTGCTTGAGATATATCAATGAACAAAATAGAAAAAAATCCCTGCTTTCATGGAGTTTACATTCTACTGGGAGAAATAGAAAAACCGACAATAAATATAATACCTAAATGATCTGTTAAAAGGATGAACTACTATGGATGCAAAAGTAGAGCTGGGGAAAGGCGATTAGAAGTGGGGCCGCCAGTTCTAATTTTAAGTGAGATATATTCAAGGAATATATTTAGAATCCAAACATAATAGTAGCGTATATTTATTCTAATACAAATTCTACAAATATTCCAACATAATTAGAATCTTCTGGTATACAACCCTCTCTAAAACTGCCGGTTGTCTGCACACTGCATTGACACTCTGCAGCCACTAGGGCGCAAATGGGCCATTTCTGAGAAAAAGTGGGGTGAGCGTGGGGAGTGTGAGAGCGATGTGGGTAATTATGCACACAGCTCTCCCTCAAGTGTTCCGCAGGGGCTTCTCCACTTAAAGGACACTGGCAAGACAGGCGGAGTTTTACTGTGCGTCCTGGACCAAGCCATTTTTGCCCTTGGCTTCCCCTCCTTGGCACGTCCTCACCCATCAGAGGATGGAGGCCAAGCCGAGGAACAAACTTCAGCCTGGCCATTCGGCACCCAATTCGTATCACAGCCTGGTGACAGTGGTGAGGCCGACCTACTGGCCTCGTCTTCGAGCTTCCTGCGACATTTCTGGGTGCTGCCCGAGGAGTCTCACGGTTACACTCCGTGCCTGGGGTCTGTACAAAAGCTCCACTACATGCTTTACGTTCCCCTTGTAATATTTAAGGCGTAGCCTAGATCCGAGCTTTCACGCTGACGTTCGGTTTCCCGATCCTTCCCATCCTTAGCCTCTGCGGGCAGATCGGTGACCATTACTATATTTTGGACAAGACTCCAGCCCATTGCCTTCTCTCGAGCGGAAGGACCGCCAGCCTTTTTCCCCAGCAGGAGCTCGCCGAGGTCAGGCGAGCGTCTCACCGGCCGGGCAGGGACGCGCACGCGTAGGGCGCCGCTGGTTGCGCATCTGGCGCCAGAGCGCGCCCCCAGCGCAGTGCCCGCGGCGACCGCGGCGGTGGGCTGGTGCTCCGGAGCGTGCCGGGCACTCTCTGCCCGCGCGGGGGCACCAGAGCCCTCGGAAGTGTCAGGCACTGCGGTGCATTTTCCCAGTTCCCTTTTAAATGACTGCGGAAAAACAGACTCTCCGAGCCGCACACGGGAAGACGGATTCTCAGACAAGGCTTGCGAATGCCCCGCAGCCATCATTTAACTACGCCCGCAGAGCTGTTACGGTTTGTCACCCGACCCTCCCGGATCGCCTCATTTGTCCCTAGTGAGATCCCGAGGCTCTGCCCGTGCCAGGTTTCTTGGTAGCTGGATGCCTAACGTGCTCCGGGCAGCGCGGGCGCAGGGCACGCGTTTGCGCACACCCGCGCACACATGAACACGCGCAAGGTACGGCAGGGGAGCAAGGGCTCGGGGTGCCCCGCGTGGGGGTGGGCGTCGCGGGGAGTGAAGCTGTGATCTGGGAATGGCTGCGTCCTGCCAGGTTAAAGAATGAGAGAAAATGATGCGGCGCCACACATCGGACAGGCAAGGGTTGCTGCCCTGCCGCGCATTTAGAGAACCCAATACGCGTCAGCGCGCTCCCTTCCCCTCACATGTCTCTATTTCCCCGGCGTGTGATGGCAAAAAACAGCAGGAAAAAGACCCACTAAGAGAGCTAGAGTGTGTTTGGAGACTCTCTTTACTCTGCAATAGCACCAACAGGAAGACCCTCCAAAACCACTGATCCCCAAATAGGTGGCCCGGATTGGGGGCGGTGATCCTTGGTTACCAATTCGGAACACGTTTTGGTGTTTACAATATTTATTTATTTTTAGGATAGCTCGCCCTCCCTTTTAGGCAGGGTGGGAAAGGAGAACGCAACGGGGAGCGAGAGGGGAGGGAGGATTCCTATAATAAGAATCAGCGCATTTTTCAGAGCTGAACCAAGCCCGGTCTCCATTTCAAAAAGGGAGACAAGCCTCTGCTACGATGGTAGAAGAGACGGTGGCGTGAATTAGGGACCAGGAGGCGTCAAGCAGCGGAACGGTTCATCTCAGAGGTACCTGGATCTAAATGCACACACACACACGCACGCGCGCTCGTGTCTACACGGCCAGGATGTGTGCGTGTGTGTGCGCGCGTGTGTGAACTCCCACATGCTGCTGCTGTCTGCTTCTGGCCAGTGGCACCGATGCCTCCCTCCTCCCCGCTCGCCCCCAGATTCCCCTCCCCTCCCTGTTGCTTTTGTCTGGAGGGTGTTATGGGTTTGTGTGTGTATGAGCGTGTGTGTTTTTGGATTTCAGACTAATTTTCTGGAGTTTCTGCCCCTGCTCTGCGTCAGCCCTCACGTCACTTCGCCAGCAGTAGCAGAGGCGGCGGCGGCGGCGGCGGCGGCGGCTCCCGGAATTGGGTTGGAGCCGGAGCCTCGCTCGCTCCTTCGCTCCCGCTCTCCGCGCTCGGTCCCCGGCGGCAGCAGGAGCCTGGACCCAGGCGCCGCCGGCGGGCGTGAGGCGCCGGAGCCCGGGTGAGCAGCGCAGACAGTACCCTCGGTTGCCTCGGCCCTCACTGTCCCCCCTGGGGCAGCCGCGGCTGCTCCCCAGGTGGGACGTGCCGCGCCACCTGCCCGCGCCCCCCGCGCCCGGCGGCGGTGGCGGATTCTGCAGCATCATTCGGCGGCCCCGTCGCGGAGCCCTAGCCGCCAGCAGTCTCCGCATCCCCCTTTAAAGGGTCCTCCGCCCAGCATGTGTCGTGGAATCCTGTCTCGGGGACCCTTTTCCTACCTCCTCTCCCTTGGCCTCAGGCTTGGAGAGAGAGGGAGTGGGCACACTGGCGGTTCCAGAGGCGTGGGGCAAGTTGATTCCTGGGCCGGAACTGGGCACTCATCCATCCACAGTCTCCCGGCTGGGGTCGGGTGGGGGTGAGGCGAGTGCGGAGGGAGAGTGCCCCAGTTAGTGGCGTTCGGGGTCCTGCGCTCAGTCTTACGCGTGTCTTGTTTGTCCTCAGCCTCGAGGTGTGTACCGGATCCCTGTGCGCCTCTAGGAAGAAGCCTGCGCCTCCGAGAGTCCCGGGCAGCGCCCGGCGCGCCGGGCCATGCTGCGACGGCCGCGGCGGAGCTCGGAGCGGCGGTAGCGCCCCCTGTGAAGCGGCCCGCGATGCCCCGGCCGCTGTGAACTGTGCAGCCCGCCCGAACACGCTCCGCCCGGGACCGGCTCAGCCTCCGACACGCTGGACTCTGAGCGGCTGCGACAAGCAGCGAAGAGTCCAGAGAGCTGCAAGCGCGGGGAAGGCCTCCCCGCACAGGTGGGGGAAGCCGGCCGGCCGGTGCAGCGCGGGGACACACTCTCCGGCTGGCGCTGGCGGCTAGGGATGTCGTCCTGGACGAAGTGGCGTGGACCCGCCATGGCGCGGCTCTGGGGCTTCTGCTGGCTGGTTGCGGGCTTCTGGAGGGCCGCTCTCGCCTGCCCCACGTCCTGCACATGCAGCGTCTCTCGGATCTGGTGCAGCGACCCTTCTCCTGGCATCGTGGCATTTCCGAGGCTGGAGCCTCACCTTGCAGACCCTGAGAACATCACGGAAATGTGAGTTCCTGGTGCTTTCCCTCCTTCTTTCTCTCTTCGCCCCTAAGGCCCGGGCTGGCCAAGGTGGGTAGGTCCTGGAACTGATTGTTGTCCCAAGTGCGGGGAGAAGTCAGGAGAAGAGATACAGGGCTGAGCCGTCAGTCCGATACCTGTTTCACTGGCTTGGGGCTGCTAGCGCTGGGAGAAGTGTGACACTTTAAAATAAGTTTTAAATTTATGTGCCAATAATATGTGTGGTGGGGGGCAAGGAATTTGATATGCTTTTTAGATTTCAAAGCTCTGCTGGGTGTGCTTTAGGCTTGCCTGTATGCAGTAACTTAATTTTGGACATTTTTGTTTTATAAAGTACTATATGTATGTTGTGTTAGAAGTTCCAGTAATAATTACTAGAAAGGAGGTTAAAATAATTAACTTTCCAAAATCTGTTGAAGGAAGGGAGAGTCTCTCCCTTAACATATTTCTCTGAGGTTTAGAGTTAACCAATTTCCCTTTTCATTTTATATATCAGATTTTGCTTAGAAGATTGCATCCAGAGATGGCCTTGAAAATGATCTGTAAGAGGAGAAGTTCTGAGTGTTGAAATGCACTCGCTCAAAAGAGAAAATGTGATCACTGGAAGCCTAAAAGCCTAGTCTGATTTAATTTGGACTTGACTTCCTAGATATGATTTTGAGACCATTTGGATTATAAATCTTAATTGCCCACTGAATGAATAATTTCCCCGGACTAGGTTGGATGATAGAGCAGTGTATAGTACTCCAGTGAATGCTGGCTTTAGCATTGGACCCTTATGTCCCTGGAAATGTTTGAGCTGGCTTGGTGGAGAAGCAGAACTGTGTATTTCTGTTCTCCTCTTCTGATGCCTTGTGACAAATACGTTACCCAGCAAGTCCTTTCTCTAGCATTCCTGTGCCACCTCTGCTGGAGGTGTTGTTATTATTTTTTTTCCTAGGGACTTTGTCATGTCATCCATTTCATTTACGTGAGATTTTATTCATGCTTGTGGAGGACTATAAGGCAAAGTTTTTCCCAGTTTTCCTTACCGTGTTTGACACTGAGATAGGCAGCCCTGAAAGTAAGGCTTGGGCTGTGGCCTTCCGGTTGTCGAGTGCGCATGCATCTCCCCCCACCCCCAACACAGAAAACGCACAACCATGTTTCTGCCAACGTAGTTGACCGAGATAACCTGTTTTTTAATGTAAGTAAGAGACCTTCTTAGTCTCTGTTGCCTGTTCTGCTGCTGATGTTCACGTTGTGAAGGCCAGGGCAGGGGGGGCTGTGCAGGCCTAGCATGGCTGAGATGTGCTGGGAGCAGCCAGCTGTCGGGCTGAGTCCAGGATGCTAAGATCTCAATCTTTTTGGCAGGGATAGCAGGAGCCAGAGCCGGAGAGGAGGGGTGGGTAGGGCTCCAACTGTTAGACCTGGGCTGGGCTGGTCCAGGCTCGCCAGCCTGGTCCAAAGTGTCTGTGGCCTTTTGTCAAAATCTGTCTTTTTCACAAGATGGGGCATCAGTAGTCAGATGGAGGAGACCATATGGAATTCAGAGCCCTTCGGACTATTTTGAGACCATGGGGAGTGCCTCTATACAGTTAGACACTGTGTGTGTGTGTGGAGGGGGGGTTATTTTAAAATTCTGTGTTAGATGATAAGTGCCTATAATGAAGAAAGAAATGAGATAGGGATGATCATTTTCACTTTAATTTTTTTTCCCTTTGATTTGTTTAAAACCACTACCTGTGAAAAAGAAAATAAAGCTATCTTTAAATTTAAAAAATTATTATTTCAAACCCTTGTGGCTGCCCGATATATATGAAACCAATAGATTTGAGCAGAGCTTTCTTAATTATTGTTGTTGCTTCTTTTATATCTGATGGCAGGTTCTGATTTTCAGGCTTTTTTAAGTGGATTTTTTAAATATATTGACTAAAGCATTTGTCACAGTTATTAATTCAATCATGGCACTCCTAATTTCTACTTTCATTTTTTCCCCCTTTTTATTCGAAAATCCATTGGGATTGGGGGAGTGGAGAGTGGAGGGGTAAGGCTAAGTGTTAAGGGCAGGGAATTAGGTTAGTAATATTAGGCTGAGTAGCTATGAGCTCTGAGAAAAGGTACATTTCTCTACTCTGTCCCTCAGCTCTGTTTGAGCCCAGCCAATTTGTGCCCTGGTGTCTTTATCTGTAAAACGTATCACAGTACTTGTTTGGAAAGCGCTTTGTATAATTATTTTGAATTCTGCTTTTTTGGTCTTAAAATGACATTAGTAGATGCCCTTATTTCACTCTCATCCTTATACGATACCATCTGTGTTCTTTTTCTTACATATTAATATTTGCTACAGTAGCTTTTACATTCTCAGCCAGTGGATACCAGCTACAGTTGGAACCAAATTACACTTTTTTTTTTTTTTACTTTATTATTAGACCCAGTGGCATTCCTTAAATAACCTGTTTTAAAGTTCTAGTTTAATGGTGGGAACCTGAAGTTATGCATTTCCATTTTTTAAAAATAGGAGTACTGAAAGTAAACTGTGATTAGAAGTTGCTGAAGCAACAGTTTACCACATCATTTAAAAACGGTGTATCTTTCAGTATCTGCATATTAAACCCCTGGGCCCATAGGGTTCTGAGGATGCAAATAGAAGAAATTTTAAAGACATATGTATAGATTAATTAAGGAGTAGGATATTTTTGTTTTTACATATATGTTTTAAGCAAAGCTGACATTTTATTTTCAGAGTCCCTGTTTGAACCTGTTTTATTAAAAATCTTCCCACCATAGTATCTGTCCCATACTTTTTACCCTCTAATGTGATATATCCAGATTTATATCTCTCTATCTATAGATATATATCACGCCTGCCCAACATTGCACTGCTAAGTGGCAGCTCCTCTTATTTGGAAATGGTTATACCACAGCAGTGTTAAAATAGATTTAAAAACACTACCAGTGTCACATATAATGGAATTCAAGAGTGAAGCCTGTTGTTGGAATTATGTAACCAGCCATTGAAGTCCCAGTTGCATCAAATGCCAAAGTGCATTGCAAAAGACAAGTTCTGTCTCACCCAAGTGGGAAAAGCATGGTCAAAATAAGTAATGCATTTTTTTTTAATGTGGTAAAAAATACATAACCTAAAATTTACCATCTTAACTATTTTTAAATTTACAGTTCAGTAGTGTTAAGTATATCTACGTTGTTGTGGAAGAGTATGCATTTTTATATTGCATATGTTTTATGAAGACAAAGAGAGATCTTTTTCTGCATTTCTTGAGTGGTATTCTCTGATTTGAGGGTAATATTTGGAGACAAGTCTAGTATTTTTCCTCCTAGCACAACATAAATAGAATTTTCAGCTTCTACTTTCAGAGCCTCTATGTGCAATTTATTGTTACTGCTGGTTAAGTAGCTGTAATGTTATGCCATTAATACATTGATTTTGGCCCTCTCACCTTAATAAGCTTTGCCATTGCAATTAATCGTACTTAAAAAAAATTCCTGGCATTTGCAAAGATTCAGTGAAAGCCATCAATTTTTATTACTCTGGTATTTACTTCTCAGCTCTTCTATTGGGGGTTCTAGAACTTTGGATTGTGCTTTATATGCATTTAAGAACCATGTATTTAAATTTGGAGTGTGGTTACATAATCCACACTGGGCTTGTTAATAAATAAGGCAGTCTAATTTACACCATTCATTATTTAATACAACTTGCAAGCTGGAGTTGAAAACATGCTGTCTTCATAATGTAGGTATTTACAGACTTCAGCTCGGCATAACCAGGTGGAGCCTGGTTTTAATGTCGTACCTTCAGTCTCTGTAATATGGAGACTTTTGTTACTCTGGGTGAAACAATCGAAAAGCCCCATGACCCTTCTGACCCTATCTCTTCCACCTCTCCCTCCATCACCCATCATTTACTATATAGGAAAATGTGTTTGATTTTTTTCTTCTCTGAAAAGTGATATTTCCTAATGGGAATTCAGAATGCTGGAGTTAAGAGAAGGGCCTGGGTTATATGTTCTCACAAATAAGTAATGGGAAGTTGAAACAATGTGGCCACAGCTCCCTAGTGCTGAGTTTAGGTCTGTTTAAGGTCTTTCACTGTTTCTATCCCATAAACCTCTGTTTGTGTCTGTTTCAATATTCTCTTGTAAAGATGTTTTCTAAGCTGAAAAGTTGGCTGAACAGCTGAGAGTTGAGATCTTTTTCTCCCTAGGAACATTCTGTATGATCTCTTTGACTATATCTAGGTCGTAGAAGTATAAAACCTAGAGTTTTTGTTTAGCTGGGGAAGGGGAATTGAATTTCTTTTCTTTTTTTCTTTTCCTTTTTTTTTTTTTTTTTTTCCCTCTTGGGCAAGTGCCTCCAGTTTTAACTCATTGCTCATCTTGCCTGTTAGGGAAAGAAGCATTATCAAACCATTATTGAATACCATGCACTGGCATTATCCTGTAGGCTAACTTTACCACTTCTCTAGAGAGCTTTCTATAGGTTCAGAAGCTACAGGGTAGGATGTAGCATTCAATCTGCTGCCCCCTGAAGCAATGTCAATTTTTGGTCTTTCTTGATGCCTATAAATCAATAAGAGGATTTGGGGGAGAGAGATTATTTAGGCATGGCAAACTTTTTACTTGTTTGATGTGTGTATGTGAGAGAGAGAGGGAGCGAAAAAAACCTGAATCTTGGATTATTAATAGTTGATTGGTCATTTTCATAATCTACTTGGTCAAGCTATTTTAAAACACAAATCTCCCCCGCCCCCAGCCTCAAATGGCAGAGATCCGAGCCTTGCAGTGTTCTGATAATTTTAACTCTACATTTGATTGCTGATCAATTTCCATTTAAAAAAACAAGATCCCACGTAACTGGGTGCCTGCTCACCAGTTACTTTTCTCTCTGGGGTGTCCAAAGGACTGGGAAGTTGTATTGATTTGGGAGATGGATGACTGAATGCTCCTGAAGTTATAAAAAACCCTGTGAAGAAAAGTAATGCGCAGATACTAAGTTCTTTCTGTACATTTTTTTAAAGTACATCATGGGAAGCCGGAGTCAGGAGACCTAGAAGTGCATCCCAACAGTTGACATTAACTGGTTACCTGATCTTGAATCAGCCCCTTGATGTCTCTGGGCCTCAACTTGTCAGATGTAAACTGAGGGCTTTGGATTTGATGTTCAGACGAGTTTCTCCAGGTTCTCAAGTTCCCCGAAGCTTTAGTTATGGAGATAATGCAGTTTACACACCAGCTATGAAGGAAGAGGGTGGTGCCAGGTGCTCAGAGTCTGGCAGGCTGTGACTCTGAAGGCCTATGATGTCAGAGTGTCATGTAGGCATGTTTCCAGTGTCTGTTCTGAACTCCCCCAAACCACATCTTTTTAAATCTGAGCTGCTAACAAGGCTGATGGCATGTTAGTACTGGGCTAATGAGTTCAAGGTCACTGGGTTCAGAGGGGTCACTTAGAGTCAGGACCTCAGAAAGAGAAGGGGCCTTAGAAATGATCTGCTCCAACCTCCTCTTTGCAAAAACCAAGGGCAGTGAAGAGAGTCACTTAAGGCTGACTCATTAAAGGCATTGTGGGGACTGGAAGCTCTTTCTCCTAGGATCGAAATAAATGCCACGGCCTCTCCTTTAGGGTGCCTCCCCTCTGTTCTGTGTTCTCAGACTGAGCGCCTAACTCTAGCCTGCCATTCTAGAAGCGTCAGCAGTGGGAAGACAAGCTCAGTATGGCTAAGTCTGTGCAAACTCGTATCTGTGAGAGACCAGGTAGTGAAAAAGTACATGAACTACTGATCCCAAAGCAATAGACTTGTCCTCACATAGGGAAAAATACATTTTTTGTTTGGTTTACATGTGTGTGTGTTTAAATTTCAAGTGTTCCTCTTTTCTAGATAATTCATACACAAAAGTTGGGCTGCAGAGAAAAGCCTTCACGAGCTGGCAGCAGTGAGGGTTGCGCCTGGGCCAACCTGGTGGGTGGGGGTTGGAGAGAGGGCAGGGAAGACTGGGCAGCACCAAGGCTGTTGCCCCAGGGTCCTCTCCACAGTCAGGGTGCTCACGTAGGTGGAGGAACCCACAGCCCATTATACAAAGCCTGTGTTAGCGCCCGGGAAAGAGCGTATTCTTCCACACTCCTTTCTTCCTGTGCCTTCTCAGTGCCCTGAGACTGAGATGTGGGCAAACTTGAGGATTGTTGGCCCAGAACCCATTCAGCTGCCATTTTGTGTGTGGTTCATGCCCTGCTCTGAGACTTCTCCAGTCAGAGCACACTTCCAAGACATACTTCAGGTTTCACGAAGAGCTTCTCCCCTGGACCTGAAAGGCCCTCTACAGATACCTGCTTATTTAGGCTTCAGACCTCACTCTGAAGTAGGTGGGACACTCTTGGCCACCTCTGAGGGACTGTCAGGTTAATGAGTTTGCCCGGGCTCTCTGGTCGAACAGAGCATGAACAGGCGTAGAATCCTGTCCCGTGTCTCACTTAGGGTCCCTGTGCTTAAACCTAGTTGCCCAAACCTGGCCTCGAGAGCTGAGGAAATCCTAGGAGAGGTCTAGAGATTTAAATACATGTTTACAGGTTGAACTTCATGGAAGTGGGAGGGAGGTGGATGAGGCCTCCTCTCATGTCTTTCCTCTTCTTCTCCCCTCCTGTTCCGCTCCTTGGCCGTCTGTTGTACCGTTAGGAGATAAGGGATTTGGGAGCCTTTGGTAATATGGCATCTTCTCACAGAAAATAAAAAGATTAGTAACCACACACCATATAGAGTTTCTTTTTTATGGCAAATAAGGATCAGTTGCTATTTAGCACCCTACCCTTTCCTATAATCTTCATATCCCAAGAATTGTGCACAGACATGTACACACACCAGAACAATATACGTGTGTATATACCGTGTGTCTATCAATATATAAATCTATGTATAAAACTCCACTATATGTGATCCTTTTGACTTAAATATCTTGAATTGTAGAATTTTCCTAATAATTAAGAGTTTGCTTCCTTAAACTACCCTTTTAATTTTGTTTTCATCATTCTGGATTTCTCTCAGCCAGGACCTGGTGGACCATCGTCTCCAAGTGAAGGACCTGAGTGTTAGTGCATGGAACCTGTTAGCCACCCTGGCTACTGGAGGTCCATTGTGTCTGTCTTCTGATTCTTTGATCAGTTCTCAACATAAATGAAAAATGTAATCTAAATCAAAACATACTGGAATTTCAGTTTCAACCTCTGCAGTATAGTGCAATGTAAACAGATAGGACCCTTTCAAAGGCGAAAGATTTATTCAATCTAAAGGGAAACCAGAGTGTAAGGTAGGACCCTTTAAACTCCAATCTTTGCAACAAGAGCTGTTTCTATGTCATGTACCCCAGCGTCCCTTGCTGCAAGGTGGCAGGGGCCCGTGCCCAGATTCTCTGACTCTTGCTCACTGTGGGGCAAGTGGCTTATTCTTCTGTGCAATGTGTGTGCAGGAATAGGGCATGCTGGGCAAGAGAGCTTGACATTATGGCCTCTAAATTCCCTGGTAAGGTATGATTTTTTTAAAAAGTGCCTCTCTCCAAAAACCAAACCAAAACAAAAAGCTGAAACCAAAACACTGTTTTTGGTTTGCTCTCAGTTTCACTTCAAAGCTCTGCTGCTATCGCCCCAAACTCAAAGAATGTTATGGAAGATTTTGCTCCTTGGATGTTTCTCTTGCACCCCTGGTGCAACGGGGTGTTTGTTTTTCTCCAAAATTTCTAAGTTGAAACTTAATCCCCAGTGTGGCAGTGTTGGGAAGTAGGGCCTTAGGGACGTGGTTAGGTCATGAGGGCAGAATGAGATTAGTGCCCTTATAAAAGAGGACAGAGATAGCTTGTTTGTCCATTCTGCCGTGTGAGGACACAGATAGATGGTGCCATCTGTGAGGAACAAGCCCTCATCAGACATTGAATCTGCTGGCACCTTGATCTTCAGCTTCCCAGCCTCTAGCCAGTCTCCTCCTCTTGTGACCCCCAGAATAGAAGCTTTCACCAACATCAAATCTCATCTTTCTGCTCATCAAGTTTTCTTTTCATCTTAATTGGAATAGCTTATCACATTTCCCCATTGTCATGTGGGTTGGCTGCCATCTAACTCAAACTCTGTGCACATGTTAGTTCAGTTCCACTAGTGTTAGTGAGGACACAGGGACACTACAGAAAAATAGTGTACTCCACTGAGGTAAGGAACCCTGGGTAGTTTATATCTAGTGGGAGACACAGATGCCTGCACATCCAAATACTCCCCACAATGGGAGGCACTGATGTGTAGACTGGATGTGAGCAATTCCTAATTCTAACCTCCTACAGTGGCAGTTGTTATTTTTTCTCTGTCAAGTAATTTTTGATATTCTTGTGGCTATATCCACTCATATTGCATTAGAGTAAGCTGCCTGCATCTGCAACCCACCTTTCTCTTCGGTTATGATGAAAGGGCTAGAGTGCCTTTTAGCTGAAGCTAATCACCCAACCTCTTAACTCATCCTCTTAAACTTTTCTCTGTCAGTGGCTTTTCCTCTCTCACCTGTATTTTCAGTTTCTTTCTACCATTTGACATTTTCAGAGCAGCAGGACCAGGTCTCTCCCATCTTAGGGAAGCTTTCATTTTTGGCTGTTCCCTCCCTCTTTTCCTGCCCCTGACTGAGGTCACTGCCCTTTCCCCTCTCCCTCAAAGCCAGATTTTAGAAGACTGATGTGTACTCATTGTGTGTTTCCTCACAGGCTAATCCAGGCTCACGCCACTGCTTCATCAAACACACACCATGACAGTCCCCAGAGACCTTCATGGGGCATATTGCTCGGTCTTTATCTTACTTGACTTCTTAGCAGAACTTGGCTCCATTTCCCACTCCCTCCTTTTCCTCTGGCATTGGTGTCATGATACTTTTCTTGTGTTTTCTCTCTCCCTCTCTGGCTGCTACTTCTCCGTCTTACTTGTGGGTTCCCCTTTCTCCACTCTGACCTTAAAAGCAGATGATGTTCCTCGGGCTTCTGTCCTATGGCTGCTTCTCTTCTTGGGCTATCCCTGGGTTATGTCATCCTCATCCATGACTTCTGTTACCTTTGTCATACTAGTGATGTCCTAATCTTTTTCCCCATCAATTATTGGTGATGAGCTTCAGACTCAGATACTCAACTGCCTACTCAACACCCCTTTTGGATATGGGAGAGTGTGTCACACTTATCATTTCCAAATTAAATTCATCATCACTGCCCCAAATCCATCTCCAGTCTTCCCTATCTTAATGGGTGGCCTGTTGTCCACTCAGCAATATAAGCCACTCACTTGTTAAGTCTTGTTGATTCATTTCCCTAAATATTTCTTAAATTTTTCCAATTCTTTTTATCCCTAATGCCATTATTCATTCATTCTTTCTTTCAACAAATATTGATTGGGTCTTCGGGGACGTGTGAGAAAGACTGCTAGAAAGACTTGGTCTCTTCTTACCAAGTTTGCAGCCTGGGAGGGAAACAAACATCAAATAAATACTTACGTAAAAAGAATTTAATTCCTGCCACCATTATCTTTTGCCTAAAGTGCTGCAACAGCGCTCTACTTTGCATCCCTGCCTCCAGTCTTGTCCCCTCTCTGCCCACGTGCCACACTGTAGCTCGAGTGGTCTTTACAAAATGCTGATCTTATTGTGTCACTGCTTATAGTTGCCCTGTGGCTCCTCAAGTCTCTTAAAATAAAGTCCAAAGTTGTTTATTTTTGTTTTAGTTTTTTAAAAATAGAACCAGATTGTCACTATATTGCTATATAAAGAGACATATAACTATTACATGGACCAGAATGCATAGATAAGCATAACAGTCTCTTTCTACACCAGCAGCTCTGTAAAAAAGAACAAATTGTAACTGGAAGCCTGCTTGGTGATCTTGGAATTAGAGCAAGGGCATTTAATTCTGCATTTAAAATGTTAAATGGCATTAAGCTAAGCTTGCCTGAGGCATCCATCTCCATAATGGGAGAGCCTTCACAAAGGGAATGTAGAACTTCAAGTACTTTGGCCCAGACCTGTGTCCCTGGATGGACACTCCTTTTTCTCTCCTTAATTCACTGCCCAGCACCAATGCTGATGGATGCATTCTTTCTTTGGAAAGGTTAGTGCCTTTAGCCAAGCCTTCTCAAGCCTGGGAGCCTTTCAAATTCTTTAAAGTGATTTTGCACATCTTTTCTCTGAAATGCATTAATTTTACTGGATGGAATTTTATTAGTAATTATCTTTTTTAAAAAAAATAAATATCTGAATGTGATAAAAAACTCAAATAGCACTAAGGAGTATATAATGAATAGTTTCCCTCCAACCGTGTACCCCAGCTCTCCAATCCCTTAGCCCCCTCTCCAGTAGCACACTGCTGATTTCAGTTTCCTTTCAGAAATAGTCTATTTACATATATAGCACATATATATGTCTTTTTTGTTTTTACATAAATGAGGGTATGCCATATTCACTATTCTACATCGTGGTGGTGTTTCACTTAACAATGCATCTTAAATATGTTTCTAGACCAGTGTATGTACACTGATCTTATTTTCTTCCCAGACCCACAGTAATCCATTGGATGAAGAGACTTGACTTTAACCAGCTTCCTGGTGTGTGAGTTCTTGCACGCATGCTTGATTTTACCTTTGGAAAAAGTTCCTATAATATGAATTGCAGGGACATTTGCAAAATTCCTGATTTTTTACAGGTATTACCAAGTTGTGTTACAAAGAGGCCACATCATTTTATTCTCCCACCAAAACTGGGAGTGCTTGCTTTTCTACAGCTAAGCCAATATTCCATATCAAACCTTTTGACCTTTGTCAATCACATTCCTGGGAAATAGTATCTCGATTGCTTTTTTTGCAATTCTGTAATTGATTCAGATTGAAAGTCTTTACATGTATCAAGGTCATTTGTATGATGTTGTCATATCCCTTAGCTATTGTCTTTTTCTATTGGGTTGGTGGTTTTTTCCAAAAATAAAAAAATTTGTTCTTTGTCTAATGTTTTGCTTGTCTTTTGATGTTGATTATGGATTATAATATTTCTTCTTTTTTTGTAAAGCAGCATTAAATTTTTATTTTTATTTTTTCAGAGGTGGAGTCTTACTTTGTCATCCAGGCTGAAATGCAGTGGTGAGATCATAGCTCACTGTGGCGTTGAGCTCATGAGCTCGAGTGATCCCCCTGCCTCAGCCTCCCAAGTTGCCAGGACTACTAGCCAGTGCCCCCTTTCCTGGTCAATTTTTCTTTTTTTTTCCAGAGATGGGGTCTTGCTATGTTGTCCAGGCTGGTCTTGAATTCTTGACGTCTAGTGATCCTCCCAACTCAGCCTCCTGAGTTGGTAGGATTACATATGTAAGCCACCATGTTGGCTTAAATTTTTTTTTTGTAGTAAAATTTGTTACTTGCTTTTTTACTTATGTGTTGTAAATGTGGCTACGAAGAATCTTCACTTCTCTAAGAGTATAAAGCAAGTCTTCTATATTTTCTTCTACTACTTTTACTATTTCACATTTTTGTATTTACAACTTTCATCTGTCTGAATTTTTAAAATACAAGGAGTGATGTAGCAATTGTTTTATTATTTTTTTCATAATAGCCAGTCAGCCTGTCAGGTACCTTGACATCATTCATTATATAATTCTATCTTTCCCTCACTAATTTAGAATAACAGTTGTGTTCTGTAGGAAGTCCATCTTTGTATTTGGGGATCTATCCTATTCCATTAACCAGTCTGTCTAGTTATATCGCAGCATTAAATTTTGATCTCCCACATCTTCATATTATCATTTTTCTACTCTTGAAGTATTAGTCTTACTCATCAGTCTTTTCTTTCAGAATTTTCAGTACTATTCTTGCTTGATGATCTTTCCATATGAATTTTAGGAGTTGCCTGCCTGGCTCCCTTGCTTGATGTTGGAGTTTTTAATTAAGATGGCATTTTATTTACATATCAAAGTCTTGGAAGTCCTGTGTCCTCAGATTTAAGCCCCATTTCTCAAGCCTCATTTCTTGCCTCTCTCTTTCTTCAATGCCACGATACAGCCTCTCTGAGCTTTCAAGTCACCCTACTGAGCTTTGCTCGCACTCTCTCCCAGGCTTTGCTCTGGAAGTCCCCTCGCCTGGAACCTTCTCCCTGCCTCCTCCCTCTCTCTAGGTGCTGCTTATCTTTTAGCCATCAGCTGCTGGGTCCCCTCTTCTGCCTCCACGTCCGGGCTGTGTCCCCTCTGCCATCTGCTCTTACAGCTCCTGCATTCCCCATCATAGCAAGGTCACTTAGTGCCATCAGTGGGTGCCTGTGTACCTGTCTGTACACACTGTTAGAACAGGAACTGCATGAAGGCAGGGACATACGGATCTGGTGTGCAGATCATTCCCAGCACCCAGCACAACATTCTAGTTTTCCACGTTATGGTTCTGTACATACACTTGGATATGCACACACAAGCACATCCCCCCCCTACTCATAAACCTACCATTTAGAATTCCAAATAAGAATATTTATTACTTGGTCTCTGGGCCATCAGTATGTAAATCTCTAGACATGAGTTTTCTCAAGTCATCAGGTTAAGATGTTTGTTTATATAAATAACCTTTATGGAATTAAAGTGCACAATGTTAGTTCATGCACAGTAAGAAATCGATTAATTGTGGAAAGGAAAAAAGGCCAAGCCTTGATGAGGCAGGCTGATTACGTATCCAACAGAAGGAGGGACAGCGAAGAGAGCAGGGAGGAGGGCATTCGGCAGATGAAGGGAGATGCAGGCCAGGCAAGCTCCACCACAGATCCAGGGGAAAAAAAATCATCCCAGGGATATCTGATCTCCAACAAACAAATAGGTCTAACGAGAAAGATTTGTGCCTTTTCTGTCCTGGAATAGCTAACGATGGATATCCTCATGGATCAGTTGCAGTTTTCCCTGCGACGGCATTTATGATGCTTCACTTAAAAAGCAATTCTGGTGTGAGATTTCAGATGTGATTTATCCTCCTTGTAGTGTGGATGATAGAGGCTGTTCATTTTTCTCAAAGAACAGCAAACATCAGGAGTATAAAAACATAGTGTGTCAGGTCCAGTTGAATGTATCATCTAATATATTATACTTTTGTGCCTTTGCATCAAAATCCAATGGGCTGATCCTAGGAATGTTTCATGGGGCTTCCTTTATATTTATAATAATTAACACTATCAGGCATCCAAGAAGTTTTGATAGTTGCTTGCAAAACTGATCAAAAAACAACTGATAGACATATGAGATTGGAAGACTTTTAAAAATAGAGTGGGGAAGTCTATAGGTGAACAGATTGTGTTGAATAATCCCCAAAGATACTTCTCCCTCGAGATAAATAACATCTATTTATGTTTCATTTATTTATGTTTACACGATACAGTATGTTCATAATATATATACAAACCAAAATGGCTTAGACTCCATTTGTATTTTGAAAGTTAAATTTTAAAATAGGAATGGGAATTATGGAACCAACATGCCATGTTTAACTCTGATGAGGAAGTCTTATTTTTGGCTGTGTCGTTGGCTCTCATGGTAGGTCTAGGTGATCCTCTGGGATTTAACTTCTTAGCTACCTCATTTATTCTTTCAAGGAATTACTCTTTCACCAATAACAAGTGTCTTCTGGAGCTGCACTCCCTGGTGCTTCAGGGTGTTATTGAGCCTTTACTTACCGAGTCTACCCTTGTATCCCCTCGGTCATTGCTCTCCTTTCATTGCATTTAGTATGTCTATACATGTACAGTTCAGAAAAGGATAGTCATTCTGTTGACAAAGTCATCTTTTCCCATGCATAGCTAACATTGAGGACAGGAATTAACTTTGATATATATTTATATTGATTAATTGATTCATTCATTCATTTAGTCAATCAACAAATATGTTTTGACCCTGTCTTCCCACCTAATACTTTTCTAGGGTGACAAGAATTAGGCTGGCTCCTACCATTTCTCCTTTCATATGGCCTGTTTCAAGGGCACAAATGGAGGCCCTCAGATAGATCATCCTAACCTCTCCCAACAACTACAAGGGACCTCACGTACAGGTGTGTGGACAGTCTGGCCTACACATCCGAACTCTGTCCATGCCACTCCAGACAGCAGCCTGGCACCTCCCCCTGCCCCCACACCATCGTGTTTGGGGGTGTGCACATTCATGGCATGTACCCCCTCAGGAGGATAGACCCAAGGGAAAGGCCTGCCCATGCCCTGGGAGTGGAGTCAGGGTCTTTGGGTAGGGAATTCTGTGATCCTGGGTATGCGGACAAGAAGGGAGGGTTTGATCTCCAGGTAGGAGCATTCTGTTGGCTCTGTGGACTTCTTGCCTCATGAGGAAGAACTTGCTGGAGGAGTACAGAGTGAGTGTCTCCAAAGTTCCTGTGCCTAACGCCCAGAGGTAAGGGCAGTATGGACCAGGCTGATTGGGCCCCTGCCTTGTGGGTCTGGCCTCTGCCTCACGGTGGGTTTGAGCTACGACGATGCTCTGGAACAGGGGAAGTGCGGGGCATGTGTCCTGGGAGCGTGCAGTGGGGTTGGCTTGTCCGTCGTGGCACCCCATCCTCTCTTCTGGGGACTTCAAGCCTGAGGTGCGTGTTGCCAACAAGGGCAGCGTGTGTTGGACTCTTCCCCAACAAACTTTGTGATGTTATCACAGACGCAGACAGATCACGGGCAGAGCATGCATCTGTACCTAGTGGTTTACAAGGATTGTTAAACATCATTAGCTGCTAGCTTTCCCCTTTCTCTCTTCCTCATACGGATTTTATTGTTTGCTCTGAAAGGTCTGGGTCTAAATGTAATGTTTCAAAAATCAACTCATTATGGCTGAATGCTTTTTTCTTCTTTTCTTTCTTTTTCTTTTTTTTTTTTTTTTTACTGGTTTACTGGTACCCTAGGAGAATCCTGGGATTGTAAAAAACTGTGCCTAAAATGTTCCTTTCTTCACTATTTTTTTTTTTCTGAATTGAAAAAAAATCACTGAACATGCCAGTAGCCATGCACAGGTGAACTGACAAATTAATTTTCCATTTTCTTTGGGAGTCTGTGTAGGGGAGTGATACCTGTTGTAAGACAGGGTTACTTGGCAGGTTAAGAGCGCCACTAGGGCTGGGCACAGTGGCTCACACCTGTAATCCTAGCACTCTGGGAGGCTGAGGCAGGAGGATCACTTGAGATCAGGAGTTCAAGACCAGCCTGAGCAAGAGTGAGACCCTATCTCTACTAAAAATAGAAAAATTAGCCAAGTGTCATGGCGTGTGCCTATAGTCCCAGCTGCATGGCTCCCATGGCTAAGGCAGGAAGATCACTAGAGCCCAGGAGTTTGAGGTTGCTGTGAGCTAGGCTGACACCAGCCACTCTAGCCCATGCTACAGAGAGAGACTCTGTACAAAAAATAAACAAACACACAAGAGCTCCACTAGGAAGTGTGGTCTTCCCTGCTACTTTGGACTAGCTACTGGAGCTTGCTGTACCTCAGTTGCCCCATCTAGAAAGGGGGCAAAAATAGAACCTTTCTTACTGAGTTTCTGTGAGATTAAAATGAGCTCATGCACATAAAATGGTTACAACAGTGCCTGACACAGTTGTGCTCTACTGTTTGTGTGTGTGTGTGTGTGTCTATCCTCAAACATATTTTGAAGGACAGTGTACTCTGTAAGGCTGGGGGGAGGACTGGAAAGCAAAAGATTATGCCTTGAGTGTTGCACTGAACAGGCATCGCAGCTAAGAGGACAGATGGAAAGGGCGCCGGTCCCTTTATTGGTCCCTTTATTGCAGCCATCGTATGCCCTTTGGCTTGTTTGCAAATTAGTCTCGCCTTGTAGGACCTGGTGTGCTTAGCTGATTGGAATATTGACTATTTGTATGCTGAGCAATCATGAGTCACATTTAGCTACTATTATTCAGGTCATGGCCCTTGTTCCACGAGTTTGGTTTGTTTGATAGTCTTGGCCCATTTTATTTATCAGGTTGTTTACTAACAGTTCTCCTGGACGCTGGAGGTTATCTGTCAGTTTGTACTCTCATCTTCTCTTTTAACTATCTTTCTCACTCTTTAACTGCAAGGCCTTTAAAACACAGACATCTTTTTTTTCCTTAAAAAAAAATCATGGTAAAACAAATGTAATATAAAATTTGCCATTTTAACCATTTTTAAATATACAATCCTGTGGCATTAAGTACATTCACGTCTTGTGCAACCATCATCACCACCCGTCTCCAGAACTCTTTTCATTTTGAAAAACTGAAGCCCTGTACCCAACAAACAATGACCACCGTAACCCCTCTCCGAAGCACCTGACAACCACCGTTCTGCTCTCTGTCTCCACGAATCTGACTACTCTAGATGCCTCAAAAATGTGCATCTCTTTGAGTAATGATATAGTCCTTGAATTAAAGATTATTGTAAGAGATTTGTTTAGGGCTTTTAGATGCATTCATGCTTTCTTTCTGCAAAATAACCTCCGTTTGTTGTGGCCTTACACAACCACGCATGATTGGGATCCCTGTCCACTCGCATCTTTGTAGTTTCACTCCAAAGAAAGTAGTCTCCAGCCTTCTGTAAAAACAACGAAAGGTTAACATGAGAAGTGAAACACTGAAGATAAAACTGGAAGTGTCCCTCACACTCAATCTCTCTCCTGACTCCCACAGTCTATAAATATTGACGGAAAAATTGTGCCAAGATCCAAACAGACCTTCATAGAGATCCTAAAATTTTACCACTGGAATCGTTCTCCTTTCTCAACGTTATGCCTGATGCTTATTTTTCTCTGTGCCACGCTTGATCTATCCTGAAGCTGGAACAGAAGTATTAGTTCCAAAAATTCTCTTGGTATGGAATGATTTGACCTGACTGGAGGCCAAGAGCTTTCGAAACTATATGCTGCTGTGATTCATGCTGACTTGAATGCTTCTTAGAATTCTTTTGGCCCAGGCTAATCATTGCAGGTTCTTCCTCACGAGTCGTAAGTGGAACATTGGTTGGCTTGAAATAACAGGGAAAGAGGAAAAGGCATTAAAAAAAAAGATAATTTATGTGTTGGACTGAGTTTCAGGAAGATTTCACTTTTTTATGAGCACTTAATCTGAAATGTAAAAAAAATCATCGGTGAAATTATTATATTTACTATCCCATTTCTTGAAAACAACTAGTATAAGGTCATTCAATAGTATCAGCATATTGTTCATAATAAACTCTTAATTTTTATTGAATGAATATTAGAAACATCACAATCAAGTTATCATCAGTATTTGAATAAATGATAAATATTTTATTATAATAAAGTTAATAAGGTAAAAATGAGAGGGAACAAGGAATAAAAAAAAAAAAAAAAGACAAGAACTCCAACTAACCCTAATGGTTGGCATAGTTGTTGCAACTGAGTGCAACATTTGTCCTCAACTTCCTGGCAGCGAAAGAGAAACTCATTATTAGGAAGGAGAATGCCTACTAATTCCACAGGAACACAGCTTTGTCTGGCACTATGTTCTGAAAGGAATTTCTTTTGCAGGAACAATGAGTGATGTAGTGCACAGCTTGTATGAAAAATACAGAAGTAGATTTCATTTTCTTCCTGAGAAAACCAGTGAAAGTTAGAGGAAGTGACAAGGACATCCATTCTGCAAGGAGGCTAAAGTGGTCCAAGGATTTAATCTCTCCTAGGGCTGTAATTATAACACGGATACAACTCAGACTCTTAGACTCTCATCCTATCCTGCCCTTTCCTGAGCCAGGCCTTGATAGAAGCTGGACAGCACATGATTGGAGGTTGTCCCCTCTGACCAGAGCCTGCAAAATTTTAGTCTCTGTTGCTGGTTAAGGGCAGATCCATTATCTTTTGGAAACCAGACAAGCAGATGGTGGGGGCTGATGTCCTTTTATAAAGACCAAGCAGCCTAGCCTCTGCGGTGGTCCAGGTAGAAGCCACCCCATCTGTGTACAAAGATGGGCTTGCAGAGGTACCAGCAGAGATCCAGGCTTGCAGGGGGGGGGGGGGTGGGAGGCAGCCCTGTGACTGCTCCAGAACTCGGACAAATGCTTGATTGAAACCCCCAGAGTTCCACCCCGCAGAGCAGCAGAGACGGTTTTGGCCTGGAAGCTATTAGGAGCAGGTGTTACCAGACAGCCTCTCCAGCCACAGGCAAAGCTCCCTTAGGCCCCTGCGGTGCCTCCAGCCCTGAGAGGAACGGTCACCTCGTGAGCCTGCCAGGATGAATTAGCTGCGGCGTGCACCCCAAGTCGCTGAATGAGCTGACTCTCTGGTGGTTCTATTGACCGATGTTTGTGTACACCTGCTCCGAATAGAAATTGTGGCTAAACATCAACTTTTAAGCCACTTGCTTCACAGTAGTTCAGTATCAGCTGGCACTCTCCATGGTTTAAGACGGTAAAACCACGTCATGCACCTGTTGAGTTACTAGTCTTCCTGTTTGCTGTCGTGGGCTACTGTGACCTATAAAAGATCTGACACCTAATGTGAAATATTTAATGGTATTAAGTAAATTAGTTGGAAGAAAAAAAATTGTCAGAAAAAAACCCACTCCTCCTTTCTCCTCTTGGTACCACTGTACCAAGTATCACATTTACTTAGCTATGTCTGTGTCAGTTTTAGTTCATTACAGAGGAAGTTTCTAAAGGTTCCAGAATAGGTAGAAGTATTTTTTTTAAACAAAAGTGAGGTTTTTTTATTGTAGCTTCTGTGTCATTTTATTTGATGAGGCTCATTTTAGGGGGTCTCTGCACATTTCCTGCCAATGTAGGAGATTAGGAGCATTGAGGGCTCAGAGGAAAAGACAAGCAAGAATTAAATCAGGTGTCCTAAAATCTTCCCATGAGCCAGTGAAATAGCTTTGGTTGGTTGGGATGTGACCAGTTTGAAATGTGCTCCAAACCCCCAGGGACAGTGCAACTGACGGTTGCCGGGAGGAAATGCTGGGTCAAAGTCTGGTGGACTTTCTGTCTTTTTAAGGGAATATGGAAATTCAGATTTTAAAAATCTGAAATCTTCCCATTTTAAAATGTTAGTGACTAATACAATGTTCTTCAAGAAAATGAACACCCTTGTTGACCAGATCCAGACCGGGGTCAACCAGTTTATAAGATTTACCCATCATGTTATTTATAGGCTTGGAGTCCAATCTTAAACCTGCCTGCAAGGCTATGCTAATAAGTCAAATTAAACTTACATTTTCCTGATGGAGACTGATGTGTTTTATGTAGAAAGCAAACCTTACTTTTTTTTTATAATTAATTTTTCTGTTCATCGATTGTGGTATTCCTTGTTGGAAATCACCTTGTTGGTAGAGACAGATAAGAAAAATGCTATATAAACACTTAGAAATCCAGAGTGTATTTTTTTCTTCACGATATTTTGAGGAATTTTTTGTATAATTTATGTACTGAAGAGAACTGAGGCATTATCAAGTTCAAATTTCCTTACAGATATGGGCACTGGAGAGGAAGCTCACCAGCTAGTTTGTAACCAAACCGGGCCTAGAACCTGGCCTTTCATTCATTTTAAATAATAATTAACACTAATTGAGGTCCTCATATGTGGACCCATTTTCTAATTTTCCCAAAAGCCCCGTGAGGCAGTTACTGTTGTTACCCCATTTTGCAAACAAGGAAACTGAGGCATAGGAACTTGCCCCAGGTCAGATAGCTAGCAAGAGGTGAAGCTAGGGCAGTATGTTTATCCCTCGCGCCACACTGCTTATTATTTTCCAGGCACTTGAATCCTTAAATTCTCAGGGTATTTGTGCTGTTCTAAAAAGCTGCAGCTCTCAGAGCTTGGCATTGTGTAAGAACCTGAAGAGTTCTTATTTATCTCCTCTTACTGCTCTATGTATATATCGTACAGGAGATCATCCTATAAAGTGTTCTCGCTTTTTGGTTGTTGTTGTTGACTTTTGTTTTTAGGCTGTAATTATTTGTGAAGGTCCATAATGCAGAAATTCTAGAAATTATTCCTCATTGAAGGTGCTGGATTTACAAGTCCACAGTCCTAGCAGTGTGGTATAGTAGCTACAAGCTTAGACTTCAGAGGCAGGTACATCTCGGTTCAAATCCTGTTTTGCCAGCTATGGGATGTGACCTGGCATGTCTGGACCTTAGTTTCCTCTTCTGAGAAACTCTCCTGGTGGCATTATTTTGCTAGGAAACAATCCTGGGGTAGCCCCCTTCCTAGTACCCATTAGCGCTCTATAAAAAGGGAGTTAAGGTCATGGCCAAAAAGAAGCTGGAAGTGCTGATGCTAAAAGGCTTAGGCTAGGAGGCTTTTCAAATTCAGGTGCTTTACATTCATTTCCTCACAGCTGGGGTTAAGCATCCTCTCAAGGACGGAGCTATAGATTGAGAGAGTCTGATCTTACATATCACTAGCACCTGCTCATGGATTGACTTTCCAAACTCTTTCTCAGCATGTTTGCTGAGAAACCGAAGCTGCCTAGCTGTGGACCCTTGGGCCAAGGGCAGTTCTTTTCGAAACTATTATTATATTCTCTTTGAAAGAAATCTCATGGAAGAAGGTATCCTTTCAGAGTTGAAATGCCTCAGCCCGTGGCTGTAAACCTGGGCATTTGAGTTATATTTACTTTTATCAGAGTTATCTCTATCTACCCATCGATTCATCTATCCATCTATGTATCTATCCATCTTTCTGTCTAATCTGGTGGTAGGGGTGGAGGGTGGCTGGGGTGGTAGGAAGTGTTTCCATTTTGAAGAGTCACCATTTGGAGTCTTCACTGCTGTTTCCATTTCGTCTTGACATGTTGCCAAAGTACAGTTCAGGTAATAAAGTCTAAGCTAAAGGGAAATTTTTCTTTGAGTAATACCGCTGTTAAGTTAATACACATGAAAAAAAGATGCATTAGAAACCACTCTTTGTTACTTGGGAAGATTTCCTAGAGGAATCATTTGATAGGTTGTTAAAGCAAATGTGAAATCTTTTAAAATATGATGAGGACCCTTTCCAGGAACCCGTAATTCAAAAATATTTCTGTGAATTTTTTCTAAAATTACCTCTTTTCTCTTCTTTTCCCAAAAGTCACCTGTAAGCTTTTTGTAAAGCCTAAGAAAAGGAAATTCTATATCCTCAAAAAAAAATGTCTTAGTAGAGGTTCTGAATGTCAAGTTAGGACTGGAGAAGCTTTGGTGACAATGCAAAACAAGATGACAAATAGTATGGACTTGGCTTATGTTGAATTCTGTATATGTTGACTTTCTGATAGCTCTTCAAGGCTCAAGCTCAATGCCTTTTCTCCATTTAAGCCTTCACTGACCTGCCCAATCATATATATAAATTTTTTTTTCCAATCTTGTTTTGTAGTACCTTCCACTATGCCCTCATAAGACAGGTGCATGTACCTCTGCTCTGAACCTTTTCTTTTTGGCTCATCAAATCTGTGGCAATGAGCACTGTCTCCCCTGAGAGCCTCACTTCCTCCAAGATCAAGAACAGCTGGATCTGAAGATTCTTGGAGGCCATTTATAGTCTTACATTTCTGAGACTGAGAGGTTCTGTGGCAAATAAATGCTCATCTGCCAAGGGCAATTAATTTTTATCATTTAAAAAATAAGTAGTTTGAATACGTTGTATGCTTGTAATCTAGATTCACTTCTAGATTGGATGAATTTTGCTTTCAAAATTGGCTTTCCGTTATTGTTTTTACTTTGTTTCTTTGTTTTCTACATGATAAGTGAAGTTACATTACATGATCATCATCTTCATTTTGGTAGTATTGTGCCTCTTTAGTGCACACGTGTACATATGTCTGGTTCTTCCATGGGATTATAAAACTCCAGGTGGAGGGTTGGCGTACCTGTTTGAGTGCCCTAAGTGAGCATACATCCTCAGCTCTGTGCCAGGAAATGGAGATGCAAGGCGATGAGTAAGAGCCCTACATTTAGGGGGTCAGATGTGTTAACAGAAAAATAAAATTGTGGCTACAAAGAGTAACTCCCATCCCTTTAATTCTTTATTACAAACTTAAGAAGTGCAGTAAATGCTAAAAAAATGCTTGCCAATGGATGGAATAAAAATGTTCTGATTGGAAAAAGCATTTTTGGTGCTGCCTACAAAGCACGCAGGCAGTAGTTTAGATCTTGTAGAGTCCCGGGAGAGATTTAGATGAATATATTGAGAAGCCTTTAAACATATGGGATCCAACCATTAGGGCAGTAGATAATGGTCTTGGAGTATATAGTAAATGTGTGAAAAACAATACCAAAAACAGCCCTCATAGGTGAAGTTCTAGCAGTAGTCCCACATATGGAAGAGAGAGTAAGAAGGCATATTCTGTGCACAGCAGGATGGTCAAAGGCCAACAGTGATTCTGGACAGATTGCTGATGGACTGGGGGGCCAGAAGGGTAAGTGAGAGAGATTCTTAAGAAGTATCAGATTAAAGAAATCCAAATCTACCATCTCTCTTGTCACTGCTGATTTGATTTGCTTAACAGAAGGAAGGCAAGGTCTGCACGTTAGAGGGAGGAAAGTTTTGTTTTCTGAGAACCAAAGCTCTGCTTGAGCTCATGTGAAATTCCTATGAGGCAAGTGCCAAGACAGGAGTTCTGAGGGGAGGAGGGGCTGGCCTTGAAAACCCCTGGGGCCTGAGCTCTCTGCAGCAGTGGGCATAGGTCAGAGGAGTTAGAGGTTGTCATGGAGAGAAAGCTTGTGACAAAGGCCTGTGCCAAAATGCTGGGCCTTCCCACTGCTTCCTTGGGGAATGATGGAGCCCTTTTTGGAGATGTGTTTTATCAAGCAGAGGTGGACTCTGTAAAGAGCCCACAGAGTGTCACAGCACTTTGATGGGGACGATGGGGAATGGTTCTCTGAAGGAAAGCCTGCTTCGTGGCCTGTCGGTGGCCTTGACTGGGCTCTTCCTCTTTCCTTCCTAACCCTGCCTTGGTCTCTGCAGAGGCGGCTGCCTTTTGGCTCAGTAGCAGTGAGATGGGAGAACAAGGAAGGCCTGGTGTTGCCAGGATCCTCTGGGAGGCAGGTGGAAGCTACCAGTAGGGGGCAGCACAGCATGCACCTTAGTCTTCTGCTTCTGCCCAGGGGCTCTGGGACAGAGAGCAGGATATAGGACTGTTTGCCATTTGGGTGGTCCAAGGAGCCAAGGACCTGACCTCAGGTGTGTTTGTCCACTAAGTCACTGAGAAAGCCTGGAGTCTGGCAGTTATTTCACGTGTATGGCATTCTCTCTCTCCCCTTTCTTTTTCTTCATAAATTTTAAAAATTTAAAAAAGTACAACACCACAATAACTTCACATACTTATATTCAGAACTGATGCTTTAACATTTTTATCTTTTTTTGTTGCAAGTCTTTTCTCTTTTAATAAAAGAAATGGCTTAGCAATTTAGTAAAATAAACAGATTAACAGCTTAAATTTCTTTTTTATAATCCCAGATCCATTGTCCTTTCCCAAAGTAACCTTCATAGAAATCATTTTTTTATACTTTGCATGTATACTTGACTGTGAACACTATGTGATATTGTTTTTTGTATATATATATATGTATATATATTTTTTTTTTTTTTGAGACAGAGTGTCGCTCTGTTGCCCAGGCTAGAGTGAGTGCCGTGGTGTCAGCCTAGCTCACGGCAACCTCAAACTCCTGGGCTCAAGCAATCCTACTGCCTCAGCCTCCCGAATAGCTGGGACTACAAGCATGCACCACCATGCTCGGCTCATTTTTTTCTATATATATACATTTAGTTGGCCAGATAATTTCTTTCTATTTTTAGTAGAGATGGGGTCTCGCTCTTGCTCAGGCTGGTCTCGAACTCCTGATCTCGAGTGATCCACCCACCTCGGCCTCCCAGAGTGCTAGGATTACAGGCGTGAGCCACCGTGCCCGGCCTGTTTTTTGTATATTTTTAAAAGGTCACAGAAATTGTTTTCTATGTATATATTGGTATACAATTTTGCTTATATGCTTTCTCACTTAGCATGAAGGTCTCTTTCTACTCAAATATGTAAATAGGATTCAATCTAATTCATATATTTGACACACCTTATATTTAAAAATTTTTGTTCCTTTATGATGGACACTTGAGTTGTTTCCAGCTTTTGACTATTACAGTGAATATTGCAATATTTTATCGACCATATTATGATGGCTATTATGTACTTGTATCCATGTGTGAGAATTTCTCTTGGGTGAATACTTAGAAGTGGACTGGGCAGGGTGACTCACAACTGTAATCCCAGCACTTTGAGAGGCCAAGGTGGGAGGATCGCTTGAGGCCAGGTGTTCAAGACCCACCTGGACAACATAGTAAGACTTTGTCTCTACAAAAAATAGAAAAAAAATTAGCTGGGTGTAGTGGCCTGCATCTGTAGTCTTAACTACTCAGGAGGCTGAAGGAAGAGGATCGCTTGAGCCCAGGAGTTTGAGATTACAGTGAGCTATGATCATGCCACTGCACTCCAGCCTGGGTGACAGACAGAACAAGACTATGTCTCTTCAAAAAAAAAATAAATAAATAAAAAGCAGCATTTCTGGGCCACAAAGGTTGCTGGTTTATAATTTTCCAGGATACTGACAAAGTGCTCTTCAAAGTGGTTATATCAATTTATACTCTCTCCAACAATGCAAGAGAAATTCCCCACATCCTTAGCAATGCTTTATATTGTCACATTTTAAGTATTTTGTCAATCTAGTGTGAGAATAGTATGTCATTGTTGTTTTAATTTGCATTTCAGATTCCTTGTGAGATGAGCAACTTTTCACACACTTCCTGGCCATTGAGGTTCCCCTCTGTGAATTGCCTGTTACTTTACTGGCTTCTTTTCTAACCCCAGGATTCTTCACATAGTGGTAGCTAAGGAGAGTGTCCTGGGGGCGGATTTCACTAGCAGTTTGGAGCCAGCATCTCCATTGTGGGCATCTCTACAGATGGCAGCTTACGAGGGGGGAATTCTTGGAGTCTATTACTGGAGGAACACTTGCTGACCTTTTAATCCAGCTCTTCTGTTGGTCTTTCCATTTTGACGAGGACAAAAATTTACTTATTTATCCTTCACAGTGGAATAGTATTCTCTAGTGAATATATTTCATAATTTCACATGGTCCTCGTGATGTTTTCAGCAGAATCTCCTGTCTGGTCTTATATCCAAGGACAGTGGTGCTTTGCTTAACTGGCTTATTTTCATCTCATGAATACTGTGAATTTAACCACTGACCCAGTTTGAAAATTAAAATCTGATGAAAATGCAATAAAAATAAAATAACCGACATAAATAAAGAAAAGGTAAAGATAAATGCTTTGGGCTGCAGATGTTGGTTAAGTATCTATAGGGGGTCAGGCCTTGGAAGCAGGGAGGAAACAGCAATCATGCAGGTAAAGACAGATGAAGAACTCTCGAGTGATTTCAGAACAGGGCAGGCACCTTCCAGCTCACTCAGCTGGAAGGAGTGGACAGGAGAAGTCCTGATCTGTGACTCCAAAGGAAAACTTGCCCACATTATCTACCCTTTTTGCTGTCAGTTGCATGAACAAAGCATTACAATTTAGGGCTCTCTGGAATGCAGTTCTTATTGTGAGATCATTTAGAAGAGTGAGGTCACTGGGGTCTCTATTGAAAATGTTAGTGGAATGGAAATCTTGGAAAAATGTGTCTAAAGTGTGATAATTTTGAAACATTTCATGAAAACTTGCTGTTGAAAATTGAGCTTTTGGTTCAAGTCTTGAACTGTTTCCTTCTTCTGTGTGTGGTAAGAGAGAGAAGGGAACGAAACTTCCTGTACATCTATTAAGTGCCAGGCCCTGGGTATCAGACAGAACCAAGATTTTTGAGAGGAAGCTGCCTTTCTGTCTTGGAGGCTGCGTTTTTATGTAACAGGGAAACAATATTTGTGTGGATCCTTTTAAAATTATTTCTCTGGTGTAATTTTGTTGGCTCAGAAAATCTACTTATTTTTTATTTTTAAAATTTATTTTCTAAAGAGGTGCCCACACCCTTACTGTACATCTTTTCATCATTTTCTTTCCCCTACTGGGTAAAAGGGACCCTTAGGTGTTAAATATATGTTCCCCCCATTGTTTAATTTTTTTTTTTCTTTTTAACTCGTGTTGTTAACAGCAGGGCTACATATTTGTTTTCAGTGTCTTAATTGGAATATGTTATTTATCTTAAATTTTTTTGAAAAGAACGGGGAAAATTCATCCTGGCATAACTTCCTGTAGTGCCTTTGTAACCCCAAGTGTTGTTCATCTGTCTTTCTGTCCATCCATCCATCCATCCATCCTTTGAGTACCCTGTGCAAGGTAGTGAGCTAGGTGCTGTGATGCATATTAAGAGTTATAAAACAGATCTAACTATCCCCAAAGAAGTTGTGATTAAGAAAAGTGAAAAGATAGGTACTTGAATAACTATTGTACAAGGTAGAGTATAGGAAATTCTATGATGGTGGTTTTAATAGCTATGTGTTTGTATTACTGGGAACTTTATTGCTTGCAAGTGACAGAAATCCAGAACAAACTTAGGTTAGTGACATCTCGCTTTAGAGAAGGCTGGATCCAAAGGCTCAAGTGGTATTTTTAGGGTTCTGTCTCTTTATATCTGTTTAGATCTCTTTCTTTCTGAGTGCTGACTTCATTCTTGGACAGTCTCTTTCCAGAAAAGTTCCCAGTGGAAACCCGGGGCCTGTGTCTTCAGCTATGATCCTGGAGAAAGAGCAAGACTCTCTCTTCCAGCATGCATTTATTTAATCTTATCTTGGGAAAGATTCTCCTTGATCTAATTGAGGTCACATGCACATCTGTAAGCCCACCATCGTGGCAAAGGGATGGAGTTCTCTGTCAGTTCACTCCTATTTGAGGGTTTGAGGGGTAGAGGGAGAAGTGGGTTCCTGCAGAGAGTGCACTAGGGCTCTGTGGGGTTTATGACATGTGTTCCTCAAGGAGAAATTGGTATTTTTACTGACAACGGTGGAAGGAGCCGATACTAGGGCAGGAAAAGAGAGAGAGGGAAGGGGAAATGCATGTCAGTGTTTTAGGAGGTAAAGGACGGGGTGACTGCTGCTTCTGGAATGTGAGGATACACATGACTTTTCTCATGCAGTGATAACACTAGCATCCCAGTGGCTGTCACCATAAGGGTGAAACACCTTTGAGAGGTAGGAGATGTATTCCCAAGGTATTTTCACCTCTGTACACTAGTGATACCCTGAAATGGGAAGAGAACTGAACTTGTTAGGTGAAGTGATAAAAGATGAGGAAAAAATTGAAACCTGGTGAATTGGTCATTGGCCATTAAATGGATCAGTCGTGGTTTCTTCTCAGTTATACTCAGTTTTGGTACCCTTGCTGTATTTAAAAACAGCAAGGAGAGGTGCGGAGGAGCACCCTGGTCACCGTGGTGAGGATGGATAGAAGTTACCCATTATTCATGTTACTGCCTACATTCTGAGTCACTGGTGTTCACTCTCTGTTTTGTTGCAGTTTCATTGCAAATCAGAAAAGGTTAGAAATCATCAATGAAGATGATGTTGAAGATTACGTGGGACTAAAAAATCTGTGAGTACTCAGGTCCTATGCACATTATCACAGAGATTTTTCTTGTTCTCTACTATGGTCAGGTGGGCATTCACTGGTTAGTTCTAATGTACATGCAATTTATGTGTTTTTATAGGACAATTGTGGATTCTGGATTAAAATTTGTGGCTCATAAAGCATTTCTCAAAAACAGCAACCTGCAGTACATGTAAGTAGAAGTTGATTCTTTTGCTTCCCAGGACCCAATTTATTCAGTATTTCCCCCCTCTGTTTATTTTCCTTTTTTCCTAACTCTAAACCTCCTTTTTTAAAGTTAGTATAGCTGTGATAATAGCTTAGAAACATTAGCTTTGATTTTGTTTGATTTCTGAATAGCTTCAGAGGGGTACTTAGAACAGGCTGTTTGTTCCCTTTCATGAATTTCTGGGCCAATTCCATCTTGGATAGAGCAATAGGCCAGCAGCAAGGAGTCTGATGTGAAAACTATGTCCTTGTACAGAGTCCTTGGTTCTTTTCCTTGGAATCATGACATGCTCCCTGGAAGACATCAAACTAGTGGAATTGAAAGAAGTTGACTTGGCCTTGGCCTTTTTAGAAAACTAAAAATTACTTGTGCTTTTCCCCCCAAAATAGGTCCTCTTTTGAACCTTTATTTTCTCAGAGTTTTCTGTGTGGAGAAAAAGTGGAAAAAAATCAATCATGGGACATGCCAAAGGTTCAGACAATTATTAAAAATAGGAAGTGTTTTTCTCAAAGTCATGTTAATGCTTTGTCGACTGAAGTCAAATGAAACTATGGAAAATGGCAGCTATTAGGTGTTTGCTGCTAAGTCCTCTGGAGTGGCTTCTTCATTGGCAGAAGCTCACCCAAGTGACGAATGTGCCTGCATCCCTAAGCTCAGATTGGTGCTCCCTATCCCTGGAGTTTTCAGTGGGAGCTTCTTCCGGAAGATTGTTGCTTGCACTCATTGGCCCTTTTTTGCTGTACCAGATTCTCTTTGCAACAACACCTCACAGGTCTCCCAGTCTACAGTTCACCTATGGGACTGTCACCTGCATCATCTCACTTGATTTTTTTTCTGACAATTGGTAGGGAAGATCTTTTTTATTCCCATTTCATAGATAAAATAAGAGTGAGGAAGTTCTAGGACTTGCTCAGGTCCACAGAACATAAGTGGCAGAATCAAGACTGCAAGGCTAACCCCTCTCCAGGTTCTTACAATATGAGTATAGTAAATAAAATTTGTACCATCCATATAATTAGAGAATCAGCCTTTCTTCTAACATTTGTCCTGTTTCTTTTCTTGGGGAGAACATCCTTGGCTGATTTCCATGCCAGTTATAAAAGAAATCATTCTCTTAGAGCAGATCACCTGGACACTCTATTGAGATTTGTTGATATGATGGAAAAATGTTAATTTCATAAAGCCAGTATCATGGCTTCATGCTTTATAGGTGGCATTAATGATGAAGTCACTTTAAAATAAAGTCTGCAAATTAAGATATAAAACATTCTGCAAAAATGTGATAAAACTCCAAGAAACTTTATTAACACATTTCACTTAAATGCTTTTTGGCATCATCTCTGCAGTTGGTTTGCCTGCACAAATCTGATGTCTGCGTAGGCCTTGATAGCATAAACAAGAGAGAAGTTGGATGGAAGAAAAAGGCAGAATGCTCTAATGAAATCACTTAAATGTAATTAATGACCTCAATGGTTAAGTTCTGGTATTTTCATTACAGCTGACCTTAGACCCAAATTACTCAACACCCACATTTTACTGGCCTTTTCAGCTTATCTCTTTTCCTAATGTTGTGGTTTGGACAGTGGGCTATGGTTAATTGCAGTTTTATTAGTATACTTAGTTATTACTTTACTACACTTCTTAATTTTTCTTGTTGCATGCTATTTATATGAGTATGAAAGCCACTTTGTGTATTTTTTTCATGGTGGTATGTGCTAGGATAATTTTGGTGGCATTCTTTGTACAGTACACAGCTTATATAAGGCCAAATATCTGTCCTAGTCTTCCAGAGAGGTATTATTTGAAAACAGGAAACTAAAGAGATATACATATATAGTTTCCTTAAGAGGCAGTAGTTGGGATATCAATCATTGATCAAACTGCAGAAACTGTATTGATATCTGTAGCCATTGTTGAATAGTAAGACAGTGAAATTAGGCAAGTGTCAGGCAGTTATGAAGAATTTGTCAGATGTCAGTAAGTTTCATATATTCACATGATGAAGGAGGCTCTTAATCGCCAAAATATGAAATTAAATTAAGTAGCTTGCTTTTGAGAAGGACAAGGAAGGGGGAAGAACTTATTCAGGGGTCTGCCTTTGCAGATCTTAGACCTGACCTCTGCTTGTGATGAGGACCTGGGAACTGGCTTGGTGTCCTCTGCTCCGCGTGTCCACTTGTAAATTGCACTCCTACCTCACGTGTCAGCACAGTGGGGTGCAAGGGAGCTGGTAAAGAAATGTGCATTAAAAGCTCTTTCTCTCTACGCTGGGATGTATTAATATTAATTATCTCTTTGAGTTTCCCAACATTATAAAAATGTGTACAAGATCGGTTTATATCACTTTGGGTTTGGGGGAAGTTCGAATCAGACGTCTTTCTCACTTTCCCCACTCCTCCCCCTACCCTGTCCATATTAGCATCACGTGGAGACTGCCCAGAGGCCCAGTGACTGGTCACTGAGTTTATTTCTTGGTGCCTTTAATTCCTGCCCAGCCCCTAAGAACCCAGGGACTGTGAGAAAAGCCAGTATTTGTGTTTTCCAGAGGCTTTGCAGAGGTGCTAATTAGCTCCTTTGCAAAGCTCTAGAATCAAACAGTAAGAGGATTGTTGATTTTTTTTCTGTCCCCTCTTCCTTCTTTTTGGCTTTTGGCCCCAATAATAAGTATGGTTCATAAGACTCATCCTGTTCTTTGGCCCGAAACCCTGCTCTGTGCTGTGCTGACGGCAGCCCCGCAGGGGCGGGGGCTCCCAGGGCCGCATTTTCCCAGCTGACGGAGAACCTTTACAGAAAGTTTCCTCTTTCTTTGCTGCTTCTCTCTCTTTTCTTGGGGAGGAAGAGCAGGGTTTTTGGGTTGTTGTTTGTTTGTTGTTGTTTTTTTTTTAAGAAAGGTGGGACTCTGATGAAGATGAAAACATTTTTGCCTTAAAGACTGTGGCATATCTAGGCAGAATGACTTTTCGATGTATTATACCCCAGTGAAACCCATTCTTAATTTGCATTCCAAAAGACGACATTTATGTGGGCACATTTTACAACTTCCAGGTGGGTGGGTTGTTTTTTCATGTGGGTGAGCACTTTACACTCAGTGTGAAGAGAGAAGATGCAAGTGTAGACGGAAGGAGGGTACCCTGTGTAGGTAGGGGTTTGGATGAGTGGAAATCTCAATATAGAATTAAGCTGGGAGTGGACACACACATTCTTGAGTTACGAGATGCCAGAGCGGGCTGTTCTTCATTCACCAGCTGACCAGCCACAGCCCATGTGTCAGCTCTTGGGTTTTGACCCTTCTCCGAAGATGACTGGTCAGCCACACCAGGATACTTCAGTGATAATTTCATTGGGTTGACACCACAGACTAGCCTCAGGTAAGGGACCAGGATCACTGTCACCCTCCGATCTACAATCTCAGCTCAACACTTACTTTCCGGGGCAGGAAGCACACACTGAAAAGTTCTTGGCTTCTCCTGGTTTGTTGAGGTCTTGGCTGTTTTTGTGAAAGTTGATGTTTGTTTTACATTCATGTACTTACAAAACACATGTCTTGAGGCCCGAGCATTGGACACTCTTTAAATAAATTTAAACAATAAACAAATTCACAGAGAGAGTCAGTTGCCAGGATTATGGCTTTGAATTCCCCACCCCAAAATCTCATGGCACTGATCATTGGAAACTCCCATTCATTGAATAAAACTACATATTTAGAACATGTCAGTCAATTCATTATTCTTTTTTAATCACGAATATGTTCTTTCATTGTCTGGCTGGTCCAAATCTCAAATGGTATGTTGCTAGAATAGTTCAAGATAAAATCTGACTTATTCCTTATCTGATTTTGTGTTGTTCTTATCATGGAATTATCTAGTTATCTCGGCCATATGTAAACAATCTCAGCAGAGTTTTTCCATCAATAAATGTGTCCTTTCCTGTAAACATATTAAATTCAGTTGATACTTAGAGTTTTGTGTGCCACATGATTTCAAAATATTCATGATGCTGTTTAGTTTTAAAACATCTTTTTTCCCTGCTGAGTTTAGTTTTAAATTATATTTTATTTTACATATTCTCCTATTAATTGTTTCAAAGGTTGGGATCTGCATGAGACATGTAACTTGGCTCTGAATTAGTAAGTGAAAAGTAAGCTTTTAGGTAAAAAAGAGACTAAAAATAGACAAATGGAAAATATGTTCCCCTTCCCCCAAAGGCAGGAACAGTAGGCAAAACTAAGCTATCACTCCAGGTGAAAGAAAGAGATAATTGGATCTAAGTAAAGCATGCATAATGATCAAATAAATTATATTTTGAAAACAAAATCTCTATTTGAATACTTTGTTCCTAAAATGTAACATTTTAAATTCACGCTTAATGTTTTTGATTCCTTTCAGCAATTTTACCCGAAATAAACTGACGAGTTTGTCTAGGAAACATTTCCGTCACCTTGACTTGTCTGAGCTGTAAGTAATGATTTTGTGTGGCATTTGGGGAAAAGTTTTCAAAGGAAAGGGTAATTAAGTATTTTTTTTTAAGTGAGTGATGTTGCAGATCTATTTTTATATCAAAATTCTTGAAAAAATGATTTCTCAAGTTTAGGTCTCTTGGTTTTTTATTCCCTCATGAAGACATGTTCAGTAATTAAAAGTAGTAGTAGAGCTCTCAATAGTAACATATCATTAATGCTTAGTTTAAATGTCATTTTTACAAAAATAATTTGTTTTCTAATAGAAAAAGAAAAAGAAGGGGGCTTTGTGTTAAAATGGCTACATAGCTCATGGCATCCGTTTGGTTCCTGTTAGATCCAGGACCTGAATCCAAGCAAACCCATTCAAGGAGGAAATACCCATGGGCAAAATTCTCCCTGCTTTTGTCCATCTTGGGGAAAGGGGGCACTGGAGGAGAGGTAGTCCTTCTTCCCACCCACCCATCTTTGGGAGATTTTCTTCTATATCTGCCATTGCATTCAGTATTTATCCTATGTCCTAATTCCTCTGCTGCAAAATGATAAGAAAAAATATTGAAATGTGTTCATGACTAACAGCTAGCATTTTCAAGTGTGCTCAATTCTTTATGTTATCAACATGAAGCAGATACGAACTTTTGTCATTCCTATGGCAAGGTACCCCAAAGAGCCCTCACGCAGAGGCTTTGTGGGGCAGATATGGGCCCGGAAGGACAGGGCCTTTACTATCAGGCAATGGCTTTTTCTTAAACTGTATGTTGCCTGAATTGTGGAGTCTTTTTATGAAGGTCCCTCCCTATTCACAAGAAAATTGTGCAGATTGGAAGGTGCCACTAGTGGAGAGACACAGCAAGTTAATAGGTAGTAACGGGGGTTACAAGTGAAAGTCGTGGCAGTTGTCAATTATTTGGAATAAACTTAATTCAGGGAGTTGAATCACTAGTGTTTGTAACACAGGAATAGGCACGACAGACTAAAGGAAAAGATATATGAAATAGAATAAGGTACTTGGTGGAGAAATTCAGAGCATCATTGCATAAAAGGTTCTTGATGGATTAAAAATTAGAGTTTTAATTTCAAATTCATGTCTTAATATTCTCTCTGCAGCATGCTTAATCAATTCATCCGACAAATGTTAGTTGTGTACCTGTTATAAATCAAACTGACGTGGCACTAAGCCATGGGGATGTAAGGAGAAAAGTTTCTATGTTCTAGGATTCTGTCATGCAGTGGGAGGGGTAGAAACCCACACAGATAAGTGTAATGTGCTGTAATAACCGTTGTAAAAGGAGTTTGCACAGTGAGCTGGAGAAGAAGACAGCTGTCTGCTAGTGTTGTATGGTCATTAGGAACATCATTTTATTCACAACTGAAACATCCCTTCACTTCTTTACCACCTCTGCTGCTTTAATTGTACCTTCTTTTTAGAAAAACTCTTTCGGTATCATGTACTCAGACTACAGGAAACATATTAGATTAGTGGGATTTAAACTGGTTGTGGATTTCCTCTGCCTTATATTCCATGTCTTGTAGCATCAAATCCTATTTTGGTGTTGGAGGGACACTTGGAGGCAATCGAACAGACGTAAAGTAAACAGGTCTATCATGACCACATTTTCCCCAAAGAAACTCCTGGAAAAGTCTCCAGGGATCCCTGAGATTCTTAGAACCCAACCAGAAAACCACAGGAGTAAATGATGTTGCCAAAGCCCAGGTCCTGTCCTCGCAGAAATCTCAAGCATTGCGGTTAATGCCAGGCAGAGTCTATGTAACGATTTTAAATGGCCTCATTTAAAGGCTCATTACCATAAATGGAATTCATCTTAAATAGGCCACTGAGTATTATAAATAAGCATTTAAAGATTTTTTTTTTCCTTGTGGTTTTTATATTCCTCTTCACTATTTCCTCTGTTACCCATAGCAGGCCACAGGCGTTCAGGCAGCATGGCTGAGGTCTGAATCGCGGTGGCTTTCTTTTCGTAGACCTTCCCACAGTGGGCTGCACAGCTCAACCCGGAGCTCAATTGCTTTGCCCTCAAAATCCCTGAGCAGTCTGTGCACGTGCGTGTGTGCGGGCATGCACGTGAAGGAAGGCTGTGGCTCCCTTCTGGGTTCTCTCTCTCATGTGCACTCCCAGTTTCCTGCCTCAGTGAAACCGACTGGTTGCATAATGCAGCAAGCTAGGGGTACCAACCCCCTGGCACTCACACTTTAGTCTTTGCTTTAAATTGAGTTGAAACTTTTTCTGCCCCCCACTGATGTTGAAGCTTATTAAATGATAGCACTTGAGTCCCTAGCCTGGTCAGGAATGAGTATGCCAGCCTTCCTGAAAACTTGTCGGCATCTTCACTGAAGATCTTCTTAATGACTCTGTAATACTCATGATAAATTTGTCGTGGCACCTATTTTTCCACGTTGAGACACATTATTTTCTACCCCATATTTTGACGACTTCTGTTCCTGTCTTGTTTCCCCTGTTATTCTGTATGGTCTCACATCGCATTTCACTCTGTAGCCTCTCCTGTGGTGTTTGCACACAACAGAAGCTCGGTAAGTATCAGATAAATAAATGAATAGTAAGTACTGTCAGGCTGTGAAAGTGGTATGACTTTCAGAGCCTGCTGGCTAGAAAGATTTCGTAGTGTGGTATTTCATAAATACCAGTGTAGCTAAAACTTAGAAAGGAGCCTGATCTGTTTGCATTTTTGTTCCGTATAGGATCCTGGTGGGCAATCCATTTACATGCTCCTGTGACATTATGTGGATCAAGGCTCTCCAAGAGAGTAAATCCAGTCCAGAAACTCAGGATTTGTACTGCCTGAATGAAAGCAGCAAGAATATTCCCCTGGCAAATCTGCAGATACCCAATTGTGGTAATTTATTTTTAAATCCATGAGTTCTAGTTGCTATTAATTATTCTAATTGCCTTGGTGTGGTAAAGAGTCTGGGAAGATTACCACTACCCAGATTTTATATGGTGTGCTGTCGATGTCTCCAGTGAATCAGACAACATTTGTGTGCAGTGTGGAGAAATCAGCCGGGAGCAACTTTGCTGAATATTCTTTGCAAGTAGAATATTAATTTGGAATGGGTGACTTTAACGTGCATAGAGGAAAAAAGCAAACTGTTTGTTCATTTGTTTGTTTATCCATCATCCATCCATCCATCCAAAAAATATCTTCTAAGAGTGTGGCACTTGACTGGCATCCAGGCCAAGGATCTCAGGGGGATGGAAGTGCCCTGGGAACACCAGCGGATGCGATTCAATCCAGCACATTCCCTTACACTTGTCTTCCTGCCAGATGTCTGTGTCTCTTGATGGGGTGCCCTCAGTCTGCCCTGCTGCATGCTACTCCCCATATCTGGGTTTCAGATCTCCTAATTTACCATCATCCCCTACTCCTCTCTTCGGCATTTTCATCTCTAGAATTTAAAAAGGGCACCGTATGGCAAAACCAGAGCTCATGTGAGTGCTAGTGAGTTACAAGGAAAGAAAATCAAAGTGTTCTGCTTAGGATTTTACTATTCTTCAGTGACATACCTCTGTAATACCCACATATCCGTGTTATTCCTCCTTTGAAATTTGAATCAGTTAGTCAACAAGCTAACAAGCCACAAACAACTAGTTTGATCTGGCCTAGTGGTTGGTGACACAGCAGACAGCCATGTGACACCTGGTTCTTCTCCTTGATGAACTTGGGTATTAACCACAAACAACGGATTCTTTGTGTTTGGAAGACTCTCTTATTTGAGGTCTATTTTTATTTAAGAGAAATATAGCTGCTGCTCACACTTAGTGAGAGTGTAATAAAAATAAAGATAAGTGTTTGTTTCTTACCCTGAAGGGACTTAGAAGACAGCCATCACCCTTCCCACAGATTTTTGTGTCACAGATAGAGCCCTTTGGTTTCATAATGGGGGAATTAGGCTTTGTTCTTTTGCAAATTCCTTCAGCTTTCTTTGCTAACTAACACTTTGAAAAAAACTTTTAATATATATTTTTCCTGATTGATAAGAGGGTAACTGTGTTCTGTTCTGGTACAAATTTGCCCCACTGAGAGACATTGCCTAGAGGGACAAGAAATCCAACGTCGAGTCACCTGGTCTTTTGGCCAGCTCCCAAATCCTCACGGCTGCAGTGACCACATTGGCTTAGCAACCACTGAGAGGAAAAGAGTGAAAGCATCTGACTCCTGCTCTGATTTCACAAACTGCCTTTTAATAGATGTCTGCTTTGCCCTTGCCTGAAACCAATTCTATTTTTTCAGTTTTAATTTTTGGTCATGTTGTCTTGGCGGCATTCCAGTAACACACCCCACCTTATGTGTTGCTGATAGGCCATTGTGGTTGGGGGGAGGGGAAGTGTGGGGAGTGAGCTGATCCTCATTTTTCATAATCAATTTGTCAGTTTTCAATAATTTTTTATTTATGTCTCCCACAAATTAGTCAATGAATTGTGCAGATGAGAGTGAGATTTTGAATCCACTGTCAGGAGGGCATGGGTTTGCTTGACCGATTAGGACTAAATGGTTCTGTTCATGGTAACGTTCACAATTCATTTCGATGTTAATGATGCTTTTCAAAAAGCAACATTCTAGAAGAATGTGCCAGGCCAATTGACAGACTTATATTTCTATCTCTTTCGTGTTCTTAAATTGTTCTGTTCGTTCTCTGTTCATTTTTATTTTCTTTCACAGTGTTTTTACTTATTTATAATCGCACAAATAATATTGAGACATTTTGTTGCAAAAATAATTTCCTATATTCCAATATTTCTATATTGTCTTTTCTTGCTCGTGACCATTTCAGGTCAATAGTCATAAATCTATCATATTCTTTTTAACCATTGCGTGGTATTCATGGTAGAATATGTCTTAATTACATTAAATGTTCCATGTTGATGGGCATTTTGCTTACTTCCTTTTTTGCATTACTACAAAAGTGTTTCAGTAAGCATCCTTATTCATGCGCTTTGTACATACATACAAGTACAAAGCCTTTTCTAGAATACACAGTAGGAAACAGAATTTTTGGTGTATATGGTTTGTACATTAAAAAATGGCTCTCATCCATTTTTTTGTTGGGTATTGCTATTCAACAAGGTATACCTTGATACTGGCAAATTTCTCAGTTTTTGTCTTTGCTATGTCATTGCTTTTGTGTTGCATTTTCCTGATTATTATGGAGTATTTTATATGTTTATTGGATTGTGTTTATGCTTCAGTGAGTTGCCTGTTTATAGCCTCTCTTTTTCTGTAGGGTTTTTCTTTTTCTTTCCCTTACTTTCATTGATAGTGCTCTTTGTTTTTTTCTTAATTGTCTGAAAGTTATAAATTAAATTTCTGGTTTTTCAAAAAAATACATAAAGCAAAAATACTTTCTGCATTTATTTAAACATATATTTTTCCATATGTCTAAAGATAACCCCCAAGAAGACAAGAAAAGATACTTTCCTTCCCTTTGCCTCTTCCTCTCAGCTCTCAGCTCTCAGATTATCATCTGAGATTTTATTTTTAGATCATTACCAGCTTTTCTTGAAGATCACCAATTTCTTCATATATCCTTGACTTTTGTGTCCTAGCATGTCTTCTTGGAGTGTTTTTTTTTTTTCTTTTTGCTGGAGTATATCTTCTAATATTTCCTTCAGAGAAATTAAAAAAAATAAAATCTCACCTCGTGGAAAGTTGGTTTGTATTTTTTCTTCTCAGTGGAGTTGGCTGAGTAAAAATCTCTAGGCTCAAAGCTCTTAGGACTTGGCAGATGTGGTACTCCATTCTGTTTGTATTCAGTGTTGCTGATGAGAAGTCTGAGGTCAGTCTGATGCTTGCTTCTTGCTAGATAACCTATGCTTTTTTTCCTTGTACTCTAGCAGCTTTGAGGATTTACTTTTTATTAGTGCTGTTCTTAAATTTCACCACAATGTAACTAGATGTGGGGTTTAAAAAATTTTTATTTTTAATTCTGTTTGGCGTGAGGAATGCCCTTTCAATATGAGGGCTCATGCCTCCAGTTCTGCAGAAATTTTCTTACTGATTTGCTCTGTGCATGCTTTCCATTTTTTCTTTCATTGAGGAATTCACTCTGGATGGACATTTGCACTTCCGGCTCCACCCTCCATGCCGCGCAGCCTTTCTTCCGTACTTTCCCTCTGCGTGTCCCTTCGCGCTGCATTATGGGAGAATCGGTTTACTGACTACTTTGCTCTTCAGCTATTTCTCCAACTACTGAATTTTTTCCTTTCAGCCATCAATTTTTAATTTCTGCAGTCTCTGGGGATTTGCTTTTGTAACTCAAATGTCCTTTTCCACATCGGGGTTCACCATACCTGTAGGGTGGCACCAGCACCTAGCATAACTGTTTTTCTACTGTGAAGTTCTCACACTCATTGTTCCTACTTAGAGGTAGTTACAGCTGTTGGTTGCCGAGCCGGGGTGGGAGGCTGGAAAGGTTATTCTTCTTGCTACTTCATCTCTTTTTCTCACCCCCTCACCTGGTGGCTTGACCTAGTGGGGTCCCCCTCTGTCCTGCAATTCTCCGCTCTCTTTTTCGATCCACCCAGAGCTTCCCTATTTTGTGCAGTGAATACTTACGTGTCGGTTTTGGGTTGCACTGCTTTTCTTTAATCCTGTTCTTCTGCCTTCTCTTTTTCAGGGGTTCCTCATCGTATCTTACCCATCAACAGTATGCCTTCTCGTTTTCCACCGTGGTTCTGGATTTTAGTAAAACTATCGTATATCATTTCTAGATATTTGGGTTGAGCTTCAGTTTAGGGCTTGGTCATGTATTAATTTTCTTTTGTTGGTTTCCCAACTTTGGTTCTTTAAAGAGAAGTTGGACAAATTGAGCTGAAAATTACACTGGAGTGTTGAATTTAAAATCTTTCTCCAAAGCTCCATCTTGAAGAAACCAGATAGCAGCATGCCAATATCTTCAAGTTAGATGTCTTATTTAAAAAAAAACGGATTCATGGCCAGCTGGCTTTTCCTTTTAGATATGCTTTTAAAACACATCTATTATGTTTAAGTCACAGATTTGTGGAGTTCACCTTATTTCCACACTGTTATTGTTTGGATGAAACTTTTTAGCTAATTCTGAATTGGTTGAGAGTATGGTGTTGTGTGTTTCATCATTGAACACCAACAATTTGTAAAGAGCATGATCATTGCATTTAGTTTGCAATTTGTACTGTTTTCATTTCAATAAAAAAAGAAGAGCTACTGAGCTTTTTTACAAGATGGGTTTTCTTCAAAAGTTTCCCTCAAATCATGTAGGTATTATATGGAGAGCAAGTTCTCTACATTTTATATGCAAATATGCATTCTCCATGGTTCCTAATGTACCTCTTGATCATAATAGGCATTTGATGAATGTTTGCAGAATTGATCAATTAATAATGCATGAACCATATTGTATTAATGATCAGATTGGACTAGGTTTTTTACATAATGGTGCTAGTGTTTCAGTTAATTAAAAATAACTTAAATATATTATTTTAGCTGAATTATTCCATAGTTTAGTATATTTTAGTTCTTTTTGAAATTTCTGTCCTGATTGCACTTTGAGAGAATCTCATTTCTTCTTTTTTCCTTTATGCCTTTAGGGATTAATTGAACATATAAATGGGGCTGGGAAGTTTAACTGCACCATTCTTGTTAACAGCACAGTCAAAATGCCTCACAATATTTTTTTAACAGTCCCCTCCTGCTGTGAATTACTGTAAATTTATTCATGCTGTAAACCAAGTTGTGGTCTGTTTCTTCACAAGGCCCTCTTAAACCTTAGGAAAACTTTATTAATTGCAAGGGAACAAAACATGTTCACATAAAATTTCTGCATTAGTTGGAATGAAGGAGTGCTATGAACAGTGGCACTGAAACAGAAGACTGAAAACTGAAACGGAATCGTGTAAGTGGTAATGAAGAAAGGTGATTTTGCCAGGCTGTGCTGATTCATCATTCCATATAAAAATGTTCCCGCTACTTTTTTTAGTGTCCTTAATGAAATTATTTATCACATAGAATCTTGAAAAAAATTTTCTACTCAATTCCTACACACTTGGTTGAGCTTCAGCAGTTAGTCTTGCAGTATAAGCCTTTTAATCATTTCTCCTGGCTAAATGGGATTAAAGAAGCAGTGGACTTTACACTTTAACTTTTTTAATACTGTAATTATGATTTAAATCTTGTCTGGAAGAGAGCTTCTTCAGGAAGTGTTAATGATGGATTAAATGCTCTGTTCTAAGTAGATGGCAAATACATTTAAGAAAGACAGTATTCCTCTGGGTCATATCAAAACAATCCCTCAACCCACTTTACTAGTAACTAGTTACCATAGAGAATGAGAGTCCCACAGTGAATATAAGGTGGCAATTCACTTGATGGTTGAAGAACTGTGCAGTTACTATATAAAACACCCTTAACAGTCCCATGGATTGAAATCAGACCTGCCTTTGGTTTGCTTGTTATTTATAATGACAATTTCAGTCTTCCACTTTTCCAACCTTCAGACTTTTAGTGTAGAAACTTGTAAAGACACATCAACAGAATACTATTTATGATAGTGAAGGTCAGTTCACAGGTGCCCAGGAGGAGAGGTCTGGTTCCTTGAATTCAATTGATTTTAATGATTTATTTTTAAGATTTACTTTTGGTTTCAACCACAGTTTGTAGCACATATGCCTGTGTAGCGTATTTGTACATACTCCTTCTTTTGTTTGCTTTCAACCAGGAAAATAGGCTGGTAGTAATTCTACTGTGTTAGTGTTCACAGATGATTAAAAGGAAATGCTATATTAGTGCTCTACGTGGAAGTTAGGATGATATAAAACGTTATTTTCTTAGCATCTTAGATGGATTTTTTTTTTCTTGGAAAACATATAGAAGTTGTAATTTAGTGTACTGCTTTGCTTTAATTTTCTTAGAAATCAGGTTTTATCTCCTAAAATAAAGTAAACCACACAGTGGGTCGTTGTTTTTCTTTATCTTCTTAGAATGCCAAATGAAGTTGTTTTCTTCTAATCTGTCAAATGCTATTTACTTTTTTGTGTTTGGAAAGTATGTGGTAGCTGTCACTATCATGACATGGCTCACATACACTTAGAAGCACAATTTCCAATTTGAGCTTGGAAAGTCATTTTGCTAATTTTCTGTCATTTTTGCAACCAGGTGTAAAGCAGTCACTTCTAAATAGGTCAGGCTCATTTTGGCTTCATTCCCAGTTGTGGAATATGTCTGTTTAGAAGACAAAGAAATTGGAAGATATGCCAAGAAAATAAAAAGGTAGAGGGGAAGGTTATAGAACTTTAATATTCTGTGGCCAGAGAATTAACAGGTCAACTATTTGTTTGTTTTAAGTCCTTTCTATGTGCACAAACAGAAGTGAGAGGAGAGAAGACAGAGAGCAGAAAAAATCATAATTTACTTGAATATTTTTATACACATCGAATGATGACCCCACATGAAATGAACAGAGCTCAGGATCCCTGCAGCAAGCTGAGAACGAATACAAGCCAGGCTTACTGGTGATTACTGGAAAACAAAGCCCAACCTTGATCTATTTCATCTGTTGCAAAGCTGAGTTAATTATCCAAAGTGACTATAGATTAGTTTTTCTCAATTATTAGAAAGTGAGGACCTACATACTTTAATTAGTGATGGTAGGACCTAGTCAATTTGGTCAACTCTCAGGAAGTGTGTGCTGATGGGTGGGAGCAGAGACATGGCAGATCCCAGCAAAGAAGGCAGCCAACAATGTACTGGTCAAGCCATGGACAGACAGGTGTGGCTCAGGGCCAGGCCCCACTCATTAGCTGTTTAGTTGTGACACTTAAGCTTTAATGTCTTTATCTGGAAATAGGGATACTAATGGCACCTACTTTCTAGGATTTGGGGGATGACTAATGAGATAATAAATGGAAAATATTTAAAATGGAGACTAGCACATATTAGGTACCCAAGGAATATTGGCTATTAATGTTATTATTATCATCAATAGGAACAGTTTGCTTTAAATGTATTTTTTATCTGAATTTCAATATATACATCTTATATTTTGTTAAATTGCTTCAAATAAAAATAACAAAGCTGCAACAGACATCATAACTCAAAGAAATGATTATGTACTCAAATAAGCTTGGAGAATGTAAGATCAATGGAAGTTAAATGAATTTCTTTATAGCAGGACTTCTCAGAGCTTTTAATACATTAATGTGCATTGTGAACAGCTATAGTTCCCCATAGGGTTTTTTTTTTTTTTTTTTATAATCTTGGAATTTTTTTTCCTTAGAGCATCTTAAGGAATTAGAGTTCAATAGAACACACTTTGGGGGAAGTTTGGTGGACTAGATGACTACTCAGGCCCATATCAGGTTTAAGAATAATAGTTGTAGAAACAAAAGCCCAGTGAACAATGGTCCAACACCCATTGTATAAACTCCTGCCACTCAAAATGTGTCAGGGAATATGGGGGTTTGTTAGAAATGCAAATTATCAGGTCCCAACCCAGACCTACTGGAAAAGAAGCTACATTATTAACAAGACCCCCCGGTGATTCCTAAACACATTAAAGTTTGGCAAGCCCTGATCTAAAGAAAGTCAGCTTTTTCACCGTGTGGTTAATGATTTTCTGTTGAGGTCTGCAGGCTGGTATGTCTTTCCTGAATGAATCCAGATCAAGAGACATTGACACAGAGGTGTCTTTCTGCCTGGGAAGCTGGTCGTCTCTTATTTGCAACGAGGTTGCCCAAAGGAAGACAGCTATGGTGCTTTGCATCAGGATCCCATGGCAGTAGCGCTAGCAGCGCTTGAAAGCATCACTGGGCGTTGGTCCGTACTTGTGCCGATTTCAGATCCTATTAAGCCAGGAAGTAGTGCCTGGCAAATGGTTTATCCCGCCTGCCTTGGCTATTCATGCTTCCCAATTCATTTTTATTGTGCTAATTAAACTTCAAGTGATATTTCAAGTACAGATTGTTTTTTCCATTATTGAATCTTTGGCCAGCATATTAACACTGTAGCATTAACGTGAGTCAGATGCTTAGTCATTTGTGGAAGACTTTACATTTAAAAGATCTAGACTTGGCCCATTTTGCACAGATTCCTTTGGAAACTGCTATGACAAAGTGATACAATTTTTCTATAAATAACGGAGACTCACTTTTGTCACAGAATAGACATGTAATTATTGTTTAAATGACCCAAATTCCTAGATCATGGATACACAGTGGTATTTATGGTCTGTGCTAAAAAGGATATGTGCAGCCTGGGAGGCAGTGGTGAGATCCTGAGCTTTGGGTTCAAATCTCAGGTCTACATGTACTTGGGCAATTTAGGAAGATATGTTTCCTAATATTGGAAAAGTTTTTGATTTTTCCAAAACTTGTATATTTCATTAATGAAATGAGGACAAAATATTTACCTTCAAGATAGGTTGTAAGAATTAAATAAAACAATAAAGTGCTAGATAAGAGTATCTGGTGTGGTGAATGCCCAATAAATGCTAATATTTATTATTACTGCAATTAGACATTTTAGAGCTGTTAATTGTATAAGCTTAAGCTTGAAGGAAAAAAAACTACATTAGATTTTATTAGAAAAATTAAGATTATGACACAGCATTTCCTATTGAGAATCTCTTTTTTTTAACCTTTCTGTGGTCAGAATTTGCAAACTATTAGATACATTTATAAAAGGCAGGAAACTCACCCGATAGGTTTGGGGCACCAAGAGGGGTGTCTTTAAGCTCCATCGGTGGAGTCCGGCTCTGTGGGCGGAAATCATACCTTGAGAATAAGCACCATAATAGGCCCTAGCCCTGATGGTCACCTCAGCGTCAGCAGATAAAGCCATAAATACAAAGAAAATGGGAGAGAGTCAACTAAACACCAAAAGTTGCAAGCTGATAACTTTTCTATAAGAAAGAACATTCAGGAACAATAACAAAAAAAGGGTCTTGGAAACTAAAACTATGACAGAAGAATGAAAAACCTCAGAAGTTTTGAAAGGCAAATCTGAAGAAAACTCCCTGTAAATAGAACAAATAGACAAAAAGATAGAAAATGGGAGAGGAAAGATTAGAAAGTTCGATGGGCTATCTAGAAGGTCCAACATCCAAATAATAGGAGCTCTAAGTGGTAAGAAAGCATTGCCTCATGCTTGAATTGGCATTGTTCTTTTTTCTTAATACTTCATACAGCAGTGTTGCATTCAATAATTAATACTGTCTTAAATTTGATGAGATATAATTATTACAGGTTAGGTGGTTCTGCTGTCGGTAGGGCTTATATACTTTTAACAAACTTTATATCTTCAATCTGGACAACATAACTTCATAGCATGTGGAAAGCTGTAAGGAGAGAGCATGCTGAGTGTGTGTAGGTATGTGGGAGGGCTGGTATTTTGTGAAAGTGAGCCTGTTTCTCATCTTCCACAGTGGGAGGTCAGTCAATAATGCTGAAACAGAAAAACCAAGAAGTAGCAATATAAGCATGATATTTAGTGATGATCAATTTAGTGGAGATCAATACCAAAACAGTTAAAAGAGACGAATTGAATGTCTTTGGGAACAGGAAATAGGGCCACATGGGTGTGGGGGAAGGACTACTGTTTGTCACACAGTAGTGTGAATATTTTTCATAAGTTTTGTAGAATTATAGACTCTTCAAATATATGACTATATATTTGATTAATAAAAACAAAATGAAATATATATTTTTAAAAAGTCACCCAGATCATACCGCTGACTTCAAGGAGATTTTTTCACTAAGTAAGCCTGTTTCTTGTATCTTGCCTTGACATGCTTCTTAATAAATTAGAAAGCTTAATTGTCACAGAAATTATGAAGAAAACACATTAAGAGTGGAAAAAATGACTCGCCCAAGGCCACACAGTTAGTATATGTCAGGTATAGGATCCAGGGCTAATTCTTATTTATTGCTCTCTCTCGTTCTCTGTATCTCTCTCTCTTTCTCTTTTTAAGCATCCTTAGAGATTTTATTTATTTATTTAATTTCAGAATATTACAGGGGTACAAATATTTAGGTTACATATATTGCCTTTGTCCTGCCCAAGGCAGAGCTTCAAGTGTGTCCATCCCCCAGACTGTGCGCATTAGGTGTGAATATACCCATCCTCTCCTCCCCGCCTCACCTGCCCGACACCCGATGAATGTTACTACCATATGTGCATATAAGTGTCGATCAGTTAATACCAATTTGATGGTGAGTACATGTGTGTACTCTCTCTCAATCGTGGTTATATATTTCATTGCCCTGTATAACTCTGGGCATTAGGAGCCTTTTTGAAACCCTGTGAAAGATGTAACATTGCTCTTTATTGGATGCTTACTGTCAGGAAGAGTTCTGAAGGGGGTCTCACTATCTCCTGAAAGCCAGATCTTTTTGGGCAGTCGTCTCCCAATGGTGGGAATACCATGAGACAGACTGTACAAATATTGTTCAAGCATGTTGTCCGTGATAAAGAATGATGGCTTTGCCAGTGAGGACTGCATCATAAGAGAAGGGTTCATGCATAATGTGAAGATGATGGGTCAGATACCATCAGATGGATGGGTTAATTGCAGTTTAATGGCTGTTAAAGAAGAATTGCTTTTTCTGACCTCCAGGTTACTTCTGAGTTAATGATTATCATATCTGTGGGACGCTAGCTATTAAGGTGAATACAGTCCCAAGCAGAGTTTCTGATACCAAGTGAGAGACAGTCTCAACTAGCAGCACCTGACATGTTGGTGTACCCTCTGAGACCCTGAGACCCATCTACATGTCAGAGATGCTATGATTCTTATGTAGTTTAAAGCAGTGTACACACTCAATACGTGTGATGGTTCAATGAAAGGATAGCAACATCGATAAATGAACATATAGCTTTTGAAATATAAAGGTATAAAAACAATGCTATGCTGAAATATTTAAAAATGTTTATAATTTCAAAATTCATCTAATAACAAATACAGTCTCAGGGTTTTCCAATAAAAAGAACTTTTCACTGGAGTAAGAATCCATTTGTTTTTTCCCCATTATATTTTAAATAGGATGACTAATTTTACCTATAATATTTAACCATGATTTATATAATTTTGAAATTTTCTAACACTATAATAGTTCAAGCTTCATGTCTTTGAAAAATGCTTTGAAAGTACATTTTCTTCAATAGTCTGACTCTTTCAAAATTGAGATTTGGTAGTATGTTAGAGTTATAAGAGTTATTTAATACAAAAAAAAGATTTTTGCAAAAAATTATAGATGCATCTCTCACCCTTTTGTATTTATGAGTATAAAAAAGTGGAGGGGAGGAGACAGAGAGGGAAGAAGAGGGGGACATAAAAGACATACAATGTCAGCCCATGGGTACAATACTTATTTATGTATAAAAACTGGATTAGTAACTACAGAACAGAAAAAGAGGTGGAAGATACTGCTATATACTAATGCTTTTTTTTAATAAAAGGCTATTCTGCAATACTACTTTCCAGAAATGTGCATAATTGATTTTCAAATCTAATGACAGCACTTTTTTGGTCCACATTAAATCTATAAAGCTTATCAACCTGGCACTTTTTCAGATCAACTTAAATCAGTCTCAGAAAGTAAATAATGATTGATTTTAAAGCATAAAGAGTTTTCAATATTTAGTTATTCTTTTGATACTGCATTTAACTATTTGTGTATGTCTCTGTTTACTTGTCTTGTTCATAGGTATGCCATCTGCAAGCTTGGTTGCACCTAACCTCACTGTGGAGGAGGGAAAGTCTATCACGTTATCTTGTAGTGTGGCAGGCGATCCGGTTCCGATTATGTACTGGGATGTTGGTAATCTGGTTTCCAAACATATGGTAAGGATTGTGTTTGTCTGTGTCTTAATAGAGAGACAATGAGACTGTTTCAGAACTTGAGAATGTATTAAACCTAGCGATGACTGATATTTTATAGGGCCATGTATAGAAATTTATGAAGAGTTTTGATGCACATGTTCTTTCTGTTTATTTTTAATTAACAAAGGCAGGTTTTGCATTTTAGTTTATTGCATACCCAATAGATTGGAGAGTCTTTATATCCCTAGTGAGATCTTTGTGTCATCGTGAGCAAATTGAGTGACTCTCCCTGTGGTCTCTTTCCTTAGAGGAAGGTAGGTAGGAATTAGAGGATTAAGTCAACCTCACACACTAAGGAGTTGAAACCTAGAGAAATAGAATAACTTCTGATTTACTTCTTTGCCTGAGCCCAACTCAGGCAGGAAAGCTTTTCTAATGTTGTATATTTTTTTCTCTAGTTAGGGGAAGAAACCCCCAATCTTGTCACTTTGGGATCAATCTTAATCAAGATTATTTTTGTCTGTTAATTCATTTGTAGAATGAAACAAGCAACACACAGGGCTCCTTAAGGATAACTAACATTTCATCTGATGACAGTGGAAAGCAAATCTCTTGTGTGGCAGAAAATCTTGTAGGAGAAGATCAAGATTCTGTCAACCTCACTGTGCATTGTACGTAATCAGAGCGGCATGTGTTTTTAATAGCGAATGATCGTGAACACGCCTACATTTGTTGCTGGGGCACTCTGGGTGTTGCTTAAGTTTGTTAAAAAAGTATATGCAGTGTTTCATGCATACTTAATTATGAAGCAATCTTTCATTTCTTTGATTTCTACTTAATACCTCTTGCTCATGTATTATCTTTCTTTTAAGCTTCTTTTTTGATTTTGAGCTTGTCATTTTGTGCCTTCTTTTTCTGATAGAACATATTTTGAGCTGGTGATTCCCTCTTTTTAATGTTTTAGCTTAAATTCTCCTAAACCAGTTTCTAAAAATTTTTTCTTCATAAAATGAATATGATGCTTTAAGCTTATGATACCTAAAATATTTCGTGGCTGTTCACAAACATCTAGTTGTACTGTTAACACAATAAAACCTCATTAGTTTGACATCAAGTTTCTTTGAGGAGGTAGGAGGAGTCCTACTTAAATTATTGAAAATCATTATCACCTGCAGAAAACCCGAATTATTACTAATTGTTTTAAATTTCTGTATACATTGAAACTAATATAAAAGATATCAATTCTTCTTAGTTAAGCATAAGTACATTGTTTTCCAGTATTATAAATAATACAGTTGTATAACTAATACAACATATACCTTAAAATTTCAGATTGTGGCATTCAGTGTGAATGCGTATTCAGTAAAACACACATAGACACTTCATATCATTGCAAATTCTGAGCTGGCATGGTATTAATTAATGAGGTTTTACTCTGTTTGGATTAGGATTTGGATGAGAAAAACATGAATTATCATGTATGTAAGTATGTGTACAAATTACACACGTGTAGACCCATAGCCACAGCTGATGTCCATATACTGGTTAACACTCACTTGTAGCACACGTTTAGTGTGTGATGTTGGAGTGAAGGATTGAAATCACCAACTGTAATCCTCTGTCACTGTTAGTACCAGCACTATGTCCAGTGGGTACTGGACTCATAATTGCTTATCATTTTGACCTACCCAGAAACCTGAAGTCAATGTTATCCCCAAACATATGCAAACACTTCCAACTTTATGTCCTTCAATCAGCACCTTACCCAAAACTCTTTTGAGTATGGTGGAAGGAATAAGCGGGCCCCAAGCATAGAGGCCTGGTCTGGTGGGGGAAGGTAAGTGTGGCCACTACCCCACCATGGGCCTTGCTGTGGTTGGTTCGTAACACCGACCTTCCAGTATGTGCATCTATACAGAAATGCACCTTATTTTGTGTAACTGATATAGAGTCCTTCCCAATTGTATTTAAATTGAATTTTTACACATGAAATCATACATTAAAAGCTATTTTACTTTTCAAATACTATTTTAAGGAGGGCTTGAGAAATATTTGATAAAGCAAACAACTAAATTTTGCAAATTTAGTAATATTGCATTTCTTAAAAGTAAGGAACCCTGTTACAATACATATGTGCAGAGTTCAGCAATGCCCAGCGCTCAGTTATGAGGAATTTCACTGGTAACTGGAAATCTTTCTGTAGGTGATAAAGATGACTTAGGCAATTTTATCAGCTTTGCTGCTTCTTAGGTAGTATTCTGAGAGGGTTTACCTGAGCACAAACAAGAGGGTAACGTCAGATTATCTGCTTTCTATTAAGGACACTCATACTTGAGTGTTTTCTCAGTTTAGGTTAATATCTGTGTGGTCATCATGGTCTGAAGAATTGTTCTTATCTGTCAAAGTTTAGATAAAGAGTAGAAGGAATAAATGATAAAGGATACTAACAACCAAGGAAACCACGACAGAGGACAGGGGCCCTACTGAGAGTGTTTGTGTGTTCCCAGGCTACGATGCCGTATATTTTTTACTCTTTTTGTTTGATGAACAAGTGCAATCAAGAGGCAGGTATGAGAGGGAAGGGCTACTGCAGGAAGCACCAGACCAGGATTCTTGCTCCAGATCTGCCTCACTCAGTAATCCTGACCAACTCAGGATGAGTTGAAAAATGATGCTATTAGATCTCAAAGTCTTTTCCAGTCCCTGATTTTATAATTATCAAAGTTAGGCCACATTAAAACAGTGATGAGGGATTTTAAATACTTTCATTCAGGATAAGTACTCTGTTAAAAGACACTACTTGATAATGTTTGTTTCCCCAAAGCAGAAAGTGCTTTATACTTAAAGTTGGAATAATTTCTAGTCTGTTTGTCCAGGCTTAGATAGGACCCCAGACATTTGTTTGGGGGATCAAAACATTGGCATCTAAAATCCTTGCAAAAATGGACCATACTATAATGAAATTTGATGCTTTAAAGAGTAGTTGCTATTGACAATCAATAAAAAATATTAGTTTATCATACTTTATAATAATTAATCATCATCAGCAGCAGTGACATTCATTACATGGATAAGTTTGATCTGTTTTAGAAAAGTTATGTGAGAGTAGGGCTTCAGGTAAAATTTGCAAAGTCATTTCTGTTATTTGTATTATTTAGGGAAGCAGTACTATAAAAATAGTGTCTTTCATTTTTTTGATAAATCTACATAATATCAAGATACATATATTAGAAACCAAAGTCAACTTCACATGAACCTTTTCCGCTATCAGAAATCTCTTGGATCTGTTTGGAGCTGGTTCTTATTTACACTGAATAGATTTGAAAAATGACTGTGAAGCATGGGTCTTCAGTAGAGCAGAGGAAGGAGTCTCTCTGAAGCCCTCTGCAGGGAGTTAAATCCACCTTGATGATGACACAGAATATTGGTGGATTCCAGAGTTGCTGGTCATGTGTTTTCTTAAACCAAACAATGGTTGAATAAAATCCCCTATCAATGGCACAGAAATCTGGAGATGGTGAGAATTATGAGCTTTCTGATGCTATTAACTCTCTCTTTTTCAATTTAGTTGCACCAACTATCACATTTCTCGAATCTCCAACCTCAGACCACCACTGGTGCATTCCATTCACTGTGAAAGGCAACCCCAAACCAGCGCTTCAGTGGTTCTATAACGGGGCAATCTTGAATGAGTCCAAATACATCTGTACTAAAATACATGTTACCAATCACACGGAGTACCACGGCTGCCTCCAGCTGGATAATCCCACTCACATGAACAACGGGGACTACACTCTAATAGCCAAGAATGAGTATGGGAAGGACGAGAAACAGATTTCTGCCCACTTCATGGGCTGGCCTGGAATTGATGATGGTGAGTACCTGATGCTTTTTCATGTGGGGAGAGGGTAGGGTCTAGCATTCAACTACTGACAAAACCATGTGTACAATAACCCATCCACAAACCCAGTGGCTTAAAACTCCTTTATGTAGTCTTGCTCATGAGTCTGTAGGTCAGCTGGAGTGGTTTTGTGCCATGTGTATTTATTTTGGGATGCAAGATGAAGAAGCAGCAGCTACATAGGAGATCTGCTTCTTATGCAAGCACAGAATGAAAGAGGACGACTGGAAATACATATATGAGGCTTCTTAAGGGCTAGGTTCGGGGTTCTTCAGTCTACGTGCCATTGGCTAACCAAGCCAGTCTTTGGGCCAAAGCCAAGTCCAGGGGCAGGGAATTGACTCCTCCTAAGAAGGCGAGGAGGAGAGTGAATAATTTTGAACAGTAATCGGATATATACAGGATTACTAATTACTGTACAGTGCTTCGGTATTTCATGAGAAAAGGATTATTATCATCATCACAAGTGTTTAGGCCAGGCGCAGTGCCTCACGCCTGTAATCCTAGCACTCTGGGAGGCCGAGGTGGGCGGATTGCTCCAGGTCAGGAGTTCGAGACCAGCCTGAGCAAGAGCGAGACCCCCGTCTCTACTAAAAATAGAAAGAAATTATCTGGCCAACTAAAATATATATAGAAAAAATTAGCCGGGCACGGTGGCGCATGCCTGTAGTCCCAGCTACTCGGGAGGCTGAGGCAGTAGGATCGCTTAAGCCCAGAAGTTTGAGGTTGCTGTGAGCTAGGCTGATGCCACGGCACTCACTCTAGCCCAGGCAGCAGAGTGAGACTCTGTCTCAACAACAAAAAAAAAAGTGTTTAATGAGACTTTGTACCGATAATGGTAGAACTCATGCAAAAACATGAGCAAATGAACTGTGTTTGGTTGGCTTATGAAATATTTAAGATTTATTTCCTAGCCCCTTATCCATTGGAATGGAAAATCCTGCTTTCTTATCCATGAGCAGAAAACTAGTGTTCTGGACTGTTTTGCTTACCTGGGCTGACTGAGTTGACCGTTGCCTTATCAGATCCTGAGCTGTTTTTCTAGGAGTGGTAATAGTATCTATCTGGGGTTTGGATTGGGGAGGGATCGCTAGCATCAGGAGTCCCTTCTATAGCCAGCAGGAGAGAGTCACTGTGAACTTCAGTAATAGTGGGACAATTGTCCTATGTTCACCTGCTTCAGATAATGTCCTGCAGTAGAGTATTCTTACCTGCTCAATCTTGTTGCCCAAATGCTTGCTACCATAGTGGGGGCGGAGGCCTGTGTTTAGATGTTGGGACCTGTACATGAATAGAGTTCCTCACTGTAATAGCTCTGAGTTAGTCCAAGTCAGACAGAGATGACTTGGGAGAGAGGAGGGAAGATAGAAACCTGGAGACCTGTGGGGCAGGGGCTGCTTGGGCAACATGCAGCTGTGTGGCTCACAGGGTGCACCATGGACAAAGGTGACCCGTGCAAAGCCACCTTTGCCAAACAGTAAATGAGAATGCACTACTTCTCATTGCAAAATAAGTTCCTATTATCCTGGCATTTACTAAACATCTTTTTAAATGTACAGGCTCTGTTAGTGTTTACAAAATGTGATTTGAATTATGTAAGTTTGATTTACAAACAGCCCTTCAGGAACACATAAAACAAGCTATGTTTGGACGCGATACCCTGACACCCCTGGCTGCTGTTGTCTTTTGCATTAAATCTTTCTCTTAATTGAGAGTTTAGCTGCTTGGCTGCGGTTGCTGTAGTCTCTACATTCCCGCATGTTTGAGGGAATAACAACTTCATAGTTAAATCTGGAGACCCTGATTTGGGACAATAGCTTTTTGTACCTTCTTAAATAAATTTTTTATTTGTGATTAATATTAGATTTGCAGAGACGTTGCAAAGGTAGTGCAGAGAGTTCCCTGTATCATCCCAGCCCCCACTGTTAACATGTTACTGCAGTACCGTTGTCACTACTAAGAGACTAATATTGGTGCATTACTAGTAATTGAACTTTAGACTTTATTTGCATTTCGTTGATGTCCTTTTGAAACTGTCAGGGGGAAACTTGATTCAGGGTGAAGGTCTAGAGTTTAAAAGCTATCAGAAGTGATCTGTGTCCTTTGATACATGCACAGTTCTTACTGTCAGTGTAAAGCCAGTAGCTTCTGTTTTAGGTAGGATTTTGATGTATTTTCTTTTGAACATTTCTATATGGCACTAATATTTGGTAGTGCTAAACTCCTTTTATCCATGTGGCCTTATTTTTATTGATATCTCTGTTCATTTTAACTTAGCTAGTATGGGAAAAAATTGTTTTCTGGCATAAGAATAACTTGGAGTCTCTTAAATATTCCCTTTAAAAGAAATAATTTATTTCTTGTATAAAATAAAAATTAAGCTAAATTTTATAGAGATGTTTTTCTTCTCTTTCTCTCTTCTCGTTCACTTATTCATTTTTGTTAGGTCTTTAAAATATAAATATCTGCTTTTAGAAAAGAATGATTTTTTTTTCTTTAACTATTTACTCAAGTACGAGCTATTCAAGGAGCAATAATGAAAGTGGAAATGAAGGCGACTTGGCGCAGGGGGATGGTGGATGTAAATGGCCCTACTGGGCCATAAACCAGTGGGACCAATTAGATATTGACCCTACTTGGCTTGGGTAGAATCTTTGTGGGTATCGAGGAGACCCATAGCCGTAGCATACAGATAATGACCTTTCTTAGGATTGCTTCTTTTCTCTCTTGCCCTCCTTTAAAACTAAAGAAAAATAAACAAATAGCAAAAGAAGAAAAAAATTCTGGCCTAAAGATACATTTCATGTTAAGAAAAACAGGTTAAGTTTGGCCTTATATTCCAGCAGCATTTCTGCTGTCATCATATAGTAATTGATGAAGAAGTTCAGCTTTCACAAATCTTTTTGGTAAGAAGTTTCACTTACTTTTCCCCCAGTTGTTTTGCTGATATCCTCCTCCCCTTTTTTTTACATTGCAAGTTTCCTGGCTTAGAAGGATGCAGGCAGCCCGGGCTCACCCTGACTCCCGTTGCATTTCCCCACAGAGCCGGAAGAGTTCATGTGACAGCTCTGGGGTCCCTTAGAATGTGTGCACCTCATTCAGCTTAGAACTGAGATTTCCGTGTGATGGCCACTTTGCTTAGGAACTCATTTTTGAAAACAGAGAATGAAGAATTACGAAAGAAATTGAAGCATACATTAAAACAAGTCGACCAAAAGTCCCTAAAACAAAAATTGGTAAGGATGGAAGAGGAGTGTCTGATTGGACGTAGTGACAGTCCTGATAGCCTTTACTGCCTCATGGTGTGCTACACTGGGACACTGGGACGGGGTGGCGGATGCTCTGATCCCCACTTGGAGGAAGGGTGGGGCAGACAGACCTTGATCCAGCATCAGCCCAGGCCAAGGGGTGCCTTTCCCAAGGTGTGAGGGTGGGAGCCAGGCATTGAAGGCGAGAGGCCCGGCAAGCCGAGATCCTCACGTAATGTCTTTTGAGAGTGCTGGGGCTGTGCAGACCACACCACTGCCCCAGCCGGGGCACTATTGTGGAAGGACAGGTGCTGTCAGATCTTTAGATGTCAGCAGGACCCCAGACACCAAGCCAATGCCTTCCCCGTCTGTTAATCACTGGAAACCTGGCTAGTAGCTGAGAAAGGGAGAAAGGACTTTCTAGGACTCCAGACACTAAATTGATCATTTTGGATCCCACATTTAAGAACTTAACTCAGCTCTGGTTAGTTTGGGGTTGTGTTTAAAGCAACTTTCAGCTTCAATATGAAATCTAGAGCACCGTAGTGTGTACATCTTTCTAGCACACTGAAGAGCGTAACTTGTGACAGTCAAACTGTGGTAGTTTTATTTTATTTTTGTTTTCCATTGTCCCTTTACAATGGAATCACTGGGAGGAATCTTCCCAGGCTCCCGGAGCAGTAGCTTCTAGCACCTTGTTGGACTTTAGAATCAACTGGGGGCTTTCCACTATTATTTTATTTGATTACATTTTTTGATACACATTCTGGTGCCTGCGTTTAGCAATTCTGATTCAGTGGCTCCCGGATGAGACTTAGGCTTTGGCATTTTTTGTTTTTAAGATTCTACAGTGATTCCAATGAGTAACCAAGGTTGAGCCTCACTGCTCTGGAGGAGAACTCAGCCATGCAAAAATTTTTTTGTTCATGACTGAGTAACAATCTTTTGGTCATTGTAGACTGTAGTCAGAAGCTCAATTGAGAAATAGCATGTCCCGTCTGAGCTAGAAATTAAAACTCTGGACTTGATCTCCTGGCCAAGTTCAGGCTGGCAGAATGGGATGAGGGCTGGAGTTTGCTGAGATTTCAGCCCCTCTGCTGCCCAGGTGGAAGGGGATGGGTGTGGGGGATGGCAGGGAAGTTTGCTTGCTGTTGGCTTTGTGCTTTTGGGACTTGGGAACATTCAGTGCTGATACTTGGACATTCTTTCTTGGATACCTCTGTGGGTTCTTGGAGATTCCTTTCTCTGCAGTTTCCATGGCATGAACAAACATACCTCTGCTCCAGCTGGGGGAAGCAACTTCTTCCTCCAGGAAGCAGCTTTGTATTGTTGAGGTCCCTCTGCCCCTCCAGGAGGCCCTGTTGACAAGACCTAACGTTCCCCACAGAGGCTTTCTTCTGTGCTGCGTCTGCCTGGCCCACAGGGAGCACTCATGATCCCTTGTCCCCTGGGTGTACAGGTGGAACCAAATGCCACCTACATCCTGCAGCTGCAGGTCGCTTTCTCCTTCCCTGGCAAGAGTCGGGGCTTGTCTTCTGAGCCATCCTCCTGTAGGAAACACAGTTCAAGCTCTCCAAGTGGCTCTGTGGAAGCATTGGTGGAGTGGTGACATGGCAACACTTCTCCAAAGAAAGTTGTTTGTAAGTCCTTCCTTGCTCTCTCCTCCTGGGGACCTCCTAAAGTCTCAGGGTGAATCAGGCATTTCAAAGGACATGGGTCCAGTTCTCAGCCAGTTCCTTTGTGAATTCTGCCTCTGAGTGCCTCCCATCCACTTCAGTGTCAGTTACCAAGACAGGAAGAGTCTTGTTAGCATCCTGTTATGCTAGAATCTGGGGATGTTGCACAAGATGTCAGCTCTCTCTGGAGGTAGGGGAAACAGGGGGCTGGCTACCCCTTGTAGTGAGTTACAAAGCTCAAGACAACGTGGACCCTACTTCTTAGGAACATGGCGGGGGTGAGGTGTGGGACTGGGAAGTAAAGCACAGCCCCTCCCCCTGTAAAGAAGCATACCCTGACCACCCGTAAAATGATGAAAGGTGGAGAAACACTTGGTCTTTCATTCTTGCCCCTTGCTCCTTTTTGAGGTTGCTTTATCCTGCCTCTAAGAGATCAGCTTCTAATTCCCAGAGGTGTCCCTGCCCTGGTACTAGGCAGGACCTAGCTAAAGGCATGCAGAAATTATAGACAGTAAAGAATAAAGGCACCCCTTTGAATGCTTTCTTTTCTGGAGAAGCCATTGAACAGAGACTATTAAGTGGAATAGGTGGAACCACTAAGATTTTACTTTTAATGAGATAAACTCCTGTTACTTGCTCTCAATCCAAATGACTCATTCAGATCTGACATTTGAACTTGGAATCTTATTTATAGTTAGTCCCCACTCTCCACATTATTTAAAGGGAAGCTTTGACATAGTGGGAAGAGTTTGGATTTTGGACTCTAATCTGATTTAATTTCAGATCTGAGTTCCATCCGCCATGACCTGTGTGGCTTTGAGTAATTTTTTTCACACCTGGGAGTGTGGAATGTGACGTTCCTTCTCTATAAAATGGAGGGTTCTAGCCCCTACTTAGAAGGTTGCTGTGAAGTTGAGCATATCTGCAGTGCCCGATGCAGTGCCTGACACACAGTAGGCAGGTGCTCAGTGTTGTCCTCTTGCTAGGCAGGCACTGAGGGTAGCATAAAGGAGGTGCACATTTCTCACCTCCCTTTGTGTTTATGCTTTGCAGCCATCAGGGAGGGAGAAACTTTCCACCCAAAAATGCTTTTATCGCAGACTGGCTTTGCCCTTCCTTATTTTACTATGTGAGCTTTCTACACTTGGCCCCTTAAGGAGAAGACTAAGTCAAGGCTTTGTTCCTAGAGAGGGTGGGTAAATGTTGGCTCTCTCTAAGCTCTTTCTTCTCTCCCTCCTCATTTGGAATGGGGCCCAGAGGGGTGTCTTTGGGAACAAAACCAATCTGCCCTGTCCCCCTTTTTTTTATAGCTGTGGTCAGAGATACCCTGCCCCAGTACTTGGTTATCTGGCTCTTACTCTATGTTTGATTGAAAAATCGTCATCCTTTATGCCCACTGGGATTTTTTGACTCTGGTAAAATTTCTCAGTGAGTTGTAAATCAGGGCATCCCAGCTTTAATGCACATCCAAAACTCCTGGGAACTCTGTTAAAATGCAGATTATGATTCAGTGGATCTGGAAAAGGGCCTAAGATGATGCATTTCTCACAGGCTCCCAGATCATGCTGATGTTGCTGGTCATGGACCACACTGTGAGTAGTGAGGATGCCCCCCAGTACCCGGGAGAGCCCCTGGAAGAACTGGTTAGGCATCCATCACGATGACCTCACCTGTGCTCCCTGAGGATATCAAATAGTCATGATGATAAAAATATAGACTAGATGGTGCACAGAGATGACTTCTAATTGGGTTTGGCAAGAAGTAGGATGAATTCAATATGTAGCTTAAGAAGGCTTGGGAGAGTGAATAAAAAGTAGAGACAGCAGTTTCAGGCGCACACATACCGAGGCGAGGGTTATCTGAGGATTCTCCAAAGATTCTCATGTATCCTATTTAGCTTACAGGCCAAAAATAAAGACTTGTGTAAGATGAAATTGATCCACTATGTGGCTGTCATTGGAATTCAATCCTACACATAGAAAAGTCCCTTCATGAACAGGAGAGTGTGCATGGAGGCTGAGTGGTGATTAGAAGTGATGAGGGTTTCTTTTTAAGCAGAATTTGAGGCAGAAATTAATGGCAGAGACATTGCTTATGACTTACTCTGAGGAGGAAACCTGGAGTGTTTGTTCGCATCTTCTGATCAGATAGCACAAGTTCCAAGAATTTTGACGGCCGGTCGGATACTTCTATAAATGTGAACTCATCGATTAAGAGTCGATTCTTTTATCAAAATCGTTTCCCAGGTGATTTAATGCTTTAGGCTTGGAGCAAACCTAGCCAGAGCATTAGATGATAAAATACCCTTGTTTTAAAGCTTACCGTTCTTTAGGCAGAGCATAAAGAGTGTCTCTGTGGCCCACTCATTCAGGAAGAATGTCACAGCTCAAGAATGCTCATTCACACAAGCAGTGGGAGTTGGTGACTTATGCTTCCTAATTCAGGAGCACTTGCCTCCTATGCGAAATGCACGTCAGGAACAAACTATAAATATTGGAAGAGCTTTGCCCACAGCTACTCCTTTCCTGCCGTTTTAGCAAAAGATTCATGACGTCTGGATGAACTAGAGTTCTCTGCAGCAGTTAGAATTGCCCCAAACTGGCGGATTTAGATTTGGTGTACTTAGGCCAAAGAACAGGAGAGGAAATTTCTCCAAATGTTATGCATTAAAAAAAAAATGTAAAGCTCCCCCCTGGCTTTTTACTGTTTGTCCCTTAGGCTATTTGTCAGGACCCATTTCTTGTCCCAGGGGTGAGAGGAAAGAAAGTTCTACCTGCTTTTTTGCCTTAAATAACCGAGGAGAGCATGGTTTGGCCATAGATTCATAATAATCATGATAATTAAGATTTATACTTAAATAGCTCTTTATATCTCAGGAGTACTAATGTTAATTAATTATGCTTCCTGAAGCTCCCGAGGAGTTGCCAAAGCCAAGGCTATTATCCTCCCCTGTCTTATGGAAGACTCCTTTGTTACAGAAAGAGGGAAGAGACTCCCAGTGCTGCATAGGAAATTAGTGGTTCAGCCAGAAGTGAAACCCAGACATCCGAACCCCCAGTGTTTTCAGCCCCTGAGTTCAACCTGCTGTTCAGAGAGGGAAGAGGAGATGGAGCTGAAAGTCTCATGTGTTAGGAAAAAAACACACTGTTGACAAAGCAAGGACGGTTTATTTGAATAGAACAGATCTTTTGCTATTGCTTTATCATATGGAATTCTTTGAAATATTTTTCAAGATCACACTAAACAGAGCCTGCGAATAGAATTGAAAGAAAAGTCCTTTTTTTTCCCTTTCTTTCTTTTCTTTTCTTTTTTTTTTTTTTTATAGCATTACAGGGAGACTAAAAGCTTAAAGGAAGGAAAAAGATGTGTCTTTCTGGCCTCCCCATTATTTTTATCTTGGTAGCAGAATGGAAAATGAACCATACTGTCAGGCTTCTTCTCTTCCCACAATTTATTTTTTATTCTATGAATGCGTTTTCCCTTTAACTGTAGAATCTTACAGTTAAAAAGTCATAAAGATTTACTCACAAAGATTTGCAGAAAGTCTTAAGATTTTACTCATGAGCTATTGCTGAGGTCAGAAGGTTGAAATAAAAAGGCCCTACTTTAGGTTATTTTAGCATGGAATTAAGAGCATGGTGAAGTGCTTGGGTTTCATGCTGTTGAGAAAAGAAAAGTGATTCTGTCTCTTACGTGTAGAAGGCTAAATGCCCCAAGAGTTCGTCTCTGGGAGGTGCAGACCTCACCTGTTCACTGTGGATCTTGGTCAGGAGGGTGGCCGTGGCTAGGCTACAGTCCCCTCTGTTCCTTTCACTGGGGACACTTCAGGCTGCACTCTGGACTGGCTACTCCCTTCCCATAATTCTTGGTAACATTCCTTAGGTCAAGAACAAAGTAAAAGTGAGCATCTTAGGATGCTTAACAATCTCATCGAAAACCAGAATTTGACCATCAGGTGAGCAGACCTTGGTACTAGGCCCTCATCTTCATTCGTCTGGGGAGGAGTTGCAGCTCTTACTCTTGCACTGCAGAGGAGTCTAGGTCTGCCACTGATTTGGAGCACCGGTGGGTTGAGTGGAGTTTCCAGATTTCCGTAGATTCCCGACATGAAGCTTTAGAGCTTGATGCCACCTCTTTCTGCCTAAATCTGAGATTTCTGATTTGATGGGCACTACTAGGATAGTAGTATGCATTCA
>CM052443.1:61655883-61667558 GCA_028533085.1 Varecia variegata | reverse complement strand
CTGCTTTTCTGTTTTTCATTCATTGTTTTTGCTTTGAATTTTTTTCCTCATAGCTCGTGTTTGTCCTTCCTCATTGACCTTTTAGTCCTGAATATCTCCAACAGACGTTCATTCCTAACTTTAGCATATAACAGTATGTAATGACATATAATGAACATATTTAAACTAAGTAATAGGAACCAGTTAGACTTAAAAATGGCAGGATATCTTCAAAATTTGACCATTGCCAGAGGTCTAGAAAGGAAGTGATAATTTTTTCTGTCTACATTTAAAATGATGTTAATAAATACTTCCCTATTGGAGTGTAAATGTCATGGGAGGTTTTGCTTGCCTGGGAAGTTGCTAGGAGCAAAAATATCGATGAGTTGGGGTCAACTGGAGTAATGTGGCCCTTGTTTTTCGTAAACTCTAGATCTGTGTGTCCTCCCGTGAGCCAGTCTCCCTAAACCTGTTATACTGACAGGCATTTCTTTATTGTGTGCGTAGACCCCTTGTCAGACATAGCACGGTATGCTTGGGAGGGGAAAAAAAACTGTTATTGTTCCTCCCACATTGTCTTTCTGCGAGTTTCATAATCTTCACTAAATTTGGCTATTCCTGGCAACAAAAGTAAAGTGACAGTACTTCTCATACATCTGGGAAAATGAAGTTAGGAAAAAATAGTGCCTTTCAGAAAGTTTAGATATGGCCTGATGGCTTTGCTGGTGCACTTGGTAGGAAAAGCATGCACTGATGTGAATCGTAAGTCTGGAAAATGACTTGTTTTCTAGATTATAGGCTAAGCCCTTTTGTTTTTGATCCCACCCTGAATCTTGTTTTCCATCCCTGACATTTGATGCATTGGATTGGTTTGATGTTCTTGGATCTTCTTAGGGGTTTTGTGTGGGTAGTGTGTTTGGGTGTTCTCTTTCTGCGATGAGGCAGATTAAACCTGTACGTCATTCATATTCACTGAGGCCGTTTAAATGTGTGGCTGAGATAAATCTGGCTCTGCATCCTCAGTCTTTTTACATATTCTTACGGAGTTGGATGTGTAAAAGCAATGGTGAATACAGGCTCTTCTCTTACGGGTGTAGGGGTCCGTGAGGGCATGAGAACAAACTAGAGTGACCAATTCCTCCCACTTTAAGCTGTGAAAGCCCCACAACCAGGGAAGGCCCTCAGTCCTGGGCAAACTGGAAGAATTTGGCCGGGAATGCCCCGGTTTTAAAACTTAAAGTCCAATGTCTCAGGAGTCCCCTCGGTCACAGGCAATCTGGGATGATTGATCACCCTAGTACAAATTAAGATTCACCTACTTATATCCATATATTTAAAAGTTATAAATCAAGTTAATGAATTGTGAACTACAATAGGTTCTACCTTCCTGCCTGACAAATACATGTTTATAATCACATGTGGAAGGCTAGGTTTGAAGTTCAAACTCTCAGACCGTGTGGAGGGGCACAGAGCAAAGAGGGCAGAGTGAGATTTCCTAAAATAATAAATTACTGAGTAGTTCAAAGAATGACTTGCTCTCTTGGAGTTACAGAACCTTTCCTTCAGCAGGTGTAGTCAGTCCCCATGGTGAAGGGGACACCATTTGGTCTAAGGCTTTTGCAAAGGGAAAAGACTTCAGAGGACAAGTGAGTGCCCTGCGAGTGACATCGCAAGGGCTTCCACTGGGACTTCCTGCTGCTTTATTCACTGAATTACCCCTCAGACTGCAGGGCAGCTTTCAAGTTTCTTCTCAGACTGTCATAATAGCCACAAATAACTCTGATAATACAGATTAACTTATTGACATATCGTAATTCAAAACTACTTTTAAATGGTATTTGGGATAATAAAACTCCTCAAAATACTGTTGAAATTTACTGGAATCAACGACTTTGCATGAATCCATACAATGCCACCACTTGTGGCTGCCCAGGTTGTGCACTGCACAATTTCAGATGGTGCTCTTCACGTGGACTACAATATGAAAGGCGACCCCTCCCCACCCAAGTTGTGCAAAGCAGGGACTACACAGCGGTATGCAGCATCCCTGAATTGAAGTACACAGCCATTCATTTCATTTTTTCCCTGCTAAAATAGATATTTTTCTAGTTTTGAAATGTGTTAAAATTCTAATTTGAACATTGGGGCCACTTTTGTTTGATTCTTCATTTAGACTAACCTTGATTATTTGCTGGGGAATGCATGAACAGAAAATTGGCTCATTTCACTCTATTTTAATGGCATTTTCCTGCTAAGGGTTCAGAAGTGAAATGAAAACTGAGTAAGCTTTATGGTTTACAAGTTTTACTGTTTCACATGGCAAGTGAGGACTGAAAGCATAGGAAATAGCTTTGGAATTTCATTTTGCAATCACTTAAATGTTATAACAAAATCTAATTTTATTTCCAAGTAGACTTTCATGTAGAGACCTAGTTAGCTCTGATTGGAGAATAAGTAGCAAATGTTTTTGTCACCAGGTCTTGTTGATGCTGAGTTTTTAAAAAAATTTAAAATGTTTTTGGCAAGTCTTGTGGGAATACCTTTAAAGCAAACTATTCTGATCATCTTGGTAACTGCAGAGCCATCCAAAAAAAATTAAGTCGGTATACTTTTACATTTCTTTCTGACATAACGTTTATTTCTAACTTTTTATTTGTAAATACTTTCGGGAAGTACATTTTAGTTTTCTGTTTTGTATTAGGGCATAAAAGGTTTCTTCAGCCCAGAACCCCCCTAAAGACTAAATGGAGAGCAAAATTGTGCTCTGTGTATCATTATGCAGGGTGGTTAATCATACGTTCCTGAATGCAAATGGCCCTGGTACACATAGTTTGACAGTAACCCCTAAGCCATCAGAGAATAAGAAAAGTGGTGTGAAAATTACCTGTTTCTGGAATAAAAACACCAAAATTGCAATGAAAATGGCCAACTGTATAATAGAAACAGTACGAAAAAAATAGTTATAATTCATTTATTGCTGAAGTTTTTCTAGAGTGATTTGTGAGTTTTCCTTAGTCTTTGCTTTTTGGTAGGGGTGGAAATTGGAGGACCGGGGTGGGGAACAGAAATTGTGAAACAAACCAAGAATTTTAGATTTTATTTACCATGTCCTATAAAGCAGTGTATTCAATTATAAAATCTTCAATGTCTATTTAGCTTATTTTAGTTGGTATAGGTTAGAAATTTCTAAACTCCAAATGCATGCTTACAAATCTTTGCTGTTTTGCTTTTTAGGTGGAAACCCGAATTATCCTGATGTAATTTATGAAGGTAGCTATCATGTTTTCTTTACCTTGTGTGTTTTCCAAATGTTTGTGTATAATGAAATAAATCAACTAAAAGAAGACCTCTAAGCTCAGTTAAATATATACACTTTATGCATTACATAGTCAAAAATACTTTTCAAAAATTGTTCAATATTGATGCCCTTTTCCCTTGACATTTGTAGTGCCTGTAAATAGCACTTTCTCTCTCATGTTCTGTTCTTGGAAGTAGTAAATCCATTTTGCTGGCTGTAGCAGACATTTTTTTTTCATAATTGGGAACTAATTACCTGTTTAAAAGCCATGACTACCAAGAAAAAGGAAGTGTATCGGTTTCTGGCTATGACAGTAAACCCAATTCGAAATTATAGTTCTTGTGTAATAAAGAAGTTTGGCTTTGAGAAACCTCAAAGGCAGGGCTTGCTTTAGGGTTGGTTAAACCAGCCGCTTAACTATGTCATCAGGGACCCAAATTCTCTTCATCTCTACACTCTCTTGCTGTAGTGCCAGCTTCAGTGAAGGCCGGTTCCCCTTACAGTTATAAGCGGATGCCAGCAGAGAGGCTGCTGCCATTCACATAGACGGGAGAAAGGATTCTGAAGGTGTCCCACAAGAGAACTTTCCCAAAGACCTCCACCAAGCCCTCTTTGTATCGGATTCAAGACCCCATTGGGTCATGGTCCATTCTTGCCAAGGATTAACCCTTGACTAATTAGACCCACCCCTACCATTTAGGTCTGCTTCCCCAGAGATTGATAGGTTAAACCCCTTGAACAAACTGGGGTTCTCTTGGGAATGTGAAAGGAAAGAAACCAAAGGTCCACTATATTAGCTGTTGCCTCAATGACTCATCTCTCCTTTGCTATTTTGTTCAAATGCCAAGGATGCTTTACTAGGTGTGAAAGCCCATCTTTAACAGATTTCTGAACCACCTTTGTGATCAAGAAGCCCTGTTTGGGGAAGTGGCAGGCTATGTTTCAAGACTTGGCTTGAAATTTAAGAATGATGAAAAGTTTGATTGATTAAAATGTCATATTTATAGATTTATTCTATAAAGTATTCCATTCTTTAATTGTATATATACTTATTAACATTTTATTTTTTTCTATAAAATGATTCTATTTATATGTCTATTATATGTGTGTGTATTTAACTTGAGCTGATTTTAACTGGGGAATTATATTGTCTTATACCTGCTTATGTATATTAAGGCATATTTCTTCCAAACTGTTGTTTGGTTGATTTTGTGCATGTGATTTGTGTGTTTTGGTCTTTATTTGTCTTGGTATGGTTTAAAGGAAAAATATCTCAAATTCTATCACAGAGTAATATGTTTGAATTGTGATTTTACATTTTAAAATTATGTTTGGGTCCCCTTTCCAGTGACTTCAAGACTTTAAAAATGTCATTTTCCCATTGGCTTCAGACCCTACTTTGGATCTTTGGGCTAAAATGCCATGATATTAAATTATAGACACTTTACTGACTTAAATTTTGCATGAGTGGTTGGCTATAATATGAAGAGGGAAAAATAAACAAATAAATTACATCTGTTAGTGTTTGAAATCAGTAAGTTTTAAGATATTCAGAATGAAAATTGTGAGAATATGGTTTTTGGCATTAAGAATGAAACAGCAAACAGATAGAAAATAGATGTTTTCCGTGTTACTATCTATTCACAAAGGAACACTCCGCTAATAAAAATACAATTTAAATTGGTTGCCCCGAGGCCAGCATGATGACTGTACCTAGAGAAGTTTAGCTGGGGCTGAGTTAATGAGGTAGCTTCTTTCCAGGATGGAAATTGAAGGAACTGTACCTATTCAGAATTAAAATGCAAACATTATAAGCAACGTTGTCTGCAGTAAGTTTACCAAGAGTTTTCTATGACATTTCATATGTGATATTATTAATACTAATAAAAACTTTGACTACCCTCAAAAAAATCAGTCATTATTTCCATCCTGATCCATGTAGACTAAAATTGATCCAGAAGACGGCACCTGCATTTGAGACTTGGTGAAATGAGAACATAGCTTTACAATTCTAAGTATCCTGTGGGTCTTTCTATTAATAATTCTGAAACTGCAATAATTGGCAATTCAGAACTCCTCAGAAAAGTTCATGCATGGACCCAAGTTCCATCATGATGCAGATTTCATGTTTCATCTTAAGTGTCTGCCCTTTACTCAAGTAATATGTACCTGCCCCAGGAAGCAGTGCTGCTTCTTTCAAGTCTGGGGCCATGTTTGGGCTCGGCCACTTTCTTGCCAGGTGGCCTTAGACTGATCGTTTAACTTTCCTCAGCTGACATTCGTTAGCTGTAAAACTGGCAGTTAGGCTCAGTCTCTAAAAACCCTTCCAGGTCTATAAATTTATGACTCTTAGATGATTGGTTGCCTTTTGTATTTGTTTTAAATATGCCATCGATAAAGGGGTATATTCTTAGGTGCAAAGAAAAAACCCTGAACCAGGTTTAGGATGTGACCCACAAACCATGAAGTAAAGAGCAGGGTTGAATAAAGACCTGATGTGCAGTTGACTCAGGAGCCTGGTCACGCTGCCCAATAGCCAGGCTGTCAGTGGTTTGAAATCTTTGGGATTTGTCTTGCTTCGTTCTGGGTCTTACTCTGGCCTCATGTTAGTTGGCAACCTAGTGACAACTTCCATGTTCCTTCTCTTTCTCCCTTCGCCAATTTAAGATTATGGGACTGCAGCAAATGACATCGGGGACACCACCAACAGAAGTAACGATATCCCTTCCACTGGTGTTGCTGACACACCTGGTCGGGAACATCTCTCGGTGAGTGGAATAAATAGGTGTTTACTCCATTGGTTCTGAGCATTTTAGATACTTGCATATTAGAGGAATGTAGCTGCTTCAACAAGACATTTTTATTATTCAGGTGTAAATAGGGCATTAAAATATAGAATATATTTTAATATAATATATTAATTTATATTAATAGAAAGGTTTAAGAAAAGTGATACAGGTGCTATATAGCCTTGGACTTATTTGTTTCTCCTTTTGTGCACCACTTTTGATTGTTAGTGGTTCCTATTTCAAATATCTGTCCTTTAAAAGAAGAAGCAAGAAACTAGAAGAGCAAGAAACCAGTTTTCTCATTCAAGGACTGCACCTTCATATCTGTCTCCTTAAACTTTTTTTTTTTTTTTTGAGACAGAGTCTCACTCTCTTGCCCGGGCTAGAGTGCCATGGTGTCAGCCTAGCTCACAGCAACCTCAGACTCCTGGGCTCAAGCGATCCTCCTGCCTCAGCCTCCCAGGTAGCTGGGACTACAGGCACGCCCCACCATGCCCAGCTAATTTTTTCTCTTTTTTTTTTCAGTTGTTTGGTTAATTTCTTTGTATTTTCAGTAGAGACAGGGTCTCACTCTTGCTCAGGCTGGTCTCGAACTCCTGAGCTCAAGCAATCCTCCTGCCTCGGCCTCCCAGAGTGCTAGGATTAGAGGCGTGAGCCACCACGCCTGGCCTCCTTAAACTTTTAATAAAAGTTTGCTTACCAAATATCAGGTCTCCAGGAGACTGTGGAAGGAGCTGTCGGTGGGAAAATATAAAAACATGAATGAAACTCAGATCTGTTGTTTAGCAGCTTATACATCAGTCAGAGAGCCTAGATTTGAATCCCAGCACCTAAAGTACAAACAGAGGCATAGCAATGCAGTACAAGGCATAGAAATGGTGGGGCAGGTGTTCCGTTCTTTCCAGCTGGGAAATTCAGAGGAGCCTTTGTGGGGCCAGTGGCATTTTGCTTGGCCTGTGCAGGAGGGGTGGGATTTGGACATACAGGAATGGAAGGGAAGGACATTCGGGGTTTGTGAACAAGAGCTTGCAGATGGAGAAACACGGCGAAGGTGCTTGATTGGAAGGTAAGGTATGTGTGGGTCAGTGGGGTTGGAGATGTGGGTGGTGACTAGGTTGTAGGCTTTGAAACGCAGTCCCAGGTATGTGGATTTAGGGTGCAGTGAGGAGCCATTGAAGGGGGAAGTCACACGATCCCAGGGGTCTATGGTGGGATTGGTCTGTCAGTTGCTCTGGTCAAAACTCAACAGCTTCCTCCACGCTTTTGTTTTCCTCACTGTCGCACATGCCCAGTCAGCACTTTCTAAGAGCTTGGCCTCCGTGTAAATTCCAAATCTGTGCACGGCTCTTCACCTCCACGGCCACTTTGCAGGCTAACCCAGGGTTGGCCAACTACAGCCTGTAGGCCAAGTCCAGCTCACTCCCTGTTTTTGTGCTGTTTGCAGACTAAGAGTAGTTTCTACATGTTTAAGTGGTTTAAAAAAAATCAAAAGAAGAATGAGGTTTCATGTCACATGAAAATGTTATGAAACTAAAATTTGCAAAATGGAATTTGAACTTGTTGATTTAGGTATACCCCTTGTTATTTAGGTATAACCACTCTCTATTTGTGGAAGTCTGGGATTTAATCATAAGGTAGAGAACTTTATAGCTAAAATACTATGATCTCTTTCCCATGAAAACATTAGTTGGAAACAAAGATTAAAAAAATACTCAAAACCATTAGGTAGGCTTGAGTGAAATGGTTAAGTTGATCCATAATTAGCTTTTTAGGAATTGCTGCCATTCTGTTTGTATATAGTCTCTGCAGCCTACAGACAGAGTTAAGTCTGTACTTAAACGTTTGCAGAAGCATTTTCTGGGAAAGCCACTCAAAACTAAAGTATTAGAGAAGAGAATTATCATATATCTTTGCTCCACCCTTTTTTGTGCTTTGTGACTTATTTAATGCTGTTCTCATCTGACAGCAGAGATGGTGTCTTGGGAGAATTAGCCGTATGTTTTTATTTTTCTGCCTTCATTCTCAACCTCTCAAAGAGACAGGGTAACAGATAAATCACAAGTTTTATACTTGCACTGACTTTGGTTCAAATCCCAAGCTTGGGAGGTGTGATCGTAAGCTGCTTATTTAATTTTTTCTAAATCTGAGTTTTATCATCATCATCATCATCATCATCACAGCAAACATTAATTTATTATCTATGGTAGTAGGCACTGTTCCAAGCCCATTATCTGCATTAACTGATTAAGGATTTACAAAAACCAGTAAGGTAGAATTATTAGATTTCCCATTTTATACATGAGGATTATGAGATGCAAAGAGGTCAAGTAAGCTAATAAGTGGTAAATCTAAGTTTTGTACTCAGGAAGAACCCATGTTCTTAATGTCCACTCTGTACTGCCTCTCACTGTGAGATGAGTGTATCAGTCAGGATAAGCCATGCTGCAGTAACAAAACCTCCAAATCTTAGTGGCTTAAAATAACGAGGGTTTCTTTCTTGCTTCATTACATGTGTTGACTGAGAGCTCTGTTCAGCTTTGTCCTTGTTCCAGGAGTAGACTTACAAAGCAGCTGCGTTTTGGAAAGTTAGCATTTTTTATAACAGAGTGAGAGAGAGCACCAGGGCAGGATGGAGCAGGATTTCTCAACCTTGGCACTATTGGCATTGTGGGATGAATAATTCTTTGTTTGAGGGGCTGTCCTGGACACTGTAGGTTGTTTCGCAGCATCCCTGGCCTCTGCCCACTAGGTGCCAATAGTCCCCTCCCCCTCCTGCCAATCCCCAGGTCCCAGCAATTGCCAAATGTCTTCTGGGTGGCAACATGATCCCTGGTTGGGAATCACTGCTTTATACTAAGATCTTGGACTAGAAGTGAAATTCTACACCCTGGCCATGACATTAAGTCTCAACTAGTCATATGAAGCCACCTAACCACAAGCAATCCAGGAAGTACCTCCTACGAAAAGAAACACAGAGGAAACCAGAAATATTTGGTGAACAGCGCTAATGATTACTGCAAATGGGGATAATAATATCCATTTTAAGGATTATAATGCAGATTAAATGAAATAATGAAGCTTATCCATCTTAAGTCAGTGTGGACATCTAAGACAGTTTAGAGCAGAAGTTGACAAACTATGTCCGAGTCTAGGTACTTTTTTTGTAAATAAAGTTTTATTGGAACACAGTTATGCCCATCTGTTTACGTATCTTACATGGCTACTGTCAAGCTACACTAGCAGAGTTGAATACATAGTTGCAACAGAGACTGTATAACTGGCAAAGCCTGAAATATTTACCATCTGACCTTTTATAGCAAAACTTTGCCTGGTTTGGAGAATTGAACTTTTTTTAGACGCAGGACCTTGGGCTGAGCAAGACTGGAAGGAGTTACAAAGTGCTGCTTATATCTTTGTTTCAAAAATGTTAAGATGCACTTAGAATAGATCGGCAGCCCTGGTGGCAGTGAGTTCACATTTCTACTTGTACCTCTGTCATCCCCACCTCTGGGTTGAGACAGGATTCACATATATGTACATCTAACCACTTCACTTGTGTAACCCACACCTTGCAATTACACTTTTAAATTTAAAAACATTTTTGGGGAGAAGGCCGAGGTGGGTGGATTGTTTGAGCTCAGGAGTTCGAGACCAGCCTGAGCAAGGGCGAGACCCCGTCTCTACTAAAAATAGAAAGAAATTAGCTGGACAACTAAAAATATATAGAAAAAATTAGCCGGGCATGGTGGCACATGCCTGTAGTTCCAGCTACTCGGGAGGCTGAGGCAGAAGGATTGCTTGAGCCCAAGAGTTTGAGGTTGCTGTGAGCTAGGCTGACACCATGGCACTCTAGCCCGGGCAACAAAGTGAGACTCTGTCTCAAAAGAAAAAAAATTAAAAAAAAAAACACAACACTTTTTGGGGGCTTATATCATACCTATAGACAAGTGTACATATCATAAATGAACAATCCAATGAGCTTTCCCAAGTGGAACTCACCCCAAAAGTGCTCTCTTGCCTTGCTTCCTGTCCAACTCACTGTTCCCAGCATACCCTGACTTCTAAGAGCAGCAACAGCTAACCTAAAACAATCTTTTTATTCTGGGCAGTTTTTAAACATTCACTATAATAGAATAGTCAAATAGTCATTCTTCACCAGCTTCAAAAATCATCAGTAGTTTGTCATTCATGTTTCATATTCTCTCTCTCTCTTCCCCCCAGATATATGGATATAATATCTATATCTATAAAATACCAATTGGTTATCCATTTTTATAAACTTTAATTTATGTTTTCTCATTTGCAACGTGGACGTAATAGCAGGTCCTACATACTTCATTGTTGGGTTGTTGAGGATTAAGTGAGCTGATGTGCATAAAGCTGTTAGAAGAGGAAGTGGTAGGCATTCAGTCAATATTAACTGTTGGCATCATCATCGTCATTGTCATTACCTTATGATTATAGGGAATTAATTAGCAAGGTTCTAACCACCCTGCCTTCCCTTCTCTAGGTCTATGCTGTCGTGGTAATTGCATCTGTGGTGGGATTTTGTCTGCTGGTAATGCTGTTTCTGCTTAAGTTGGCAAGACACTCCAAGTTTGGCATGAAAGGTAAGAAGGGTTGTGTTTATTTTGCTTCTTATGTGGAATCGTTTTTGGCTTATGACTAATGCTAATTACCACTAAAGAAGGAAGCAGCTAGATTTACGATGATTAGGTTTGAAAAGGCTGAAAAAATAGCAACAAGGATGTGACACTACAAATCTAGACACAGCAAAATAATGTTGATTACTCAGCACTACCCACTTTCCCATGAGGACAGTTGTCCCATAAGACACAGAACTGGTTTCTTGAGTATCAAGTGACTAATGATGATATGGACAAATAGTACTTGATTTTTCCTTTTCCTCTATAAAGGCAAGTGAGGCACAGCGGTGACAGGCTAGTCTGGATGTCTGTACTTTGGGCAGAAAAGTCTTTCCTGCCACACATTTGATTCCCACGTCCTTAGTGGTATGCTTTTGGTGTGGTGACTGCTTCTCCAGATTCTCGTTCTTTGAAATTTAAACAACAGAGTTGGGAAGCAAAGTAAGAACAGCCATTGTTGTTACCTGAGAGCTTTGTGAATGAATGGCTTCCCACCCCCCCCTCCCCCCCCGGTGGAAAAATTCTCAGTGCTGGATTAAAAATTAGGGACTATATTGCCCAAAAATAGATAGTTGGCCTTTTTATTAGAGGATTGAACATTACTTTGAGGAGGGAAAAACTTGCATAAGTGTTCTTGTTATAGAAAAAGTAAAGAGTTTCAATGATTTAAAAGCATTTGCTCTGAAGTTTAAACTTATGTATTGGCTTATATGTACAAAATATGTTGTATTTTATGTGGTCTCTTACAGATAGACACTATTTTAAGTGTCTAAGTGGGAAAGCTGAGAAGGTTTAGTGGCACATCTTAGTTGTGCTGGAGAACAGGTCTGGTGGGTTTCCTTTATCTGTAGGGCCTATTAGAATTACTGTTGATGTTGCTTATTTACTTGGAAGGGAAGGTTTAAGTGGCAGCAAGTTCCCCAATACACACTGGGCTCTGGGGTAGATCAGATTCATTTCTGA
>CM052443.1:61531386-61655383 GCA_028533085.1 Varecia variegata | reverse complement strand
GGCAGGCTTCCATGCCCTTTCCTTGATCCACTTTGCATGTGGTCCTCAGTGTCCTCCCTGCTCAGCCTCCCTCGAGCGCCCTCTGCTGGTCTGTGCGCTCAGCCTGGCGCCTGCGAACATTTGCTCCTGGGAACCTGGAACCTTGTTGGGAGGACTAGCCTAGAACTGGCGGAGCTCCTCCCCTGTCCCCATCCCCAGCACGCACACACACACACAAACACACACACACACACACACACACACACACACACACACACACACCCCTACCTGGAAGCGGAGGAGCAGCTGGGAGTTAAGGACCCTCCACTCCTTTCCCTCAATCCCTCGCCAGTCTTTGCAATGAGTAGTGGGGGAGTATGAAAGCTCACCCCCTTGTCTTAAGGCCGGGCTGACTCCATGGTATAATTTACAAGTTCTCCTCGGGGTCTGCGGTATAATTTACACACCAGAGCTCCCTGTAGGATCAGGCTGAGGCTGAGACTTCACCTGAAATTGCAGCCTTTCTTGGCTGCTTCTTCCCTTCCCGCCTCCCCTCTCCTGGGAGCCGTTCCTTAATAAATCACTGCCGTGCACACTCCTCTGTGGGTCTGCTTCCGAGGGCCCCGGGCAATGTTAAGAAATTAAATATACTACTTGATGCTTTTTATCAACATCCTTAAAACTGTTTTTAATCTTTAGTTTGCTAATTTGGGTTACCTATGTGCAATTGGGAGGATCTTAAAAATCAATTAACAAATGAAAGAGGTATGCCTGACAGTTACCATTTACTGAGGAGACCAGCGTGCCAAGTCCTTGACACATTTTGTCCAATTTTCATAGTAATGCTGCATTTTTAAGGATGAGTTAATTAAAGTCCAGAGTAACTTATTGTGCCCAAGTTACAGAGCTAGTAATTGGTGGAATCGCAGTTCAAGTCCAGATTTTCTGGTTTTAACACTTTTGCTCTTCCAGAAGCTACCCTGCCCACTCTCTTCCCCTCTCAGGGTATTCAAATGTCTATTTCTAGAGCTGTCAAGGAGGCAGTCCAACATCAGAGTTCATGACTTACTCAAATTGGAGGAGACTGTCTCTTTAGTAAGAGCAAAAATACATTACAAAGCACCAGACTTAATTTCTCAGGATGGGGGTAATTGAAAATAATGTCTAATAAGTGCTGGAGTCAGGTTATATCAATGTGTTACACAGAGAGATCTTTGTACAATTTTTGGCAGAATCTAGGTGGTTCATAGAAACACAAATTATTGAGCAAGTGATAACAGGACAGGGCATTAGGAATGTGATTTGGGAGCAGGAGATGGAAGTTTCTTTTCTAGTTCTCCCTCTAGGGTGATCATGCTTGGTGCTGTGACTGTATTGTACCATGGTGCTATTTAGAAAATGACTTTCTCAGCCCCTAAATGGACCATAGTATCCTGAAAGCCCTAAGTCATCTCATAAGAGTTATCAGTCTGTTTCACAGAGAGATCCTTAAAAAAAATGAAGGGATAATGGCAATGATGCCACAGCCACCTCGACGGACTTCCAGCCAGCATCTGTACTGGGCCCTGTGTGGATTATTGTTCATTGCTGACATAAGTCCTATGCACGTGAAAACTTCAGCAAGAATACACAAAAACCATAGCAGAGACTTTAACATTTTCTGCATGGTGATGTCATCAGCACTTATCAGAGACCATAGCTATTCTCTCTTCCTGGAGTGTTCTTCCTTCACTCCTTTACCTGGTTATTTATTACTTTTCTTTCTAAGATGAAGCTCAGGCATCACCTCCAGGAAGCCTTCTCTGATCCCCACGTCATGGACAAAGTCCCTTTTCAATAGATTTGTATTCGTATGCATAATCACCCAGAGAAATGCTAACTTATCACATTGAAAGAATATGTTTGCCTGTTAATCCTCTCAGTAACCTGAAAGCTCCTTGAGATCAACAATTCTGTTGTATTATTTCTGTGTTCCCAGTTCTTGTGCTGCAAGGCACAGAATTAACTCTTAATAAATGTTTTTCTGAACTGAACTGAACTATGAAGACAGAAGAAAGATCCATGTCTTTTTGGTATACGTGATTTATTCGTATAAGTTGTTTCAAAGTCATTCAGGTAACTTAGGCAGAAGAAATACCGACGAACTAGAGTGGCGGTGGAAACACTCGGCCTGACTTTGGGGTGAGGGAATCTGAAAGAGAGAGAGGAGTGAGGATTATGTCTGGCAGGCAGATATCATCTGAGGGCCATTTGGGGATGGAGTTTAAGGTGTGAGAGTTATGAGGAAAGAGAAGTGGGAAGAGAACATCTTTCTGTAATGGTAAAGAATAAAATGAAAGAATTTATTATTTTTATTTTTTTATTTTTGAATTTGAGGCAAGATAGAGTAGCAGAAGGAGCATGGACTGAAGTTTGCCCCCAAGCTCTGCTATCTTCTTTTTCTATGTCTCAACCTCTTGGAGTTTCATTTTCTTTATCTATAAAATGGACACACGAGCACCAACTTAGAGATTTCTGAGGATGACCTAAAGGTTAGTAAGATAATGCCCAGCAGATATTCGATGTTCCATAAAGTTCCATAAAGCTGACTTCACAGGATAGTGAGGTAAAATAGGAAGTTTGCTGCAGCAGACATGCATCCATTTATTTGTTCTTCCAATAAACATTTTACTGAGTGTGTACAGTGGGCCAGGCCTGGAGGGCCCATATATGTGTGTGCATTACGACCTGTACAGTGTGCCTCTACAAGTTTAAGTCTAGAGGAGGATAAACTTATCCCAGCAGATGGTATGGTGAGTAATGTAAAACGCCCCATAGAAGAGGGGAAGGGTTCATTCTTGCTAGAGAAGTCTGGGAGTTCTTCACAGCGGAGTCCACCCTCAAGTGGGGTCTGAAAGGATGAGTAGGAGTTCGCTGCGCAGACAAGGTGGGGAGGGAAGCGCTGTTACCTGCAAAGGCTTGGAGGTTCGTGCTGGGGTGGTTTGGATACTGATGGAATGTGAAATATGAGAGGACTGTGGCACGAGACGACGGAGAGATGAACCAGGGCCAGGTGCACAGGGCCTTCCTGCCTTGCTCTGGAGTTTGGAGTTGATCCTGAGGGCACAGAAAAGCCACTGAATTTAGAGACTGATAAGGAAATAGTTATGTTTAGAGGCTTAGAATGTCTAAATGTGAAGAGTGATCATGTTTATATAGATTTCTTGGCTCCTGCCAAGCCTTTTTTACTTTCTTCCTTGATTTGCTATTAAAGTTGGAAGTGATTAATAAAGCTGTTCATTTGCATAATAATATTACTAATTTTTTAAAAATTCTGGTCTCATGGCTTTCATATTGTTTTAATGCACTGTAAATCCCTCCATGGTCATTCTTATTAAATAACTAGTGTGGAATCCATTCATTCCTTCAACAAATATTAATGGAGAGCCTGCTCCGGGCCAGCCTGTTATATAGACCCTGAGGATAGATAGGGGCCCTGCCTGGTGGAGCCCCCATTTCAATGGGGAAGATGGAGGAGACTAATAAAAATATAGGGGGTATAGAAATCTGGCATGGGAGGAGGTAAGGGAAGTCCTCTATTAAGGAAGTGATGTCTCCGCCTAACTACAGTGAGTGGGCCAGGATGGGGGGGTCCCTATTTAGAAAATCTGAAATCTCATGTTTTTCACTTGCTGACTTTAACCTCCTTCTTGGAGTCCAATAGGTAATAGGTTCTCATTCTTTCTCTCTTTTCTCCTCTCCCCCGCCCCCAACCATACCACCACTCATTGGGCATATTGAAGTCGGTTGCAGGGAATGAAATTCTCCACACTGTAGATATTCCTTTGCTTGGACTTACTCAGAAGATTTATGATAGCTCGTTTCTAGTTTCTAATCTAGAAATCAGAGAATTGGATTTGAGAATAATGGCATCTATTAACATTTTCCTCTTTTGCTCCAAAAAGAACACTTAGCTCTGTTTTCAGTTTTTTATTTCTACTCTGTACTCAATTCTGGGCTAAGCGCTTTACACACATAATCTCACAACTCCTCAGCATGGCTCTGTAAAATAGGCATCATTATCTTCTTCATTTTTTAGCTGGGCACACTGAGACCCAGGGAGATTATATCACTCACCCAAGGTCATGCTTCTCCTAAGAGGCAAGGCCAGGTCTGACTCAGGACCGCTGTGCCCTAACCACCCTGCGTTCCTGTCTCCCTCTCTGGCCTGGCCTCATTTTTTCCGTTGTTTATTCTCCTGTGACCTTTTCTGTCTCAATATTTCCTTTCTCTCCCTCATTCATTGGGCAAACGTCATCTGTCGGAACTGACCACAAACACACACAGCCTGGTGGGCAGCCACAGGGAGGGAATATTCAAGCTTGAGTGGAGGGAACTAGACACGTACCACGCCCTGACACACAGAGGAAGGGAGGAAGGCAGAAATGAGGGCCAGTGGCCTCATCTCCAGCCGTGGTTTTCCAGCCAGTCCTCAAAGGACAGGAGTTAACATCACCTCCGAATCTGAACGGACAGGCCGGAGAGGGGTCAAAGTGCTTTGTGCACTTTGTCTCACTTAGTCCTGTCAGTGGTGCCATTTGGTAGCTGTCATTGACCCTTTCTGCACGTGAAGAAACTGCAGGCTCAGAGAGGTTATGTGACTAGCACAAGGCTGCAGGGGTGTTCCAGGTAGAATGATTTCAACAGGGCAGCTTGGTTCTGGAATCCAAAATCTTAACTGTTGGAGACAGCTCTCCTTCTCAAAGCGAATTCCTGAGAACACTAGCAGTGGAGGGTGGGGGGCTGGTCTCTGTGGCCCAGTGTAGCAAGTGCAGCATTCCACAGCCCCTCTGAGGGAGTCTCATTCTACATCAGTATATCAAAGGCTCAAGACGGTCCACAGAAGCCTCTGAGCACTATTTCACCCAGGATTTCATAAGCATATTTGACCACAGAAATCTTTTCGAAATAGACAGTCACTAACATGATGAGAAACTAACACATGAAATACTGAAATACATCTTACTGTCTTCCAAGTTGTCATTTTGGTAGAGAGAGAATGAACAGGGAGAGGATAGGAAGGAAAAAAGAAGACAAAAAGAAAAGAGACAATGAAGAAAGAAAAAGGAATAAAGGAGCTACTCAAATATTTCCCAGTAAAATTCTAAAATACCTTTTCTGCCTTTCTTTTATAGCTGAGCCTTCTCTTTCTTGTGCTTTTCAAATTGACACAAAATGTTTCCCCAAGTGCATAAGTTGAGACGGAAAGCTTAATTTCTTTGGGCTGACGACAGTCTTAAAAAATGGTCCATGAGGCTGAGTGGCAGGTGGCCAAGCCCTGACACCAAGGTGTGAGAGTTGAGAGTGGCATGGGGCTGGGAGGCACCTGCTCCTCCCTGTCCCTGCCCAGAGAGGATTGACTGCTTTCCTCCGCTCCCACGGTGAGGAGCAACTGAGTGGGGACATCTCCGACCCCTTAACTCTTGGACCAGTGTGTTTTCCTTGCAACAAATTTATTTTTTTCAGAGTCAGTCTTATGTCCACATATTATTTTCTCTTTCCCTGCTATGCTTAGCCCATCAGCATTTGCTTAGCCGGAGATGCCATTATTGGCAAGATAAACCATAAAGATTGTAATTTGCCCTGTTTCTTGCTGGCTATAGTCAACAGACTCCTGACATAACCAAGGACGGTCTTCTCCTGCCTATTTCCTTTGCTCCTGGCTCTTTGAATAGAATGTGTGTATCATTTAGAATAAAGGAAAATTCACAACAAATATTGATATGTTTTCATATGTATGCAGACACTCCTAATCAGATACTTAAGAATTCTTCTTGTGTTCTTTACTCAACCAATCAACCAATAAAGGCATTCTCTGATGTATATGGATTTCCTAGGTTGTTAAGGATATTTTTATTATAAAACTTAGCATTTATGCACATATCAGAGTGTTACTATGTAGGAAATTTATACTTAGTTAGACCCCTGCTGTCAAAGTGTGGTGCTTGGATCAGCATCATTGACATCACTTAGGAATTGTTACAAGTGCAGAATCTGGGGTCTTACCTCAGACCCACTGATCCAAATCTTCATTTTAATGAGATTCCCAAGGTGATTTATATGCTCTTTAAAGTTTGAGAAGCCCTGATCTAGAATACACAAAAAAACAAAGGACTTTATTACTCATTACACAGCATGCAGGCTAAGCAACATTTTGTGTCAGTTTTCTCTGCCCAAATCCTAGGACGGTGGTACAGGTGGGACACCTGGACATACTCTGGACTGTGTGTTAGGAGAGGAACCCTGAGTTTAGGGAATCTGAATCTTTTAAAATGGAAAATAAATATGCCTGCTCTTTGTTCCAGAGACACTGTATTTTCTAAGGCTGTTTACTACACAAACATCCTTGAAATGAGAATTCAAAGCAAAGGGCAGGCTGTGCCTGTCTTTGTAAGATACATAGAAATACTGGGGACCTGTGGGGAATTATCTCCCTGTAATGGGCATTAGAATATCTCTATCCTTTGGTTTTAGGACCAATAAATATTTTTTGGAAGCCATGGCAGCCTAATCCCTAGATTGTACTGGTGGTTGTTTTTTATCAGAAAGACCTTAAGAGGAAAATAACTTCCAGTCTGGACATTCAGTTAAACCCCTTACCTAAAGAGAGAAGTTATGTAAAGAAAGCAAGTGGGATTGTGTATCGGAAATAGTGGGGTCACTTGTGGCTCTTCTTAGGGTTGGTTGTACCACTCTAGCACAGAACTTATTCTTATTCTCAAGTTTGGGGTATATGACATTAAGTCAGAGAGCTCTGGAGAGACTCTAAGAGATGTTTAAAAGATTGGCAAATAGTAGTGGGAAGAAAAGCAGAGGTAAATTGGAGCTAATTATAACTTTCTAATAGGGCAGTTTTGTTGTCCATAACTGTTATCATGCAAAGCAGTTGATTTCCCTTTGCCCTGTGTGTCTAAGTAGAGGCTGAACTTTTTAGAAATATTGTAGAGGAGATTTCTTCTTTGACTCCTAGAGTTTTTCTAAAGTCTCAAAGAATAAGAGAGTTTGGAGAAGGGACAACTGGAGCAGTTTTACAAAGCATGTGACAATGATATGTTGATAAATGTTTAGCACCCAGTGCTCAGTGATAGAATGGGGTTGGACCATAATTTGTAAAGTGTGCTGATTTCCGTGGTGTAAATATTCCTACATGGCTGATTTCAGACTACCAGTGTGGAGTCAGCCAGCTTGAAAAAGTCCTGAAAATTTAACAAACCGATATGAGCCAGCTCTAGCAAGCCATTGCAAAAAAGTCACAATTAGCAATTTTTTTGACAGTGAAGGTGGTTTGTGCAAGAGATTTGCTGGTAGAAGCTTCTTTTCTTCAAAATCTTTTAAAATAATGTATGTTCTGTTTGCCCCTGGTGATTCTTAGCTAGATTTACCTTAAGGCAGGATGACAGCCTAAATGATCTTTTGAAGTTCATTTCAACAGCGTGATTTGATTTTTCAAAAAGTTTTCCTTTACATTGTGGGTTTAACAAGCCTATTTGCTTCCTTTAAATAAATTGACCACCAGCTCACTTATTATTTAATAATATTTCTTTACTATGGCATGACCTGTAGGTGCAGTCTGATTGTCATAGATATTTTTAGAAGAACGGGTGGCTATTTAGGTTCAGGCCAACCAGTGATGATTCCTTATAAATGGGTGATCTGTGGAACCATAATGAATGACAACTTTGGGCACAAGACACCCGCGTCAGTGGTTGGACCTGGAGCATGGTAAATCCTCCTTGTGCTGATGAGGTTTTATGCCTCTTCAAGAGACTGACCCTGGAATTCCTCTTGGGATCAGATTCTGTACAGTCCCTCTCTGGAGTACTCTTTTGCTGTGTTGACAGCAACATTTTCCCAGAGAATGTAAGAGTGAGCCCAGATGCTGCTGCTTCAGTGAAGCTCACGGCGAACAAGTCGCCCTCCTGCGTGAGTGCCCAGCTCACGCTGGGGGACTCTGTCTTCATGGGCACCCATGTAGTGTTTCCACTTCTGGCATGTCTGTGCCATCAGATGGGGCCTGGTGTAGTGGACTGATTTGCTCTCCACTTCCTGGTACAGTGGACTAATTTATTCTCCACTTCCTCCTCTGCCCTCCCGGATGTTGAGGGATTAGTGGAAAGAACAAACTGGCTGCACTCAGCCTGTCCCAGTGAGATGTGCTTTTCATAGCCTCTGGCTTTAACGGGCCTGCCTCTTCCCCCAGCATTTACCAGAACGGGAGACCTTGACTTTAATGCAGATTTGAGTGCCTCCTTCCCTCTCCCGTGGGTAATATTGATTGGGAGGCTTCAATTACTTATTTATCACATTTATAAAATGCTTCTCTTGCCAAGGTCTCTGGGCACATGGGACAAGAGTAAAAATATTAATGAGTAATAATGATAATAAAAAAGTCTACCAAACATAGCTTCTCATTCTGAAGGCTCTATGTCAACTCCATTGGAGATCTATGACAATGATTTAGAGCTTCCATTACAACTTGATTTTTTTTTCTTTTTATAAAACTCACTCATTTCCAAGGGGGCTGAATCTCCTGCATAAAGCAAATGTATTAACAAGCAAAGAGACAGAACATGTAGATTTGCTGTTTAGGATAAGGCCAAATACCAAAGACAATCCCTGTGCCCCATTGCAGAGGTCGGTTTCCACACCACCCCCCACCACTTCTATCTTCCCTTTTTGGTGAAGGCAAAAATAGAAGTGAATCTTAAAAGAGGGCTTTGTATTGTCTGTCCCAAATTTTTGTCTAGACACACTGAGACAAATTGTCTTCAAAGAGTTTTCTTGTTCTGTACGAGGGCAGGATTCTCTGCACAGGGTGTGCCATGCCGTGCCATGTGGCTGCGGCACCTTCATTTTGAGCACAGCTGTGGTGGGTTGTTTAAAGGCTTAGCGAGGTGCTGATGACGTTATTTATGGTCAAGATCAGGAAGGTGAGGCATTAGCTAGGAAAAGAGTGTGCAAGTTTGAACAACTTTTCTCAAGTGTGTTGAATCTGAAATCCTAATGCCATATTGGGCTTCCTTTTCTGGAGAAGCCTCCTCTTCTGTTTTAACCTGGTGGTGATAAAAGCAAATGCTAGAAGGGCCAAAAAGGAAACGAGGTCCTTCCGACCCATACCTCCGGCATTCATAACCCACACCACTAATGGGTCAGAGGAGCCTCGCTGGCAGCTAGCTTTGGTGATTAGAAAATAAGGCATTATAGATGGGAATCTATGTTTGCTTTTTTTTTTTCCCCTTAAAAATCCAGTTATGATTAACATTCTTGCCATTAGGGAACATTTGGGCTCAGCTACTTGTTAGAGTCCCACCAGTGTAGGAGAAGAAAAAAACTTGAGCTATTCCCGTAAAACAATTGTCAAACTATGACCCACAGGCTAAATGTGGCCCATTGTTTGTAAATAAAGTTTTGTTTTTGTAAATAAAGTTTTATTGGAACACAGCCCCACCCATTCATTTATGAATTTTCCGTGGCTGCCGTTCTGGTGCATCGGCAGAGTTGAGTAGTGACAGAGACCTTACAGCTCTCAAAGCCTAAAATACTTAGTTTTCAGCCTTTTATAGAAAAAGTTTGCTGACCCCTGTCTTAAAAGAACAATTAAGCAAAATACCTAATGAAATAACAACCCACTACGCAGACCCTCAGGTTGTGGAAAGGGGACGGTGCCTGGTTCTGCTTCTTTCTTTCGGTCAGGTCAGTTCCCAAAACAACTTAGGCACAAGCTGTGAGATGGGAGCAGAAGTTCTAGCTCCAGAGAATACCAAGGTCCAGCTGTCTGTTGTGACTTCACCGTAGGAGCCTGTCATTCCCTCTGTGTACACTTCCATTTTATGTACTAACACGAGGACTATGTAAAGAGGGAGAGACGCCTTCAAAGCTGCAGTCACAGGTGGGGAGTGGTGCTAGACCTCATTGGCCAATGGTCCTTTTTGACTTATTAATGCCTGGTTAAGAGCTAGTGTACCAGATGGTCATATGTAGAAATAGAACCTATCATACTTGAACTTTTTTCTTCTATCTTTTCTGTAAAGAAAAATATGAAAAATTTTCTGGCTTGGCTGGGTCAGTGATAATTTCAGGGATATGGCAGACTTTGTGTGATATGTTCTTGGAAAGTAAACAAAAAAAGATATGGTTCTGATGTGGCTTCGCTCAGGAATTCTATATTTGAATCTTTTTCTGCCAGTATTCGCTCTAGCTTCACATTGATTTTATTTTTTTATAAAAAACTATCAGGATTCAGAGTGTAAAACGCTGAATGTGTGGTCTTTGTATATCACATTGTATTTTCTTCCCCTCCTTATAACTTTTTCAAAGAAGGACAGCCCAGTTTCTATCTTCCAGCATGCAGACCTTATGTGTGCACAGTCACTGTGGGGTTCGGTCAGAAGACAGCTCATCCGAGATTTGAGAAACAGGAATTTTGAAAAAAGGACAACCCTGTCTTTGTGGGAGTCTTAGTATTTTTAAGAATCTTAGGAGAGCATCCAACCCAATACTCCTAAAGTTAATTTCTACTTAGAGCTGTGATCTTTACATGGATGTTTTGTTGACACTTCTTAAAAATTCATAACATTCTCTAGTATATCATACCTTTTAAAGCATAAAATAGAAATAATTTCTTCACACATATATTTTAGCATATACAAAACATCTAATTCAAGAACTGCCCACTGAAGATTTAGCTTTTTTTGCTTCCCATTGAAAATGTGAATTTTCAGGTTAATAAATATGTATTGTAGTCATTTAAGTATGACATTCTTTCTCTTATACCCTGAATTTAGCCAGTTTAAAAAATATATATTTATTTTCAATGAGACAAATGCCCCCTGGTGGAAACAGTAGTAAATATTTGCACTGATTTGGGGGGCCCACATACAACAACTAGAACAAGTATATCAAGTACAATAATGGGACAATATAGGGACATAATTGATGTAGCTTAGAGACTGTCTATATATTTTTTAAGCCTATGCATCATTTAAATGCAATACATAGAAGGTAACATCAAGTTGCAAGGGTCAAAAGATTCAACAAGGAGCTAACTAAACCCTTTAATGGGGTTTAAATAATTATGGCAATTCCTCTAGTGTCTTTCGTTTTAGCTTGGGAATCTCTTAGCTAGTAAAGTCATTTATAGCAGGGCTCTTTGTAATGATTTTTTAATGGAGGACTTTTAGATAATACCTTGGAGGGTATTTTAAAACTAAATAGTTGTATAAGAGAGAATTGCTTAAAGGATTATAAGATGGCCTTCTAGAAAAAAACAAGTCAGTGGGAGGGAGGAGCAGGGTTTGGGATTTAAGCTTCACCAAATGACAACTTTATGTTGTTTTTCTCATTAACTGCCAGACAATTCATCTTTGGTTCAATAGGGAATGCTTACCAAGCCAGGGATGTGAGCTTGCCAGGACTCATGTTTTTATAGAAAGCTTTATTTTGGAAATTTCTAATCTGAACATACTGGAAATCTAGCTCTCAGAAAACTTTGTAAAATCATTTCTAAGGAAGCAGAGAAAAGGAAAATCATCAGTTAAGTGTGAGGTCGTGGTCCCTCTACAGGGACAGAACTGTGAGGAAGTCGAGGTTGTTGGCACAGTCTGCTGGTCTTCCCTCTGCTCAGTCACACCTACTTTTGCTGTGGCTGGAGCTCCAACAGAAAAGCTGTGACTTTTTCTGCCTCTGCATTTTTCCCACTTGGATGGAGCCTTTGGAAATGAAAAAAAAATCATCAAGGACCATCTTGTATTGAAAGATGATGTTCTGCATACTTAATGGGCTGAATCACCCTTTCCCTTTTCAGATCTGGCTCATATCCATTAAACTGTGGATGTGGATGATAAATACCATTGTACTTATCATATCACCAAATGCCACATTTGCCAAGGCAATGACGTTTCTTTACCTCAGCATTTGTGAGATTGCACTCTGGAATATAACAGTTCAGGCAGAAGTTGTCTATTAACTTGCAAGGGCTTACAGATATGTGAATGGGTGGGTGGGAATTGAATTCTTTACAAATTATTCTTCTTAAACCCGTGCCTTCAATCAAGCTGTGATGCTTTATCTTGTGTTATCTGTTGGCTTATGTCCTGAAGTGGGTGGGAAATGAGGCCTGACCTCCCCAGGAGTAAGAAGGTAGGTCACATGTGAGAGACCAAGGGAAACCACTGAATCCTGCTGAAGCCTCTGGTGAATCTTCAAGAACTTGTACCTAGGCTGTTCTCTCACTGTGAACATCCTCTCACCGCCCACCTCCCAACTGAGACCCTTAAAGTACAATGTAATAAATGCTCTTGGTGACATGCCCTCTCACAGATGTTTATTTACAACTGTTGGGCAGCCTGGGAAGGGACATTTTGTGTGTCCAGGCATCGACTTCCCCTTCTTGGCAGTGGTCTTTATCATGATCTGTTTTTGTTGAAATTGTTTTGGACCCTAAACAGGGTTACCCAGCCTGATCACTCACATTATTTACTCAACTTGGCTCTGAATAATTATCAGCTATTTCCCTGAGTCAGATCCACCCCCAAAGTTTGAGTATCTCCTGTCATTCCTTTCTACTTACACGTATTCATTTACAAATATGTGTCTGTGTTAAGCATTGGGTTAGCTGGCCCCATCTCCCAGGGGCATACATTTTACTAGGAAAACATGAAGTCAGCAGATACTTTGTTAGTATAGTTTGAAAGGTGCCTAGAAAACAGCACTAGGAGGTGAACATTGAAGGAGATGTGGGGCTTGCAGAGTGTGGGAGTTGGAGGAAGGGCAGAAAGGAGGCAGAGGGAAGGATCCCAGCTAGGGATCCCAGACACGAAAGTATAAGAAAATCTGTGGCCTTCATCCATTTGCAAGGAGTTTGGCTCGGCTGGAGCAGAGGATGCGTGTAGAGAATTGGGAGGCGAGTTGGGGAGTGGCTGGCACAGAGTGGTCAGAATTTATTCTAAAGGACTTTGCATGGGGAAGCATCCCAACTGAGTGTGCATTATAGGAAGGAGACTTGGCAGCAGTGAGGAGGGCTAGTTGGAGGGCCGGGGGGGGGGGGGGGGGGTTTGGAGGTGGGACTGACAACAGGTTTGACCGAGTTCAAACAACTCAACCTAATATTAGCGGGCTGTATAGGTGAGAGTAGAAAATGACTTTCAAAAATGTTGTGAGCAAAGGCAGCACTGTTGAAGGAAGCCATGTGGCCTGAGGGAAGGCACAGGCAGAGTCAGGTGGGTCTGAGTTCGAATCCTCACCTCTGTTTTTTAAATAAAACTTTTTCTTTTACATAGACAGATAATAATTGTACATGTTTATGGGATATGTAGTGATGTCGCAATACACATAATGTATAGTGATCAGATTAGGGTACTTAGCATAGCCATCGTCTCAAACATTTATCATTTCTTTGTGTTGGAAACCTTCAATGTCCTATTTCTAGCTATTTGAAACTATATAATATGTTTTTGTTTGTTAGCTATAGTTCACGTCCTCACCTCTCTTTGCCAGCTTTTTCTCTTCTGGACAGTGGAGTGACGCTCCTTCCTCCGTGGTGGTGTTGTGGGAGTGAAATGAGGCGGTGCGTGCTACACGCACAGAGTTTGGTGGTGACTCTTTGAAGATATGTGACTGTCTGTGTGTGTGTGTGTACATCTGGGTATTGCATGAAGAGAGGAGACAGAGAAAACCTCCATTCAGATATATATTTTCTGTGTGCTAATTAAAACTGTTCATTAACATTCTACATACTCAATATTTATTTAGTGGTACCCATGTGCAAGGTGCCAGCTAAGGACTCTGTTCGTTTTAGTGATGTCTCCTGAGGGGGTGAGGGCAGAGGGTGTTTAATAATTAATGTTGATCAACTAATTGGTTTCCACATACGATGACAAAAGTGTCCAATATCCAGTATAAGTCAAAATACTAGAAAACCATCCATCCGAGTTATTAATATTTTAATTTAGATCGATAGGGAACAATAAGCCCTTTGGGGGTTTATTTATATCTTTAGTGAGTGTTTTTTCCTTCCCACAATTTAGTTTCCCTGAGAAATGAACATTTATAAAATGTTTTTGGTGAACCCATTTATACAGTAGAATTCATTTTCTCTAGGAGGTTGGGAACTACAGGGAGGAACCAGAGAGTCATAAATCCTATTTAATTCAAGTTCATGCATTTCATGAGAGAAGGCCCCTTCTTTATCCTCTTATTGTATTTCCCCCGAGGCCTATAAACAGATGATGTTAGCAGCAATTTAAAAATGCGAATGGTATCACGGAAGTTCTATACAGGGTTGTCCTTACTCCTTTCCCCGTCCCCACCACACACACTTAAACAATAGGAATGGTAAATCCAAAACGAAAACGTGCTCTGTAAGTCAAAAACAACCACTTGCCGAAATAAGTTGGCTGCACCAGTCTGGCTATTTTTATCATCCATGCTAGTTGGAAAACTGAGGATCTGTATTCTAAATCTAATGAGTGTGCTTACCTATTCATTAGTCGTTTGAGAAGAGCCTGCTATATGTACACGTGGAAAAAGAAGGGTGATTATAAGGCAAAATAAGTAGTAGCTCTTGGAGTCAGGTGGTTTCTGTGTGGCCCAGGAGCCAATATAACTCATTTTCCAGAAGAGGGACAGATGTTTTGCTGTGGAGGTTCAAAGAGGAAGATTACTCCTGGCTCACGGTATCGAGATGCTTTCACAGAGGAATTGGTTTCAAGTTGAACCCCCAAAATACTGGCCTACAGACCCTTCCAGTTTGAGAAATCCATAATTCCACAGTATTTATGGTGCATGATTTTTAATTGTATATTTTGCCTTACTTTTTCCTATGTGATTTTTTAAATTCATTCTTTACCAACTTAAACTGCATTAGAAAAATGTTCTTGGGAGGCATTAGTTGTTGGACTAACTGTTCTTACAACATCAATTTCGAGAGTCAGGGATGGCTAGTCATTGCAGAAAATGGAGGAACTGAGGTTTCTTTCATGCCCAGCCAAGCTGGTGACTTGCACACAAGTGCCATGCTATCAGAGCCGCTCCCCAGGCAGTGTGCACCAGGATTTATTGCAACCTTGGCGTGAAAAGGAACTGAGACATCTTTTAGAAACATGACCTGGGAATTCCAAAAGTCACACATGCCTTTGTACAAAACTAGGGAAACCAGAGCACTTTCAGCCACAGCGTGAGCCTCCAGTCCTTACACTGATCCTGGCCACCAGCTGCGTCTCGTCTGAGAGTCTCATGTTCCCACAGTCCCCTGGGACTTATCCAGTTGGTAAAATTTATATGTGTTCCTTAAAGTAGCCATCACAACTATAATAGCAATGATTAATATTTCTGGAGCATTTGCTTTGTTCCAAGCATGTTTCCATATACTTTACATGTATTATCTCATTTAATACCGTCAACAACCTCATGAGTTAGATGAAAAAACTGAAATACAAAGAGGTTAAGTAACTTGCCTGGAGTCGCACATGTATAGGTGGTGAGTGGCAGTACCAGGACCCAAATCTAGGCAGATACCAGTTACAAAGTTTCAGTGATCTTCAGGATTATTTCTTTTAATTATTCTTTTTTCTCTCTCTTTTTTTTCCTGTTGTTATTTTGATCCATCTGCCTCTACTTCTGGTTCCGTTTTTCTGTTTTTCTCCAAAATAGGGCATGTTGTTTTCTTTATCATAATAGATTGATCTTTTAATTATTTTAGCCTAACAATACTTAACCAGAAAAACAAAAACTCTACAAAAAGAAGGTTGTTATCTCAAAAGTAAAAACATGACAATGGGAGAAAATCTTGTCTTTGGAGAAAGACTGTGTATTGTTCATATTTGTATCATGGGCTCTGGCTCCCAGTGACCATCATGTGGCTGTGTCTGCAAACATGTCGTTTGCCTTGAGAAACCATGGACGTGACATAAGGGTGAAGGTGGCAACTCTACCCAAAGGATTACATGTAAGTGCTCTTGAAAAACATGTCTAGAAGAACCCCCCTCCACTTTCATCTTTTTACTTGACATTTTATTGCCTTTGAACCAAGAGAGAAGCAATTCTGTTTCCCTGTTAGTTTAGATTTTTGGAAGCTTGAGATGATGCTATCAAAGACAATGCATATTAAAAATGAGCGGGCTCAAAATGGTCTCCTGTGTACTAACAGAGACAACTGAACAAGGTCAGCTCAGGACACCCCAGACCCAGAGACCTGGGTCCTAGACTGAGTTAGTCACTGACTCTTTACTCATCTGTAAAATGAGGGTAGTGTGAACCTCACTTGTTTGGGGAACTTGGTCATGGTGAAATGCTGCTGCAGAAACAATAATGCCTGTGTAGGTAGATGTGTTGCAGTAAACTCTTGTCTGTTCTTTCCTCATCTCATCTTCTCAAAAGTAAGAAGTTAAGCCAAACACTGGGTTTTCAATTCTAATGTTCAACTTATTAGCTGTGTGACCTTTTGTGAATTTCTTAACTTTTCAAAGCCAATTGCAAAGAATGGTGATAATGATAGCCCCTATTTTGTCAAGTTATGGTGAGGGTTAGATAAGAGATTATCTATAAATCCCATAGCATGGTGAGTGGTATAATGGACAGAGAGGCAGTCCGGCCTGCCAGTGAGGGGGAGGACGGCAGAGCCAGACTTCTCGAGTTTGAGCACTGGCCCCAGCATTCACCAGCTTTGTGACTTTCACTTTGTTTCTCAACTGCCTGTGCTTCAGTTTTCTAATCTCCGAGAGGGGATAATCACAATGCTACTTACAGGGATGTTATGAGGATTAAATGAATTAATACATGTAAAGCACTTAGAAGAGAGCCTGGCATATGGTTAGCACCATGTATTAGTTACTGTTATTGTACATAGTAAGCATAACCTTCAGCAAGTACATTGTTATCATCATTATTGTTATTATGTAATAACTATCATCTATCATAAGAATCTAAAATAAAAGGTATTTCTAGAGACCAGTAATAATACACTTAGTAGGAACATGAAAATGAAATTTTTAAAAATTGGGGAAATGGGAATAAAATGAAAATTAAATTAACAAAAAATGTGAATTTGCCAGATGCAGATCAGATGCATTGAGTCAGTCTGTCACTTTTCAGATGCTGGGCTGCCTGTCTATTCTATGTGCTGGGGCTGTTGAGAGGGGAGGGTCACCCCTAGCAGCACCCAGTGTATTTGCTGAAAAGCAAACATTGCCAAGCAGTGTGACTTGCTTTGTTATTGATGTCTGCTTGAGTGGCTCAGATGGGGCTTTTCCACCCCAGCCTTTGAGACCCAGGGCTGGCTTTATGGAGAAGAGGCCTCTTGAGCTTGGACATTGAAGGTAAGAGTCCCCCAGGCAGGGAAGTGGGACAGGGAATCCTGTGCTGAGGTTTGAGCACGTGGAATGAGGTCGGGGTTGGGTTTTGTGGGAACAGAATCCTGTGTGATGGAGACACAAGATGCATGAGGAGGAAGAACAGGTGACAGAGTGGGAGGAGGATATTGGGGTGGCCTGGGGTGGTCCTAGAGAGGATTAGGTAGGTGAGGGCTTCCTCAGCTTTGGGACTGCCACGCATTGGTGTTCCTCCCAACCCAGGTGGCTGTCACCCCTGTGGTGAGCAACAGGAAATTAGAGCACAGGCCGGAGATATGGATTAGGAAGCCACTAACCTAGCAGTGAGGGCCTGGAGTGTGGATGAGTTGCTAGGAAGTGAGGGACCGAGACCCTTGGGGATAACCAGCACTATGGAGGAGGAGGTAAGTTGCCAGGTTGAAGATATTTTGAGAGGCTTGAATGTGGTGTCTGGGAAATCAAGGAAGTAGAAACTTTTTAAGTAAGCATATGCTCTCCAGAGCCAAGGCCTCTGCTTGGTCATCTGGGAAGAAGATAGAGGAGAAAAAAAGGCCATTGGGAAATACTTCTAAGGCCTTTGTGGTGGCTGCTGAGTAAATAGGTACAGGAAGGGCAGAGAGCGGAAGGGCCAGATGCAAGCAAGCTACAGAGCAGGCAGGCTCCCGTGCACCAGGAGCTGCAAACACACTTCTCATTCTGCAGCATGAACGGGAGGGAAAAACACTGAGGGGCTACTGCCTGTCCTCAGGTGTGGCCTGCAGAGATGACCTCTAGGTAGACTAGCTCCAACCTGCCGGGGTGTGAAATGGCTGAGCTGTTAGGGGACACCAGGAGCCTCAGGGAGGGGAACTGAGTTCACTGTGCTAGCTCTTGGTAGCCCTGAGCCGAGTGTCCAGAGCATTTGCCTTAAATGGTAGGGAGGCAACATGCTTTGACCTGGCCCCAGAGGCAGCTGTCTTCATATCCACCAATTGAAAACGATGAGGCTAAAGTAGCAAAGAAAGGTCTGAGTGTTAGATCTGGAAAGGGAGAGTTTGAAGCTGCCTAGTACAGCTTCCTTGGGGAAACTGAGGCCCAGAGTGACCTGGGGACTTACCAAAGTCAGCCTGGAGTTAGTGGCAGACTTTAATCCAGAAGGACTGGATTTCCCTGCAGCCAGCCTTCTCTCTTCTCCCTTAGGCAGCTGCCTTGTGCCCTTTCTTGCTCTCTGGCCACAGAGATTGCTAATCAAGCCCATCTTAACCTAAGTTTCCTAATAGTTTTGTGTCTTCCTACCCATAACAGAACCTCTTCCTCTCCCCTCAGGGCTCATTAAGTGGTTGGTTAACTAAACAGCTTGAATGTTAGGGTGGCAAAGGCTGTGGTGGAGATGCCGTTCTGTTCCTCCCAGGCACGAGATACCTTCTTGCTGCATTTCCGTCACATGCTCCACTCAGCATCCTGTCCTCATCCCGAGCTCTACGGTATTGGCGATGAGGGAGGTGATTTGAGATAGGACATTTTTACCATAGGGTTCCCCTCTCAGTGCACAGACTGACTCTCAGTTGGTAAATCTGCGTGGTCTATATGCCAATCACAATACTTTATCAGAGAAAACTTTTAGTTAGAAAAATGAAGTCAAGTAAACTTTTAGTTTAAAATATGAAATGCCTAAAGTCTTTTTTTTTTTTTTTTGGCATAACCTTTTAAAAAAAATTCTAAGGGAGACTAATCATTGACTCCACAAAAGAGGGAAAAAAATTGTCTTTCCAAGGTCATTATTCAGTTGATTGTGGATGACTTTTTTTCCTGGCTGTTTTAAGCAGCAGGTGAGAGTAAGAAAGGTGAGAGTTCTGGAACACTTTGACAGGAGAAACTTTGCTGTTTCTCACGGAGATGTAGGGATGCAGATTCCTGGCTTGGGTGAGGGGCGAGGTTGTTGAATAGAACAACTGAAAGGAATTCATTAATGATGTAGAAGACTGCTTAATTTCCCTACTTCTGTAACAGAGTCAGAGCTTGATCAATACTCTCAAGGTCACTGCTGCTGTTTGCTATGTCAGCTGGTCTTTTTTAGAGTTTTGCAAACCATTTTATGCACCTACCCTGATAGGTTTGCTTAGATTTAGTGCAGGGAGATATGGTTTTAAGTGTGGGGCAGATAGGATGTTGAAGGAGGAAGTATAGCTACACATGGGGGGAGATCTGAAAGGAAATCTACAGCAAAGTTTCAAATTGTTGCAAGATGAATTTTGTTCAAGATAGAACCTGGGAATCGAGAGAGAAACCCTCTTTACGTTAGCCAGTCTGTTCTGATAAGGCAATTGTGAGTGCCAAAATGAACCCTGGCTGTAATGTGGATTTTAAAGAACATTAATCAATGTGTTTCCTTTTCAGTTACTTCTGTGTCATATTTTAGTTCGCTCTTTCCTTCAAATGTGACATTGGCCCCTGGAGGCTTGCCTAGAATGTTATACCAGATTCTGTTTGTTAGCTTTTGTATTTGTTGACCAAGTTGAGCTTTTTAGAATAAAGATCCTAATTAAAGATCCTTTTTAGAATAAAGGTCTTCACTTATGTTAGGGCAATGCAAGCTTTTTATTAATACTTCTGATGTTGACCAGAGTGAGTGCAGTGCTCTCCTGGCACCTTATGTAAAGGGTTTTGATGATTGCACAAAACAATATGCAAAAGGGTGACTGAGAGATAAGAGGGGGCCTGTCCCATGGCCCCCATCCCTACAAAAGATGGCTTTCCTTTGGTCATCTCATTATTTGAGGACTTTGACCAGAACATCTAGACTAACTCTTGGAGTTAACTGCTTTGCCCTAATATTTACTTATATTTGCTTATGTCTTGATCAACCAAGACTGGAAAAAAAAGAAGGGTCAAATAATTGACTATTCTTTCTGCAACATTCTAAAGCAAACCTTGATTCTGTGAAGATGCAAAGGCTGACAGAGCCCACAGTGACAATAGTCATTTGAAAAAGTTCATCTGCATAGAGTTCTCCTGGATGTGGGCACATTGCCAGGGGCAGATACCCCCTAAAGTTCCAGAGAACATGTGGTTTCCAGTCAAACTACCATGCAAATATTTTGAAATATTTCATTGACCTTGGTATTTCCTCTATATACATTGCTCATAGATTGATATTTTGTTATTTATTTAGGAAAAAAAAGCAAGTGGAGAAATTCCTCTTTCTGATGGGATTTTATGATCCTATGAGGCAACACCCTAGAGATTAGAATCTCATATTTTAGAGAGAAAGGCTTTTTTAGAATGATCTCTGAATTTGAAAGACGTTGTCTAAAATGCAACCCGAGCTTGAAAAATGTCTAGACTATTTCAACAGACATAGCCACTGGGAACATGGTAAAACAACAAGAGATGGTTTAGTTCAGAGGGGAATTTATTTCTTTTAAGCTTGTCAATGAGCAGACAGGCATTTGAGGGGAAGTCTCTTTATCCTCTGAGTCCCCAGCCCGGGAAGAAAAGTTATTTTTACTCCCAGTTCCCATCATGGAATGTGAAAGAGAAAATCTGACTGTTCTTTCATCGAGTGTTGCTAAATTATCCTCCTGGTTTTAAGTATGAACCACAGTGGCAATTCCACTGTGGAGTATTATGAGCAGAGTTAATTATAACTGTTTAATGAGGCACATCCCAATTTTCAGTAGATCATGACCCTTAATACATTAAAGAAGAGAGACAGTTCACATTTTTATTCAACTGACATTTGGTTAATATGCTTCAAACAAGTTTTGGATATGCTGAGCTCATAATGAAATGGTAAAATGCTGGTAATAAAATAAAAAGTATCAACGTCGTTCTTATCGTTGACTAGTTTCCTGATGCCAGTGTCAGTTTGTTAAGGGAACCCTCAGTAAAAAATATCATTGGATTTCTCTGAAGGTCACTAAGTTAGTAGAAAAAGCACTAGCCTTCACTATCAGTCAAATTCAGATTAAAATTCCTTGTCTGCCACCCACTTTTGTCCTTGGACAATAATAAGAGTAATACTAATAATACCATTTAATAAGCAATTATGAGTTTCAGCCATATGAAATTATCATTTTTCTAAGCTAAGACAGTGGTCAAACACAGGCATGTCGAGGGAGGCATTGTACTAAGGCTTTATAAATATTATCTCATTTGATTCTTTCAACACAGTTTTAAGGAAGGTATAATTATCACTATTTAAAAACGAGGACATGTAGCCTTACACAAGGTTGAGAAAGTTGCCCAAGGTCACAAATTAGTAAAATGAAGATTTAAACTCTGAGCTATCTTAAGACCTCCATGTTCTATAGCCTCACTATAAGATAGATATTATAGAACTCCCCTGAGCCTTGATTTCCTCTTCAGTAAACAGGGAGAGGAAAAATGTCATGCAGATGTAAGATGAAAACTGTGACGTGCTTCCCATGGTGCCCAACACATAGTGAATGCTGACCATGAGCAGCTGTCATTGCCATCAGCATCACCAGCACCAGGGCCCAGCATCTCACTGACCCCAGGCTGTGCACAGAGTGTGCACAGTGAGACAGTGATGGAATGCCGTGTGTGTGTGTGTGTGTGTGTGTGTGCATGTGTGTGTGTGTGTGTGAGAGAGAGAGAGAGAGAGAGAGAGAGGGCTGTTCTCTATTTACAGACACTCCTTACACAAACTGTAATGATTTGAGCTGAACACTTGCACATGCATTTTGCCCACTTTGCTATTTTCAAAACAAAAGAGAAACTGGGAGACAATACCATATTGAGAACAGAGGTGTCTGTGACAAATTGGCTTAATTGAAAACCACCAAAAAAAAAAAAAAATTGCCTGTGTTGGGAGGGGGACCAGGAGGGAAATCAAATTAGCCGTGGAGAATCTAAGTAGAGGATTTTATTGATTGCCGTAGGCATGACCTAAATTGCAGTGTAAGTCATGGTGAAAGTGCTGCTATGTCTGCAGTACTAACTGAGAGGCCACGTTTTTCACGTGGCAAAGCTGGATGGTGAGTGTGGCCACCTGGAACTCTTTTCCACCTGTGTCCTACAGACACCTACCTGCTTCAGGCCCATCTACCTGCCCTGTGCATTCGCTTCTCCAGGCACAAACACAGATGATAGTTTTATGAAATAAGAGTTTTGAATGTTTTTATTTTTCCTGAAGAGATTTGATGTGCAGTAGACAGGGAAGCTTATCCTGCACAGACTGAGCTATTTTAATGGGAAATAATGAAGCATTTCCATTTTATTCTATTTCAGGGGGCGGGAAGAACAATTAACTACCATGTTGTGGCTCAAAGCAATGAGTGCAGAACAGGGGTCAGTACACTACAGCCTGTGGGCCAAAGCTGTTTCCATAAATAAAGTTTTATTGGGATACAGCCACGCCCATGTGTTTACGTATTGTCCATGGCTGCTTTCACACTCAGCAGAGTTGAGTGATTGCAACCGACAACATATCGAAGGCAAAGCTGGAAATCCTTGTTATCTGGCCTTTTACAGGAAAACTGGGCCAACCTCGTCTCTGCAACATGGGAGGGTTTTAGACAACTCAGTTCACTTTGAAACTTAGTACAAGCTCAAGCTGCCTTCTTTATATGTCCGGCGATGCAAGTTTGGCAGGGAGGTTTGGGAGTCTCAGGTGTTGATGTGTGTATCTGAAAATGTCTACATCCAGAAGTATGTTAGCCTTCACCTACAACATTTGGCGGTAGATATAAACCACATGTTGGGAGAGAGAGGTGGGGGAGAAAGAGGGAGAGGGAAAGGGATATTTTATCCATGAAATTACCAAATTACAAGAAGGAGATTAGGAAGAAGTAGACTGGAAATAGGAATGAGTCAACTCAAAATGGGGCCTCCTTGTCCACCGCCACTAGTGTGTTTGCTTGTGGAGACACGGGCAAAGCTGCTGGTTGCTCATCATCTGCTGTTCTGGGAGAGAGAGTAAACAGGTTTAAAAGGCAATTCAGGTGAGTTAAAAACATGGCATAGCCAAAAAAAAAAAAAAAAAACAAACAATAAAATGCAGTACTCTTTGGAGTTAGAGATTGCTGAGTTTTTATTGGCTGTTTGGAGATTGGGCACATTACTTGTCTTCTCAGCGGTTTACTCATCTTTAATATGGGGATAAAATACGCTTTAAATTAGCTAATGTATAAAAAGTGCTTTCCGCAATGCAGAGTGTATTTAGGTACATAGGAAAGTGTTAGTTACTCTTTTCCTTTTTCTCATCTTTCCTCGTACACACTTAGGGTTTTGTCATTGTGGTTTTGTAGAGGGAATGTAGGCAAAGGAGGGGAAATTCTTGACCATGACGGAACTTTGGGGGTCTAGGACAAAGGTGGAATATAGCGTTGCGTAGGTTGGATTCCTTTCTCCATGCCTTGGTCTAAGACACAGGAATCTCATCTTGATTCACGTTTCCATTGCTCTGTATTTGGTAAGAAGATAAAAATCTCAAGAAAGTAAATGGGTAGAGAGAAGCACAATCTCATAGAAGCTGTGATTGGGGAAAATATTAAAACTCCTCTCTAGTCCAGGATTTGGAAACATACATGGTCTTTGTTTTTCTCCCCTGAACTAAATTTCTGCCTTGAGCTCACAGCACTGCCCACGGTAGAGCACTTCACATACATGTTTCCATTTCAGTCAAAACTGGGATGGTGCTGGGTCTGGAAGCACAGGCCAGGTCAGGGATCTGCCCTCCCCTGGGGGATGGGAGGGGCTCCCAGTTGGCAGCTTTAGTGGCATCTGCAGAGATGTGTCACCTCCTGCAGCTTGGTCTTTGGTACTGGCCTCTACCCTGCTGCCTTCACTGCCGACATTTCAGGCCTGCCGTGACCCCCAGCGTCAGGGCCCTGCAGGCCGTTCTGCATCCGCCTTGTCCCAACATGCACAGAGACAATCTTGGCCACTTCTCTGCCCCTCTTGGGCACACAGGCACTTACGGATATTCTCACCGCCCTGGGCTCTTGGGAAACCCGAGTGCTGAGTGAAGTCCCTGTGCACGCAGGCGCAGGTCTAGCGAGGTGCAGTCTTTCTTTTCTGTCACTGAGAAGGGGAGGACACACATGAGGCTGCTGCGCCCTAGAGGCCTTGATGGGAAGCAGGCACAGGTCTCCTCAGCTCCTACATCCTCAAATGACAAGGAGGGCCTATGGTTCCTCGCCAAGCCCAGGATTCAGGCTGAGGGTGTGTCAGGACGCAGTGCCCCTTCCTCAGAGTCTAGCTCTCCGAGCTACACACGCACCGTGACGTTTCTTTTCTCTGTGCAGCGCTCCTCTCACGGACCCTGCATTTCTTACCTCCTTGCTCATGCGTCTGAGTGCACCTCCCCCCTTGGGCCACTGCCATGACCCCTCGGGAGGTTTGGCTGCTCTCCCACAGGCGACAAGTGTGGTTGTCTTTAGGGCGTTTTTTGCCCTGGCTCCCCACCCAGCCCCGTATTATTGCAACATGGACCATTGCGGAGTGTTCCAGATGCCACAATGTCACTTGAAAGCTGATTACCTTTTTTTGGGTGGTAGCTAATATAGTCAACCACATCCCCCTTCCCCCTCTCTTACAGAAATGAGGCCAAAGCATCCATGAATTGTGTCACTCAGGATTGCATTAGCTACAACAACAAACAAGAAAAAACAAACAACCACTGAAGTAGAAGCTTGTTTTTTTTTTTTCCACACAGAGAGAATTCTGGGGTCCAAGGCTACCAGTGTGGCATAATGATGTCATGAGGGGCACTCTGGCTCTTTCCACTTTTCCCTTCTGCTGTCTTTAGTGGGTAGGAGCCCTCCTCATGTTTGGGACCTAGTGGTCTCAAGAAGGCTGCTTTGCCTCCAGCCCTTAAATCCACATTCCAACTAGAACGAAGTAAGAGGGTAAAGGAGGCCTTCTCTTTTAACTCAAGAAGAGAAGATGCTTCCCCCTGGACTTCTAGCTGTATCTCAATGGCCAGAATTTTGTCACACACACAACCTTAGTTTCAATAGATGCTGGAAAAAAGTATGTTGGATCTTCTCCCCCAAGAATACAGGAAGGCAAGAGAAAGGGGATTGTGAATGGATTCTGAACAGCCAACCTGCAGCGTCTGCCAAAGGTCAGATAGAGCCCTTAGAGAGAAAGCAGTAAGGCTATTTCAAAAGATGGTATTAATCTATGATGTCATAGGATTACAATTTATTTAGTTTTTCTGAAAGTGCAAAAACTCTTGCTGATTCAGGTCATTAATTTAGTGAGGAATTGTTTTGGTGGAATATTTGGGCATCTTTTATAACCAAGGGAATTTCCAAATTTATTAATTGTGGAAACAAGATGGGCGGTAGGAATCATATTTCACCTTCTCAGGGAACAAACTTTGTAAGCGCTTGCAAAGAAATTTCATGAAAACAATTGATGAATTATATAATTTTAAGTTCTTGTTTTTTCCTTTTGAGTAAGGCTGAATTACCCCCTACTTCCCAGAACAAGTCAGAAATGTTTTATTGACTTAATTTTGATTCCTTTATGTATATGAAAGCAATAAAGCTGCATTTCTTTAAACATATTTCATAACTTAAAGCTTTCATAAATTCACACTGGCTTTTCTTTCTAGTCTTAATAAATTAGATTCTACCGCATATTGATCATATCCTGATAAGTACATTGAAACAGTAGAACGCTCACTTAAGGAAGAAGCTAAAGGTGGGACAAGGTAAAGGCAGTAAAAGAAAGAACATGAGGCAGGTGGTTGTACTAGTCCTGGGTCAGCAAACCACAGCCCATGGGCTAAATCCAAGCTACCATTCATTTTTTATAAATTTCAGTTTTATGGGAACACACCAGCTCACTTCTTCCATGTCGTCTATGGTTGCTTTCCTACGACAGTGGCGGAGTGAGTAGCTGTGACAGAGACTGAAGGGCCTACAAAGTTGAAAATTATTCATTATTTGGTCCTTTCCAGAAAAAGTTTGGTGATACCTGCATAACGGTCATGGGTGATTCCATGAGAGCTGAACACAGTGAGTGGATCCTTCTTCCTCTCCATGTAGAAATCAATTTAATGTTTAAGGAAAATTTTAAAAAATAAAGTAAAAATATGTGAATAATTTAGCAATAGTGCATTCAGGAGTCTTAGACAGGAGCCACTGGGACTATCTTAGTTTGCTCATGCTGCTGTGACAAAATACCACAGAATAGGTAGATTGTAAACGACAGAAATTTATTTCTCACAGTTCTGGAGGCTCGGAAGTTCAAGATCAAGGTGCCTGGTGCCTTCCTAGATGGTGCCTTCTCGTTGTGTCCTCATGGCGGAAGGGGTGGATGAGTGCCCTTGGGCCTCTTTTATAAGGGCACTAATCCCATTCATGAGGGCACCACCCTCGTGACCTAGTTAATTCCCACACGCCCTGCCTCTCACTACCATCACATAGGGGATTAGGTTTCAACATACGGATTTGAGGGGGACACAAACATTCAGACCATAGCAGGGATTGACTTTCCTACCAAAACCATTGGTTTCACTTCTGTCTTCAGCTCCAGCCTGTCGTGAGAGATGCTCTCACTGTGTTGCATTTCATTCAAGCACTGAGTCTATAGCTGGCACAATGACAGGGGCCCTGGGTCTGCCCCTGCCTGGCCCTGTTGCCCTGGAGCAAGTTACTGAAGCTCTCAGAAACTTATCTTCGTCATTTCTTAAAAGAAGAGGTGATAGATACTCACTGAAGAGAATGGGCTATCGGGTCTCCAAGTTTCCCTCACAAACGTTCTCTGATTCAGTGACGAGACAGCTCATTTCTTATCTGACACAAGAGGGTTCTTTTTACTTACAGTCTCAACTTGAGTTGTCTTTTCCATTTGGTGCATGTGTTGACCAGTGTATCCAAGTAAACTAGACCTATATCATTCAACATTTGCAACTCTTTGTAAACATAAAGCATTAGCTATTTCAGGGACAAAAGCTGAAACCTAGAGTCTGCACATAATGGGAACAGCTAATATGCATTGAGCACATACTGTGTGTCAGATACACTTCTAAGCACTCGTATGTGGATTAGCTTTTTTAATCCACACAGTAGCCTCAAATTAAGTCGTATCATTAGCTCCATTTTACAGGTGAGGAAACAGGCAACTTGCCCAAGGTCACACCGGACTGGGTGTTCTAGCTTCAGAGCCCGTACTCTCAACCACTCTTCTTCCTACCTCCCAGAGGGTCAGGCTTTGCACAGCAGCTATTCCTCATCTTCACAGCAAGTTAGAGGGTAAACAGGTACGAGAGGTGCAGGTCGGTGTTCCTAGAAACTACGAACACTTGAAAATTAGAACGAGACATCTTTCATTTACCAAAAACCTTCTCTGTGCCATCAAGATAATTCTTGGAGGCTCCTTTTCTCAGCTTCCTCCTCTCCTAAGTCAGATGAAGACAATTAGGATGATGGTTGTGACAATACGGGTTGGAAACTGGGTCATTTTTGTAAAATTGTCCTTCTTTGCCAATACCATTTTTGGATTCCTTCTGAGAATTAAAAAACAAACAAGCAAACAAACGATGTGGAACAATCTGTGGCAGATGGTTATTTCAGTTCTAGGTGAGCCTTTGTCATTATATTCTGGGAAATGGAAATTATGGCTTTAGATAATCATCTGTTATTGTAGCGAACTGCCAGCTAGGAACTAGTGTAGATATAATGGCTTAAGATGGGGATATTTTCCCCCTAGAGATTAGTACTCAATCCATTTTCATTTGAATTGTGTAGAATTTTAGGTGTCCAGTATGAGGGGCATTTTCATTCTGCGGTTCTTGCGGTGAGAGTGAATCCTGGCATGGAGGAATCAGCATTCCATGAAGGCTGCCGAGTATAAACAAGAAAGCTAACGGGTCACTTGGGGGTGGGAGAGGTGAGGTGAAATTAGGCTTAAAGAACAACTTAGCCCTCTTCTCAAGGTTTAGCTTCCCTTGGAAAATACGACAATAAACAGCTAAACCATGGTGTTCATTACCAGCGCAAGTCCCTAATTAATTTATTTTATGTTAATTAAGTTTATAATTATATAGTAAAACATTTACTTTCTCCCTCAAGAAATTGACTGAATCTTCTGAAGGGGCTTTGTGACTGTAATTTAGGTGCAATTAGCCAGTTAAATTTAGTTAGGGTTTGGTTCATTTAGCTGCTGCTGGAAGATGCTAGATAGGCAGAACCCAGCATCGTCGTAGGGGGAAGTAGGTCTGGGTAGAGAGGACGTGTTCCTGGAGGCTCTCCTCTCGCCTTCGGACAACTCGTGTGGATGTCTAGGACAATCGGAAACCGAAGACCTATTAATATCATGGTTTCATAATTATCATCTATGTCTATCCCTCAGTTGTGGAGCTGTAGAGTCAGTTTCACAGTCAAGGTTAAAGGCAAAATCATTTTTCAAAAAATGTCTTTGTGGTCCTGGAATTGGAACTGAAGCCGCGGAACGGTTCACAGACATTTTCCACCACGGGTGTGAAATCCTGGCCGTTACCAGCATTCCGATGCAAAGCGGTAGCACCAGTCAGCAGCCGCCGTTTCGGGATCGAGAGACATCTTAGCTCCTGAGACTGGGTGCGAGAGGGCTCGGAGCCACCCGTGGAACTGTCAGCTGTGGTTCTGCACAGCCTCCTCCAGTGGCCCCAGGGCTTCTCACTCTCAGCTGGAGCCCGCCTTTTCCAGGAGGATGGGTTTGGACTTTTTGAGCAAAGTTCCCTTCTGCGACTTTTGACTTCATAACTCATGACAATGACTCTGTTTAGTCCTATGATTTAGAACGCAGTTGACATTAATCGTTTGCAGTGGCTGCTGGGCTGACTGCAGGTGGGGTGGAGTTCACTGCTGGTGACTTGGAAGGGACAGCTGGAAGGCACGAAGGTACTCCTATTAGTTCTAGTCATCCTAACGTTGGATAACTGAGGTTCAGAGAGGTCCCCTGACTTGACCAGCATGACACAGCGCAGGAGGGAAAGAGGCGGGACACAAACTCAGGTCCTTCTGGCTTTGGGCTGCTTCTTGCTGTTTAACCAGCCAGCTGAGTGGGTTTCTTTTAGTTGTCACTGTGGAAATGAATCTTTAACATGCGATCGCCAAGGAATATAAACATGTGGGGTGACTTTACTTATTACAATTCTAATTCCAATAGTACCTGTAAGTACAGACGGTCCCTTACAATTTTTTGACTTTACGATGGTGCGCAAGCAACATGCACTCAGTAGAAAGATGTATGATACTCTGTCACCATGCTGGGCAGGGGCAGCGAGCCACAGCTCCCAGTCAGCGCCCTGATGATCAGGAGGGCGAACAGCTGATACTCTACAGTCCACAGAGCTGTCAGATGATTCTGCCCAACTGCAGGCTAATGTAAGTGTTCTGAGCACATTTTAGGAAGGCTCGGCTAAGCTACGGTGGTTGGTAGGTTAGGTGTATCAAATGCATTTTTGACTTAGGATGCTTTCAACTTATTATGGGTATATCGGGACATAACCCCATTGTAAGTTGAGGAGTTTCTGTGTAGTTTTGGGATCTTGTAAAGTTGGAATGATGGATGGTATATGGCCATAACTGTGAAGAATGAAAGAAAAACTAATCTAAAATCTAGTCATTCCTGCTATACACATGTAATTACACTCTGTCCTTTCATCTATACGACATTTTAAAATTTTTACTGCTTCACATAAGGAAATGCATTTGTCCATCACATGATTTTCAACTCGTCTTGTGCTTTATGTAGATGGTGATGCCCTTGTTCAACTGAGAATGTGCACAGGGTTATGAAGTAAATAGCCTTTCCCTTTTAATCATTTTGACTTAGCAGACAACTTCCTTTAAGTGTTGGAAAACATTCCTTAAAATAATGTCAGTTGTTTTGGTTGCATCAAATGTTTATTTAAAAAAAAAATCTGAAATGCATTGTTTCTTAAGTTTGGTTGGGTTTTGGTGTGGTTGCCATGATTCTTAACCAAGCGGTTATATATTTGGAATGCCATAGCTGCCCTCCATACTTTAGTTCAGAAGGAAAATAAGCTGTGACATTTGCAGGGGTGTGTGTGTGTGTGTGTGTGTGTTTGTGTGTGTGTGTGTGTGTGTGTGTGTGTGTGTAGAGATTCCTGCTCTTTACAATCCAGAGTTTTCTCCATATATAAATTGTACCTGAACCAAAGAATCATGAAGGGACTTGTACTCCAGCATGGATTCAAGAAGAGGGAATCTTTCAGAAAGGGGTCTTGCCCTCTAAAACCACGGAGGTCAGCACACATGAAGCTTCTGTAAGACGCTGTTGAGCGTTAGTAACACAGGGAGGTGGGATGACATAGCAGCATGGCCCTTTCCAAAATGAACTCTTTGAGCAAATAAAAATGTCCCTGACAAGAGAGGCTTCTAGAACTGTGGGGTTAATTTAAGTCAAGTCAGGGGTTCTCAGTCTGAATACATTCAAGGCTGTGACCTTGGAATTGGCTTTGCGATTTTCAAGTTTCTTAGTGAGAATCTGCTTCTGGGTAGAGTAAGCTTTGTTTCAATGGGACTTTTCGAAATGGGTCACCTGCTAAACTTAAGGAGTGTGCGTAGTGACCAGCCGTTTCCAGAATCCTGCGGGTACCACCAGATGTAGAGAAGGTTTAGGGTGTGGATCCTGTTCTGGGTGGCCTAAGTGAGCAGCACTTGTTCGCACTGAAGAGTGTTTCAGGGTTCTGCCCTCATGAGCCTTGCTAGGATAAGACACGATCACTGAGGTTTAAATTGGATATGCTTCCCCAGGGTCTGATCTGGGACTTTTAATTTCTCTTTCTAGAAAAGTGTCAAGTAATGCCCCAGGTAGACTGAAAAAGTGCAGAATGGTCACCATTTCAACCCAACCTTCCCCAGATATCAACAGAGTGACAAATGAGTCCATGGTGGCCCTGCTGTGGAGTCGAGGCATGTTTTAATTCTCGCTCTAGCTAGGTAATGTCTGAGATGATGGAAGCCCTGCTAATGGTTGTTCTGGGGAACAGGCACCAGAGAGAAAGGGCATGTTTGGGTGGAGGATCTCCTTCCTTCCCCATAATCTTCTGTCTCCGAGTTCGGGCGAATCCACTTCTCTGGATAAAAAGCTGTGGCCAGAGAAGTGTCTTTGAAGCCTGGAAGCTTCCTTCTCACTGGCCACTCCCTGCTCCCCACAGTCAGGGCATGTACCTGCAGCAGCCATGGGAAGCAGACCTGTGGCCCCACCTCGGTCTGGAAGCAGGACCCTGGGCAGTGGGCTATTAAGGTCCTTGCTTGTGGGCAGTGAGGAGGCTGTGAAATGGCAGTAGCACATGGGGAGAGGGACACCACCAATGGGCCTGTAAGTGACCTCATGCACTAGGCCCCTTGAAAAGTCTTGGTTTGGTCCTCTGAATGAGGACTTGGAAGTTTCACCTGTGGGCTCCAGATCATAGAATGGCAGCCTACCTTCCAAGAAGTCCCTGGCCAGACAGAACACAAGCTTTGCTTTTAATCCCACTCTCAGGTAGATTTGTGTAATTCATGTTCATTGTAGTCAGTTCATGGGGCTTATCAACCCCACCTGTCTTTGTTCTGCATTCTGGAATACTTGGTGCTTAGCTGAGGTTTCATTATCTTTCCCACTTAGCTAATTTCAGTGGAGATGGGATTTATAAGGTACCACTGGTCAAATGAGGGTAATTTGACCCTCTTCTGGTTTAATTGGGACCACTGGAGGATCTGACTTCTGGGATTTGCAACAGTCCGCAGGGACACTGTCCACACAAAAGCCTCCCTGATTGTTGCTTTCTTAGCAAGAATCCTAAATGTTAAAGATCTTCAAACTCTACTTCTGAAGCATTGCTTGGGGTAAGTAATGAAAAAGTGTTATTTCAGGACAAATTTTATTTTTACCAATTCTCTTCCTTCTAGAATCATCTTAAACTTGGACTTGGATTTATATTCCTGTTTTGGGTCCTTAATATCTCTATTTTCACTCTTCAATAACTGTCACTCTCTGTATGTGCTTGAGGTCTCTTGAAGTGCATCAACGCCAACTTTTTTTTTTTTATTCTTCCTTCTGCTCTTCCTCATTCTGTCTCCTGATCTGCATCTTCACCGTAATTATCATCATCATTCTCACATGGCACAGGTTGACCTCTTCTCTTGCATCTTTTGTTGTACATCGTTTACTTTTGTAGAAATTTACTCCCAGACCCGTTTTGGTCTGTGGCCCACGGTTTCAGCCACGATTGGGCAGAGCCAAGCAACTCTCATTGTGTAGATTTGAAGTTCTTGCAGATTTTGTGTAGTTATAGATTGATGAAATAATAGATGAATATCATTGATCTCCTGTTTGGACTCTGTAGGTTCTAACACTCTGGCTTCATACTTTGAAGAACCACTGGCTCGAGTATGTTGGTAAAAATAGATTTAGGCACAAGATCCATGATGGCAGCTGCAAGTACATACTCTTCTATAATGAAATTCATATTGCCATGCTTATGCGTACTGAATATTTGAGTCACTGGTAAGCGGCTCTGGACTCAGAATTGTGGTACAATATCTTTAAGAAAATGTCATTTGACGCTACAAAGAGCTACCCTATAGATTTTGAAATACATGTTTATTGAAGTGTGCCAGAAGTCTAGAAACACCCTCTAGGAGAAAAGTAGATGGATTTAGGTGTCTCTGGGGTGGTAGTGAAGCCTTTTGAGAATCTGAATTCCCTTCAAACCATAAACTCCATTTTTTTCCTACTCCACTTAAAGCATTTGTAGGTGATTCCATGGATGGGGCAAGGACATCGGTCTTTGAATGTGCTTCTCATCCCACGTGAAGTCTCTGAAATGGTAGCTGTCAAGTCCCTGGACACTCATCATCAGGCCCTGCTGATCAGAGCACATCCTCCTTAGAATCATTGAATTTTAATTGTGCCATAACTTTGGCTTTCCTTACTCATTCTAGCTTTGCCAAGAACGTTGTGTTTCCTACTTTAATTTTCAGCTCATAACTAAACTCCATTTGGCAAAGTCAAACCACAGCTTTTCCTTTAAAAGTCTTCTTGACCATCTTTAGCCATGTATTTTTAGTTTTTCATCTCTAGCTAATAAATGGACAACAGTTTTTTTTTTCCTATGTCTCACGCCCATTGTAATTTTGATCATAGTGAAAATCAGAATAAAACAAGTCTAGCACCTTTTTCCCAGGAAGCTTAAAATGCTCCAGGAAGTGCTCACTGGGTGTCCATGTGTCTAACTCTGTAGTCTTCAATGTACTTCTGAGCAAATCTGTGATTTGTACCGGAAGCTTTAGAGTGACTGGTTTAACCCCGTTATCAATGAGAAACAGCAGATTCTGCACTGCATTCCGTCCTTCCTTCTCCTCCAAGTCAGTTCTTTTGTTGAGTACATTGAAATTTGCTGTGGTTTGAATGTTTGTCTCCTCTGAAAATCATGTTGAAACTTAACCCCCACCATGGCAGTATGAGAGATGGGGCCTTTAAGAGGTGATTGAGTCAGGAGGGCCCCGCCCCCATGAATGGATTCATTCATTCACGGATTCATGGATTAATTGGTCGTCATGGGAGTGGGACTGGTGGCTTCATAAGAAGAGGAGGAGAGACCTGAGCTAGCACGCTCAGCCTCCTGGGCATGTAATGCCCTGCACTGACTTGGGACTCTGCAGAGAGTCCCCACCAGCAAGAAGACCCTTACCAGATGCGGCCCCTCAACTTTGGACTTAGCCTCCATAACTGCAAGAAGTAAATTCTTTTTCTTTATAAATTACCCAGTTTCAGGTATTCTGTTATAAGCAACAGAAAATAGACTAAAACAAAATTCTCCAATAAAATGCAAAGTTTAGACATTACTATTGTGAAAACTAAAATGCATTCAGCCCTTGGTACCTGCGTGAGGCAGTGTTGGGCATAGATGTATAGACACGCTCCCTTTACCCTTCTATGGGATGCAGCCTGGGATGCGGGGAAGTCAAAAGGAAATAAATATAAGTTTTTAAAGGTACAAAGGAAAGCCCCATGAGTGGAAGCAAATGCCATAGAAGTTAAGAGAAGCGTGAACTAAATACTCACAGGAGATGGCTTTTGCACCGGACCTTGAAGACTAGTCAAGGCTTCTAGAAGGAGAGCTTGTTTGGTGGAAGGAGGTCTCAGGAGAGGTGATGGTATGTGGACAGAGCACATCCTTGGGAAGCCAAAGGGGTGTGTGAGGGACGTTTAAGCAACTGCCAGACTGCGTGTGGAGAAGAAAGCACCAGAACCTAAACTTATCTATTGGGAAATTTCTGTTACAGGTGCAGACGATACCTTTGTAAAAGATGGGCTGACAATCCTGAGTTCAGAGTTGAGATTTCAGCTCTCTCACTGATTCTTGGGTGACCTTGAACACTTCGTATCCACCATGTGGATCACATACAAAATAGAAAAAGCAGCAACAGCAAGGTATAGTTGGTGCAAAAACCAACAGATATTAAGTGCTCCACAGGTGTCAGATTGGGACTAATGATGTTTAAGCCCAGGTGCTGAAATAAAGCAGCATTGCACCTTCCTCACATCTAACTCTGTGATGGAAAGCTTTTGACCCCACTGTTTCCTAGACACCTAATGTTACGAGAACACAGGAGTTTATTATTTCGTCTTACCTAGCAAACATTTTCCAGAAAGAGTCAGGAAGCATTCACTTTGCTTTCCAATGCTTTCCAATGAAGGTGAGCTGCTACACTGGCGGCCCAGCCACCAAATCGTCTCCAGTGGCACCAGGCCACGTGGATGCTCAAGTTGGCAGTTTTCTGCTTGAACTCTCCAAATGACAAATGTGGTAAGATTTGCTTTTTTAGATAGCAGCTGCATCTTTCTTCCATCCCTATTGCTTCCTTTGGACTCAGCAGTTTTCCTTTTTGCTCCAGATAAATTGCTGTTAATTTAAATGTACTGCAGATCCTCGCCATTTCACGGCTGATTGCTTCTGAGTGATAGGACGAAAATGTGTGCACGTTCGAATGTAAATAAATTTAAATGTGTTGTGAGCCAGTGGTAAAAACGCAGCGTGCTTCACTGACCTTCAACCCCCTCCCCTTCCCAGTCCTTCCCTTTGAAAAGGTCAGTGAGTAGATCCTATATCAGCAAATAGCAGAGACTGAGTATTAGGGCCCATCCGGTTTCTTCCCCCTTCTGCGTTCAACCTGACATCTCATTTCTCAGGCAGCACCTGCTTTACCCTCGCTCCTATCGGCCAATGTGTGCAGCGGTGGCAAAGTTTCTCTGAAGTTGTTTTTGATAACAGAGCTGATCCCATGGTAACGGCCACGCACCATCAGAATGCTGCAAATGCTTCAGAATGTCACATTGTCAAAATATCTATATTTCAGGCTCGTAAGCTAGACAGCTCGTTTGGCTGCTAAACCCACAAGATGTTCAGCCATTTGTTGTGGTCTAAAAACTTTCCCCCTCACTAGGTGAAAATAATCATCTATTGTTTGATATCATTTTGTGGTCCGTTTCTTGAGTTTTTTATAACAGGAGAGGGCAAAAGGCATGAGATCCTGGTGGGTAAACTGGGGGCCTCACTGAATTTTACTGTCAACCTCTTAGAAATAGGATGCACCGGATACATTTGAGTCAACTGTTGAAATCAAACTTTTCAGTATGTGGTGGAATATCCGTAGTTGGTCAATAGCACGTGAAGATCAAGGGTATCGAAGGGGAGGCTGACTTGACTTCCCTGAGGTGAGAGGTGGTGGAAGTGGCAGTTGGAGTGCAGACACTGCATGTTGCTTACAGTGCTAACGGGCTGGCTTTTCCTCATGAGGAAGACATCATGCGTGTTTTTGTGGTGGCTTTGCTTGTTTTTATTGCGTGGGTGTGTGGAGCTGAGATCTGCTTCTTTGGGAGGGTTGCATCCTAAAAGGGCAAGCAGAAGGAGGCTGCGGAGAGACATTTGACACCCATCGAAATAGGGGAAAAGGCAATTGCAGCCTGAGTCCAACAGAATTTCAGACAGTCCAGTAGAGCTGGCATCGGGCAAAGCAAACTGTATTTCCCAACTGGAATAGTTATTGAGCCTGCAGGGTCTTGGGGCAGGAAAATGGCAAGAAGCAGCAAAGGAAGAATGGCCTGGTTCCTGCTGTAAACACTCTGGGATTGGTAAACTCCTGGAGTCCCTGTGCCATAAACCCATTGGAAATAAGGCTTTGTACCAGCAGTTTAATCATTGTGTTATTTTTAAAAAATCAAATTCCTTTCAAAATTGAATGTGCAGAGGAACTAGTAATGGAAACAACAAATCTTTTTATTTCAGGTGGTGTCTTCTTTGTAACACCAGTTTCTCCAGTTTTTATTGACAAACTTGACATCCTTACATTAATACTATTGTTTCAGTGGGAAGGAATTTGAGCTCTACCCTCTTAAAACTTGAGGAATTTGATTTGTTAATTTGGCATGCTCGTCCTACAGACCATAGTCCACTCTTACACTAGCTCTGCAATGTTTGCCTAGAGGCAAAATGTTTAGAAAGAGACTGGAGAGAGATATGAAAGAGAATTAATCCGCGCCACTGAGTGCATCCTAAATTCTCAGGGCGTTGTGGGTGATTAAATCCATATATGATGTTTGGTGTCTGTACCGAGTTCTTTTTCTGAGACCTGGAAGGGGGGGAGAGAGAAATGCAGTGAAAATTAAGCTCCGTGGCCTCTTAGTGTTGTGAATGATGGTACAGATTGGTGGTGGAGTTACAGCTCTGGAGGCAGATGACAGCGGCAGTTGGCAGACCAGACACCAGGTGGAGGGAAATGGGGAGTCTGCAGGGTTGGGTTTAGCGGTGCCTTCCAAAGCTGAACTTGAACGTTTCTTGGGGGTTTCTATTGTGATGGCATCTATTTTGCCACTTACGAATTTAATAAAGATTCATGCAAAGTACACACAGAATTACATGTACCAGAATCTTCCCCATTCCACTGGGTTTTCATAGGCATATTTGGAGAGAGCTTGTCTTTTGTTCATTGTCTCCTTCTGGCACTTTGACATGGCAGGGTGGCTATGGAATCAGAGGTCCCTGCTGGAACTGGGCTCTACCACCCACTAGCTGTCAGGCCTCGGGCAAGCTGCTTAACTCTCTGGGCCCCTGTGTCCTCACCAGTAAGGAGGGCACAATAATAGAACCTATCTCACGGGGTTGTTGGGAAATGTAAAAGGCTAGTTTGGGCACAGTGCTTAGAAGACAGCCTAGCCAAAGTAGATTAGCTGTTACTTACTGAGCAAATTATTTACTCTTCTTTATCTGTGGGGCAAGGAAGTGTTTGAGGTCAAGGAACTCCATTTTCTTTGTTTTTGTATTATCTATCACAGCGTCTACTGTTTGGTCAGTGTGCAATAAATGTTTGCAGATTTGTTTAATATTAGGTATTATATATTATATGATTTATATACTATATGTAATATATGCATATACTGTATGTCTTATATTGTATGTATACATTTATGATATATAATATACTACATGTCTTATGCTATATATGTTATATAGTAGTACATCTATGTGTCTCATATATGCTATGGTACTTACTTAAATTTAGGCAACTTATTATTTAATATTAGGATTCCTGAAAAAGAATCTAAATACTTGCATTGTCTAGTATTTCACCAGTTAAGTTAACCAGTTCTCTGGTCCAATTGCTGAGTAAATAATCAGTTATTTTAGAAATAATTTGATAAATTAGGTGGGGAAAGAGAATCAGTATTTAGGTAGATACTTGTTGTTGAATTTCATTTTCCCCCATAAAGGCAAATATATAAAATTTCTTCAGGGATCATCTATGTCATATACATATTTTTCCTCCTTAAATTAAGCTGGTAACATCTGATATAGTTGTGGGTAGAGCTGTCTGCAGAAATCCTTTGTACTTCTTTCCCATGTTTCATGTACCACGTCAAATCAGTGTTAAGTTTAAAAGAAGGAGAGGCATGTTTTCTCCCAACTTATGTTCTGTTATGATATATTGCTTTGTGTTTTCAAGCATATTCCATGTTGTGTCTTATTTTTGATGTTTATTTATTATGTTCATTTAAAAGTGATTGTACTTGTATGTTAATATCCATTGATTTTTCTTTTGAGCATGACTTATGTTTTATTTTGTGTTTCTTTTAGGTTTTGTTTTGTTTCATAAGATCCCACTGGATGGGTAACTGAAATAAAGGAAAAGACAGAGAAAGGGGCTGTGGTGCTTGTTGGTTGATGCTGCCCTGTTAGCTGGACTCTTGGGACTGCTGTTGGCTTATCCCGGGAAGTGCTGCCGCTTTGGGGTTGTCTGGTAGATGGGGGTGGTGTTTGGAGGAGGATTTCGCCGGTTAAGAAGCCTGCATGTGTTATGAGCTGTGACTGGGGAACACCAGTGCAGAGGCAGCTCTCAGGCAGCTAAGCAGCTCCTCAAGAAAACACCTTACATTAATGCTTCTCTTCTGTTCTTACAATAATTCAAATATAAAATCGAAATGAAATTCCATTGGATTGTGCTTCTCTTCTGAAAAGTGTGCTGTTTGACCATACTGGAAATGTATTGATTTTAATTGCTTCTGTGTATTAAAAGGTGAACTGCAAAGTTAAAAAAAAAATCTAAAGTTGAGGGCAGGTATAAGTGCACACTAAACAGTCTAATCTACATTTAACACATATTTTAGTATCATTTTCTGTTCTCTAATCAGTACTGAATTCAGAGAGTTTGACTTCCCATTTACAACACCATGACTGGAAGAGTTAAGGGCGTATACATCTTCGCTTGGGGGACTTGGTGGGGTCATCAAAAGGTTTTTTCCTTCACTGGCAATAAAAGCCAAACTTTTAGCTTAGGTCTCTGAATCATGCGATGCCGGTGATCGCCTTAAGCTCATCAGCTGGCAAAGAAGCCGCGGTGACAGCGGCAGCTGTTTGGTGGGGCTATAGATTGAAGTTAGTCGTAGTCAGTTTCAGAATAACTAAAAGAGTGAAATATATGCATATGGTGAAATTACAACCTTGCCCCTTTTTGTTTGCCCTCTGTGATCCACCTGCTTTTTAGAAGTCTGTGGAGTCAGAAGGCCGCAGCATCTCATGCTGTTTGCATTACAGAATTGCAGCTTTTCTACTCTGAAAAGGCCCGGGAGCAGAATGGCTGGCCCGCTGTGAGCAGGAGAGGAGGTTCTAAGGAGGATAGTCCCCCTACAACATACTGCCCTACTGCTGGGTTTTCATGGGTAGGAAAGCTTGTCCCGACCCCGGTAGCAAAGAGGTGGCAGGTCGATAATGAATACGTGCTTTATAGTGTCCTTCTTCATTGCTGAGAGGGCAGCCTTAGAGCTACAATTTCTGCATCCCCCAGAGTCTGCCCCTGAATGCCTGTTTCATTCACTTTACCTTCACAGTGACCTTAGTGTGCTCTGCTCAGTCTGCACCAGGCAGGATCCTCGTCCTGAACAGAGGTTTGCCGCCCCCACCCCACCCCACCTCACCGCTTTCTCATTATGGGGGCTCCAGAGCCAGGCCATACTGCAAACGTATGGAACATTCCATTTGAAAACACAATCAGCTCTGACTGTTAGGCATGCACGTGTACGCCATGGCTGAATCGGAAACTTATTGACGTTTCTAAAAATTCTTTTTTTTTGGGCGGGGGGGTTGGGGAATAGTTGCTCAAGTTTTGCAATTTAGCTTTAAGGATTTATAGATTTTTAACTAGTCCAACATATTTTGAAACATTGTTTTGAATCCTTTGTAAACCAAGGCATTAATCTTAATAAACCAGGATCCATTTAGGCACCACTTGATAAAAAGAGAATATCCATAATGAATATTTTATACTGTATCTTTTACATTAGCCACTAAATATGATGTTGCTCGATGCAGACCTTTCACAGAGTCCTATGGATTACAGCATTTAACTGGGCCACTCCATACCGTGCTTTAAAGAGGCGCAGTTTCTCCAAAGCATAAACTTGCTGCCAGTTCTCAAAAAGTTGTCGTTCCAACTCCATTTGAGTGTAAGGGCAGCTGGCCCTTGGTCTGAGGAGGTCCCAATATTCTCTGAATTCCCATGTTCTTGTTTGCTGCTAAATGACAGTTCCTGTCACTACTTAGATTTCGATCTTTCCCAAAGGTGTTGATTTACAAAGAGGCCAGCTAATAGCAGAAATCCTGACCTCTAAAAGAAAAATGAAATTCAAACTGTGAGCCAGGCAGGGGTTTAGTACGGCAATGGTTCTTAAATATCGGCCATTTGCTACAAAAAATTTTTAAGCTTTTATGTTATTCCATGGAGCCATAAAAAGGGGATGGATTGTTTAAGAACTATTTTATAAGCTTCACAGACCCAAAGGGGGAAAAAAGGAGGATATTTGTATTCAACAGCTGGAAGGATTGCAGAGTAGGTTTTTGTTTTAAAATGGAAAGAAGTGGACAGATAAGGCAATTTAATATATCAAAGATCAGTTGACATCTCCTAGGGAACGATGAAAAGAGCAGGCTATTAGAAAATTGTTTCATATGGTTCTTGTGTTCTTTGCTCTTCTTTTTTTCTAATCCTTAAAGACCACAATCAGTAATACGGTTTCTCTTTTCTGTACTCTAGCCCACCCCCTGTCGTCCTTTACTTTTTATGTTCCCCATAAGAAATGTGCTTTTTTTTTAGAGCTTCCTGATGGCACGCATTGTGTTTTTGCCGAATTAGAAAAGGAGAGGCGGCATTTTTGCTGAAATCAAGTCTGTCGCCCTCCAACAAGGAGTTGGCACCTCCGTGCCAGGCAGGTGTCCTAAATAAACGAAGTGGTCTGGGTGAGGCAAAACCCACCCCTCCAGAGGGGCAGCTGTCTCCAGCCCTCGCCAACCATGCCCCACGGGAATGGGCAACCGGGTTTCCAAATCGTGTGACTCTTTAAGAGAAACACGAAACCTGGATTTTTGTGTGAAATGTCCCAATTGTTGAAAAGTTGGCTCGGTTAATTTTAAAACATTTTGTAGGCCAACACAACATGTCTGTGAGCTGCCAGTTTGTTGCTTTTGTCTTAAAACATGATCATTGTTCTCTCATTATATCCTTCTGTCTTTCCCTTGCAAATTCACTTTTCCTTCTTCCTGACAACGCCATTGAGGGCTTTCTTACAACAAGCTGTGGAATTGAGTTTAGCAACCTAGTGATCTGCAGCATGTTGAGTTCCCGTGACTCCCACCTGGTGGTGACTCTTGGCCCTCTCACCTTGCTGGGAATTCTCCCCAAACAGTGTCTGCCCACCATTCCCTGACTGGTCTCACTCCCCTTTGGCCAAAGGCATCCTAGTAAGTCCTTCGTCCCGTTTTGTCTGATACTAATTTCTTTTCACCAGGACCCGTGTCTTCTGGTCTACTTGTGTGCTGCCAAGTTTAGGTGGGAAAGTGCACATACCGTTTTCATGGGCGTATCTAACCTACTGGTGTGGCCACTGGTAAATGGAAGACAGGTGTGTCATCTTTAGGAGATGCGGTCCAGGTCCTTTATCTTGTTCACCCACTGCTGAATGGGTCCTCCTGAGACCCTCTCAGGCAGCTGAGACAGACTAAGAAACACCCCCTGTCATCGAAGGAGACATCAGCTCTAACTCTGACAACAAGAGTAGAACAGTCTGAAGCTAAGGCAAGTTCCTCTCTCAACAGGAAAAATGAATCTCAGCATACATTAGAGAGAATCGATTCAGGGGTTTTCACTCCTTGTCTCCCAGCAGGGACTGATTTCATTTCTGACCCACTGAGATTTCTTTCCAGAAATAGGTAACAAGGAGAAGAGCTGAACAATCCCAGCCCCGCCCACAGCACAGAACACAGAAGGAGTTTACATTCGCTCCTCACTCTTCAAGTAATCCCGAATTAGACCCAAAATGGCTGAGGCTTGAAGCATCTCCGCAGACAGAGCAGAGGTGACAGTGGTGTGTGGAATAACTAGCAGAAGGAGCCCAAGGCAGGAAATCAGGTGTGACAGTGAGCATGCTGGAGGGACACCTGCTTTCTCTCTCCTCTTCTTTTCTTTTTATTCTCTTAGAATCTCTGAATTTTTTTCTCTCTCTTGCATTCTAAATTGACCCCATGACAAACTGAGAGTTTATTTTTATTTGCTTTACCGGTAGCTTTGCAGAATTACAACATACAATTTTTTTTCCCCATTGCAAAATGGAATGAAAATACTAAACAGGACCTGCACTAAGTGTTCCCTCACTCCATCGGAGGGTTGGTGATTTCCACCTCCACCTGCTTTGGTGCTTGCCGTCTCAAACTCCTCCCTTGGTTTTGATCTAATTCCTTCACACTGCAGTAGAAGTTCATTTCATCTTGTTTTGTCTAGACTCTAGACATGGAGGGAGAGCTGTACTGAAGACAAGTGATTCCATATAATACAGGGTCTCACAGGGTTGCTGCATCTAGCCATGTGGGCAGGGCCAGTCACGTCTAGTCTACGTCCCTGGAGGCCCTGGGGTTGTACAGCTCAACAGATGTGACTTGCAGGACACAGGTATAGAAGTAGCCATTCTACAGTGTGTAGAGCTTAGTGTGTTCTGCTACGTTCACATACCTGTAGTCCCTGCAAACCATGTCAGGTTTATCCAAAGGCACCTGGGAAGGTTAAAGATGTTCCTGGACAGCTGTGACTTTACTTTGCTGTGGGTTATGCCAAACTGAATTAGGTTGACAGAATTCCCAACCCAGAATGTTACATGAGAAAGGTTGTCACAGAAGGCAGTTTTCCACCTAGGTCAGCCCATTTTTTGTTTTGGTCTTCAGGGACAAAGGAATAGCCATCTGATTTTGACAGTGAGATCACGCTAAGTTTAATTCAGGCTAATGTTGCAGTATAGGCTTGGCATGGTCGTTGGTGAACACCTAGAATATGTTGAACCAACACCTCCTCCCCGCCCTCCCAAACCGTTTACTGTGACTGGAGTCTTAGTTTTCACGGGAAAAAAAAAAATGTGTGAGAAGCAAAGAAAAGAACAGAGATTTTTCACCACCTTTATTTTAAGATAGTCCACTTATGAATTGAGTATAAACAAATACAAAGTAGCAACAGATTCCCAGGAAAGACAAATCCTTGAGTTTCACCCATTTCATGTTCAAATCCATTTGCTGTAATCCAGAGGAGGCAGCCTGTGAATCATTCTCATGCCGTGTTTTTTTTCTTATAGTGTTCCAGGGTTTAAAGTCATTTTTTCACATGTTCTGTAAATAATGGATAATCATTTTTAAAATTTTATTTTTAGTGCTGTTTTAACAATGTGGCTAGACCGTAAATGTACTTGCTGAACTCATTCATTTTTTAACAAGCCAATAAAGTTTTATAATTCATCTCCATGTGTCTTGCTTTCTGTGTAGATACTGTAGACTTCCCTCCCTTCCTCCAACACGTACCATCCCCCAGGTGCCATTGGTGGTGTTCAAGACGGAGGGTGTTAGAAGAAAGAGTGTGAGAAATGTCACTGAGAGTTTTGGGGGAGTCCCAAACCCACTTTAGGTTCTGAAATAAATCATCTTCAAAAAAGGATCTTTAAAATTTCTATCAATATGGATTATACATCTATTGTTTACTGATTCTTGCATCATAAATATTTTCATTGGCTAAAAGTCAACCCTTAAAAAAAGTGTACGGTATTTTTTTTTTTTTAAATCCTATATTCTGTGGGAAAGCCCTTTGGTATTTTGAAAACTTGGACTGACCCAGGTCCCAGCAAGAGGGTACACTCAGTGCTCTGTCCCTGTATTCAAAGTGACTTTGTGATCAAATGAACATAATGACTTGTACTTTCATAGAAGGAAGAGAGAGAGGGGGACACGGTGGATACAGAGAGAAGACGCTGTCGGACCATAACTGTTACCATGGTGTTCACACTTCATGTCCTTTTTGTCTCATCCTCAGGCCTGTCACACTGACCCTGCCTCATTTTTCCCTTTGAGGACAGGACCTAAAAGCAGGGTTTGTAGACCCCAGCTCTGATTCACTCGAGCCTGCTGTCCCCTCTAACTCTGAAGGGAGTTTTCACCAAATCGGAGACTTAGGGATTGGAAAAACCAAGCCAATGTGACCTAATATTTTATGAAGCCAACCACGCTGCCCCTCTTATAAAGCCTGATATTAAGTGTTGGTGACCTGTGCTTTTTCTAAACTTCCTTCTAAATGTGCTGAGCTGAGAACGTGAGGCATGTTCTCAGCTGAGCATAGGACACATTTGGATGTGGTATGATCATTTGAGGAGGTAGGCACTTGTCCCAGGCTGTGCAAATCTGAATCCCAGCTACGCTCACAAGCAATATGACTTTGGGAAAGTTCTTTCACCACTCCATGCCTAGATTTCCTCATTTACAAATTGAGATGATAATAGTAATAGTACCTACCCCACTGGTCTCTTAGGAGAGGTAAATGGGATGGCTCAGGTAAAGCACTCGGCACGTTGCCTGGTCTTGCCCGTAATGATACTTTGCAGGAGCTTTGGTTTGGGTGTGCCGCAGTGAATGTCTGCAGATCACAAACTCACCATCCACCGGCCACATGCACATAGCGTGGGTGTAAATCATGGAGCCCAGATAAAAGGCAACATCACTCACTGGGCCATCCTGGGTGTGGTCCACGCTGTGACCGCCACTTTGGAACTTCCTCAGGAGTCACTGCAGTTCTGCCCCTGGATCCTTCTCTCTTCCCCGGGCGATTCTTGCACGTTGATTCCACCTCAGATTCGATTTTGATAAAATAAAAGGATCTGATTTGTTGGTCCTGTATTGTAGTAGTTTAATGAGTTTGAATGATGCTCTGTAATTTGAGGATTCTTGAGGAAGTAGCATCGAACGTCTTATACTGAATATGGTTGGCCTCTTTTGTTCTCCCTTTATTAATTCAGAATTTTTGATCATTTGAACAGCGTCTATCGTAACTTCAATTTTTGAATTCTCTACTTAAAAGTCTTTGGCTAGGCATATAAATAGTGAATTGGCCAAAAGATTGTTTGAAAGAAAAGAGTGTTTCAAATTCCCTCAAGTTCACAAATACATGTTTATAGGCAATGAACTACAATTAACTAGATTGTTCTTCTCCACTTCCTGAGGTAGCTTCTGGTAATAGCTCTAGTAGGCCGCTCACGCTTGGCCTCGTTGGAACTACTTCATGTTTGAAGTAATAAAATTTCATTTTCTTAATACTTTGTAATTTGGGCTTTTCTTCCTATTGTTAAATAAGTGGCTTTGATGTTTTACCAGCACTTAATTTAAGATCCTTTTACTGTTGCTTCCATCTTTTCTAACACATTTTAACGTGAGATCTACCACATGATCTAAGAGATTGTAATAGTTAATGGGCATTAATTTCTCACTCTGTGCTTGATTTCTCACTTAAATGCTTCATGATCCTCCCAGCAACCTTCAGAGGCCAACATTAATATTGCCTACATTTTAAAGATTAGGAAACTGAGAATCAGAGCCGCTCGGGGACTTGTCTCAGGTTACCTAGCTAACAAGTTGACACCGGGACTTGAGTTCAGCCAGGCTGGCTCTAGAGCAGGTGCTCTTAACAATGTGCTGGTGTGAACTGGACTCTTGAGCCAGGCAGGAACCAAAATGGGGCCATCCAGGTGCCCAGGGCACAACAGGTAAGGAGGCAGTCACTCTCGGGGTCGTGCAAGTGCCCAGTGGTTGCTCCTATCAGCACTTACAGTTGAGCAGAGATTATTGTTGTGGCAAAGTAGAATTGGAAGGTTGACTTAGGTCACTGGGGTGGCACCCCCTGGTCCCAGTATGCTCTCAGGTATCTGTGCCACTAACAAATCGCTTGCAGATCTTGACTTGCAGGTATGTAGCACAGCAGTGAAATTGGCACGTGCTTTTTAAAATTTTACCTTATGAGACAGAGAAGCTGCATCAAGTATGTAGTCAATGCTAACTAGCTCATGAAAACCCAGCGCATGCTTGCATTGTCCATTGTGACTGAAGATAGCTTTGTTGTTTTTGATTGTCCCGTGTGAATTTCCTCATCGCTCGTGAGCTTTAGTACTTCTCATTCCTTTGAAGTGGTCGCTGCTTTCCGGTGAGTGATCTTGAGGGAAATCACCTCGGTGGGGGTGGAGGGGGCGAGGTGGGAAGGGGTGTTTGGGGACACATCCTGCCCCCTCCATGAACAGGATCCAGACATCAGAACGAGGTGGCAGAAAGTGCCCGAGCTGCGCCTTGCCTTTCAAACACCCAGAGGCAGAGCAGCCTCAGAGCAACTTGGTCATGTTGATGCTCCTGTCCTCGAATGTCCCAGCTGGCAGCCCAGCGACTGAAAGAGACTGCCAAGGGCACATGCTAATTTTCCAGTCATTTGGTCAAGTCCCATCTCACAGGCTACAAGCCCCCAGAGCCTGTGTTTACTGAATTAAAATCTCTGCCTGACCATAAATTAATGAACAGTAAATTCTCTCTCTCTCTCTCTCTCCTTTACCATTTTTATTCTCTTGCCAAGGAGGAAAGGAGAAACCTCTTTTGTGTTTATTTGCCACCCTTATATCTCTTTTTAACAATTCTCATCATGTTGTAATTAGTCTTGCTGAATTACTAAATAAAATTGCAGGCCACGGCTGTTTGCTTTAAGGATTGTAAATCAGCCTCAGGTAAATTCATACAATTTCACCTAAAGCCCCTTGAGTCAGGATGGGTGGCCAGGACTGTTTTACCTTTTCTGAGGACACAGCCTCTGAGGGTGCTTCAGGCTCCTCCGAGATTATTCTCTGGGCAGATTTTCGTCTTGGCATTTACTTTGGGCTCCCGGATCTTGGGGAGGTTGATTACCTTGCTGTCACCCTTCCCTCAACACTGTTGAGTTGACTGCCACGTTGGATTCTGTGCCGGGTGTCTGACCAGTGGGGTGCACAGCCAGGTGTCTCCTGGAGGAGGCGCTCAGGGCATGTCTGCCGTTTCTGCCTGGGGAGGTGCCAGCCTCGCAGGGCTCAACGCCCCATCTGCCATCTTGCGGGTGGCGCCTCCTCTTGGCTCCAGCTCTCACCAGGCCCCAGGAACGCAGTTTCCTTTCTTGTCCTTCCATGCCTAGAGCTGGTAAGGGCTTCCTGCTGCTGTCAGTCCCCAAGTGCATCATCATTTCCTATTTGTCCCTTTAACCCCCCCACATCTCTCTGTGTGTAGTCCCTGCAATACATCTCTTCATTTAAACCATCTTGCATGAGTTTTTTCCCTTGACAGGACCCCAACTGAGACATGTATTGCATTCTTTTATATATTATCTCATTTATCTTATATCAAATCTATTCAAAACCTGGTAAATATTTATTAAGTGTCAATTACAGTTGACCCTTGAATAATGTCGGGGCGAGGACACCAACCCCCCTGGCACCCCGATGCATAGTTGAAAATCAGAGTGTAACTTTTGACTTCCCCAAACTTAACTACTATTAGCCTCCTGTTGGCTAGAAACCTTACTGATGACATACACGGTTGATTAACACATAGACTAATATCTACATGTATTTTATGCATTCATGACATACCTTACTTTTTCTTAATTTTTCAACCTTTTCTAGGCTACATGGCTCATCTGTGAGTTTTTTCAAGTTATTGCAAATCTCCAAAAATGTTTCCAATATATTTGTTGAAAAAAATCTGCATCTAAGTGAACCCATGCCGCTCAAACCCGTGGTGTTCAAGGGTCAACTGCACATGTTGGGCAGGTAGCTGGGCACTGGGCGATGTCTCAGTAGACCGAGCAGATGCCATCTTTGGCCTCATGGGCTGTGCTGGCACTATTGCTGCCTCTAATTCACACATGAGAGAACAACGGCTTAGGAAGTTAAGTAACTTGTCCATGGGCGCACAAACCAGATTCATCTGCCTATAAAATCCCTGCTTCTGGCTCTGCTTCTCTGAGGCGAGTGATTGTCCTTTGCCCCTTGGCGTCTCCATGGCGGCAAGTTCTGAGCCGCCATTAGACAGATGCTCTTCATTTTGGTGGCTGCACTTCTTCTTGACCTGGTGTATACAAGAGTATCCCTGCCCTTGTCACCAATTTTCTTTTTTCTTTCCCTTTTATTTTTTTTTAAATCATTTCCTCCCCTTTCCCTCTAGTTCTCTTTCTACCCGACAGAAACACCATAAATAACATGCTTTGTCCTTTCTTTAATTTTTACACATTAAAAATTTTAAATTGGTTGGATAGAATGTGCTTAGGAAAGAGATTGTGTGTGTGTGTATGTGTGTGTGTGTGTGTGTGAGAGAGAGAGAAGCTCTAACAAGGAAAGAGCACATAATTCTCACACACACATACATATCCATGGAATAGGAGTATTTCATACTCGCAGCCCTGTTTGATTAAATGGGAATTTAGTCCCAGTACAAATACCTTTTATCTCATTATCACCTCCCCAGTGCTCACTGTGCTGTAACACTCCTAGCTCCTTTTAAAAAACTTTCCATGTTGTATTTTCTGTGTTTTGTTTTTAACTTCATTATAAATAGCAAGAAATTTTGCTGAGAAGAAATGATTACAAATCCCAAAAGGTTGGTGTTCCGTTCTGAGCTCCAAGATGTAAGGATTGAGTGGATTTCAAATTTGGCAAAATTTCTGACTTGGCAAATGCTCCCATCCTTATTTATGACAGCTTGGAAACTTCCATTTTCCAGGGTTTATAAACGATGCTGCTGATTTTGTCTCCTTTTTCTATTTTGCTGTGAATTATGAAATAACCAGCCTGAAAGTTTCCTTGTAATGTTAACCCTCTTAGCAGAGTGAGAATGAGAGGAGAGAGAATGTGTGTGAATTATTGTGTTCCTTCTTGGTTATGCGGTACATGTCATGTATTTCATACAGGCAGTGTGCTTCCTTTTTTCTGCCTTTCAACAAAGTAAAAAATCTGGAAATGTTGAGGCTTTGAATACAGAGAGTGATACCCTGTGGTTGTCCTTATGACCACAAAGGACTTCTTGGCCAGCAGCCCCCTAAGGGGCAATCAATCCCATCCCCACATGGCAATTTGGCAGCTGGGGTTCTGGAGCAAGACATGTAATGCAGAAAGCCCCAGAGAATTTTTCCTAGTGGTGTGACTAGGTTGTGCTTCCAGAGATCTCCGTGCCCATTGTCTTAGCAGAGCATTGTCCAAATAGAGGAACCGCTGAGACGTCGTCTCCTTCTTCTTCTGCCTTTTTCCTACCCGTTCTTTTTCTTTTTCTCTTAACTTCATACTCAACTCCTCAAAGCCCAGTCATCTTATGCTTTCTTTGTGAGTGCTTTCTTCTTTGGATTCATGTAACTGCACAGAAGTTGGGGGCCTCCATTTATTGGGCAGAGTAGACAGGTTTTGCTGAACACAGGCAGTAGGAATTTTCAAATGCAGAATGTATCCTCTCAGAAGCAGACACCAGGATGGCTTGAAGTTGCAAATATTTCTATCAGGAGAAACTGTTAGGTGAGAGAAAACGGGGTGTCCAAGAGGCTGCAAGAGCATCAGAGTGCAGTGTAAGTAGGACCTTGAGTGAATGAGAGAGGGAGGGAGGGTTAGGTCAAGCACCCTAGACTGCCATTCTCTCCCAGGAAGTCTTGGCAAGGCTGCTGGGGAGTCTTTGAGCCAAACTTGGCCATCAGAAGAGTTCCTCGTCTCCCAGGATGGGTCTGCTGTTGTATTCGTACCACTCTCAGTCATTGGTGCTGGAGCAGCACACGGGGAGCTCAGCCTCTGCAAATGAGCGCTCGGCTTTCGGAACACAGCGTCTGATGCCCCTGGTCAATTATATTCCCTGTTGAAGTTCTTCGAGGTGCATTCCTGTGGCTCTCAAACAACAGCACTGTCTCATCTGAGCCCCACTTAACAGATATACTTGTTAACCACTGCTCACCATCTCTGGGTAGGACATAATGACCAACCTGCACAGCACCCCGGACACTGCGGGCAGAACAGCCAGGTTGAGTGCTCAAGATACCTCTGCTTCCCTAAATGGCCTACTACCAGTTGCATTGGTTAAAAGGGCTTCAACTATACTCATTCTTAAGAAAATAAAAGTAAATAGACTGGGCAAATCAACATTTTGAAATGCTTAAAATGTCATTTTTTGAGCTGTAGCCATCCTTTTATTTATGGCAACATAAAACAACATCTGAAACTAAGACCTGTTTTTGTTTTTCTTGCCTACATACTAAAACCACAAGTGATTTTATTTCATTTCGTTTTATGTTCCCCGTCAAACAGATTTCCTATCATGGCAGCTCTCATTATTGATTCATATTCTTTCGGCAGAGTGTTTATGGAAGTGTACATCAATACCTTGCCAGGCATGAGGAAAGAGCTGGAGTGCAACAGAGCAATGCGTCCTCTTACACAATTATTCACTCCTGTTCCCAGCAGCCCTGGAGTTGAATTGTTTTCAAGAAAAATGATGCCTTGTTCAGATTCGACAAACTTTATTCAGTACTTTCTAAGTGCTGGACCATAGGTTGCTGACTCAAATGACTACAGAGACTGGACGGTCACGTGCCTGGGTAGGTGGGCGGTGGGGAGTGCCCCCATCACGGGGCAGAGCTGTCCCCAGCCCCCACCCATGTTGCCGTGTAGGAATGCAGGTTCAGGATAGCCAAATCTGATTTTTTAAGACAAGGGGAGATCTGGGGTTTTGTGTGAAATTTCCCAGTTTTGAAATGTTGGCAAGGCCCTTCACATTTTTTAAAGCCCCTGTGAGCCAAGCATAACATGTCTTTATGCCAAATTTTGCCTTTTGCGACTCTCCTACTGGACATCCTGCCCGTAGCTTTCAGACAAGGTTCCTTTGCAACAGCCTCGAGTAGATACTTACTTAAGTCGGGCTCCCTGGAAGCAGACGCTGAGATGAGGATTCATGGGCAAGCGATTTATTAAGGGTGTGACTGGGGAAGGAATGGGGGAGTCAGGACAGACAGGGGGAGCCAGACAGGAGTACGGTTTGAGACAAGCTTCGGGGAGGTGACTTTGGCCTGATCCTTTAACGTGCCTCTCAGAGTTGTCCCAGCGAGATTAGGGAGCCAGGCTCTCACCTGCCTGCACCTGCCAGCCGTTGCCTGAGGGCTGCAATAGGCAAAAGTGGACTCCCACAGCCCAAGGGCAGGGCACGCCTCCAGAAAAGCGACACAGGTGCTGCTGTTACCACTTGCAGGCCACATGATGGCAGTTACAATGGTTCTGAGCCCCCCGGCCTCCTGCCTCCCACCGCACAGCCCACCACCAGAGATCTGTGACCTTCCCAAGTCCACAGGCTGAGCCAGAACTCAAACCCTGATCTTTTGACCCCGTGTCCAATGCTTGTGGACACTCTTTCCACCTGCTTCTTACTGAGATCAAAATGCAGAATTCAGATAATCTTAGACCCTAAAGCTTGGTATGCCGACCCCAGGCGACTAGCTCTTCTTGTCCTCCTGCACCGCATGGAGAGAGGATGGCACGGCCACTCGGAGGAGGCAGAGGCAACCCGGCAGGAGCTAGCAAGGGGCTCTGGGCTGGCATCGAACGGGCCCCTAGAGAGCCTGAGGCGGCTCCCTCGTCTAGGCTGTTCTCGCTGAGTTTGGCAGTTTCACACCTGAGAGGCAGGCAGTGCTTCTGGGTGCCCTTTGCCCCCGTGCTGAGGCCAGGGCCTGTGAGACACACCTGCTGGGGAGGTGGCCCTTGTGGGGAGATAGGCCTGGGGCTTCCGCACCTTATATCATAGTACCACAGTATGGATGCTGCTTCCTCCAGAGAAATTTAAACTATGCATGTATTGAATTTAAACATATACCCTCTAAAATCCCACCAATTTCCCCTGAAGGAAATCCATCAGGGGTGTGGAGAGCAGGCAGAAGCCACAGCACCATCTGCCAACCAGACATCTCTGGACTCTGCAGGTCCCAGAGGCAACAAGATCAGATTCTTTTTTTTTTTTTTTTTAACTGAATTCATTACATCTGTCCAGACAGTGCTTGCCCTGTGCCCTCCGCTGCAGTTAACAGCTTGCTCATCCTCCCGGCTCTCTGGGTTGCCCAGGGACAGCTTCCTCTCCGTCACCTCTCGAGTGCAGTCCTCAAATCAAGCCAGGTCTTCCTGTCCCATTTTTGGACCCATGCTGCCTCTGCCCTCCTCCAGGCCCTCCGTAGTTGAGGGGGGCGAGCTGGCCTCCACTCACTGAGTCTCACCTCATCTTCCCAAAACGCAAATGAGCTGCTCACGCACCTTCGGCAACTGACACAGCTAAGTGGATCAAGTCCAAGCTCCTTCAAAGAGTATTCCAAGTTCAGGATGTTTTTGCTCCAGCCATGCTTTCCCACCCACCACCTCTGGCCCCCTTCCCCAGGCTGCCCACTCCACCCGATCTGATCCTCTTCCTTCCACCACTCTGAACATTCATCTGTCAGAGTCCTGGCACTGACTGATCGGGTGACCTTGGACTTAGCACTTAACTCTCCAAGTCCCAGATTCTTCCTCAGGAAAACAAGGGTGTCAAATATCTACTTTGTGGGGTGACTGAGAGAGTTAAATAAGAAAATGCCTGGCAGGTCGTCCAGGCAGCAGGGGACGTGTTGTAGGTGCTCAGTAAACGGTGGCAATGACCCTAACAGTGGTTACCAGGATGTGTCAGGATGCTTATGCACCTTCCAAGGCTCTACTCAGTTCCCACCCTCCTCCTAGAAGCTGCCACAGAATTCCCCACACAGAATGATGCCTTCTTTCCTACACTCCCATGTTAATATCGTGCGGTATTTTTCATCTGGTGAGAAGAGCCTGGGTCCTCTGTTAGCACATTAAACAAATGCTCCAAAGCCCTGACCCACATGCCGTTCCCGTCAGAGGTACTCACCGCACTTTCAAAGCCGCACATGAAGAATGTGGTTCTCAGCTGAGTTTACTGTGGTTGAGATGTGAGAGTGTGAGTACAGCTCTGTGGGACCCCAGGCCGAAAGGCTTCATGAGAAATAGGGAACTTCTGAAGTAGGAAAGATCAACAGAGTTCTAGGATCCGGAATGCAGCTCAATCCTCCCCGTGGACAGCACAAGCAAAGTTTTCTGGGGAACGTCTTTAGTATGCGGACCAGGAATATCTTCATAGAGTAGTTGCCTAGGGCTGCCATGACAACCTACTACAAGCTGGATGGTTTAAAACAGCAGAAATGTATTCTGTCATAGCTGTGGAGTCCGGAAGTCTGCAACTGAGGTGTTGGCAGGGTCGATTCCTCCTCGAGGGTCTGAGGGTCTCTCTTAGCTTCTGGTGGCTGCTGGCGATTCTTGGCATTCTTTGGCTGGTATGTGTCACTCCAATCTCTGCCTCTGGCTTCATCCCAGCTTCTCCCTGTGTCTCTGTGTCCTCTCCTCCTCTTGTGAAATTGTCATTAGGTTTCGGGCCCTTCCTAAATCCAGGGTGATTTTATCCCAAGATCCTTAATTACATTAGCAAAGACCCTTTTTTTCCAAATAAGGTCACCCCACAAGTTCCAAGGGTTAGGATTGGACATAACCTTTTTTGCAGGCCACTATTCAACCCACTACACTGAGAATAGAGCTTAGCTGAGAGGTTGCCAACACCATGGGATGTACCTGGTGTAGGTGCCAAGCACATCTGAGTTCCAGTCCCTGTTTGGCCCATGCTGTGGACCTATCCCTTAACCTCTCTCAAGTCTCAGTTTTCTTTCATGTAAAATAAGGACACTAATTCTACTGCATAGGTTGTGAGGATAAGTTAAGAATGGATGTATCTGGTACATAGTAGCTTCACAAAATAGTTATTGTCTATAGCTATTCCCAGCACTTATTAATTTATATAATAACAATTTAAATCTGTGGACATCAAGGTGAAAGAAACACCTCATGTGGCCCTTAGTCATAAGAGCACTTAGAAGTTGTTCAGTGTTTGTTGAATGAATAAACAAGTGACCAGAAGATCTGAAGCCTATCACAAGTACTCGCTTTGTTCCAAGAATCAGAAGAGGCTATGGCAAAGTTCTTTAATATTATGTCCTGTGTTCAGGGTGAACAAGGATGCCAAACTTTAAAGGAGGATCCTATTTTAGACTCGTCTTAAAAATCCTTAAAGAATATCAATGCATTGCCATCCACTTTAGTGGCCCACACAGGTGGTCATCAGAGTGGGTGCCATGGAAATTCATATCAAGGGGCAGCATGGAGTGACCCAACTAAAGAAAAACTCACAGCACAGAGCAAGGGGCTAACAGAAATGCCTTCAAGGACCAGGCAGGTAACAGTCTGGGAGGCCAGAGGGTGTGTGTCTGATTTAAAGAGGGCAGCTGCTGCTCATTCCTTCATTCAAGCATGTGTCGACCCCTTCTCCATGCCCTGCACTGTGCCAAGTGCTGGGCCCACAGGCTGGGCAGGGCGAAGTCCTGTCTTCACAGAGCTTGTGCTCTCTGAGCTCAGCCCCAGCTCCAGCTGCCACGCGGGAATCCAGGCCTGTTGCTGCCACATCATCTGCTTTTTAAAGAGAAGAAGCCAAAGTTTATGTGAAATCTCTTGATTTTTAAATGTTGGCAAACAATGTACATTTTTAAAAGAACACTGTGCAGGCCAGACAAAACTTGTCTCTTGACTTGATTTGGCCCGTAGGGCTGCCAATTTGTAACCCCTGGGGTGGGATCTCATGACCTTTACCTTAAGAAACATTTTCCTGATGTCAGATTTTAAGCTAACTCTCATTTTTCCTGACCTCATGAAAGCTGCTAATGCTCACTGCTTGTTGCCCGTGTCCTCCTGGATTTAACGATTCTTAGATGCTTCATCTCTGTCTTTTCAGGTGAGCTAACCTCAATCTATCAGCTTTTCCTTTCCAAGTCCACCTCCAAATCTTTGATTACTTTTTCGTGTTCTCTCAAGCTTCCAGAAAGGCTCTGAGCATTGTCCTTTTCCCCTCAGCATTTCTTCTCTAGAGAGTCAGAATTTGGTCCAAACCCTTAACTAAACAGCTTATAGATTAGAGCCCGCTTTTAAGCCTGCCTTTCTGACTTTGCCATTCCAATTTTCACAGCCATTGAGTTGCATTGACTCCCAACCTTAGGTGTGATATTAATTTCTCTCAGAGGGACATGGATTTAATAGATTTTTTAAATTAACATTTTGTAAAATTGGAGCTGTCATGCTTTATGGCAGACTGATACAAATGTCTATAATTACATTTTTGGCACTATATCTGGGGAATAGTCTAGAAATGTTTGTTTTAACCCCTTCCTAAAACATTCTGATTTATGGGCAGGCCTCTTTATGCACACCTCTAACAGGCCCAGTTGTCATGACAACACAGAACATCATTTGTCAAAGAGCTATAACTTCATTATATGTTGAAGCTAAAAATTTATCTTTTAGGATTTATTCTCATGACAGGGAAATTTTGCATTTCCATAGATATGCTGCTTCTCTCTAATTCTGCTTGTCTTTAGGGAGATTCAGGATTCAGGTGAAGATTTTCTAGATAATAAGACAAACCTCTTACCTTCCACCCCCCCCCCAAACAGATGAATTCTCTTATCGATGGATAACAGAACTCAAATGGACTCATTGGTATAACAACAACAACAAACATAGACTTGTCTGCCACATGTCTCTTACTAAATATGAGTTTTTTCCTTTTAAAAAAATTGCAATTTTTTCATTGGTTGAATATTTATTTGACTAGTAAAGTTCAAAGAAAGGGAAGAAAGAAGATGTCTGTAAATCCCTCCTACAAGCTTGAGAAGAGTATATTTAGTTATTATATTTCCTTGTGTGATCTGGGATTCATGGATTACAAACTCAAAGCTTATTATAGGGGCAGGCAAATATATAAATCAGTGAGGTAGGCTCTTGGAGACTGTGTCAAAAGGGACATTTCATGCCTTGTCTAAAGAGAGGGTCACTTCCTAGTTTTTGCTGATGGAATGTGGACCATTCTACAGGATTGTTTATAATGTGATTTTTTAAAGAGAAATCAGAAATTTATTTTCATATAAAATTTCCTAATTTTGAACTGTTGGCTGGTCATGTAAAGATTTTTTTAAACAAAGTTATAGTCAAACAAAGCATATCTAATATCCATTCCATGCACTCCCAGATATGGTTTCTGCCCTGAAGGATTCTACACAACAGTTTAGAATAGCTTTGTTTCTCTAAATAAAGTGAGTGAATCAATTATTTTTCTCTCCAGGTCTTCTCAGGGTCTAGTTTTTTGAGTGTTCTTTCTGTTGGCCTCTGTTGGGCTGTTCCACCCATTTGCATGCTAGGTAGCTGTAGGGCTCTGGACAGTGTATGAGAAGAAGCAGTGAGAGAGACTTGCACATGCTCCTTCCTGACATGTCAAGACAGATGGCAGGTCCATCAGATGCCTTGTGGGATTGTTCAGGGATTTATGATGCTCTTTTTGCCTTTGATGGATGGGGTAGTTTAATTCTGTCCACTAAGTCCTGTCCCTGTATTTTTCTTTTGTATTGAGAACTCGTGGATGGCTGCTGGCTTTCCACAAGAGATAGCAAAAATATTCTTCCTGCTTACTAGATTTGAGAGTGTTTTGTTTCTCATCCATCCATGAGCGGAAAGCACTAGTAATTCTGGGGAATATGCCATCAAAAGCATCTGGGGCAAAGCTTCCCTGTGGCTGTTACTGCTCCAGAGTAGGAGTGGTTTAGGGAACAGCCACCCAACCACCCTGCAGGGGACACGCCCCACCTAGCTGGCTGGCAGTTAGCTTTACGACATGATGGCATTCATGGAGAGTTTTGCTAAATGTGGAAACCTCATGGTGGCTCTGGCAATAGGAGCAGGCCAGGACATGCTCTGTGCTTTTCCCCCACCTCTCCCAGTATCTCCCATGATGCCTTTCACACACCTCGGCCGTGCCCCTTGCCAGGAATCCTCCCCAGTCCTTGTTCACCTCACACTCCTGCATATGGTTTCCTGTATGTGGAACGTCATGCACCATCTCATCTCATTTTAGCCCAGGCAGGGTTTTATGGAGCCTCTGTGAACATTTCCTGTAGCTCTGTTGGCTACAGTGTGCTAGCAACAGTCCACTAATCAGTAGCTCTTAGAACCTGGCACAAGTTGGGCTCCTTGTTGTTGTCTGTCTCCTCATCATGCTTTATTGAACGCCTTAGGGCTGGGAACCTGCAGCCTCAAGGCCACGTGTGCCCTCCAGATCCCCAAGTGCGGCCCCTCGACCAAATCCAAACTTTAAAGAACAAATCCCTTTGGATCTGTTCAGTCAAAAGGCCACATTCAAGGATCCCATGACCTCAAGGCTGCAGGTTCCCCACCCCTGCGTGATTTTTAAAACTATACTGGTATTGTGTTTTTTAAACAAATATATAAATTATAAAGAAAGAAGGAAAAATTTCCTATAATCCTGCCATCCAGAAATATTTTATTAATTTTTCCTAATACTTTTCTATGCCTATAACTGTTCCATGGTTGAATAATATTATACACAAATAATTTTTATTTCCTATTATATGTACTGAAGAGCATATTACAAGGATTTCTTCATGGAATTAACATTGCTCATAAATAAAATTTCTCATGGCTCCATAATATTTCATCCTGTGAATCAACCATAATGCATTTAACAATTTCCTAGTATTAGACATTTAAGTAATGTCCAATTTCATTTTTAAAAGTAACACCATAATGGGCATCTTTGTGTATAAATCTTTGTCCATATCTCTGGCTTTTTTCCCTTAGGATTGATTTCCAGACATAACATTTCTAAGTGACAAAGCTTTAGTATTAAGACCCTTATAACATATTGCCAGCTTACTTTCTAGCAATACTGTCCAGCTTATAGTCACATCAAAAGTATATAAGAATGCCCATCTGTTGGCACCCTTGCTAGCATTACTTTGTTAATTTTTTTCCTAATCTTTGTTTTAATGTTTATATGCCATTTTATAGACATGTCTAACTGCTGTGGGGTGGGGGAGAGAGAGAAGAGAGAGAATATTCACTGCCTAATAAGAAAAACAAAATCTGGTTTTCTAGAGACATGGTATATTGGTGGTCACCCGGGCTAGGCACCCACCTCACACGTAGATGTGGCAGTACTTTAAGTGTTTTCATGAGCCGACTCCTGCAAACCTCACAACACTCCTATGAGCTCCTACTACTATACTATTATCCTCATGCAGAGAAGGAAACTGAGGCCCAATGATGCTAAGTGACTTACCCCAGGTCATAGAGCTAAAAAGTGTCACAGCCAGAATTCAAACAGGGCCTTTGGGTTCCAGAGTCTATACCCCTTTAAGGGAAAAGAAGAGACTTCAGGGCCTGGGCCATGTGGTGGATAATAAACAGGATGGGTGGTCAGCAAGAGGATCACAGGATGCAAGTAAACCTACGAGGGTCTTGCAGTTCTCTTTTCTTAGTGAAGGGGAAAGTAGGTGTAGGTCCCTGACTCAAAGTAAGATAAACTTCTCAAAAAGGCAAGATATTTTAGCTCAAACATAAAGGTCTTTCACTGCCACAGAAAATAAAATTTGTAAATTATTCTTCATGATAAGACACAATCAACTCCAAAAGAATTCAGAAATGGCATTTGTTGTTGTGTCTAGATAACATAGTTGCTTTACAAATGCAAAGAAATGTTAGGATTTTCCTTCTACCTTGACAGACCATGGAATTAAATGAACCTCATATTCTTGGATTCTCTTGTTACCTCTGTTTCTCTCCATTTAACTGGAAACACAGTGGTTCTCATCAATTCTTAACAAATTAGAGGCTTTAAATGCTATATTAACAATCGCAATTTAATTCAATACACAAGCATTTGACACCCACACAAGGATGCTAAGCATTTTAAAGAGGTTCAGAGATATGAGACATACCTTCAAGAGGTTTACATTCTCACAGGGAATTTTAAGTTTGCGAGAAAAGTGTAACAAGGTAGACTAAGATAAATACCAAGTGGATTTAGTGAACAGAGAAGGCATTTCTTGCTGCAGAGATGCAGAGAAGGATTTCTGGGGAAACCAACATTTCTGCTGGCCCTGCGAGGATCAGGAAGAGATACAAAAGCCAAGGTGGAGGGGAGGGATGCCCTGGTGGAAGGATCCAGTTGGGGGAGGTGTAGAAGCAGCAAAGGCCCAGCTGTGGTCACATTACCAGGCGTTGTTCTTGTATGTGCTAAACACACATGAATGTCCTTGGGTCCCACATGTACCATGCAGTATTTCACCAAAAGGGAAAATTCCAAATCATTGCCAGGGTGAACCAGCTCCAGAAACATAAAGAGGGCCTGGGCCTGCCTTCTCCTTCCTTTCACTGTTTTTACTCTCCTCGGTGTGATTTGCTGCAGTCTTATTCAATAAAAGTCAGTTCACAATTGCAAAGATGTGGAGTCAACCCAAGTGCCCATCAATTCACGAGTGGATTAATAAAATGTGGAATATGTATGCCACGGAGTACTACTCAACCATAAAAAAGGATGAATTAATACCTTTTGCAATCATCTGGATGGAACTAGAGACCATCCTCCTAAGTGAAGTATCTCAAGAATGGACAAACACCACATGTATTCACTATTAAATTGGAACTAACCGATGAGCACACAAGTGCACAGAGGGAAAAGTAAAACTCAGCAGAAAGCAACCCGGGAGATGGGGAGGGGGAGAGGAGAATAAACCAACCTAATGGGCACTATGAACACTATTTGGTGACAGATACACCTATAGCCAGGACTCAAGCATTACAAAAACAATCCATGTAACCTAAGACACTTATACCCTCTTAATATTTTGAGAAAAAAATTCAGTTTCACAGACACACATCTAAACGGGCCCAAAATGTTTGGAACAGTGGGAGGAGGAGGATGCAGGGGAATTGGCCCAAATCCTTGGTTCTCTTATTCAGACCATTGGATAATATCAGTGACCATTCTAGCACCCAAATTGGGTGCCTGTGTACCCACACTTGTGTCTCTGTCAGGCTCTGGGAAAGCAAAGCTGGGTTGGGGGAGGACTGCTGTGTCGGAGGAGCCCACGGCCTGAGCTGCCTTTCTTCAAGGGTGGCCTGTCTTAGAATCGTCTAGTAAAAGGCATATATTCTTAGGCATATATTCTTAGGTGGTGCAGGGCAGAAGTCTGCGTGTTTAAAGAGCTCCCACACGGTTCCGATGCACAGTAAAGTTTGAGAACCGTTGTTCTGGGAAGTGGGCCTCAGCTTGGGCTGCACACTGAAGTCACCTGGGGAGATATTAAAAATACTTGTGCCTGAGACCACACTGGATGAACTAAATAAGAATATCTGGGGATGGGGTCTTGGCACTAATATCTTTTTTAACTTCCTCACTCAGGTAATTCTATTGCGTGGCCAGGTTTGAGAACCAGTATTGGATAAGACTAACCTAGTGCTTTTAGTGCTTTGCATAAGAAAGAAGGAAAAGAAAAAAGGAAAGGAAGGAAGGAAGGAAAGAAAGAGAAAGAATCACTTGTAGATATTAATGTGAATGTGCAATCCATTCTTTCTTTTGTATTTTGGGGCTACATATAAATATACATATTTGGGGCTTTATAGTGACTTCCCTTGATAAACCAAATCAGGTTACCCACTAATGTTTTATTTCTTACTTGGGGAGCTTTTAAAAATCCGTCTTCCTAGGCTATATCCCAGACTCATTAAATAAGAATTTCAGGGGGGCAGGACCTTGCCATCAAAGTTTTTAAAGTGCCCTAGGTGATTCCAGTGTGCAGCAAAGGGTGAGAGCTGCAGGAGATGCCCAGGTGAGGATGGGCACAGAGGTGTCTCCATGGCTACGTTTATTTGAGTTTCATCTTCTACTTAGGCAGCTCACTATAATCACCATGGCTACTATGTCTATGGTGTTATACTGTCACCTCCCTAAAATTCTAGCTCAGCTGAGAGAGGTTGACATTTTCATATGGAACTTGACTAAATATAAAGGGAGAACCTATCAAGAACCTATCAATAAGATTGCCAGATTTAGCAAATAAATACAGGATTCCCAGCTAAATTTGAATCTTAGATCAACAAATGATGTTTTGGTATAATAACGTCTCATGCAATATTTAGGACATACTTCCACAAGAACTTTTTTCTCCTTTGTCTGAAATTTAGTTGGGAATTCCGTGTTTATCCTACCTATAAGCGAAGTTAAATCAAGTCAAAATAGATTTAAAATGGAAAGCTTCTGATTCTATAGATGATAACAGTTCTCCAGGCTTGCTGTGCCCTGGAGCCTGTCCCCTGGATAATTAGGTTGGGGCCCCAAAGTGTTAGCACCTCTTTCTTAAGTCTCTGTTAATAAGTAGGAAACAACCTTATTTCCCACCACATGAAGTTGATGCCTGTTCACATTTTTTTTCCCTTGATGATCAAGGTCAGCACTTAGCCTTGAGCTTCTAGGAATCCCTTGGGCTGTTCTACTTACTTTCCATTTCTAATCGGAGGGACATGTCTCATGTTGGGGCAGTGTAACAATTGACTTCATCTTTCCTGGCTCAGGTCATTAGCTCTGCCCACGTGTTAAGCTTTCTGGGATTTCTAAAAGCCCACTGATGACAGGCAACAAGAAAGACAGTTGTAACATTATGCACAAACCACTGCTCATACCCAGGGCCGCCGTGGGACTGCGACCTGTGCTGTTACTCCAGGTCCCCTGCTTAGAAGGGCTGCGTACTTGGTTTAATGCTCTGCTGTGGAAGTTTTGAAATTCTTAATATTTTATAAACAAGGGGTCTGCATTTCATTTGGCTCTGGACACTGAAAATTATGTAGCTGGTCCAGCTCCTACTATAAAACATAGGCAACATAGACTAAAAGTAGTGGCTTTTTGCACAGACAATAATTTATATTCCTGATAGGGGGTATGGCCTTAGTTTTCTCTCTTGGGTAAGTGCTATTCCTTTGGCAAGGGGAACCTACAACAACTGCTTACCCATTTCTTCCCGCTGTTTGGAGGATGCCTGGCTTAACGAAGGCTTCTGCAGCTCAAACCCAGGCATTTTAACTGGGAGCTTGAATTAACCTATATATATTTTCAAGTGTGGCTATCTTTGAAAGTGGCATTTAGTAGCTGTCACCATTCATCAATCAGCAATTATTGAGTACCTGGCCCAGTGCAGGGCACCTTTCCTCACGGGCCCCATTGCCATCATCCACCATCACCGCAGACGCAGTCAGTGCCTGTCTGTGTGTGATCCTTTGCTGCCGCACGGCGTGTGCTAAACTATTCTGTTGGTGTAGCCCTGACTCTGAAAGGCAGGCAGTGTTGCCTTTGGAACAGAGAGTTTTTCCAAAAAAAAAAAAAAAAGGGTGTGCCTATCAGTTGCTAGAACCACAGGATTATTTTTCTGGCATCTGCCACTATGAGACTCAGCACTGATAACAAAAAAAAAAAAAAAAAACCCACAAAAAATCCAAAGATGGCCCGTTGGGTTGGCAGAAAACCAAAGCTGCCTCTTCCCCACCTCGTTTCACAGCAGTCAGGTTGTAAAATCGTGCAGTTGGCCCTCAAAGTCATTGCTGAAGATAGCCATGCGGGTACTGGCAGCACAGGGCTGACCCCGGGTGGGGGGGAGGGAGCAGGGAGGGGAGAGTTGATGGAAAACTATTCTGAAATCATGTGTGTGAAAGTACTCTGAAAAATACGTGTGAAAACAACGTAAGGCATTGCTCTTCTTACTTATGACTTATAGAGCTTGCCTGAGGCATTTCAGCATCTCCCCTGCAATGGCAGTGATTCCTAATCCAATGTGAAACTCGAAAAACAATTGACAAGATGAAACAGCTCCAGAAACACGAGGAGGCCCTCGTGGTTAACGTGTAAGACAGGATTTACTGGCCTGGCTCATGCCTTGCACCAAGGATCCCATTGCATCGTGGGGCCGTCTTTGAGCAGAAATCTCGGGGAAACAGAGCTCCTTACCATTGGAGCGAGCACCATAGTTCCATTCCTTGCCAAAACGTTTTGAGTAGGCCTTACGGAGGAATAAAATCGTTAAAATGTGCTGATACATTTTGAACATTTTATTATTAAAACAGTTAACTTTTCAGATATTTACAGCCAAGCATATTCATAAGAGGCAGACAATCCCCTCTAGGTATCCAGAAATGAAAGGAAAGGGCGTCCCTTCTTCCCATGGTCTGCCCTCTCCTCAGTTTGTTAGAAAATGATAGCTTTGGTGATGCTTTTATCCAAAAGAAGTAGCCCTACAGGAAACTGAAATATCTTGGATCAAGGAGGATGCTCTTGCATTGAGTTAAATTGAGTGGAATGATTGGCAAGAATTCACCGGGTACTTGGAGCAGGGAGTCGCAGTGGGAACAACAGGCTGAGCGAGAACAGTCAGGGCCCTTAGGGGACTTGCGTTCTAATTGAGAGAACGAATTTAGTGCATATTGGCACTGTTGGATTACACTAGGATGTAATGCTGTGCTTTTCTAGCATGATCTAATATTATCATATATTATACAGGGCCACACTTTCTTATCCAAAACCCCTGGAACTTGATAAATATTTGTTCAGTAAATAATAAAAGTAATAATAAAAAGTGTTCATTTATTTTACTGTCTATTCCCTGCCAGGCACAGAGGAGCTTCATAACAATCCTGTTAGGTAGGTGTTCTTATTTTCATCATTATTCTTATTTTAGAGATGAGGAAACTATTTCTGAGAGAAGTTAAGTGACTTACCCAAGGCTACCTGCGTGGCAGGTGATAAAGCTGTGATTCAAAGTAGAGGAGTTGGCTGTGGGGCCAAGAGCCCACTTGGGTGTCAGGCTGCCTGGGGTCCAGGTCCTGATTCTGCTACTCACTGGCTGTGTAAACTCACACCAATGGTCTGACTTCTCTGTGCCCCCTTATCCTCAGGTGTAAAATAGGAGTAATAATGTTAATAATATCTGCCTTATCCGATTGTTTACAGATGGGTGTGAACGGCTTATAAACTGTTCTTGGAACGTAATAGGCCCTCAGTGAATGTTAGCTAAAACTAACGCTTTGAAGAGAGGCTTTGTAGCAAAGAATTTTGTGTAACAGAATAGAGAGGACTTTTACATATAAAAAGATAAAACTTTAGATAATCTTATATACAACCTAATACTAAACAAATAATCTCAAGCTACTATAATAAACTAAGAATCCGATGACTAAGTCACAAAAGAAAGTCTATTTGATTATCTCCATTTGATTTAGGTATTGATAAAATTAAAAAAACTTTTGTTATAAAATTTGGTAGACTAAGAATAGAAGAATGCCTCCTCTGTGTGATCAAGATGCTACATCTCATACCAAATACTCAGTGGTGAAATTTGAGAAGTTTTCCCTTTAAAATCTGAAGCAATACAAGAATGCCTACAATATCATTATTACTTTGTCATGTTCTGGAAGTTCTAGCTAATGGAACAAGACATGAAATGGATATAAGAGGTTTAATCTATGGGAAAAGCAAAGATATTATTTGTAGATATTATGATTGCTTTGAAAATGGTAGAGAATCAAATTGCAAACTCAATAATAAATCTAGAGTTCCTATAATCTGGCTGAATAGCAGCTTGCCCATATGTTAGCAATAATGTTCAACAATATAATGTATGTACTATTTTGTGAACTTTTATTGCTGATATATAATTTAAAGCAAAATAAATAATGGCTTATTTTCTAAAAATAGAGGATTCCAGTCTTTAAAATATAGAACAGCACTACTTACCTTCTGCTTCATTGATTACAAATAATTGAAATTCTGTACTGAAGCCTTGATGTTTTTTATTAAATATAATGTTTTGCTACATGACTTGGATTCAGTTTCTGGAACACAGTGAATGCCAAGATGTACATGGAGATCCTGGGCGGTGAAGCATCCATTTTATTAATTCTTTGAAAAATAAATGACCTCATTTCCTTTATGACTGTAGTAATTAACACTCACATTCGTACTGATTCAGAACGACGCTATGTATTATTTATCACTATCCATTTGTGGTTTCGCGGTCAACCTAATGGGTATCTTTGTCAGACAATTTCTGTGTTTGAAACATCGAGGTTGTTCTCATCTGCTCGTCTAATAATTTCTCACCAGAAGAGTCAAAACACGCTTTTAAAAGCCTGAACCAAGATAGACCACAGGTGAGCACAAATTTTAATTCTGACTTTGAACTGGCTTGTGTTGTATCCTATTCACCTGGGTCAATATGCAATATTGACTAAGTTTCATGAGTCCCCCAGTTCCCCGCACAATCTTGGTGCATAATAGTTGTCCACCTAATGTTTGTGGACCAGGTAGAAATGAGAATAAAAACCTGAGGTTTCAAACTCTCGGCCCCACACTCTCTTTGCATGGTGACGTGTCACACCCAGCAGCGTCTCAGAACATTTTGATCCTCATCTGAAGACACTTATCCTAAAGATCACGCCTACCGCATGAAGGTCTACAGCAGGGACAGTTTGCTGCCTTTGGTCAACACCAGATGTTTACAGAGTGCTTGCCCCGTGCCAGGCCCTGTGCTGAGTGGGCTCAGCGTCCGTTTCTGTCATGGGGACCTGAGCCCAGCGCCCTAGCAGACGTAGGTCAGGCTGCACGTTCTCAGGCCAGGCCCGGCGCCCTTGTGGCTTTTCTCCGTTTTGCTGCCTTGGAGTTATGCAGCCGCCTTCTCCCTAATCCCCACAAACAGGCAGTGTGCGAGGAGTCTGCCAGCACATCCAGTGTGTCTGCAAAATGCAGACAAATTGCTGCTCTTTATTAGAGGTACGGATGAAGGACTTTGGGAAGCTCCGAAACTACAGGGTTTTGGGTTTCTTGGTTACTTTTTCTCAAGCTCTATTTTCAGATCTATGATGTTACTAAGCGGTGCATTTTCCTGCCAGCATGCCTCCCTTCCTCCATCCCTCTTCTTTCCCTCCCTCCCTTCCTTCTGAAAGACCTTAGAAATAAAATCAGAGCTCTTGATTGATTTTTCCTGCTGATTAGGGAAAGTACCCAGGCCGTTCTTACTAAGTTTCGTCCTTTGTGAGAAACGTGTCTTCTGTCTGTCTTTGGTCGTGCTTCCGTGGGAACACTCCCTTGACCTTGTCATGAGCAACCTCTCCAAAATCGCAGGATCCCTCTCTCCAGTCCTGCTTCCAGCCCGTCCACTGCTACCCTAATTCCAACAGTCCTTTGGTCTCCCCAGACCACAGACACTGACCCCCAACTTTAAATATATATATTTTTTTACTTTCTCACCCTACTCTTGTCCTCACTCTGTCTAGCCTTGATTCTGTGGTCACTGGCTATAAGGTCACTGATCCTTTGAGAAACTCAAAACCGTCCAAAGAAGAGAGTGCCCACGAGCTCCAGCAGCCGTGTCCTGCCCACCGTGGGCATCACCGTGGCTCTCACTTCCCTCCTGATGCGAGGCCCCTCCCGGGACAGCCCTCCCTTGAGCACTGGACTCTGCCCCCCTTTACCTGCTGAAGGACATAACCCCAGCCATTGTCCCCTGTCTCCCCTGCAGCTCCAGAGTGTCACTGCATTGCTAAGTCCCATGGCCACTCTCAGTTCTCCTCCTTGGCCTGTCAAATGCTCCCAGCACAGCTTCTTGTTTCTTAGACACTTTCTCCACTGACTACAGGCTGCTCCGTTTTCTCTTTTCCTCCTATCTCAGGGGTGGCTTTTGTCTCCCTAAGGGGACTATTGCCAAGCTCTGGAGCTCAGTCTCTGGGCTCCTCTCCTCTCTGGTTGCACCCCTCTTTAGGGGATTCTATCCAGGCTTAGGGCTTTGCGTTTGTCTCCCCACTGGCTTTGCCTGTATCTAGTCTCTGGTGGAAACCTCCGTCTGAACTCCAGACTTGCATGCCAGCTGTCTGAGCTCTGCAGATCCACTTGATGCCGGGGGTGCATCTTACACTGGGCACTACTAAAACAGAGTCCTGAGCTGTCCCGTGAGAGGTGACCCTCCCATGGTCTGGCCCATCTCAATAAATGGGGACCTTGTAACCCATCTCTTCACTCACACCCCAGCCCAACCCTCTCTCAGCACTACCTTCCAGATATAGCTAGCCTGCAGCTGCTTCACCACCTCCACGGCTCACAGCCTGGTCCACGCTTCCCTGATCTCTCTCCTAGATTAGCTAAGCCACAGCGAGCAAAGTTCACCCTAGGCATCCTACTCTCTCCCTACAGCCTTTGCACTTGTGGTTCTCTCTTTCCAGAATGTTCTCATCATCTCCTTCTGGTCTTTGTTCAAATATCACCTCCCCTGAAGGCCTTCCCTGGACATGCTTTTCAAATGGCAGCCCTTACTCCTGCTCTCTGCCCCTCCTCCCCACCTCACTCATGCTGAAAGCGCTTAGCACACTCAGACACGCTACTAATTTCCTTGTGGTTGGTGTTAATTGTCTGTCTCCCCCAACAGAATGTAAGCTGCATTGATGCAGGAATTTTGGTCCATTTTCTTCACCCATCTTGAAATATTTGTTGAATAAATGAATAAAAGAATGAATGTCCCAGGTTGAATCTGGGGCATGGCCAGGTCTGGGGCCCTGTGATGAGAAGCACCCCACTAAAAGTGAAAATGTTAGTGGCCCAGATGTTTCTACCCATGCAGATGTGTCCCATCCTGTACACAAAACACTGAAGCAATAGGCAGAGTTACTTATCCTTTCCCCAGAAGTTTGATGACACAACCCATGTGGGTGACTCTGGAATCCCTGCTAATCGCCTGTTTTTGCATCCAGCCAGCCTTGCATGCCACTGCAGCTCTGCAGCTCAGGAAGAGACTGACCCATCTTAGTCTGGATGCTGGGCATGCTTTGAGATGCAGCTCTGATCCATGTGAAGAGGTCCTGACCTCTCCACAGCAGTGGCCTCTGCACCCATCCCCCTCCTGATCCAAGTCTTGCCCTTCTGCAGGTCATTGTCCCCATGACTGCCTGGGTTATTGTCATAAAACATATGTTCACATTATCAGAAGGGAAGCACTATTTTTAGGGCAGTGTGTGAGAATACCATCCTAGTTCGGGATGACCCAGTAAAACCAGCCCTGAGCCCAAAGGAAGACCCTTTGCCACAGTGACTGATCTGCCTGAGGCTTTGGCCCCCACTCCAGGTTCAGGGTATCTGCCTGACCCCCCCAGGGCTTGCTCCGGCTTTGGCTCCGCCTCTGCCTTGTTCCACCCGCAGTGCTGTCTCCCTGGTGACGTGTGGGTTATCCAGCAATGACCTGCATGCCCACAGGAGCTTCCCTGCCTCTGGGCCGCTGATTTCAGTGAAGGTTGGGGCTTTCCTCTCTATGACAATTGGAACCTTACTTCATCCATAGTCTGGTACCACTACCTGACTATTCTGATTATTAGAATGCTCAGTTCTTTAGGCTGAATTTGGGGAGAACTAGATCTTCATGACCACCTGGGAAAACAGCTGAGTGGCTGAGTTCTAGATCCACTACTGGGATAATTTAGGCTGTGAACAGCCAGTTTTCCAGAGGTTTATGGAAGACGACATGTGTCTGTATGGGGAAGGGAATGATAGAGGGTGTGTACCTGGATGACATCCTAATCTATTCCCACGATCCAGCCTTTCTGACTAGCTCTTGACATTTAAGAGCAAGAACTACATATTTACTTTGCTTCATTTACTGTCTGTGTGATCTGAAGGTCAGTGAATTCCTCCGTACCTGGGTTCCTTCCTGTGGAAATGGCGATCGTAATATGTACTTGGTGATGTTATGGTTAGGATCTAATAAAAAGATGCCTGTACATAGGACGAACTTAGTAAATGCTAGTCCTTCCTGTAATATTGCACACAGTAGGTTTTTAATCTCAACATTTTAAATCAATGGATTGGTCCTCTTGGTCTATGATAGATGAGCAGTTATTATGTCTGCAGGTGCCCCAGAAGCCTTGTGACTTAGACAAGGCATGGCACTGGTATTCCTACCCCTGTCTCAGCAGCCTCTCCTCCCAGGGCAGGGTTCTGCCAGCTCCCAAGATGTCCCCTGAGCTGCAGGCCTTTCCCATCTCTCCCTCTCCTTCTCTTAAAGGGGACCCTCATTGTCCTTCACTCCCCAGAACCCTACTGATAGGTTGGCCCACTGCTCAATCAAGCAGTGCTTGGTCTTCATGGCTATGATGATCTGATGTGTTCTCTTTACCAGGGGCAGTGGAATTTCCCCAGAGATTTTTTGGAGGCAGAGAGCTAGTGCTCAAAGGTGAGGATCTCCAATGGTGGGCCACGTGCAGCCTGGTCCTACCCTGAGTTAAACAGCTCCAGGGAGCACCAGTCAGGGTACAGTGCCATGGCTCAGCCCTCTGCAGGCTCATGCAGGGGCAGAGGCTTTATGCCACGCACTGTGTGGAAATAAACAGTTGAAAGACTAGAGGCTGCTTCTCAAGGAGTTTATAATCTAGCTGAGGGCATAGATAAGCAAACTGATCATTGTAATATAGAATGATAATCAAGATCTGCAAAGAGTGTCATGTGAACAGAGAGGATAAACCTAATGTTTAGGAGAGGTATCCTGAAGTAGATGACTTTTGAGAAATAAAGGATGAACAGGAAAAACTGGGAAAAGGGCTGGCATTGGCAGGACAGAGACGCAGGACACGACAGACACAGTGTGAGTGTAGAGCTCACCGTCACTACTGCAGTTGCTGGGGTGTGAGATTCGAGACTGGAGAACGCTGAGGCCCAGACCTGGGTTAGGAGCGTGGGCTCCAAGGCAGTGATGGGGAGCCATTGACCCGCTTTAAGTGAGGGTGGGCGAAGAAGAGGATCCCAGTGGCATTTTGAAAAGTTCTTTCCAGCTGCAGCATGGAGGATGGATCAGAGGAGGGGAAGGGGGAGCCAGGGGGCTGGCATGAGCCGTGGCAGCTGCTGCAGGAGAGCCGGAGAGCCCTGGGCTTCCAGCCAGCATCAGTCCAGCCAGAGATGGTCCCCGTTTGGAATACGGTCGTGGGCTCTGCGTTTATAAACATATTGCCAACTTCTTCCACATTCAAAATAAGTCAGAGAATTTGTGTAAAGAGGGCTGAAATGAAAGAGGGAACAAATAACCCCCTAATTCTTCTCTCATTATATTCCCTGACATTTCTGGGTAACTTGCATAGATCCATGGTCTCTTCTTGCCCTTTTGCTGTAAACACCTGACATTTCTGGAGGGGAAGTGAGGAACAGTCACTATTAGAAACTCTAAAGTGTTATAGAATGTGCTGTTGTTTGTTTCTGCCCATTATACATTCTGCCTTCCCCCAAATGGCTCTTAACAATTTCTTGGGTTGAAGAAACCCAAAGAGAAAGCGTAAACACTAAGAGAGGAAGAGATGATGTCTCATTTCATGCAATTCCCAGCTTGATGACTAGACTTCAACCTCGATGACTTCCAAATTTGAGAATGCTTAATTGTGCAGAACCAAGCTTCCAAGCTTAAGGATGCTTGGTTAACAGTGATTTATTTGGTTGGATTAACAGGTAAACCTGACACAAACATTTCCTCTTTGAAAGTGCAGTTTTCTCTTATTATGATAATTTCAAAAATGATCTGAGAAATTGGCCCTCCTAGACAGGCCTCTCATCTGCCTCTCCACCAGGTCCATAGAATGTGGGTTTTCCAAGCAAAAGCTGTATTTCTAAATAATTTAAAAAGAAACAAGTGGAAATTTAATTTTAAGCTGGACACTTTTTTTTTCCTTTTTACAGTCAGTTCATTCTTCATGATTCTTTATTTTCCCCACCAGCATCTTTCACTTGAGTGTTTTAAGGAAAGAGTGTTTTATTGCCAAAGTCTTCACAACACGGAGGCCTACAAGTTATAAAGACGGAGCTTGGATGATATATATTAAAAATGATAAATCATTTTCCAGCCTTCCATAACATTTTATTTTCCCTGGATCCTTACCTCCTTCTGACTCATGTACCTGAGCTGATTAATGCCCCATCTCCCGTTACACTTTAATCCGGGGCTTGTGTTTCATTTGCTGCCAATGGTGATAGCCAATAAATTAACCATGCAGCCGCACAAGCCTTGCCACGTAGGCTGCTGCCAGTGTAAAACTGCCCATCAAAAAGCAGGCAATTCTGAGCCTCCATTTATCCAGCACCCTCAAGACTCACATCGTTCCCAGCAATTGGAGCTGCAAATGCTCATTTCTTCATAGGCATGGGCTGGGAAAATGAGAGAAGGCTAATTAATGCATTCAAGGGATCCTACTGAATCAGCAAGCCCCTTAAAGGCACAACAGACACAAACAGGCAGCTGCAGCTCCTTGGGATTCAAAACAACAACAAAAGAGCTAGTTAAATATTTGAATAGCTAAAGTATATGTCTATTCATTCCCATGGAAATTGCTAAAATAAGCTGTCCTCCCATCTCCAGAGGAGTCAAAGTTATTGAAATCCCAAAGCCTTTCATCCTGTCAAACATGCCTTTGAAGAGGAGGACATTTACATCTCCATAACAGGCCGATTCAACATTAGTGGTAATAAAACTTGGGTGCATGAAAGGACTCCAGAATATGGTACCCATTCACTCCGGGCCTCTGGGGATGCAGAAGTAACTTTTTGAAAATAAAACTATTATTGCACCATCGCTGTATTAGTTTGGCATCTTATAGTTGCAAATGGTTCGAACAATAAGGGGGGTTTATTGTTGCACATAAATATACCATCAAGGAGTAAATACACACTTTGGATGTGGCTTGATCCAAGGCCCAAACACTGTGGCCAGGATCTGGCATTTGGCTCCCTTTCATTCGGTCGGCCAGACTTGGAGACAAACTTTTCTCTTGTGGTTGCAGGACAGATGATTTCCATCCATTTCCATCCGATTCTATATCCTCCAAATGCTTGTCCAGCAGAAAAGAAAACATGGCTTACGTCAACCTTTGTACACGCATTATAGGCTTTGTTTTGATCAGGCCAACTTTAGTCATATGCGCATTCTAGAACCAGCCACTGTGGGCAGGGAATGGAGTTATGCTGATTTATTTATGCCTGAGCCACGGGTTCCATCTTGGATCACATTGACTGCCTGGGAATCAGAGTTGGGTGGATAACAAAAGGAAAATCATTACCAGTTGAGGAGGAGGAGGAGGAAGTGGATAGATACAGCGTAGTAATCAAAACAATAGCAACAACAACAAACAAATAAAACAAACAAGCTATATTAGTCTGCTCAGTCTGCCTTAACAAAATACCACAGACCGAGTGGCTTAAACAGTGGATATTTATTTTCTCACAGTTCTAGAGGCTACAAGTCCACGATCAAGGTGCTGGCCAATTTGACTCCTGATGAGGGCTCTCTTCCTGGTGTGCAGGTGGCTGCCTTGCTGTGTCCTCACATGGCCTGTCCTTCTCTGTGGCTCTCTTGGAGAGAGAGTGCTTTGAGAGGAAGAGCACTGTGGTGTCTATTCTTATAAGGACAAAACCCCTGTTGGATTAAGGTCCCACCCTTATAATCTCATTTACCTTAATTACCTCCTTAAAGGACCTGTCTCCAAATACAATCACATTGGGGATTAGGACTTCAACATATGAATTTTGTATATATATAATTCAGTTTGTGATACAAACAAAAATGATAATCCCCAGCTATGCATCTCTAATTAGTCCTGGTTTAAGTGTGATTTTATCCACCAGGAGTCCAATTGTTTTTATGGTGTCTGAGAATAAATGTGCTTAGGTAGCTTCTAATGTGCACTGTGAAGAACACCTAGTCCTGTATCTAATCGTATTATACATATTTAATGACCATGAGATTAGGGACTAAGAAGGTTCTTAGAGATTGACATTTACCTGTGATTCTAAAACTATGAAAAAATTGACATCACCCAACCAGAGACTTTGTGCCTTTTTGGAATTCATCTTTTGGTAGTGCCTTTAATGAAAAGTTATGAGCCCCACAAGAAAGCCAAAAGTCTAAGCCAGTAGAATCAGACCCCCTGATGTTTTGAATAACAGTGATGTGTTCCAGCTTAATCACTCACATATTCCATCAGACACGGCTCCAAATGATCTTTGACTATTAAAAAAAGCAAAATTTCCCTCAAATATTAAAGATTTGCATAATTGGTAGATGCTACTACATTAATTCAAAGATAATTCTGCAAGAAGAGTTCTGAAATGTGACGACAGTCAGAAGCAGTATCCTTGGGATAAAGGCATGGCCTTCTACAGGGTGGGCTTGGAAGGTCACGATGCTTACTTTTCTTTTTTTTTTTTTTTTTCTTTGAGACAGAGTCTTGCTCTGTCACCCTGGCTAGAGTGCTGTGATGTCATCATAGTTCACTGCGACCTTCAACTCCTAAGCTCAAGCGATTATCCCCTCGGCCTCCCAGAGCGCTAGGATTACAGGTGTGAGCCACCACGCCCAGCCTCTTACTTTTCCATATGAGTTGCAGTGAATTTTAAAAAACTTCTCCCATCACTTTATTGTTGACATTTATACGTTATGTATTTACGTACACACCTGCAGATGCTTTAGAGCAACAGTCCCCAACCTTTTTGGCACCAGGGACGGGTTTCATGGAAGACAGTTTTTCTATGGATGGGGTGAGGAGGGTCGGGGGGTGAAGTGATATGCACTATGGGGGGGGAGTTGTAAATACAGATGAAGCTTTGCTCTCCCTTGCTCGCCTGCCGCCCACCTCCGGCTGTGCGGCCTGGTTCCTAAGTTTCATGGAAGACAATTTTTCCACAGGTGGGGGGGTGAGGTGGAGCTCTGTGGCCCCGTTCCTAACAGGCCATGGACCCGTCCCAGTCCGCGGCCAGGGTGTTGAGGACTGCAGCTTTAGAGAGTACATGTGGACATGCATACTGGAGTCTTTTTATAATATAAAAGCCCTATATTTTTATAGATGGGAATGCTTTTTAATAAGATTCACTTGGAATGTCACTATTGCAGAAACAAATAACCCTTAAAACAGAAAAGATTATTTGTCCTCCTTCTGCATATACAGTGCAGTTTGGCCAGGGGCTCTATTCATTTTTGTCTCTTGAGAACCCAGAACCCCCTGATGCTGCCGTCTGAACACAAGGCTTCATGGTTCACCGTGGCAGGATGAAGAGGAAGTGGAAACTCAGGACCGACTGCTGATCTTCTGTTTAGAAGTGGCGTGTTGTTTCTGCTTAGTTTTTTCATTGGCATAAGTGAGCGCTGTGGATTGGCGGGTGGGGGAGTCCGTTCTCCGCTGGCCAGGAAGGAGAGGTGAGCGGTGCAACATATAACACAGTCACGGATCCACAGTATACCAGATTTGGCTCTTAACTGAGGGATGTAAAGGTGAAAAGTTAGAATTCACTCCTTGGTTCATTCAAAATTCATTCATTTATTCATTCAGCTCTTCATTGAACACCTAAAATGAACCAGGCACCATACTTACTGCTAGAGATACAATGAGAAGACAAGCTAGAAACATTTGTTGCTCATAAAGAACTTACAGTTTGCAGGGAGGCTACAAGTAAGTAGATAATTAGAATTCAGAGTGAGATGAACTATGACAGGGAAAGAACAGGGTGCCTTGGAAATACAGAGAACAGCAGACAGCAGTAATAAATGTTCCTACTGTTGTCTATCTCTGAGCTTTACAACTCAGTCTCTACTGTAATATTTTGTGGGCATTTTATGCCCTATTTTTAAAATCTTTCAATCAGAATTCGAAACACTTATTGAGTACCCACCATGTAGAAAGTACCCTGCTTGATGCTCTTGTAACTGTTATGAAGCTTATGGAAGAGGGTACAGAGCTGAATAAGATAAGGTTTTTTTCTAACAGGAGAAGTAAGATTTTATAAATAGCGACCACAGTGAGAATGTGGTGTTTATCATAAGAGACAAACAGCCCAGATGTCAATGGAGGTATTTCTGACTTGGGGAATGAAGAAATGTTTTATGATAGTGACTTTTAAGGTGAATTTTGTTGAATAAATGGAATTTAATGATTAAAGATGGAGTGTGAGGCTACATTTCAGGTAGAAAAAACACCAGATGCAAAGACATCAAATTTGGAAGCTCCACATAGGCAAGGAAAGTGACTATCTTATTCTACTTTCACTATATCCCCAGCATTTAACTCTGCCTTGCATCTGTCGGGTGATCAGTGAATAGACTTTTAATGAATTAATGGGAAAATTCAAGGCATCTTTATTTAAGGAATGCAAACTATTAATAACCGTTTAACTGGAATCTTAAGGTAGAATTAAAGTGAGAAAGCTGGAGACAGGTCATAGGGCTAGGTAAAGATTTTGAATGTCATTGAAGATTTTGAACTTTATTATTCCTGTATCCCTATGTTTACATAATTCCAGAGTGTTTACAAAAGTCTCACCGACATGTTGGCTCACAGGACCCTAAAACAGCCCCATCAGAGGGGCAGGACAGTAATCATTCCTTCTATCCAACAGAGACAGACTAAGTAATTGTGGGAAATCTGTCAGGAAACAGTGAATCCAATACTTAAACCCAAGGCGTGGAGTCTAAATCCAGTCCCCATTCCTTTGTATGCACTGCCTCTCTGTTTTAGGGGCAGAAAAGCACTTTTTGGTGTTTGGGATCAGCAGAAACGACAATCTCAGAACTGTTTCTCGAAAAGTAGAAGATAAACTGAGACAGAAAGGGGTTGGCAGCCAGGTCACTAGTGATGAGAACGTAGGAGTAAAATGAGAGAATACTAAACTCCACGGTGACCATGAGCGCAGGCAGGCTAGGATTTCTTTTTAACAGGGATAAAAGATTTAGGATAAATTCCACCCCTGCTGACCTATAACCCAGGCCAGGATTTCTCACTCTTGAGACTATTGACATTCGGGGCCTGAAATTCTTCCCTGTGAAGGACTGTCCTGTGCATCACTGGCTCCTAGCACTCACTCTCCACCCACCTCACCCCCACCGTCGTGACAGCCCACAAATGTCCCCAGACATTGCCAAATCTCCCCTGGGAGGCAAAATCGCCCCCGTGTGAGAATCACTGACCTAGGCAATCAATTTTGATTAGTTTCCAGAAAAGCAGTGAACCCTAAAGAGCACATTGGGCATTTAGTGGGAAAACACTCGGGGAAGAAGTGCAGTTTCAACCCGTGGGCTTGGTCTCTTCCACTGGCAGTGTGCAGCCGCTGCAAAGGATGCTCAGCAGGATGGCCCAGAGTTAATTTGTTTGACTGGCATTGCATTTTAAACAATGGGTTTTCATTTTGTTCTATTTATGGTAATTTTATCCAATTATTTTTATTCAGCACCCAGCTTTATAAGTGTGTATAATCCTATTATGTTCTATTCCATTATGGGAGCTTCCTAATAGAAGAGCACACAATAATAAAATTAAATAAACATCTTGGCTATTGTGTCAGCTTGACACATTTCCTGACCTTGGCTGGTTGCAAGAGGTGGGTGGTGGGAAGGGAAGGCAGATGACAGGTCACTGAAAAAAAAGAAAAAGGTGTTGAGGACGGACATGAAGCAGGTCACCGTGCCCCCAGATTGGTGGGAATAATTCGAATATAGTTGAAATGGAAAATATCCTATAGTGAGAATCAGAGCTGGAAGCCCTGCCATCCTCCTCCTCCCTCCAAAATTCCATAATAGAACTGCAAAAAGTTTCCTACATGGTGCTTTGCATTAGCTATAGCAAATGTTAGTCTAGAAGGACTAAAAAAAGAATTCACATGTTTTATATATGAATATAAGTAATGTAAGTATAAATATGAATATAACTATAAATATGTAGCAGAAATTGCAAAGGCATTTCCAGATATACTTAATGTGGTGACAAAGCTTGTGCAAGGAATTGTGGCGAGCACAGCCTTCCTTCATTTTTGGACTCATTTGGAGACTGGGCACAGTGGACAGGTCTGGGCAAGTCGGCCAAGGAATGAATCACTGTTTAGGTTTTCCATGGAAACAAAAGCTCATGAGGATTTGACATAGTGTTTGCCAGAATCTGTGGACTTGTCACTCTCTTTAAGGGCCACTAACATCACTTCTAAGATGATTCCCTGAGAATCAGTCAATTTCCTTCCTAAAGACTTGATCCGAGTGCTAACCATCATCGCTTTGCAAAGAGAAGGGAATTTGGGGCATGTCTCAGGCAGTCATGCATCCAACGTTAAGACAGTGTTAACAGGGAAATTGTGTGTGTGTGTGCAGCCAGACATCACCTGCCTTCCCTGCAGGGAGCTTGTGACAGCTGAGAAAATGTTTATAGAGCATTTTGAGCTCTCACTGGGGTGGTACAGGAGAAAGGCAAAGCTTTGATATGACTCTCTCATGTCTGTCAACTCTCATTATTAAGCAGAGGTTGCCCCTGACTTTCTCAGAGTTCCAAGCATGGAAACTAATTATTTGGAGTTCCAGGTTCCATTTTTCACCCGGGGAAGATTGTGACCACATTTGTTAAAGAAAAAACCTTCCAGAATCTACCGCAGATTTTAAGAACTCAACACTTTGTACTGTTTAATTGCGAATAACTAAGAGGGAGACTAACTGAATTGTCTTTGAAATATTCCACATGCTCAAAATGAAAGAGACAAGTAGTTGGCAATTTTTTTTCTCAGAATTAAGTGTTTGAAATATGAAATCAGGACATCTTGCTGTGTTCCAGGCAAGTCTAGTTACATCTATTCCCACTTGAGGCTTCTGAACTTTAAGTCTATGGGACGTAAGGCTTTTTTTTTAATGCTGCAATAGAAGCTGATAAATTTCCCCTGATTAAAGTAATACCTAATCACTAGTAAGTTTCCTGGTATATAGCAAGTATTCAATAAATACCATTTTTTAAAAATTGCTTTTGGAAAGCACAGGCCTTTTCTCTTAAGATGAGGATATAGTGGCCCCAAAGCATCTGAGTATTATTTAGCAAAAGAAAATCTAGGCCAGTTGACTGAATGCTTTTCCTTAAATTGCACATGATCTCACATTCCCAAAATACCCAGCCTTAGGAAAGCTGTATAAGGCCATGTGTCAATCTATTCTCAGTCATATGTGGCTGATGTTTAGTCCTATAGACTGGTAGAACTTGAACGGGCCTCAGATGCCATTTCTCAAGCTCTGTCCCCACAAAGTATGAAACAGAAGTGACGAGGAGGAAATGACTCACTCAAGGCCATGCTGGTCATTTCGGGCAGTGTCTAGAGAGGGCCCCCAGCTTCTGATTCACATCCAGTCCAGCTCTGCATTCCATACTGCTGCCTGCAGTGTGGGTTCTAAGAATTGCTCACCTTTAAATCCTGTTTTCAGCAACATTCCATTGGAGGGCCAGAAATGAATCAGGGGGGTAGCAAATATATTTGCAAAATATCATGGTCTTTATGTTGAGTGTATAGTTTGCATATTGGCATTTTTACAATACTTGCAATATCGATATTGCTATGCTTTTGAAAAATTGTTATTCTCACTTATTCATTCCACAAGTATTTACTGAGAGACAGTGCTAGGCACTGGAGATGGTGTAAACTACACAGCGGGTGTCCCACCTGCATCCTCTCAGCTCTCACCATCCCAGTACTGGCCCACGGTGTCTTGCTGCCAGCACCCACAACTCTTTGCATACGGGCTTTCTCTGAGCCAGAAGCCCTCAGCCAATGACAGATGGTAGTTGGAGGGTAGATGACCCACCTTCCTTTCTTTTTGGATGGAATAGCTCTGAGGTGCCTTCCACACCATCACTCCAAGTTCCACAAGGGTGTGAACGCCTATTGTTCAGAGTGTAACCCTCTGGGTAACACATCCACCCTAGGCTTCCTTCCCTCTTCCTGTCTTACTTCTTTGTTCTGCCTTTAGTGCTGCCTGGAATCCAGTCCTCATAAGCTACCTTAACTGGAATCCTCAACTCAGGGTCTGCTTCTGGGGGGTAGGGTTGGCCTAAGGCAGTCACTGGCTTCTTAGAGCTCAAATTCTAGCAAAGGATGCATACAATAAACAATAAACCAAATAAAGAAGGTCATGTATTGGTACATACTGAGAAGAATGAGGTGGCAGAGAGTGGAAAGGGGCTCAGAGAGACTCTGATTAAGGTGACGAGGTCGGGGTCCCTCTGCAAGTGTAGTATTTGACTTGAAACCTGGAGGAGGAGAAGTAGTTAGGCACAAAAAAGAACGTGAGAAGAATCTGAGAAAAGGCGAGAAAAAATGCAAAATGAGCAGGAAAGAGACCACAGTGGCTGCTTCACAGGGAATGAGTTGGGGGTGGGGGCGCTGGATAGTTGGCACGCTCTGGTCATGGTCATATGAGACTCTACGGTGATGATCCCAAGTTTATACTAAATGCAACGAGAAACCTTTAAGGGATTTCAAGCAGGGAATGCAATAATCTGATTTATATTTGAAAATGATTACTCTGGCAGTTCCTTGGGAAAGAGACTAAGGCGAGGCAAGAATGACGCGGGGAGCTGAGTTAGAAGGTTGCTGCAGAAATCTAGGTGAGAGGTGATGGATGGTTCTCAGCACCCACATTCAATCGTTGACAGAGAACAGAGTTTATATCTTTGTCTCCTATAGAGAGTTCCATACAGAGTACATATGCATTTATATCTTTGTCTCTGTAGGAATTTATATGTATTTCAGTGGTTCTTAGCTTTTAGGGATGAAGAACCCTTTGAAAATCTGATGAAATCTATGGACTTTCCCTCCAGAAAAATGCAAATATGCATGGACATACAATTTTAAATTTGTGATGAGGGGTTGAGAAGCCCTGGAGTCAGTGAATAAAACCTCAAGTATATATATTTTTTCTTTGTCTGTGTGTATTAGTTGGGATAGGCTCTCTACCATAGTAAATAAGTCCCCAAAGTGGATAACAGCTCAAACACAATAGCTTATTTCTTGCAGATGGATGAGAGTTGGAGGGAAAATAGCTCAGCTTCTGAGATGTGTTCTACTCTGCCCACACTCCCATAACAATAGTGGGAGAATTAGTCATTCACTGGAAGAGCCCTAGGCTATCTTCAAGTCATAACCTCCAAGTTTGCCCGAGATGTTGTCATCATTCTGGGCAGGTAGGAGAGGAAAGGGCGTGGGTGGCACACGTAGGAAGTATTGCTCTCCAGGCCTGGAAGTGGGACCCCTTGCTCTGCTCCCCTCTCAGTGGCTAGAATTTAGTCTTATGGCCACAACTAATCACAAAGGAGGCTGGGAAATGTAGTGTAGCTGTGGGCCCAGGGGGGAAAAAAAGGAAAATATAGATTTTAGAGAACAGCCAGCAGTGTCAGCCACAAAACACATATTTTTCATTATATTTGTCACATAGGAACTGCTCAGTGTTACTTTTTTTGGAGAACAGTAGAAATAAGTCACATTGCAAATCTGAAAAAGGGGAAGAGATGAAGCCAAAGGAAGGTTGGTCAGAAGGATACCAATTCCCTTTGCTTCGTGATTTCCAGATACAGTTCAACTCAAAGCAAGCCCTCTTCCTACACTGTGGACATCGGACTTTCTTTTATAAATGTTATGTCCTTAAGTAAAAGATTAAGATTAAATTGAAGTGCAAACTTGGCCCCAAACTACACTTGTCTGCACCCTGAGGAACTGGAATTAATTTGAAGCAAACTATTACTCACCGTAATTATGTGTCAGTAGGAAAGGGAGATGATTATATTGTCAACAAGACAATCCTTTGCATTCATTTCTCCTCCACCCCAATGAGTAGTCATTCTAGTTCTTTGAGGTGACAGTCCATTGGTACTTACGAAAGCACTTTGAGTATCTTCTCTGGATTCAACACTGGTCCACTCTCTCCCTGCAGCAAAGCAGCCCGGAGATGCCTCTTTCACGTGTCCTTTAGGGCTGTGGTCCCCAACCCCTGGGCAGTAGACCAGTACCGGTGTGTGGCCTGTTAGGACCCAGATGGCACAGCAGGAGGTGAGCAGGAGGCAAGCAGAGCAAAGCTTCACCAGTATTTGCAATCGCTCCCCATCACTCGCATCACTGCCTGAGCTCCTTCTCCTGTCAGATCAGCAGCGGCGTTAGATTCTCATAGGAGTGCAAATCCGACAGTAAACTGCACATGTCAGGGATCTAAGTTGCGTGCTCCTTATGAGAATCTAATGACTTATAATCTTAGGTGGAGCTGAGAAGGTGATGCCAGCGCTAGGGAGAGGCTGCAAATATAGATTATCATTAGCAGAGAGGTTTGACTGCACAACAAATGCATTGTGCTTGAATCATCCTAAAACCCTCTCTCCCCATCCCCCACCTCCCCCCCTGGTCCGTGGAAAATTGTCTTCCATGAAACTGGTCCCTGGTGCCAAAAAGGTTGGGGACCACTGCTTTAGGGCATGGGCATGGTCCTAGGAAGTTGGAGATAAAGTACGTTTCTCTCTTCATGAATCATATTTTTCTGTTTGCTTCCATCATGATGTTAAAGTTGCTTTTCTTGGGGGTAGAGGGTGGTGAGTCTTACCTTAAAATATAAAGAAATTACATTTGAGAACACAGGAAATGTTAACTTCTTCAGAGTTAGAAGAGAGGAAAGCTGATTTTTTTTTTCTCTTAACATACTAAAATGATTTTTCTGAGACTTAAAAATAAAATCCGGAAACTGCATTCTCTTGCGATGGGAACCCTGCTAAGCATCACTTTTAGTGTTTGTGCAAGTCAGTACCTACAGGGAAGGTCAAGTTTCTTCCGTGTTGCCTGTTTCTGGCTCCTGTCTCTGATTCATAAATATCCCTTTTCAATCCCCTACATTTTAGCTGTTTCCTTTAAGAGACATTTGAAAAGTAATCTTTTTTGCCATTTATTTTATTTAGCTTGAATTCCGTCTTGGAGTTGTTAAGGTGCTATTTTTTCCTACATTCCTCCTGCCTGGTCAGGGAAAAGGTTGAGCTCTCTTCAAAATAAGGAGGATTTAACTGGTTAATTTCATAATTCAGAGTCTTTGTTGGTTAAGATTCCAACAGGAGGGGATTGTTTAGGCTCGCTACGACTACATTTGCTTTTGAAGGGGCCCTTTATTTTGCAGTGAATAAAGTGTCTCTTATTAAACAGAAAATAAAGGAAGGTTTGGCAGGACTCTGCTCCCAATGGGTGAAACATCACAGGAAATGGAGAAATTGTTTCTTTTTGGCCTTGTGGGAAAATTTTGCTGGTGCAATTTAGTATTAAAGTTTTAAGACTACTGTTTAAATCCATCAAGAAAGAGCTGTTGATCAAGTAACAGCTTCCAGGGGAGAGGTACCAATTTGACTTTTCTACAACTGTCCTGTTAAATTTTCCGAGTACTCTGAGCTATAGTCAAGACAATTGCATTCCCTCCTACACAATGATTGTGCTACTTTTAAAGAGAACTTAGAAATATTTCAGCTGTTTAAGAATAATTTTGTCAAAGGTTGGCCCCAGTTGAGTGCCCATTTATTTGTGCCTGTAAGAAAGGATGTTGTGTATACCCAGACAAAAAAATGAATCCTAGGTACATATCCAGTTTCAATCCTCCAGTTGATCTACAGGCTCTAGAACTTGGGCAAATCTCTTGGGCATTAAACCTGTGTCCTGAGTCTCAGACTGTCTTGCTAACTGGATGTGTTTCCTTATAGTCTCTCCACTTAGACACCTTATTTAGGATTTGTGCCCCAGACCAATGTTCTCAGTTTGATCCCTAAATCTGTTTCCCTTCTAAGTCCTTTAGGGATTCTATATCTCATTGTCCAAACCTGAAACTTTCATTGTTTTCTCTCCACACGCCCTTCAATTTGCAATTGATTACCAAGTCCTGCGGATCCCCCTAAATATGCCTGCCACCCATCTGCTTCTCTTCACCTTCCCACTTCCCTGACACCCAGTTCAGGTCACGATTCTCTCATGCCTTGATTTCTCTGAAAACCTCCTTAACCAATCAATCTCTTGCCCTTTTTCCCTCCCATAATCCTGCAGCCAAAACAATTTTTCTAAAATTAATCTAGATCATGTTGCTTCCTGGCCTGAGATTTTTATATATATTTTTAGAGTCTAACCACAATTTTCACTATAAAATCCAAACTTTTGACTTGGCCTTTGCTTATATTTCTCAGTTTTCCCCCATTTCCAGCTGTGTCAGCCCCTTGACACATCCAGCACTTCCCACTTTAGGCTTAGCTGGATTACGGATAGAGTGGGCACCCCTCCCTCTGCTCTTTCCCGTGCTTGGCTGATTCTAGTCTGTTCTCTGGAAGTCAGAAGCTGTCCCCACCCCCCACCCCCCATAGATGCTGGTGGACATATTTCCAGGATGGCTCAGCTTCCACTGGAAGATCCTTGCAGGTAGGCCCTGCAGCTCATTCCTCTTTAAATCCTCTGCTCTGCCTGTTGAATACATAACTGAGAATGAATAACTACTTATAGTGTTTTTCCATATGTAAAATTAAATCTTGATTATAATGTAAAATTTGGTTATTTTTGGCTATTTTGGAACAGTGGAAAATGGAATGGGTAAAAAAACCTGGATTCTACATCAGGAGACTGAATCTCTGATCAGTCACTACAAGCTGGGACCTTTGCTAAATGCATCAGTCTCTCTGAGTCTCAGTTCCTCATCAATAAGTGCAGGATAATTTATCATCCAAACAAAGCTTGGCTGAGGACCAGCAGAGAAGTGTCTGGCTGGTGTAGGTGGAGGCGCTTAGTGAATTGTAATGATTGCTCAAGTGAGAGGAAATCGTATTCTTTTCATATCTGTGGGTCTTCTTATTGCACCTGTGCAAAACACCAGCTTGGGAGAGGCAGGGCCAGAATGGTTTCACAGGGCACAGATGGGAGGGTAGTGTTTGCCAGGTCTCTGCTCAGTTAGCTGGAGCTGCACCCATGGTCGAGTAGCTGTGGGGATTATTCACCCTTAGCTTTCCCATTGGCTGGAGCTCAAAAATACACTCCCACTCCGTCATATATTGTTGACATAGCGCAGTGTTGACAACATGTGTTGAGAACCTTAACCATATTCACCCCCTTTGAATGAGTAATTTCATTTTGGGGATTTATCTTCAGAGAATGATTTTTGACAAGAGGAGGGGAGCACTTAAGATGTGTAAAGGTGTTCATTGCTGTTGTGTTTAATACAGTGATCAAAAATAATCTGAAATGTGCAACCAGTGAGGAGTTGCTATGGCGTTGTCCTTCAGTGGGTTCTCTGTAAAATGGAAATGTCACTTAAAAAAAAATTACTTAAGTGAAAAGAGCAGTTTTAAGAAATCCAATCTGTGGTTAAATTAAAACTATGTAAATCAAACAAATATAGAAAAACAAAAAGTAACCAGTGGGAAAATGCACTTCATTTTAAATGGGGTTAGTTGTAATTAACAAATCTATAGGCACGACCCTTCCTCCCTAGACTAATAGCTCCAGTGAATGAAGTTCACTGTCTTCTGTGCAAATGAATCTTTATTTGGCCTTGGATCGAGGCCAGGCCTTCATCTCGTCTTCCAAAACCTGGAAGGAAGCATTCAGAGGAATATCAATCAAAAGTAAAAATTGGCTTAGAAGTTGGAGGGCTGAAGTTGTGGGATACCAGGGAAGGAAAGCCTAAATTTACACTTGAGCGAGTAATAATCATGACAGCAACTTTGTAAGGCATCTTTGAGTGTGCCAAGAATTTTTACATACATTGTTTCAACTTAAATTGGTACTTCTTCAATCTAGTTTACTATCCAAACTGCCTGTAAAAATCACCACGGAGCTGAAAGAGCAGAGAAACACAGTTACTTATTTGGCCTCCATTCCTTTATCTGCCTGTATGTAGGGATTTCTCTGCTGCACAGAATTCACTTTGAACCCAGTGGGAATTACCTAGAAGGGGGTGGATAGTCAGGCCCGGGAAACAAACGCCTTTTACTGTGGCTTTATTCACTGGAGGCTCTCCAAACGTTTGGCAGGTCTTTTCTTAACATGTGCCTTCTGGAGGCTGTTGTTGTAAGAGGCACAGAGATGCTGCCTGTGGCCCAGTGTCACACAGCAAGTCCGTACAGGGCAAGTCGGCAGCAGGAATCCGCGTAGAATTAAAATCCCTTTCTCCCCGTCCTGAATCTCCGTCTAGCCCAGTGTCAGCTCTCCCGTGGGATTCTGTGTTCCTTTTCTTACTGCCTATCTCACCTTCAGAAAAGATCTGTTTTCTCTTATTATTTTCCCACATTGCTGTGGTTCCGAACTGTAGTGCATTTGTCAAATGTGTTGTGTGTGTCTTCACCCCTGCAGCTTTCCTGTGAGATGATTCGATACTAGGCAGTGATCTCTCCACTTAAGAGGAAGAAAGAAAGAAAACGGCCTGGAGCCCTTAAGCCTGGGTTTTGGCCATTTTTCTCCAAAACAGGCTGTTGTCTCTTATCTGATTTGAACCTCCGTGTCCTCAGAATGAGAAATAAATGTTGACACAAAAATCCAAGTGTTAGTTTCTGGGTGTTTGATAGAAAGCCTTGATCTCCAGTGTGGTTTTTGGTTTTGTCTTTTAGTTGGGAGTTTGTTGTGTTATTTGACCAAGGACAGTGCTGACTGCCTCTGGTTTATACTTCTCTTTCGAAGTTTATTTTATGTTTTGTTGTGGTTTTCAGATTTCTCATGGTTTGGATTTGGGAAAGTAAAATCAAGACAAGGTGTTGGTAAGTAGTTCCTCCTTCTTTGGATAAGTCATGCATCTATGTTTTTAATTTGGATGAAACTGCTTAGAACCTATTTGCATTTGTTGGTCCTTGATTCATTTTCTCTGTTCTTGGTTTGTTGAAGAAGGAGGTCTAGAATTTTTCCAGAAAAGGCATTACTCTTGGTAATTGAGTTCAGTAAACTTTTTTTGCATTTTTTTGAAGTTGACTTGTTTTTATCCATTGTAAACTGTCATCCCAGTTCTAGGTCGTGGTGCGTTTTTAAGAAGGTTAAAGAAATAAAATGCAGCTGCTATCACAACTGCGTGTACAGGGAGTAGTTGACTGAATAGTAAAGGCTGCACAAGTTTGGATCTTAACTTTCTTCGATTGGCCAAGATGTAATAAAGTTCTGAATTAGTAAATCAGCTGTTCATTTATGACCATTTCCCTTTCAAAACAGACTCTAACGTCCAGACACTGTGATTTGTGCTTGATTGCATTCTATTCCTTGCATTCAGACTATGTGCTGACAATTGAAAAGCAGAGTGTGTCGCATACCAAGTGAATGCAGATGAGGTAGCTCATCATTAGGATTGAAATCAGGTGTGATCTCCCTGGACCTCCAATTTGTTCAGTATTTTCCGTGGGTGCAGAGACGACCAACAGGAATTGCTTAGAAGGAATGAAAAGACAGACTGTCTTACGTCTTTCCTGTGGGTTTCCAAGGTCTGACCATTGTGGGCATGATTTTGGTATTTCTTTTGGTAGCAAGGTAGACCAGAGGTAAAACTGCAAGGTAGGGGAAGTGTACAAAAGTCAGGGAGCTGCTCAGTTTTGAGCCATCCACTCTCTACTTGTTCATCCCAGCCATATGAGGAACTCTGTTTCCTTTCGCTTTGGAACCTGACATCAGAACTTGCCCTGTTAGACAGCCTCTGTCAGTGTCTGTCCAGTGATCCAAAAATGACCAGTGGACTGAGGCCGACTGGCCAGAGGGGGCCTGGATGGGGAAAAGTCACCCTGACCCTTACTAGTCCCATGAATTCCAAGGTTAAAGCTCTTAACCGGGAAGGTGAAAGTAGAGATGAGGCAAACTTGGAATAGCAAGCTTAAGCAGCTCAGGGCTTCTAGGCAGCTCCCCAGGGGCAAATTTCAGGCACAAAGTGATCATAGTCACTTTGCCAAGATATAAAAAGGATTATCCTGCCTGGGAAGTCTTAAAGGTGTCCTGTTCTAGGGTTTTATGGTGTGTGTGTGTGTGTGTGTGTGTACTATGTGTGTTGGGGGAGGGGTAATAAACTGGAGACAGGTATTTATTATCTCCAGGACAGTGCTGTAAGATGGGGTCTTACTCCCACTAAATAGCAAATCACTGCAACCACTTAAACATTTTTCTAGCCGGTTTGCACTGCAGAAGAGTGCTTGATCCTGGCAAGCTTCAAAAATAGGATTTAACCCTTTTAGGCAATGGCAGAGAGAATTCTTCAGAATTGTTCTTCCAGCTGCAGTCCAGCAGAGGTGCTGCTGTTTTAAGGTAGGAGTTTTATTATTTTTCAGGTACAGTGAGCCCAACAGTTCAGGAGATGACTGCCATTGAAAAGACAGTTTGTCACTCACAGCTCCCAGGAGGAGGGGCCACTCTGTGCCTTGGGGAGCTACACTGGGAAGTGACAGGGTCGCTCAAGGTGCAGAGAGGGTGAGAGGACCATGGGCAAGAGCCTTTGGTGTGTGTTCCATGGGAAGAAAAGGGTGAGGCAGGGTCATGTGGCTAGTTTGAGTGATTTCAGTAGGCCCTGGGGCACAGAGGTTGTCCTGAGTTGTCACATACCTGGCTCTGGGGTGGTTAGGGCAGGTGGACAGTGGCCTGGAGTGTGAGAGCTGGTTTAGGAAGGTGGTTGGGGGTGTAGACTCTGGATTGGTTGGCTTGAGTGTGAGAGGTGTGATCGCAGGGTATTTACTATCTCCAGGAACTGGCCAACCAGTGTCAGCAGGGTCCCAGGTGTCAAAGCATCAGAATACAGAAAATAAAAAGGTGTGGTTAATACAGCTGCTCAAGAGTAACAATCCTTCCCCCACCTTGAAGGTATTGTTGGTATTGAGAAAAGGAAACTCCTTTCCCAGATGACCTTCATCAATTCTTATCACAGGAAGATAAGTCTAAGTTGGGCTTAGAAATGTCTGTGAAGTCATATGTGCGGGATATGTTACCAAGCAGCTCTGATAAAAGAAAAAGATGTCTTTTTGCACCTGAGACATATTAAAATAAAAATGGGCTAAAAATGTTTCCTGGCATAATTCATGTTTGCCAGCTCAGTAATTAGAACTACCTATTCCAGACTCAGCAGATGTGCACATACCTATTAATTTAAAACTTTATATTAATATTGTATTTTTTCAAGTCCTCCTATGAATTTCTTTTAACATGCTGTGATGTGCCCCTTTACTCTTCTTCTTTTTCGAGGTGGCTGCTCAAACACATGCACAGACACACAAAGGCACATGGCATGATTTGCACAGACAGGCTGCTGTCAAATTGTGTAGACATTCATTGTCCCCGCTGAGAGTTTCTTCCCCCTTCCCAACCTTGCTGTGCTTTGCATTCCATTATATCAAAATGTTCGTAGAAAAATGGGCTTAATCCCTGCAACCTTGCCAGCCCTATCAATCTTCCAGATTTTAGAACATCAATAATGGAGAAAACAGCACTTGAATTAATATCCCACTTGATGAATCGTTGAGGTTTATGTGTTGCTCACATTTGTCAACAGTGACTTTCTGGCAAAGGGAAAAGGCTTTTGGAAAATTACCTTTGGTGCTTTATACTGCTCCTATGCTTAATCCCCCCACCTTCCCAAACAAGAGCCCACACCCTTGAGATCTGTTACATCAGAGTGGGGGGTTTAATTGGAGAGGTTGGGGGAAGGAAAGGGTGTCCTTTTAGTGGAGAAGGAGAAGCAGAGAACAAGCCCGTTGGTGAGGACTCCACTGTATACTTGGCAGAAGATTCAAAGATTCCCTGGAGGAATCTCAAGATTGTCTTCTAGGTATCAACCACCTCAAAAATGATCGAATGCTGCTGTGATGTTCATGGCATGAACATCATGCCATCCTGGGCCAGAGGAGAGTTAGAGGAGAAAGCACCTGGGGTTGAATGCATTTCTAATCATTGCAGGGACTCCAGGAAGAAATATTGTTAACCTTCTGACAGCATGCAGAGAATTTGAAAATGAAACTCCTGCATTTCTGGGGGTGAAGGTTGCAGCCTGGAATCTGAAATCTACAGCCTTGACTGCATCCCCTCGGGGAGCTCATGAAAGCATGCTTTGGTAACCTCGCAGGAGGGGTCAGCTGCTCTGGGAACCAAGCAAGGGAACCAGTGGTGACAGAGTTTCATTGACAAGATGCAGAAACCTTAGCATAGCACATCTCCATTTTCCATCACTGGCCAGAAGCTGGCTAAGCTAGGCCTGTCAAGAAGCAAATCCTAAAACAGAGATGGTTAGGGATATTGGAAAGAACTTGTTTTTATAGTTATTCTTGGCAGGATTTCTGCTCTTTACTAACACAGGTGAGCTAGGCACAACATGAGCACTACTGGTGGGCTTGCCTTTGCTTTGAGTGTTCTGTGGCTGCTAAATTGGCTGTGTGATGACTTGTTTGCAGAATTGAGCTGGAGTGTATCATTAAATGCAACTTAAATGCACATCACCTTGAGAGAATGCTTCAAAAATTACCTATAATAGCAGTTGGCTGCCTCCCGCATAGTTTGTTTAAGACAGTTAGCTGGGGAATGTCCAATTGTTATCGCTACAAACTGTGATAATCCCCATACAAGGGGAAAAGAATGGATCTTGGAAGTTGGAGAATGGGTATCATTGTATTTCCTAGGGTATTCAAAATCGCATGACAAAAAGACTTTTTTTTTTTTTTTTTAGAATTGCCACACTTCTCACTGAAATAGTTAAGCGTCAGGAAAATGGCAGCAGATGGATGGAGGTGCTGAAACATGCGTTTTGTGGGGGGTTTGGATGAAAATACATTCCCTCGTGCAGGAAGTAGCAATTCAGACTTCCTTTCCCTGGCATGGCATTTGCCTTGTCTGGGCATTTGATTCTGCCTTTTCACTCCCCTTTGTCTCTGCTTATTCTTTCTCTTGGCTTATGCCAGTCGTCTGGCCAGTGGTCTGCTTCCGTGGGACCCTGTGTGTGTAATATACAGCTAGGAGGTTTTGTCCACTTCCCATGTGTGGAACGCCTGTCTTGAGCCACCGTGATCTTCACCATTTTTAAGTGTTCACGTAGAACTTTATCTTTGCCAATCTATTTGCAAACACGGAGTTTAGTGGTCAATGGACACATTGTTAAGACAAGATACAGTAGACCCTGCTGTTGGGCATATACATTCTGAGAAAAATTTAAGTTGTATGAAAAACATACAAAAGCTATACTAAAGCTATGATTATTGCTTTAGTATAAAGACACCCAAGTAATGACTATAAATAATAGTACAGCTAAACGCAAAGCAGGTAACTTTGCCATGGGATTGATCCATCATTGTTATGAAGGTATTTTATAGGCAAAAGCGGTGCAGGTATTCCCAGAATACAGAGAAAGAGGAACATGTAAATCTAGTCTACCAGTTAATGTGTATTTAGTAATACCTAGTAGTAATACGTACTCATGAAGCACATTTAAGTTTATAATACATTTTCATAACACTAGTCTTATTCCAGTCTCATAAAATAACAAGCAAGTATTATTTTGCACATAAGTGGATGAAGAGGTACAAAGAAGGTAAGTGACTTGTCCAAAGAATGGAGAAAGGAAACAGGAAACTCAGATCTTCAACCTCCCAGAACAACTTTCAGGGCCCTGTGATGAGAGTTTCAATGACAGAGTGTTCTAGAGACATTCACAGAATAGAGAAGAAACCTTCATATTAAATTACAGAAGGAAGTGAAAAAATTGGAGCCCTCACACACTGCTGGTGGGAATATAAAATAGTGCAGCCACTTTGGAAAACAGTCTGGCGGTTCCTCAAAATATTAAACATAGAGCTACCATATGACCCAGCAATTCCACCCAAGAGAAATGAAAACATGTGTCCACACAAAAACTTGTAGATGAATATTCATAGTATTAATAGCATTATTCATAATGGCCAAAAAGTCAAAACTTGATGAATGAATAAATAAAAGGAGGCATATCCACACAACATAGTATTATTCAGCAATACAGTGGAAGGAAGTATCAATGCATGTTACAACATGGATGAATCTTAAAAACATTATTCTAGGTCAAAAAAAAAAGTTAAAAAAGATCACATATTATATAATTCCATTCATACGAAATGCCAGTCCATAGAGATCGAGTGTAAATTTGTGGATGCCTATGGCTGGGAGTGGGGGAATGGGAGTGAGTGCTAATTGGAGTGGGTGAAAATGTCCTACAATTAATTAGATCGTAGTGATTCTTGCACAATTCTGTGAATATACTAAAACCTACTGAATCATACACCTTAAATGGGTGAATTTTACGTATGTGAATCATAGCTCAATAAAACCCTTGGTTACAGGAGAATATACATTTTTTCTAATTCCAGGCCCAGCTTCAGTTATCAGCAATGACGACGACTCTGCCAGCCCACTGCACCACATCTCCAATGGGAGTAACACCCCATCTTCTTCAGAGGGTGGCCCTGATGCCGTTATTATTGGAATGACCAAGATCCCTGTCATTGAAAATCCCCAGTACTTTGGCATCACCAACAGTCAGCTCAAGCCAGACACATGTAAGTACAGCTGTTTATACTTATTGGTCCATTTGCTGCATCAACCAGATTGTTTATCAGAGCCCCGACAAGGATGACTGGGGGCGGGATTGTAATGAAACGTCTGAGGATTCTTGCAGCTTTTGGCCCATGGCATAGGTCCTTTAGTTTGTTGCTTATGGAATTTTCAGGGTGTGTCTTCTGTTGGGATGGGAACTTTGGGCAGATACTGACTTCTCTTGGAATCCATTTCCCAAAACCATTTGTCAACATGAAGTTGGAATCAAGGCATGCCTCTTGAAAAAGAGACAGAAACCAGAAGTAATATTAGAATGCACATATATCAGTTACAGACGACAGGCAATTGATGTAATTTAAATTTGGTCTATTGAAAGTAATTAAAATACACACTCTTGGTAGTTGGGGAGGCACTGTGTTGCACACAGGTGGTATCAATTTGGGTAGTACTGTATTCTTTGTTTAGTCCTAGTACCCAGCACGAGACTTTGTCATGATGCCACAATAGCAAAAATACATGGCAACAGATTATGTGCATGTTAAGTGTGATGACTTTTATTTTTCAGAACCAAATTGACCCATTAACCTCTGTTGGCAAGCCTGAGATTTTTCTTAGAGCCTTTTATCCTATTGTGTGAGCCACTGCTCAAATATAAAAAATGGAGCACTGCCTTAAGGACAACAGAAAATAAACCCACAGTGGACAAACAGGCTTATGCCATCGGAACTCCAGGGCTTCCCTCACACGGGAATCAGGAGTCCTGAGGGCTATGACATCAGGTGGTCCCAATCCCAGCAGTTCCCCAGCACTAATGAGGGGGTATCTTCTCGTTGCATGTTCTTATCTTGTCTTAAATACCATTCTCCTGCCTTGTCTCAAAGGTAAGGTGGAACTATTGCAAGGTTAGGCTTTGGGGACTGACTTTGTGTTGAGAACTCTCGTGGGACAAGGGGCCTTAGCAATACTTGTCATGTCTGTTCATATATAAGGAGTCACCTATAATTTCTTCCTATTCTTCAAATTTATCCCAAGGTATGTTTAAGTTTGGATTTGAGTTTAAGTGTTAGGAAGAACAGTACCACAAGCTTTTGATGTATAACATTGGACCCCACCATAGATTTTGGTTGAATCTGTAACATGACAAGATAAATAGAACAATGTGTGTGAAGATTGAGCTCCTTGAAATAAAAGATGCTATTTGAAATTAAGGTATTATTAATCCTAATACTGTCATTGTTGTGGAACAAGGTGAGTGGGGGATTACTTAACATGTGCCTACTTTGATGAGAAAAGCATCCTCCAAAGGCCCTTGAAATGCCCTTTATGCCTCACAGTCAAGTGTGGACTAAGACAAAGAAGGACACTGTGATGGGAGCATCTGTCATCATTTTGATTGTTTTCCCTAGGAATAAAGCTCTCCGACACCTCTGTCACCACCACTACTAGGTACTGCAGTTAGCCTGGGGCTGTATGATAATTGAGGTTGACCAAAATCAACATGCCCTCAAAAAGTTTGCTTTTTTTTTTTTTTTGGGTCTATGGAGGAAGAATAAAGCTGAATAATCAAGTAAACACCATCAGCCTCACGCATCCAATAAGAGAAAATGAACAAACAAGCAGGAAAGCAAACAGAGTAATGAATGAGATCCCATAAAAGAAAGTGGACTAGATGTTTGAAAGTGCTATCTTCCATTAGAAATCCTTAAAGAAAGTCTCAAAGGTCATTTCCTTAATCTGGAGTCCTTGGGGATTTTTTTGCAACAGTTTTGGTTATTTTTGGAGAAGTCTTGGTTTTGTGGCTCAGCCACTCTGTGCCTCCCCTCAACCCTGGCTCTATCCAGGTGTCTAAACCTTCCCTTCTCCATCGGGCAGCTCCTTCCTATGAAGTCTTGCTGGGTCCTTCCCCCACCTGTCCTTTCCTGGCTTACTGTTCAGTCACTTGGCATCTTATACCAAAAGATTCTTTTTTTCCAGGACGAAGCCACATATACCCTGCTGTGATTTTAAAAGCACTTAAAATCGCACACCTTTCATGAATCCTTTTTCAAAGAAATAGGATGAAGATGCAATTTCCTTTCCTTCCCTTCACCCTTTTGTAAATGTCACTTTTTTATCCCATATTTTGTTTTCCTTTATCTTCAGTATATCTGTTGCCTTTTGTTAAGTATGACCACTCTCGTGTATGTGTTTCTGTAGTGGTGTTTAGGTTAGATTGTAAGCTCCCGGAGAGCAGGGACTATTGTTGAACTATTCCTGAAACATGATGCATCTTTGATGTTGGCCAGATGTTGAGCAGATGTGGCTATATATGACTGAAATATTAATTAATAGCAGACTTGTAACCCGAAAGATGACTCATAGCCTTTTTCATTGGCTTTATTCTTATCGAACTTGCCTACATAGCAGTTTACTTATTGGACATGTTTTTAACAGTATATTAGCCAATTTCAACAGATTTAGATAACAATTTTAGCAGAAATAAGTTTTTGACAAAAAAATAATTTCTTTGAACATCCTAATTATAGTCTTCTAGAAATTAAAAATGTTTCAAAATGAATAGATCTGACATACAGAGGGATCTGTTGCTATAGGCCCATGAAATGTTCAGAGCTTAGCTTTTAATTAGATGATTCCTATTGAATATTTTTTTTTACAAACTAACCTCTAAAGCACCTCTAAGAAGGGCTCTTCTAAGAAGTTGCATATGTTATATCTTTAAAAAAATTAAGAAGGTCTCAGAGAGAGCTTAGAACTTCTTCCATGTGCTTAAAGCAAAATATCACATGGACAATTGACCATCCCTGTCCTTGACCCATTAGAGGCTTGAGCCACAAACTGGCATATCTACTTCTCTTTTCTAAAGCTTCATGCTAGTCAAAGATTTGGGCTTTTGAATATATGTGTGATCTTATAAAGAGTGATCCCTGTCTCATTTCACTGAATTGTAAGACTTTAGATAGTGAGAAGTTCAATTCTTTAAATATTTATCGATTACCTATAATATTCCTATAATGCTAGAAACTAGAGATTCCATGAATATAATGGCTTGTGTCCTGCCTCCTCGCTGGGGAGGCCGATAGTTAGAGCATCATATAATCACAATGTGGTGTGTCAGGCACTATTATAAAATAGGTTAGAGCAATTACCTTGAGGGATCAGGCAGGTCAATATAAAAACCAGACTGGATTAGGAGAATGATAAGGGGTAGTGAGGGCCTTGCTGGCATGGGCTTGGTATTACTACATACTCTAAATTTTTCAGAGGAAACAGGCATTTATTATTTTCTGTGAATTCCCCAAGATTTAAGGCACTGGGTGAGAGAAAATAGGAATACATCAGCATGAGTCAGGTTTGGTCCATCATCCACCATCTGTTTGTGATCCTCTGAGTTAGTAGACCTTAAAGCTGATTAATACAAACACCTTATTTTACAATGATGTTCAGAAGGGGCTTGTCCAAAGGGATACAGCCTCAGTGCTTGCATAGCTTTGCTTGAACAACAAAACAACAAAGAAACAAACAAACATGATCAAATCAGATTTATTTAAATGACACTTAAAAGCATTTAAGTGAAAGGTGGTGATACATTCTATCCCCTCAAGTACGTTTTTACTATCAGGAGCTATATGAGGGTTTCATTTACAAAGTCCAGAGATGGTTTGCAGGATTGTAGAGCAATCTGAACAGGGCTGAATTGCTCCTGAGCACTTTCCAATAGCAAGTCTGTCTACTTTATTGCAGGGCCCAGAGGTTCCCCCAAGACCGCCTGATAATTATTTGGTATTTGGAGGCTCCTGTGTCACTGCAGGAACTAAAGGAGGCTAAATCCATGCCCGATGGAGGAGAAGAGTTCTATGTTTATCTGCAAATTCTGGCCAGACAAGATCTTGACGTCACTCCTTAGCTTCCATAACCTAGCCAAGCAAGAAGTTGCCTTCCCAAGACAAAGCAGTGTGTTCTAATGACTAACCCCTCAAAGTACTCTGCCACTTTAACTATAGACCCATCTCCTCGGTCAATCAGGATGGCAAGATGGAGCTGATCAGCTCAGCATCATCAAGTCTGGAGTTGGTCTTTAAGTCAACTAGTCTGTTTAGACATGTCTGAAAACCATGTCACCTGACAGCACGGGGTGGTTTCCCAGTAATACTTACAAACTCGGCTCAAGGGCAGCTCTGTGTTGCTTTCCTCTCCTTGACTGCTGAGAAACTTTTTGACAGGGTGCAATGGAAACGTACCTTCTGAGTTGACACTAACTAACAAAAACAAAACAAATGTACTAACCAGCAAAACCCCCAAATCTTCAGTCTTGTGCTCTTTCTTGAAGGGTGGGAATGGGTTATACCTTCTTCTGCCAGAGCACCATAAACTTACTGTCATCCCTAAAACTGTGTCTTCCCTAGAGCAGCCTTGTAAATTAGCTAGGGCTGTAGGCCTGAGACCTGAATTCAATGGGAATTTTCTCTAAAGATGCACCTGAATGTGTTTGTCCTTACAGAGCATGCCCTCTGTGTATACCTAGGGCTAGTAACTCCCTGTGGCAGATGCATATAAAGAATTCTGACTTTTTTCCACTTCAGTTCTGTTTCCAATGAAGTGGATAATTTTTAGCTCTCCCCAGAGTGTGCCATACTTCTCCAGGTATTATAGTTCTTGTGTGTGTGTACGCATGTGTGTATGTGTTTCCACTGGTCACATGTTTATTAGGTAATTATGTAGATAAGCACAGATTCACAGACCAGCTAGGACTAAGGAAATAAGATGTTATAAAGGAGGGAGTGTTTTAATAGTAGCTGAAACTATCACACAGGGTCCCCATCCTCTCCCTTTAATGGCCACGGCCATTTGGTTGTTGTCTTGTGAACAAGGGGAGGGAATGGAGGTAATATTTTTCACAGAACCACAGAGAGTTTGAACATATTTGCAACATGGCTTTGAGAACACATGAGCAAGGGTCCTAAACCCCAGGAGCTCATTAGATCAAAGATTGAGGCCCCTGAGAGTTAGCTAAGGTTATCTTCAGACTCCAGTGTGATCAGATCACCATGGTCCATTTTGATGGCCAGGACAGGATAGAAAAACAGGTAGAAACAATTGCTTTAGCACGTTCTCCTGTCCTTTGCCTATTAAATTTGTCTTTCAGAAGTATATTTTCTTCTAAGTGTTTAATTAGCCGAATAATGGCTGCTTTGGGAACTATTGGTCTGCCTTTGAAGGCCAAGACTTGCACTTTACAAATCAGCTAAGTCCATTCTACCCAGTATGAGCATCAGGACAGAGGATGCAGTTATTTTAGGATCCTTAGAAATTACTTCTTTTATGACACACTGGGTGGACAAGTTGTCCCGTGGGGGCCTTCATGGGATGTTGCTGGCATTCTGTAGGTCCCCGTGCAGTTCTTCTCCCCCTCAGTGCCATGGCTCCCCATCGCTAGCTACAACAATTTGATATTATGTTCCCTTTTCAACTCCAGAGGAGATGGTAAGAAGCTATCAAATAATGCTTAAAAAAGCAACTTGAGTTCCCTGAAAGAAGGGAAATGAATACATGCTGCATAATTACATTTAAAATGTAAGCCATGTTACAGACTCTGCTGGGATGAAGGTTTCTTAGCAAACCAGTTTCAAGCACATTCACAATGAAGTAAAATCATGTTATTAGCATTTGACCGCTGGGTCATATTATTTGTTATCCAAAAAGAAATACCACCCGATTGTAGTATACCTAGATCTCCTGGAGAAAACACTCCAATCCTAGGCCTGAGGGCTGAAAAGGAAAAAAAAAGAGATTATGGATTTAGGTCAGGGAGACACTCACAGTGATATTTTGAAGACTGTTTACTTCCACATCATCGACCAACCAAGATGTGCATCTCATACACATCAGATACATTTTAGTCCAATTTCACCAGAACATTAGTGGTGTTCCGGAAGCATCCCAGCAGATGGAGGATCCTAGTGCATGTGTTCTGGGTATTTCCCAAGGCCCAGCCTGACTGGGGTGTGTGAACCAACAGGATGAGTCTAATCAAGCTGCACCCCATTTTGGTTTCGGGTTGGTTGCTCTTGCATGTGCCAGCAGATTGTGGCCCAGGACCAGCTCAGCAAACCCAAATGCAAAGGAGCCTCGTATGTTGCTAAGAAGCTTCTGCTACCCAGATGCTTGGACCAATTGAGTGTTCCCTCTTGTTGAGTAAGATAGCACCACTGCAGTTTTTCTTGAATGTGACACTCAATCCTTTATGGCAACTATTATAACACAGAGCAGGGTTTCTCCCTGGGAAGTGCAGATTTTCTCTGTCTTCTCTAATCCTGCCAGCCTGAAAGGATAGCCCATCACGGCTGGGCTTCTTCTTGGATTAACAGTCACACCAGCTCTCCTTCCTGAGACACAGTAATGCTGCACGGAGGTTACTCGCTGAGATTGCAGTGGTGTTTTGTTAGTTTTGGTTTTCTTTTTCTTGGCTGTTGTTCTTTCTCATGAATGGCAAGAGAAGAAACATTTCCTCTAAACCACGGGCAGGAAAGAATTAGGGAGAGAGCTACTTCCTAGTTCAACCTGATCACCACATAAGGGAATCTCTCTCCTCAGGCTCAGCCTCCAAATGAGAGCAAGAGCCACCTCCTGAGACTAGACAGCAGCCAAGGAGGAGACAAATTTGTTCTGCCCTGTGTTTGGGTCTGCTTCCTGTCCCCGAGAGAATGCTGTGTGTTTCTGCCGGTGGTGAATACTTGGCTTCTCCCATGGAGGGGAAAATTAGAAGATAGTATGTGTGGCCAAAAAGAAAATGAATATTGGGGTGATGGCCCATCCTGGTTTGCCCAGGACTGAGGTGGTTTCTGGGATGTGAAACTTTCATTTTTAAAACCAGAAAAGTCCTAAGCAAACCACAATGGGTTTGGTCACCCTGATTGGTACAGTCCCAATGATTTTTGCTAGTAAGACAGAATTAAGTCTTAAATCACCCAAAATGCCTTCAGGTACCCTAAAAGGATATATTTTAAAACAAGAATTAATAATATAGATTATAGTAGAAAATTTGGAAAACATAAGAAATAAAGATGAAAGTTTAAAAATCACCTGTAATTGCAACTGTTAGAACAACTGCCGATATCATCTGGATGTATGGCTTTCAAGTCTGTGGGTGTCCTTTTAATCTCTGGTAATATCAAGTCTAACCGTATGTGTCCTTGCCTCTGTCTGTACTGGGCTTTGTTCATATTTCTGTAGCAATGGTTCTGCTTTGGTGGATTGTGCTGGAAAGTGCATGGAAGAACACTGGGTGTATTTATTACTCCTGGTTTCAGATTTCATATTTGGGCAGGGCGTACAAGGGTTAAGACAGCGCTGGCGGCTGGCCAAGGCTGGCCACATCAGGTCTGGTCTAGAGAGATCTTAAACCCCGCAGAAGCTCAGCTCTCACGTTGCGAGTATCACACGCGCTGCAGCCTGGAAAGACTCAGAAAGTGTGAGTCTCCCTTTTTCTGACAAGGCTGGCTGAGAGCCGTGGTTTGGGGTCAACCATTCTAGGTGACTCCACATGTAGTTTATTGCTCAACTGAAGCAGATGATCACATCTGTCTCCCAGTTCTTCGCACTTGCTAGCTAGCTCTGGATCTTAAAAGGCCAGGCTGGTTATATTTGATATACTTCCCAATATTTAGGGCAACCTTTCTTCCACCCAGGACCCCTGGGCTGTGCAGGACTTCTGAAGAGCTGGAGTCTCCCGTCAGTCACTCCCGGCCTTGCCTAAACTTGGTGGAGTTGGCTGCCTGGTGATCCCCGGATTTTCCATCATGAAGGGCTTCCTTCCTCGTCTGATATCTCAGGCGTCTAGAGCTGGGGTCCTGGCAAGGGGACCTCTGTCAATAGTATGACATACAATTGTGTGTCAGTGTTGGTATTTTGCACAGTACTGTTAAGGTTAACAGATTCTAAAACTGAGTTTAGGACAAATAGATTCCTGTGATTTGTAAGAGATTAGATCTGTGTGATTTTGAACCAAAGCAAGGGGGAACTCCAGAAAGAAAACAATAATCTAGGCCTAGTTTCTATATTATTCTTATCAGTTACTGCATGTGGATAGACATCAACATTCTTTGTATCCTGTTATTATTTAGCACATTTGTTTAACCATGTCATTGACCTTCTGGGTGCATTAAAGTGGAACCCAAGCTCATTATTAGATAATGATGGCATTTAGACTGAGTGCCATATTCCTCATGTTCCAATAAAGTGGTTGATATAGAAAGGACAGGATAAAATCCTATTATATGTAATTATATCAAAATAGCTAGTCTCCACTTTAGGGAATGTCTCTACTAAAGGTTATTATGTGAAATGTCTGCTTGTACAATAAGCAGAGATGGCACCACTGAGCACCCACCTGAATTGTTTTCCTGTAAGAGTGAATTTTCAGATCTACTTATACGTTCATGCTCAATACGTAGCTTCCCCATCCCCCACCTCTCACTCCCAAAGACTTGACTTTTGCAAGTTAACTTGGCCTTCAGTCTACTGCTAAGGAATAGAGGGGCACTCACTGGCTTACCCAGGGTCAGAACTTACGTTCTTACCTTCTATTAATCCCCCGGCCACCTGAGCTAACTGGTATCACATGTTCTCTCTCCTGGGTTTACTTCCATGAATAGAAATTTCTTTGGCCATCTTGTTCTTCCATCCTCCCTCTTTTTCTCTAGGTATTAGGGTTCAGGAATTCTGATGCTAATGATCACATTTCTTCCTGGTTCCTAATTCCATTAATGCATTTCCTAATATCTACAGAAACAACTGTGAATACATACAGCTGCTTGCGCCTTATTTATCATAGAAGGCTGTTCTTTCTTTCCCAAGTGCTGCCAGCAAGTAGACCTTGAGGATGTTTCTCTCTCACTTAGGAGCCTTCGTTTTGAGCTGTTGGTAAAATTCCTCTACTTACATGTAAGGTTTTGGTTTCACTGAACCCTACCTAGACTTTCAAGGACATTGGTTTTGAAAGAGAAAAACTCTCATTTCCTTAGCAAGATATTGGTGATGGGTAGCTATGCCTTCCTTCAATTTCTGAACCCCTGAGCTTTGGGGAGGAAGCCAAGTAGCAGAGGAAATAAGATTATCATTCACTTCCTGAATCAGGCTTCTCCTCTGGGCTTGTATATACTGTCATTTCCTACATATTACATCCAAGTTTTTAATTAAAGTGGATCTAGGCGAGCTTTGGGTCTAATAGCTGATACGTTGGCATAGTTCTTAGTGTTGGCATCTCAGTACCCTCTTTTGTTCTCTTTGAGAAAACTTGTGTCATTGTGGCCTTCGTGCCCCTCCTGTCCCAGCATGAGGAAGCACTTTGGTGTGTGGGCAGGAATATGGAGGAGGTTTGAGGTTGGGGGATTGGTTCATATGATTCCCACACCTTTATCCACTTTTGGGGAGAGGGGACTTTGGGTGGGTCAGTATGGATTGATGTTCCTCCCACTAATGGGCACCGAATCTAGGTGTCAGTGTGATTCTGTGATTTCTCCCTGCCTCCCCTCCATGGCCAAGGGATCTCCTCCTGTCTGAGCACCCCCTGCCGCCTTGTAGCGCTGGTCTCTGCAGTGCAGTCCTCCGACGTCATGCTGGGGTGGGACAGGGAAGGGCTTTCTTGATTGCTAAGTGTTGCTTCACTTCATTTCCCTCTCCCATGTTTGATGCGAGACAGTGGACCTAACACATGACTTACCTTCTGTTACTACATTCAGAAACTCCAGGGCTTGCCCACATGTATGTATGAGCGATCAATGGAACTTGGAATTCTTTATCATATAGACATGTCTGTGCAAATGAGATCTGTTGTACTGGAATTTGTGATGTAGTTGATCATTCAGAGCCAAACACATATACCAATAAAGACAAGAGTGTCAGATTTGTGGTCTCTGTTGCCTACTTTTGTCACCTACTGATAATTATTCTTATATAGACTTGAGAATATAAATCAGTGCTGGGCTTCCTCAAAGCATTGCAAACAGCCCTCTAGGAGTTGTCCCCATTGGCTTCCGAGCTGCTCCCAGGTGGCCCCTCTGGGTTTTCTGGAAGCCCCCCCTTCACTTGAGCAGGGCCAGTGCTAGGGTGAGGTGAGATGGGCACTCAGTTAAGGCACAGAATTTGAAGGAGCACCAAAAATCTCAGCACTCAAGATAAGTAATATATTCATGCAACATCTTAAGAAAAATTTAAAACAAGCAAAAAAATAAATCTAAGAGGAAAATATCGAAAATTTTAAATAAAGACAGCAGATTCCTGGCAGGACCAGGATTAGGGTAAGACGAATGAGGTGAGTCCTGCAAGTTCAGTGTCAGATTCAGTCTTTCTTAAAATTCTGATGTATTTTTATCATAGATATTTGCACTCGATTTTATTTTAGAAAATATTGCATTAAACTCCTATTTATCTTGATGACTGAATTCTTGACGTCTCCTTAAATTTTGTGCACAAAGTGAGAATCTCACATCCCTCTGCCTGCCCAGCCCTGGGCTCAGGGCTCCTTCTGGCCTGGATCTTGTGGAAACCTCCGGCCTTTGCAAAGCTCTGTTTTCTGTACACAAACCGCTCGGCTGATTACCTGCCAGTCTTCCCACCCTTCCTGAGCTCCTGGCCTAACTGTCCTTCCTCAACCCTTCCTCTGGCCCTGGAGAGACAGTCCCCTGAGTCCCTTTTGCTCACCAGCCTTGGCGTGTCCAGCCTTAGCTGTCCTGTGCTACCTACTGACACATGCGAGAGATGTGCACGCTCATCTCCCTGCATTGTTTTTATTTTTATTTTTTGTATGTGACTCTCCAGAGTGAGGACAAGAATGAGGCTGCCAAAGAGATGAGAGAGAGAGAGAGAGAGAGAGAGGGGGAGAGATTCTTTTGAAAAGGATAGGAGGGTCTGCAGAGCTCTTCAGTAAGTTTGAGAAATAATCTGTGGGGAAAAACTGGATAAAATTTTTTTAAAAGTAAGTGAAATTCTTTAAAAAATGTATTAGATATTGCTTTATTCCCCCCCCCATTTGGAGATTTAGTTACATTTGCTCTATTAAAGAAACAATATTTGAGATTTAAAATACTCCATTTTCACTCAGCCTGTTCTTTAATGCAATGAGCCCTTCCTGTAATGTTTGCATTCTCTCTTTTTAAACAACTCATATCTAATGCCTTCTGCGTGCCCCATGGATTGTGTTTTTTTTTTGTTTGTTTATGAGACAGAGTCTCGCTCTGTCACCTGGGCTAGAATGCAATGTTGTCATCATAGCTCACAGCAACCTCAAACTCTTGGGCTTAAGCGATCCTCCTGCCTCAGCCTCTCAGAGTGCTAGGATTATGGTGTGAGCCACCACGCCCAGCCTATAGATTGTATTTTCACATTAAAAAAAATCCTTATCAATGCTGCAGGATTGATATTATTCCTCTGTTTCACAGATGAGAAAACTGAGGCTCAGAAAGGTTAGGAGGAAAAAGAAGGAACCCAAATCCCACCCCTTCCACGTGGGCTCTTTCTAGCCTCGTGCTGCTACTCATCTTTTCCAAAATTAATACCCAGCAGTTTTCTAAATATGCAAGAGGAATGGTAGCATTGGAATTGCCCCTTTCTTATGAGTTATCAAGGTGTGCTGGAGTGTGTTAACCTTAAACCTGAAGGCTGGGGACGTGAGGGTGCTGAACTTGGTGCTGGAGAGTGGAACCGTCAGTGGACAGACCCGGGCCCCTTTGCTCCCTAGGGAAGAAGTGAGGTTTCCTCTCTTAGCACAGTCTTTACCAGAAATACTAAATAATCAGGAATAATAAACCTTTATTTTTATTGTTTTGCTAATTAAAATTATATAAAATTCCACTTTCTTTTGGCCAACCGCACTCTGAAAAATGTCTTTTTTGTTTTATTTCAGAAAATCCTAGAAAAAGCATCATATGCCATAGATCCTGTACCCTTTCTTAAGTGACTCCACTCCTCTGAGATTAGTTTATCAGATTTCCTAGGTGAACTCGATGTCCAAGACAAGAGTCTGAAGTGTGCCAGGTGTTTTCGGGAGCACAGTGGGATGCACATATTTACTGAGTTTCCTTAGGTGATGTTGTGAGGGTTGCGCACACACAGCACATGCCCAGGTCACCCAGTTCCAGGGAGGCCAAGGGAACCCAGCAGCTAATAATGCCCTCTTACCAGCAGTCTACGGAGAACCAATCTTGATACCAGTCTCGTAAGCATCTCAGAGGACAGACAAGTACTTCTCTGGCTTATCCTCTACAACTCATTCTTTCGGTTTCCATGCAAGGGTCCATGTTTCCAAACTGACTAACTAAAAGGGGTCAAAACTCCTATAGATCTGTGGCCTTTACAGAGTCTTTTTAAAAATGTGAGTTAGCATTGATAAATGGCATTCTTCCATGCCTGCATCTAGGAGCTTCATAAAGTCAGGGGACATCAAGGAGCCAGCATTTATGAATAATCACTTTGTGACAGGCACACATGTGACCAATACTCATATTAATCTTTTAATAGGTAGAATAACAAGTGTTCCCCAAAAAGTAATATAATAATTCTTTACTGCGCTTAGTAAGTGCAGATAATAGACGGTGAGGTTAGCCAAAAGGAATAATTATTTTCCTACCCAATGTTTATTATCTTAATCATCTTGATAACTTGGAAAACACCAGAGTTTGGGGTATGAATTATTCCACTGCAGTTAAAGTCCATCACGACGAGTAATAATACAATCAAAATATTGTTTACTAGAGATTTCCAATCCCCCTGAACCTCCGTGCATTTATCAGCACAAAGCTCCAGGGCTTGGCCAGCCCTTTGGGGTTGTGGAGAAGCAGCCAGAGAGTGGCTTGGAGAAACTAATTAGAATGAGACTTCATAGAGAAGGGGCTGAAATATTTCCAAAGAGAGAATTGGATGAGTCCTTTGCTTCCCCTGGGGTAGGGGTTGGGTGTGTTTTCGCATGTTTCTATGTACATTTGCCAGTATGGAAAATTTTCCCAGAGAAATGAAATAAAACAAACCTCTGACTAATAAGACTAGCTGGAACCTTTAACTATGAAATCCAGGATGGGCTGGGGGCTGAGGGGGTGGGAACGAAAGTTCAGATTAGGCTCAGCGTATATAGTCATATATCTGTGTTGGATGATGAATGTGTAATCAGGAAGTCACATCTTACTGGGAATTCAGTGGCAGTAGTCACTGAATGATATTGAAAATTGCAGATGTAAATAAATACTTATTGACAATTTTGTAAATTTCTAATCATGGACTGTTGAATGAACAAACAAGTGCTTTGGCATCTCTGGCTGGCTCCTAGAACAGTGCCCAGGACATCGTAGGTGCATAATAAATAGGTAGTGAACAATTGAATGAAAAAAAATGATTGGATGATCATATCTACTCTACCTGTCATCTTACTGTAGCTTTGGGAAGAAAATACATCTCAACTTCATTGAGCCAACCTCAGGCATGGCTAATAAGTTAAATTTGCGTATGATTCTGGTAGGAGCAGAAGGTAGGCTACCTTTCCTTTTGAATTGCATATTATCCACCCTCATTGCCATATCTGGTTGCTGTTGGGTTTGAAGCTTTCTTTCCTGTTCTTTCTATTCTATCTCCCAAGTCATTTACATTTTGAGAATTCTCTTGTCTGATTTTGTGAATTGGGTTTCAACTATGCTAAAGCTTTATGCTTTCTGTTATAAGAGAATAATTTCTCAGGCAGGCCTAACGTTGAAGTTTCAAGCATGACTTTTGTTTGGAGGAGAATTGGCAATGAGAGATACCAGAGGCTTCTAGAAGGCCTTCTAGAAGGACACCAAAAAGAGTAGGGATGTGAAGATAAAGCAGAGCGATTTAGGGAAAACTAGAACAGCACATGCCCTCAGTGACCAAAAGCAGAGGTCACTGGAACGATTTGAGGCTCAGGGACCAACAAGGGGCTGCTTGGGAAGATCAATGGGGGTCCTATTGTCAAAAAAAAAAAAAAAAAAAAACTCAGAAGGTTCCAGATAAGAGGCAGGAAGATTTTCAGACCAACGTTTTTAGGTGTGTCAGATGGTATTTTTCCGGGGACCAATAGGAGAGTTTTGAGAGAATTCAGGCCTAGACCCTCAAAATGTGTGCTGACATTAAAAAACTCACTCAGGAAGCTAAGAGCTTGATTAGTGATTGTCAGCAACCAATGTTTAATTTTATCACTAACACAATAATAATAACTAATATTTATTATGTAGTTAATGCATGCTGGCCAATGTAAAATATGCATTATATATATTTATCTCATCGAATTTATGCAATAGCCCTATTATTATTACTTTAATCACACAGAAGAAGAAAGTCAGGGACAGAGAAATTAAGCACCTTGCCCAAGGACATGCATCTAATGGGCAGAAAAGCTAGTGTTTGAACCTACCTAGACTCTTGTGGACTTTAGAGTTGGTTTTTCTAATGCACATAGTATATTAGTGCCCATCTCTCTGTCTAACCATCCAACCAGGATTTTTTCACACTGCCCCTTAACATGCACACACTGACCCACAATGGATTGGAGGCAGTTTACGTTGGAAATGTAGCTATTTTAACTGATGAGATGGTGTATCTGCAACTTTTTCATTTTGCCCAGGAATCTTGAAATTCCCTCCCATACTATAAAAGTACTTTTTGCATTCTCAGTAGACTATGACAACATGGTAGAGAATGATTCCAAAGGGTAAAGGCCAGAGTTTGTAGTCCCTCATCTTTGATGAAGATCCACCCAATGGCAGCTGCAGAGCTTTGGGAGGTGATGGTAGAAAGTCACCTGGTGGTCTTTTGTTTGAGGCTTCGCCCAGCTTAGCTCTTCTCAAACACTCCGCAAAGCTGGGGGACACCACTGCTAGAGGAGACCTTTATTCATTCACCCTTAACCCTGTGTCCTCTAGCTAGCCAGCCAGCTGTTGGCAGTCTGCAGCAAGTAAAAGCTTTTGGATTTGTGTTCCTTGCTGTGTAGTCCCTGATGTGTGCGTGCGTGTGTGTGTGTGTGTGTGTGTGTGTGTAAGAGAGAGAGAGAGATAATAACTGGAGATACTTTCTAAGAATCAAGTCCATGCCTTGTAACCAGTATTTATCAAATCTCAGTGGCTAGAGGTAAGGCCAGGGAATCTGCATTGTTATGAAGCCCTTAGATGATTGGGATACACACAGAGTTTGGGGGTTGCTGCTCCAGACCAAGCCTGCGAGGTGAGGAGGCAACCTCCCTGGGGACGGGCTTGCACTTTGGTTGCTAGGGAGGTTTTCCTGGCCCTCCCTACTCTGCTGACCTTTGGCTACCCTCTGTGGTTTGTGTGCAGCCTTTGCAGGTTTCTAAACATGGAAATATTTCACTCATGAGGGGTTAGGGCATAGGGATTGTGATTTGGAAGATATATAGTAGCACAAAGCTTGAAAAGGCATTTAAAGATAGCCTTGTCATTCTAATCACAAATGCAATGTCTCCATGAGGACGCAGATCTTGTTTCTGCACAATCAACATGGAACTTGATCCATTTATGAGTTGAAGATTCCCTATGTACTAACAACACACCTGACATGATAAAACAGGTCAACAAATAGCAGATGAGAGAAATCTCCACTTATTTATATTTTCACAAACACTTCATAAAGTTACTAAAATGCAAAATCTATTTGAAGAGGAAAGGATCTGGTATTAATTTGGCAAATTTTGTAATCTACATAATCAACAAAATGCAGAATGCCCAAAGTGGGTCAGATTAGGCCCAATGCTTCATGTAATTCTGCATCAAAATGATTAGAAACTGCAACTGCATCAAAATTTTACTCAAAAAATCAAGTTCATTAACTCAGTTGATTTTCCTCAGAGAAAATATGCTATAATAATGCAAAATTATCAGATTTTTAATTGTTGTATAACTTAGCATTTGTAGTAGAAGGAATTATTGGGATATTATTTCATCCCCCCTCACAAATTCTTAAGTTTCTTTTGGATTTCGTTTTATTTGATTTGATCTGTACAAAATAATATAAGAAGAGATAATGGGATGGATGGAGAAAATGATTGAATCACCATGTTCCAATAAAAAGTGTTCAAATTGCATTTCACCACATAATGAATTCTGTTTCAACTTACTTTGACATAAATAAGATTGGGTAAAAGAAACCAGAAGTAAATCAAATAAATTAATAAAACTATCAGAGCCGCTTCGATTTTGTTCCTCAGACAGTGTCTGCTTATTTGTATAATAAAACATGTACTTATAAAATAAAACCCTTCCATGTCATTTGATTGAATGCAAAAATTTAAGAAAGAGTTAGAAAATTTTGGAATCTAATTAGGATGCCTTCTAATTTTGCAAACACCAATAGTCCTTTTGAAAATTGAAAAAATGATGCTTGAAACCTAGAAGAGTAAGCTTCAACTTTGACCTAGACTTAAAAAAAAAAAAAAACAAGATGAGAGATACCGACATGCATGCAATACTGATGATTAGCTGCTCTTCATATTTTCCTAATTATACATATTTACTGAACATGAGGACATTTTTGCATTTTGTCTAGACGAAGGCTGTGTCTCCACTGGCATAATATATCACGACGTTTGTGAGTCTGTGCAAAATTGAATTTGCATCTCTGCTGCCACTTGTAGAGTTCATTATCTTGCAACACAACCACTGGGAAAAATACAATTTTCAGTGTTTAATAAAACTGTGGTCTTCTCATAATGCTTATGATGCTTGAACAATTTGTTAGGCACTATCTATCACAGAGGCTGAACACTAATTATACTGTGTGTTGTGCTAGGAAGGATGATTTTAAATATTTCCTTTACTTAATATCTGCCCATGCAACCAGGGTTTTTTTTTTTTTATCTTTTTGCAACCAGACTATTATTTGCATTTCTCAGAATCAATGTGTCTTTTCAAGATGTTAAACATAAAAGATAAGGCCACTAAGCTAAATGTAGAACATATAAAATATGTACCAGATGTGGTCAAGAAGCAAAGAAGCTAATAGAAAAGTCAGTCTCTCTGCTCCCTAGTTAGCCTAAGACTTCAGAAAGAAGCACCTCATTGACCAGTCTGAAATGTGTCTCCTGCACTAACTAGGACTTTATAACTCTCTGGGGTAGAGATGATCACTGAGGCCCCTTCAAGCTACTCAGTTCTGCAACCTGTGGTCTATCAGAAATTATTTAGCATGACTTCACTAATTGAAAACCTGAAAGACCAGAAGCCTATTTTTTGATGATCCCTGAAAATGAGGTTCAAATGACAAACCACTCAAAAATCGAGTGTTAAAGAGTGTTAAATCATGAGTTCGAGACCGTGAAATATGGTCTCCAGGTATTAAGTGTTTTTTTTTTGAAGAATGTCTTTCACACATACACAGTATCAGTGGTACTACATCTTTATATTAAAGACACAATTAAATGTGAATTGCATCTGGTGTTCTTTTTGCTCTAATAAATCAAATACATGGAATGAACTGGTGGCAGAATAGAAGTTATCTTCTTCTTTTTTTTTTTTTTTGGCTTTTAATAATCCTGAGATGCATCATGTCAAGCACATGGGAAAGCCCAAGACTGAAACAATAAACGGAATTAGTTTGGGCAAGTTTGAAAGAAAACTGTGTAAAGAGGAGCTATTTCCTATGAGGTTTATTGAAATCCAGTATTCAAAATGGTTTTCTTCCTGCAATCTTGAAGAACTCTGTTCTTTATTACCATCAAGTTTGTACCAACAGAAGAATTAACAGAAAGACGAGAACTTCAGAGAATACAGAATGCCCACAGATGAGATATGGGATTTTAGCTCTTTAGGTCAAGACTTTATGCTTTCGCAGATACATGTGACCACTGTGAAAAGTTTGTTGTGGATTTGGCTAAAGCAGTTCCATAAAAAAGAAATTTCCCCACAAAAGGAGTTATAGTTATAGTTCCCCATGAGGTTGACATTATATATACCCCTATGTTCTCCTTTGAAGGCAAAATTTCAGTTTGGACCATGAACCCATGGGAAGTTGCTTCCAAAGCTTATAGAGCTATTGGTCACCTAACCTCCTTAATGCCCAACACTTGGTGGTTTGGAGGAATGTAATTGCTACCCAGGCACTGCCTAGGTTTGGGTGTTCAAGTCCAGCCTTAATTGTCACCCAAATCTAGGGCCACTGCCTCTTCCTGAAGCCCCTGCTCAGACCAGCCTTTTCCTTAGTAACACATGCACATTTTGTTTTTTTGTTCTGTCTCTGCACAGAGGTTTCTGAGGCCTGTCACTGGAGTCTGTACGCCAAATGCCTTTCCCTGAATATGTTGAACGAAAAGATCATTTTTCTGCCTTTTTACCCCACTATCTCCTGTTACCTTTATGTCAACACTTTCTCCTTGACCTGACCCCTCATCCACTTAAAACCAGCTTTCAGCTTCTAGATTTTGCTTAGCTTGTGTTTTCTGGGCCACCGGGTACTTTTCACTGGGTAACATAAAAAGGAGACAGAGGGAGCCAGGAAGCAGATGTCTCCTGGGTGGTGTGTATCTTTGAGAACTGGAATTTGAAATCTCTGTATGAAAGGAACAGTGAATGGGTGTAATTAGTCAGGCTGATGAAGGAGTAAAACCTGGTAAGCAGTTTTTCTTGACTGGCTTAATGAAAAGCATTAGCTATCAGTTTCTGCCTAAACTCACTGAGGGTAAAACAAGTGTGGGGTTTGAACAAAAGATAAGATTCAGCGTGGGCTTGGACTCCGTTCCCAAGAATAAGTTTTGCTTGGGCGGAAGGTATGTGGTTCATCCAAAAAAAAAAAAAAAAATCAATGACTTGTGATACTTGTTCATGTGTTTTATTTCAGGAGAATTTATAATATTTCAGGAAATGTAAGAGGTTCTTGCAAAGGCCCAAACCAGTATTTTGTAAACAAATGTGAGTGTGTTGCTCCTTTTCTTTTCATCCTCTCAAGCCAGACACTTTCCCTAGGTCAGTTTTCAGGGCCAAGGGATTTTTAGGGGTTGACTTAAGGTTATCCTGCATCAGCCTGCATCCTCCTCTGGTGGTGTCAGTCTGGCCTGAGGCCTTGAGACCTAGTCACCTCCAAGTGACCAGCAAAAAATTAAGCACCTCGTGGAGGGAAAGTTTTCCTGCTGTCAAAGGAATTTAAAAATGATACTCTGGCATCATTTACGACAGCTGGTAAAGGCCTTGGAGCCAAATGACATGAGTTTCAATAAAATGCTCTGGTCCCAAATATGTAAAGTGGTAGCCTCTCTGGAGCTTGACTGTAAGCTGTGTGTACTAGGCATTCTGCATGCAGCAAGACCACATATATCAATGATAAGCTCGAGTCCAGAGTGTAGCCCAAGACGCTGTTTCCTTTTCTGACCCCCTGCAAATAGTCACTGCCTCCAGGGACATCAGGTAACCATCTCCTGTGGGATTAGCAGCGTCCATTCTCAGCTTTACTTTGTTGTGTAGCCTTCGGCTTTCTGGCTTGGACACCGGTGAAAAAAAATCTCTTAAACTGGGAAACTACAGGAGAGCTGGGTCTGCAGATTTTGTGTGTGTGTGTGTGTGTGTGTGTGTGTCTGTGTTGAGGTTGCAAATTATTTTCTTGATGTTACAGGGAGAAAAGGGACACATGATCTTGTTTTCTGTCCTATTTGATTAAAATTCAAATAACTCTTACAAAGAATGTCAAAACCCATTTTTTAAAGGTACACAGCTTCTTGACAAACCACAGAGTAGAACAGAAAACAAAACAAAGCCAGCTCCATTACTTTCCAAGTAGTTAATAACACAAACGAAAGTCAGCCGGGACAAAGAAAGCAGAGGAGAATACGATTCTTGGGTTCAGACGTTAGAGGTGAACACTGACAGAACTTAACCAGTTCTAGAGAGGGACGGAGAAAGGAAACTGTTTTTGAGACTTACTGTCTGCTAAGTGTTTCCACACACATGATCTCAGCTAAACTTCACCTTCAAGCAATTTCTTATGGATGAGAAAGGTGGCACTTGAAGAGTTTCAGCAACAGACTCACAAGCCAGATATCAAGTGGCAAAGACAAGACTCAAACCCAGGTACTCTGGCCTCAAAGCCTTCACCCCTCGTAACCAGGCACTGGCCACCAACCCCATGAAAATCCCTAAGAGGTCAGACCCAGTCCTTAGAGTACTCAGCACATTATGAAATTCACCTGACCCCAGACACCCACTTCAACACATAATAGCTGAAGGGTTGAGTCCATGATTAGGCAGAATCACAAGTTATGAAATATGCTTTGCTTTAAATTTCTGGGAGTCCAGCCTTCATCTGATGGCTAATTGCCTCATTGATGAACTTTCCCCATTTGCTATTATTGACAGCAATGACTTTTTAAGTGATTCTTTTAAAACATTTTTTTTTTAATCTTTCAGTGATTTTAAAATACCCTTGTTGCTTTAAGTGGGACTCAAAAATATTTTTTGTATTTTAAATTTGGATATAACTTATCATTGGTTGCATATTCTAAGGGTATAACTTTTTCAGTCATCACCAAGATTCAGTTTAGGAAAAAGTTGTTATTACAACACTATCAGTAGTACTAGTATGGAGACAATAGCTTTAGGCCTGGGTTTTAATCCTGGACCCACAACTTCTATTCCTATGTGACCTTGGGCAAGTCCCATAAACTCAGTCAACCTCAGTTTCCACTCTAAAAGATGACATTAACAACACTATAAAAATATCAATGGCTGCTATTTGGGGGTACCTGTTAAGAGCCAGCTGTTGTGCTTAGCACTTTGCCTACATGAAGAATGAAGGTAAGGATGCTCACCTGCTCTGCTTCTTCTGCATCTTCAATGCACATAATGCCTCTAGCATAGTGCCTGGCACGTTGTGGGTTGTGGTCAGTAGCTGTCAGTCCTGTTCTCCTATTTCTCCCTTTGCTTCTCCCCCTCAGCTTAGGTCACACTAGGTCACCAAGCACTCAGGACCTCTGGTTAAAGTCTTCAGTGGAACACAGTGGTGCTGCACAAGAGTACGTCCATGGTGTGACTGATCAGTGCTAATAACTGTGATCCTTACCATCCTCATGTGACAGTTAGAAAGCCGGGCTGGTGCTTGTTTATTATACTACAGTCAGAAGTGTAGCCCAGCAACGGATACTGAGGGTCTCATTAGGAAGGGGCCATCTGAGGAACTACTAGTGTGAGGGTCCATTTCTTAGCCTGAGCTTCAGGTTGTTTGTCCTGGGTACAGCAGATGTAGACCAGACTTTCCTAATCTTCTCTCACCCTCCAGGATCAGTTATAGCTGCCCATTTGGATAGTCTCCTAGTTATAGAAACAGTAATTTGAGAGAAAAATAATTAAAGGATCTAAAGGAAAGTGTCAGATATAAATGACAATTCCATCTTCCATCTTCCTACTTCCATAATGTCTTCAAATGATTCCATTAGCAATCACCTTGGGATGAACAACCATGATTACAAAAGGTTTATCTCTGGTAATAGAACAAAGGCTTAGGACAAGGCTCCTCTTCATCATATAACAGCTAGGAAACATACTGGATCTGGGAGATTACCTTCTTGTGAATTCTATTCTAAGGAAATGCTTCTTAATCATCTTCATTGAAGTACTGACTGGTAGAGAGAAGTCTGAGAGTATATTTCTAAGATTCCATCTTCCATTGTAAAATATCTTTAAAATCACAGATTTTATATTAAATATATGCTTTGGTTATCTAATTCTGTGTAACAACTCATGGCAAAAGTTAATGGCTTAAAACAAGGACAATTTAATTTTTTTCACAATTCTGTAGGCTGACCTGGCAGTTTTCTTCATCATGTGGTGGTGGTATGGTAGGAAGGTCCACAGTGGTCTCTTGCATATGGCAGGTAGTTGGGGATTGCTGGCTGGGGGTTCAGCTGGGATTGCCAGCCAGGGACCTCAGTTCTCCTCCACGAGGACTTCTGTACACGGACGCTTGTGCTTCCTCACATCATGGAGGACTGACTGCTGTCAAACTCATTTTAACAAGCACAACAGTGAAAGCTACCAGGCCTTCTTAAGGCTCAGGTTCTAGGCACAGTCTCACTTTCCCTGCATTCTGTGGATTACAACAGCCTAAATTCAAAGTGAGGAGATTACACGAGAGCATGAAAACAGAGTGGCACGGTTTATTGGAGGCCACCAAAGTCATAGTCCACTACAACGTGGGAATTTTGTACACTGTTGCAGAATGTATCTATTATATGTTATAAAAATATATTTCTCAAATAGTCAAGTAAAATTAGCTCTTAGGGAAGTTGTGGCAATATGTATTCCATGGTTTCACTTATGTTTGGCACACTGCCCTGGACATGCCACTTGGGAAGTAAGTTCCAGGCTTTTCTTCTTTTCTTAGCTGTCAGGTTGGGTCTTGGGACCCAGCAGGGCTGATCTGGGGGGAGAGTGGGATACAGCTTTGATGGTTAGTCCATATATTTATCTCACTGAGTGTGCATCTGTGACTGAATCCCAAAGCCAAATACAAGTGATTTTTATTGATGTTTGTGTCTGTGTTTTCATCCTTTACCTACGAAAATGAGAGCTATAAATTAGAACCTACAGAAGTATGGAAAGGACCTTGTTGTATTAAGATGTCCAGGGATGTAACTTAGTTTGGCCCAGCTAATATATTCTACCTAAAAAAGAAATCTTTACCCATATGTGTTACATTAAAACTTTTTTTTTTTTAAGAGGTGAACTTAGGCCAGTATGATAGCAAGATAGATAGAGACTAGGAAAGCTGTATTGTGCGGTTTTAGTAACTCAGTCTGATTCATTTCCCTGATGGTGGAGGAGTTTTTCACTATAAGCAGTAACAAGGATACTTTGAAATAGCACAGCAGCCGGAAAACAAATCATATATCTAAATGTATCTGCCCTTGTTTCAGGTCAAAGTCTGCAAATTATCCAAAGGACATTTTTCTTGCTTAAGTTATCTGAGCTCTGCCACTGAGCAGGATTGTAGATTACAGTTCCGTAGAGCCCAGAGAGAGAGAGAGAGAGAGGCCCCGAGCAGCAGCGTCCACACAGCGCGGAGTTTTGTGCAGTGCCCTGGGTAGCCGGAGCTCTGTCTCTCACATCTTAAACTTTCTGTGTAAGACATTCCATCTGGCATGTTCCCAAAACTAACATTGCCAGCTCTGAAACCTGACTTCTAAAAAGTAGAATGAAATGTCTGCCTCCCACCTTCCATATTTTATTAACAAAAAGTTTCAAACATACAGAAAAGTTAAAAGAATGGTTCAGTGAACACCCATGTACCCGCCTGGACTCTACGATCAAGATCTCCCTATCAGTTCATCAGTCCATCTGTTTTCAGAAGCATTTAGAATAAGCTGAAGACAACAGGACACTTCAACAAGTATAAACTAGAGTTTTGTATTTGCAGTCCTTCCTCCCTTTCTTTTCTTTTCTTTTTCTTTCCTTTCTTCCATTCTCCCTCCCCTTCCTTTTTCCTTCTCTCCCTCTCTTTGGAGATTAAAGTTACATGCAATGAAATACACTAGCCTTGAATGTACTATTCCATGAGCTTTGACAAATGCACACTCCCCTGTAACCCTAACCCCTGTGAAGTTCCAGAACATGACTGTCACCCCATTAAGGTCCCTCCTGTGCCTTTCCATTCAGCCCCCTCCCACCACCCTCCCCAAGAGGCAATCACCGTTCTGATTTTCTAAAACCGTAGATTCAGTTTTCTCCATTCTAGAGCTTCACATCAATGGAATCAAACAGTATATACTCAGCGTGAGAACTGGGCTTCTTTAGTACATGTTCAAAATCTCACACAATGGGACTGTGCTTCGTGCTAGACCCAGAGGCAGCGAACCTGAGAGCCTCTGCGCCTTTTGCTGCCTCGCAGGAGGAAGAACTGTTGCTTCAGGAGCCAGCTCTGACTGCCTAGCACTTTTGGAGCAGTCAACCCCGTGTCCTTATCTTAGCGTCCCCAAGAGCCTGCAGCAGCTTCTCCCAGACGACACGGATGTGGACGTGCGGGTCAGCGTGTGACAGAGATAGGAAGGGCCGGCACACCCATGCAGACGCTCGCGAATCCCAGACGCCGTGTGTTTATTAGCAGGCCTGCCTTTGTGTCTGTGAATTGGACTCTATTTTATTGATTTTATTCTGATTGTTCCATGAGACAAAGGAGGAAATAGTTTGCCTCAAAGCCTGCAATGTGATCCAGAGGGGCGGATGACGTGTGTCTCTGGGGCAGGCTGGAGATTCTTGGCCGACCGGGCAGACGCTGCTCATCCTGCTTCCAGGGTAGAAAAAGGAGCCACATGTGGGAGCTGAAGTTATCTTTAAGAGGCTTGCCCAAATCCACGGAGCTCTTGACAACGAAAAGCAGGTCACCCTACTCTCCAAGATAGATGTAGTACATTTAGGAAAAAGGAGAGGACAACACAGTCGGAATGTGCCCCACGAGGCCTCTCAAACCAAGTGTTGCAAGGAGATACTATCACGCTGTTAAATCCAGAGGGCCGACTGTGCATGAGCGTGTTCCCGAGTCGGGGCCACTCAGGGTTATTCCACCAAACTAAAAGTCTACCAGGTGCCTGGCAATTGCATGCACTGGTGAGACCCTACATTTGGAGGGGGTTGTCCACGTTGCACACTCACATTAATCTAAGAAGCTGCAGCTCCAGTGCCTTGAATGCGTTCCAACTGTGAGCTGGTTCTCTTTGTTTTACATCTCACATGCTTAATTTAATGGGGCACAGTTTGTATAACCAGGCCAGCAGCAATCACACTTATCTCTACTAACAGATTATTTTATTTAGCTTTGTAAGTTAATGGGACATTCTGCTGAGCTAAGGCAAAGTTGAGCCATTTTTTTGGCTTATTGCAGCTCAACCATCCCGACTTTCTGTTCTGTCTCATTACATGGACTCATCAGACTCTATCCAGCAAATAACAGGAAGATTCTTCCATCCTACCCACCAGCCTCCACCTAAATATCCTACCTGAACTTCCTATTACTGCTCAAGGCTGGCCAAGAGCAAGAGGGTTCTTTAAGCTTTACAGCCTGGTCATGTACAATTATCATCGAATCAATAGTTCATCTACAGAAATCTTACCATGAAGCCTACCTTCCAAATATATCCAGCATGACTGATGACAGACATCACATTAATAAATTGCCATATGTATCTCAAAACAACAGTGAGCTATCAATTATCTCTAATATTGTCTATGATGACTTCAAACACCAAACAAGACTGGGGACACAATTCATAAGCCTTTCCCTCTAATTAGCTACAGACAAATCTTCACAGATAGCGGGAAATTGGACAGGCATCAGAGAAGATAAGACAGATGCCACTTGGCTCAGCTGGAATAAAATCACAAGAAAACATATAGATCTATGATTCAAGAGCTTATCCAAGCACTAATGGGAAAAATATAACCCTTAGACAATAGGGCAACCTGAGACAATAAGCTACACAACTTACCCTATTCAGGACAAAGAGAAGGAAGTGAAGGGTGGGGAGATAACAGGATATTGACAATAAGAAAAACAAAAGGACAGGAGGCTCAGTGGACTTTGTACTTTTTTTAACATCTTTTTTTTTAAAATGTCTTTTAAATTAAAGACATACTTCGCAATTTTCCAGCCCTAACTTTTAAGCAATTATTTAGGTACAGAGATTTCCACTTTCTCTGAATCTGGAGATGCTGCCTGGATGTGATTTTAGAAGCCAGTGGGTTTGGAAGTTCCTGGCACTTTTGATCCATTACCTGTCTGGGTGCCAATACCAGGCCCTAATGAAAGTCTTTTTAAATTCCTTCTCCCTGGAATGATTCTCTCCAAGCAGCTCTCCTCTTCTCCTACATTTCGTCCTGGCATCCAAATACTCGAATCTTAGGGGAGGGATGGGGGTTTTCTCCAGGTTCCTCTGGAGCTGGTGGCCAGACACCCACAGCCACAGTTAAGAAAACGGAGAGCAGGGCCTGGCTGTGGGGCTCCCTTGGCTTCTTGGTAAGGTTTTATGGCTTTTAAACTGGTGCTTATTGTCTCTTTAAATGTTAAAGAGGGAAGTCCTCTTGTACCCCTGATGGCATTCAATTATGGTCATGATTATAAAATGTCTCAGCTCTTTGGGGAGTGTGAGCAGATCAATAGAGTGCTGAGAGGAGGCAGCAGCGCTCTCAAGCCTTGCTCTGCAGGCTGTGCTGCCTTCTCCTGTCTGGCTGCTGGGGCAGACCTGTGCAGTGCCAGGGCCTTGCCTGCTGGGTGCAGGGGGTTTGCAGAATTATGACCTGACAGTGAAGGACAAATAAATTGTGCCCTAAGATCTTTAACTCATTTGTTGAGATTTTTTAAAGGGTGCAATGGGGCACTCATCTGTGGCGTTCACATGCAGAAGCCTATGGTAATTTCTAAGTAACCTGTTCCTGGGATCTTAGGATGCCCCCCCCCATTTGAATAAGCCTTGCCCTTTCTCTCTCCCTCTCTCACTCTGTCTCTCTCTCCTTCCCTCCCTCCTCACCCACCCCCACTCCTGCACATGCACTTTCGTTGTTGTTCTGTTCAGATGAGCTCTCTGCAAATGAACCAAGGTGTGATTTGTTTGTGTGTTTGTTTTTCTAAACAAGGCAACTTTGGCTAAGCACATGGCTACAGTTTTTGAAGAAATTATATAGGTACCTTAAAGATAGCAGGATGATTTCAACATTGGGGTGAACGCGCACACGTTCGTTCATTGAATGATTAGTGGCCTGCTCTTTGTGTGCCAGCGACTGTGCAAGAGTGGAAGCTCCACACAGGCAGGGACTTTGCTGTCCTTTGCCACCGCTGTATCTTGAGTGCCGGAAACCCTGCCCAGCACAGAGCAGGTGCTCGGGGGCATGTGGATGGAGAGAGCATACAGTGAGGGCAGTTTGAAGCACGGTTTTTTCTCCCCAGGGCTGTAGCCCAGTTCTAATGACTTGTGAGACCCCCAAATTGGAAGGAAAGAAGTAATTTTGTGATGTTAGGCCTCCGTGGTGTGTCTCTAAAGTAATTTAGGCTCCTCCAGTATTCTGCACTATCTCACTACTTTAGACATCCCTGAAATGAAACTGACAGAGTAAAAATGCATCAGGAAGGTCTGCTTATTTAAAATAAATAGAAACATCATCAAAATGCCTTTTTTTCCCTCTGTGACTTGTGACTGTACTTATACATACATGACCTCCTACTATACACTTTAAGAGGAAGGATTAAACTTTAAGAGTGAGATATTTTAAAGCCCCAACATCAGGATATCTCAGCAAAATGCCTGTTCTTCTACCAGGAGTGGCTCATGGTAAAAAGGATGGTGAGGATGAGGATGAGGATGAGGACTAGGACAGGTGAGAGTAAATTGTCAGTGATGAGAGAAGGTGGCCCCTGGGAACCCCATGCCGGTAGCTGAGAGTTAGGAGCGGGAAGAGTGGGCATAATCTGGGGAGGTGGACCACCTTCCCTTCCTGGAACTGCTCATCGGACCTTTCCTGGAGTCATAGCCACACCTCTGCAAGAGGTGTTCTTATTATTATGCACGTCGTTAGCCCATTTAACATGCCAGGCAACCAAGGCCAGGGAGGCCAGACAGCTGACAGAGGGAGGAGCCGCCTGGAACTCTCTGCGCCCACGTTCTTAACCACCAGGCCTACTTCCCCCAGGCGCCGTGCTGCAGGTGTTGCTGTGACGTTGTTTGTGCCTGGTTCTGATTCCTGCTCCAGGGCCTGTTGCACCAGTCACCAGGGTCACGCACCTGTTGTGGTGTAGGAGTCCCTTGAGTGCTGGCACCTCTTGTTCTGCCCCTGGACAAGAGTAGCATGAGGTTGAGACCGATGCCTGAGCCCGGGTGTGATCGGTGCCTCAGGACCCAGAAGTGTAGGATGGGAAGCAAGCCCTTCCCCCACGCCCGCACAGACCACTTCCTCGGGCTGTTCCACCTGACCGTTCCCATGTCCGTCATCACTCACGTTGGCCGGGGCAGTGGTGAACTCCATCTTGCACCTCCCACACTGGGTTCTGAGGAAGGTGAAAGAAATGCCAACAGGCCTGTGAGCAGGAGACCGAGGGCTCTATCAAACCAAGCACTTTGTAGCCATGGCAACCACCGCTTAGTCGGGATGGGCAGAAGGCCAGACCCGCTGACTTGTGCACAGGGTTCTTGTGACTTACAAGGAAACCTGGAGGCAGAAGAACCTATAGGATAAGGAAAAGATGAAAGGTCCTATTTGCTACGGCTTTTTCTTTCTACATCATCAGTAGTTGGCTTTGAAAACCATCTTTATGTTACATGGATTGTTTTTGTAATGCTTGAGTTCTGGCTACACGTGTGCCCGTCACCCAAATAGTGTTCATTGTACCCATTAGGTGGGTTTATTCCCCTCCCCTCATTCCCCCTCCCTGCTTTGTACCCCCTTAATATTTTGTGGGAAAAAGAAAGAAAGTGTAACCTAACCGGACTGAGTCCACATGCTCAAGACTTCTTGGGCATGGCTCCAGGCCATGGTCCCCAAACTTGGCTCAGAATAAACCTCTTTAAATTAAAAAAAAAAAAGAAAGAAAGAAAGAAAAAAGACAAGAAAACCGTCTTTGTAAGACAGATTCATCTCTTACAAAAATGCTTCAACCTCTGTCACCTTGTTGGGAAATGACTGTAGCTAATGAGATTTGCTATAACCACATAGGAGCAGCTTGCCTGGTCAGGCAACATCTGACTTCTGGGCTTGTGAAGTCTCCACTTCTCCCCGAGAACTGGCATTCCAGGACGCCTTCCTTTTTCTGAGGAATGTCTTCACTTTACTAGTTGTTTGTGTGTGTTCCAAGTGATGCTGTGATATTGTGTTTATGGCTGGCTACCATGCACTTAGGTGAAGTAGATCTTTCTGCTTGGATGAGTGGACCTTGTTTAATGGGGTTGTTTAATTTTTTCTCTTGCTGATTTGCTTGCGTTTTGGGTAGATTCTGGTTATTAGCCCTTTGTCAGATGTATAGCATGCAAATATTTACCCCCATTCTGTAGGTTATCTATTTGCTCTGTTGATTGTTTCCTTGGCTGTGCAGAAGTATTTTAATTTAATCATGTCCCATTTATTTATGTTTGTTGTTGCTGTGATAGACTTGGGGTCTTCTTCATAAATTCTTTGCCTAGGCCAATATCTAGAAGAGTTTTTCTAACATTTTCTTCTAGAATTCTTATGGTTTAATGTCTTAGATTTAAGTCAGTTATCCATCTTGAATTGATTTTTGTGAGTGGTGAGAGATATGGATCCTGTTTCAATCTTCAACATGTGACTAACCCACTAGTGTAAAGTCACCCAAAAGCTAAATTTCAGAGCCCACATAAAATAATAGGTCAAGAGGTAAAACAAAGCAATAAAGTTTTACCCAACAGGATGAACAGAAATGCATCTCACTTATTTCAATAAATGTGAATGGCTTGACTTCCCCACTCAAGAGACATAGGCTGGATGAATGGATTAAAAAATACAAGCCAAGTATCTTCTGTCTCCAGGAAATACATCTAATCCAGAAGGACTCAGTCAGATTCAAGGTGAAGGGATGGAAAAAAATATTCCATGCAAATGGAAGTCAAAAGAAATCAGGTGTAGCCATTCTCATATCAGATTACATAGACTTCAAATCAATAATAGTAAAGAAAAACAAAGATGGTCTTTATATTATGGTAAAAGGATCAATTCATCAAGATGTAACAATCCTAAATATTTATGCATCCAACAGAGTTGCACTCAGCTTCATAAAACAGACCCTATTAGATCTAAACAAAGTGATAAACAACAACATCATAATTGCTGGAGACTTCAATACCCCACTGACAGAACCGGACAGATCCTCTAAGCATAAAATAAGTAAAGAAACATTGGCATTAAATGAGACTCTAGAGAAAATGGGCCTACCAGACATTTACAGAACATTCTACCCAAAACCTACTGAATATACATTCTTCTCATCAGCAGGTGGAACATTCTCTAAGATTGATCAGATCTTAGGTCATAAAACATGTCTGAAAAAATTTTAAAAATAGAAATTATACTATGTATCTTCTCAGATTATAGTGTAACAAAATTAGAAATCAACTCCAACAGAAACACTCAATTCTACACAAAGTCATGGAAGTTAAACAACCTATTGCTGATCAATTATCAGGTCAAGGAAATTAAGGTATAAATCAAAAGATTTCTCAAACTAAATGACAAAGGGGACACTAGTTATCAAAATCTGTGGCATTCAGCAAAAGCAGTCCTAAGGGGAAAATTTATAGCCTTAAGTGCCTACATCAAAATGACAGAAAGATCACAAATCAAAAATCTAATTAATTGTCTCAAGGAGCTAGAAAAGGAAGAGCAGACCAATTCCAAAGCCAGCACAAGAAAAATAGCTAAAGGCAGAGTAGAACTAAATGAAACAAAGAAAAAAACAAAAAAATACAGAAGATTAATGAAACACAGAGTTGGTTCTTTGAAAAGATGAAACAAAATTGATAGAACTCTCACTAGATTAACCATATGCAGAAAAGAAAGGGCCCAAAAAAGCTCAATCAGAAATGAAAAAGGAGATATTACAACTGATACCACAGAAATACAAAATATCATCTGTGAATACTATGTAAATCTCTATGCCCATAAACTCAAAAATGTTGAGGAAGTAGACAAATTCCTGGAAACACACAACCTCCCATAGCTCAATCAGGAAGAAATAAAATTCCTGAACAGACCAATTACAAGCAACAAAATTAAAGCAGCAATAAAAAATTTTCCAACAAAAAAAGTCCCAGACCAGATGGTTTCACAGCCAAATTTTATCGGCTACAAAGAAGAATTGGTACCCATACTGCAGAAATTATTTCATAACACTGAGAAGGAAGGAATCCTCCCCAATTCATTCTACTAAGCCAGTATCACCTTGATACCTAAGCCGGGAAAGGACACAACAAAAAAAGAAAAGTATAGACCAATATACCTCATAAATATGATGCAAAAATCCTCAATAAAATTCTAGCAAACCAAAATCAGCAGCACATCAATGAAATAATCAACCACAACCAAGTGGGCTACATCCCATGGATACTAGGATGGTTCAACATACATAAATCCATAAATGTGATTCACCACATAAACAGAAGCAAAAACAGAAATTATATCATCTCAATAGATGCAGAAAAAGCATTTCACAAAATTCCGCACCCTTTTATGATAAAAACACTTCACAAAATAGGCATAAATGGAACATATGTCAAAATTATAAAAGCCATATACGATAAACCCACAGCCAACATCATACTGAATGGGGAAAAGTTGAAAGCATTCCCACTCAGAACTGAAACAAGAAAAGAATGCCCAGTGTCACCACTTCTATTCAACATAGTGCTGGAAGTCCTAGCCAGAGCAATCAGACAAGAGAAGGAAATTAAGGACATCCAAATGGGGGAAGAGAAGGTTAAACTATTGCTTTTTGCTGATGATATGATCTTTTATCTAAAAAAACCCAAAGATTCCACCAAGAGACTGTTGGAATTAATAAATAAATTCATCAAAGTCTCAGGCTACAAAATCAATGTACACAAATCAGTAGCATTCCTATACACCAACAACAGTAAAGCTGAGAATCAAACCAAGGGCTCAATACCTTTCACAATGGCTACAAAGAAAATAAAATACCTAGGAATATATTCAACCAAGGAGGTAAAAGATCTCTAAGAAAGAGAACTATGAATAACGTAGGAAGGAAATTGGAGATAATGTAAACAAATGGAAAAACATATCATGCTCATGGGTTGGCAGAATCAACATTGTTAAAATGTCCATACTACCCAAAGTGATTTACAAATCTAATGCAATCCCCATTAAAATACCAACGTCATTTTTTGCGTATCTAGAAAAAATAATTCTAGGCTTCCTTTGGAACCAGAAAAGGGCCCAAATAGCCAAAGCAAATTAAGCAAAAGTAACAAATCTGGAGGCATCACTTTACCAGACTTTAAGCTATACTACAAGGCTATAGTAACCAAAACAGCATGATACTGGCACAAAAGTAGAGACATAGACAAATGAAACAGAACAGAGAACCCAGATATAAAACCATCCACATAGTGCCATCTGATCTTTGAAAAAGTAGACAGCAAGATACACTGGGGAAAAGAAACCTTTATTCAATAAGTGGTGATGGGAAAAAACTTTTTTTTTTTTGCAAGCATCCAAAAGCAACATATTGATCACAGGACAAGTGAGCAGGTAGCAGGAGGAAAGAAGCTGGTTGTATTAATGAACTTCATACAGTCAGCTCAGATTTTGACCTATAAATAAAATTTCAAAGTAGAACATATTAAATAGAAAGGCATTTTCTAAAAGAAAATGTGTAATTACAGGTTGCATATGCAATTGAGATTCCCCCCCCCCAGCAAATAATGTACAGATAGAACCCCCCAAATGAGGAGATAAATATAAATTACTGTAGTGCTGTTATAATTTGA
>CM052443.1:61492209-61530886 GCA_028533085.1 Varecia variegata | reverse complement strand
TTCTGGTGCTGTTGGGGTCATGTGTGGGCAGCTGCCCACTGTGCCTGTGGATAGACCGCCTTGCTCGATATGTTTCTCTTCATTCCTCTGTAAGTTGTGCTTATCAGTACACAACCGTCCCCACCCTTCCCACCCCTTTCTCCTTTTGTAAAAGTAATTTTTAAAGGGGTGTTCCTTTTTTAAAAAGGAAAACTAACCAATTAGGCGAATCAAAAAAATCCAGGATGCTTTTGGAGAGATTCAAAGCATTTGTATAAAGTACAATGAGGCTAAGCGTATTTGTGGCCTTAGTAGAGTAAATGTGGAATCAATATTTGTTGGACTGAAACATGGGGATCTCCTTTAAACCACAAAAAATGTGTTTAGCATCACCTATTACTCATATTAATAGTGGTGATAAATGTGAACTTGACACCCACAATTTCCCTGTAGCTGGTGGGACTGATTCTAATGCAGGACTGGACTATATCATTATATATGAAAGGCAAGGAAATACGGTGAACTCAGTGAGAGGGTCCTCACCTGTGAAGAATTTCTTTTATTTGGATAAGTTGCACAGCCATTTCCATAGCAACAGAACATTTTCAGAAAATGAACTGAAAACTATGTTGCATTTGGAATCCCACTTGGCATTTTGGTAAAAGTCTAAAATCTTTAGTTCCCCATTATTATCAACAGCAACAATAAACAAACAGAAACACACTCCCTGAGTTAGTTTATTTCTTTTACAAAATGTGGAACAAAAAATAGCACACATTTTTGTACCTGCCTGGCAAAAATCCCCCAAATTTTGCTTAATTCTGCTTAGGTTGGAGGATGAAATATACTAGCGACAGACACCAGAGAATGAAATAATACATTTCTGTTGATGAAGGAACAGATTTTGCCTGGTTGTCTTTGGAGGCAATGCTTGCTTGGCTTTTCCTAGTTTTCCTAAGAATACGGATTCAATGTAAATATAAGGTGGTTTTGTGCTCCATGGTCTCATTCTATGTTGCTTTTTGCTTTGTTCTATTTCAGAATGCATTTGAATATGTTCAAATGCCTGGCCCAGGTTTATAATCTCTGAATTCCCAACTTCTTATGTGAAGGTCAGTCAGTACCCTTTGGCTGTTTCTCGCCCTCTCTGTTGGTTGTGGTGCCAGACCAGGAGATGTCCCTTGGAGATGTTCTCTAGAAACCTTTACTGCTTAGGGAAATACTCAGCTGTGCTTATCATTGACCAAGGAGCAAATGTCCTTTTAAGATGTCAGAGCAAAGAAAGCTGAAGATATTCTACTATTGGCTACCAGAAAAGAGAAGAAACAAGCTCCCTCTGGCTGGACTCTTCAAACAAACAAGTCCATTTCATTTGTAGAAGAACGTGGGAAGCCACATTTGCCTCTGGGGTCTGTCTGACCGCCTTTGGCAGATTCTCAACATGCATTTGATGAACAAATGACTCAACAAACAAGAAAACCACGGTAAGCGCTTCGGAAGCATACCATGCCAGAGTGGAAATGACTCGTCTAGGCATTAGAATAGGTAAAATGAAAGTCTTTATGCCTTTCTAGACTTTAAAACGTTTGTACAATGAACATCTATTACTTTTGTAATCAGACAAAAGGAAAGAAAGAAAAAAAGAAGACAAACAGAACACTAGTTAAAAACAAAACAAAACAAAGAGATCTAATTGCTTTTTTAAGGATGGCATTAATTTACTTGATGACACATTTCTTTAATGTTTTCCTCATTTGCAGCAAGCGATGTTTTAACAGTGTACAATACACGTACTCAATGCATTGCTGATAAAAACATTAAGTCAACAAACATTTATTGAGCGCTTATTACATAGCAGGGTGCTTGCTAGGCACAGTGGGGGATTTATGGATAAATAATACATGAGCCAGGCCCTCAAGGAACTCAATTATGATGCAGGTGGGACCAAATCCATAATTGTTAATAATAAATGGTAGCTTTTAGTGGTAAACTGTTCCTTACAAGCGAGTAATGTCCTCTGTCCATATTACAAACTTATCCAAGGGCACAAGGCACATCCCTTACATTTTTTAATTAAACTTTTACTTTGAAATAGCTGCAGATTCGCATGCTGTTGTGAGAAATAATACAGAGAGATCCCATGTACCATTTACCCAGCTCCCCCCAATGGTAATATCTTGTAAAACTATAGTCCAATATCACCACGAGGATACTGACATTGATGCTGACAAAATACAGAATATTCCCAGCCCCACACAGATCCCTCCTGTTGCCCTTCTGTAGCCACTTCCCTCCCTAGACCTCCTCTCCCATCCATGACCCCCTGGCAGCCACTAATCTGTTCTCCATTTCTATAAATCTATAAATCTCCATTCTATAAAACATTTCAAGAATGTTAAATATATGCAGTCATAAAGGATGTAACCTTTTGGATCTCTTAAAATTTCACTCAGCACAATTCTCCGGAAACCCATCCAGGTTGTTGTGTGTATAATTTGTTTCTATTCATTGTTGAGTAGTAGTCCATGGTATAAATATATCACAGTTTGTTTAACCATTCACCCAGTGAAGGACATATGGGTTGTTTTTAGTTCTTTGGCTGTTATGGATAAAGATGCTATAAACATTTGTGTACACTGTGGGACACAGGTTTTCATTTCTCTGGGATAAGTGGCCAGGAGTGCAATTGCTGGGTAGTATGGTAATTGCATGTTTAATTTCTTTTTCTTTTCAGAAACTGCCAAAACATCTTCCAGAATATCTGTACCGTTAAACATGCAATGTATGAGTGATCCAGTTTCTCCACATCCTCACCAGCACTTAGCATTGTCACTGATTTTTATTTTAGCCATTCTGAAAGGTGTGTAGTGATATCCCATTGTGCTTTTACTTTGCATTTCCCTAATTATTTTCAACATCTCCTCATGTGTTTATTGGCCATGCCATCTATTTATACTTTTCAGTGAAATGTCTCCTTGTACCTTTTGTCTATATTCTAATTGTGTTGCTTGTTGTTTTTAACAGTTCAGTTTTGAGAGTTCTTTATGTATTGTAGATACTAGTCCCTTGTCATGTATGTAGCTTGCTAATATTTTCTCCCAGTGTGTAGCTTGTCTTTTCATCTCCTTAATAGGATCTTTTTTAAAGGCTTTTGATTTTGATGAAGTCCAGTTTATTAATTTTTCCTTTTAGGTATTGTGATTTTGGTGTCATGTCTAGGGATGCTGTGCCTATTCCTAGATCCTGAAGATTGTCTCCATGTTTGTCATGATTCAGCTTTGATTTAACTTTTGTGTAAGGCATAAGACTTAAGGTCAAGGTTCAGTTTTTGCCTACGGATGTCCAAATGCTCAAGCATCATGTATTGAAAGACTATTGTATTAGTGTTGTAGAGCTGCTACAATAAATTACCACAAATTTGGTGGCTTAATGTATTCTCTCACAGCTCTAGAAGCCAGAAGTCTGAAACCCAATGTCATCAGGGCCCTTAGGCCCATCACCCCAATCTCTGCCTCCATCTTCATATGGCTGTGTCCCCTGTCTCTCCTGTCCCTCACTCTCTCTCTTTCTCTCTCTGTCTCTCTCTGTCTTCTCCTTTTATGTCTCATGTAAGGACACTCATCATTGGATTTAAGGCCCACTCTAATCCAGGATGATCTCATCTTGGAAATTTTTACTGTAATTACATCTGCAAAGACCCTTACTCCAAAGAGGTCACATTCTGAGGATGTAGCAGCTATATGTTTTGGGAGCCACTGTTCAGCTGCTACAGCTATCTTTCCCTCCATTGAGTTGCTTTTGAATGCTTGTCAAAAAATCAGTTGGTCATATCTGAGTGAGTCTATTTGGGTTCTCTATTCTGTTTCATTGATTTATATGTCTATTCCTTCACCTATAGCACAGACTTAATGATTGTAGCTATATAAGCTTTGAAATCAGGTAGACTGATTCTTCCAATTTTATTCTTTTTTTTTCAAAATTGGTTTTAGCTATCCTATACATGTTTTGCATTTCCATATATATTTTGGAATAATATTGTCAATGTCTACAAAAAGTGTCACTGAACTTTTTATAGCAATTGTGTTAAATTTGTATATCAGTTTGGAGAGAATTGATATCTTTGCTAGGCTGAGTTGTCTAATCCATGAACATAGTATGTTGCCCCATTTATTTAATCTTCTTGTAGTTTTCAAACAAATCCTGCACATGTTTGAATATTGAACCAGCTTTGCATCCCTGGAATAAACCCCTCTTGGTCATGGTGTACCATTCTTTTGATATGTTGTTGAATTCTATTTGCTAATGTTTTGTTAAGGATTTATGCATCTATATTTATGAAGGATGTTTACAGTATTTTTTTTTGCTGTCTTCATCTGATTTTAATATCAAGGTAATTTTAGCTTTACAAATGAATTTATAAGTATTCCCTTCTCTTCTATTTTCTGGAAGATGTTATGTGGAATTGGTATTAAATCTTTAAATGTTTGGTAGAATTCTCAAGTGAAACCATCTGGAATTGGAGATTTCCTTTTGGGAAATTATTATAAATTTAATTTCCTTAAAAGTTATAGGGTTATTCAAATTATTTATTTCATATAAGATATTTCATATGCGGTAGTTTGTACTTTTCAGAGAATTGGCCCATTTTGTCCAAGTTATCGAGTTTATGTGTAGAGTTCTTTGTGATATTTCCTTATTATCCTTTCCATGTCTGTAGAATCTGTAGTGTTTTATTCTTGATTTGGTAATTTGTGCCTTCTCTTTTATTTTCTCTGTCAGTCTTACTAAAAACTTGCCAATTTTATTGATTTTTTTCAGAGAATCAACTTTTTGGTTTAGTATTTTTCTCCATTATTTTCACCTTCAATTTCATTGATTTCTGCTCTTATCTTTTTAAAATTACTTTCCTCTTCTTGTTTTGGATTTATAATGTTCTTCTCCTAATTTCTTGTGGCGGGAACTTAGATTATTGATTTGAGGTTTTTCCTCTTCCTAGTGTAAGCATTTAGTGTTGTAAACTTTCCTCTTAGCATTGCTTTATCTCTGTCCCATAGATTTTAATATGCTGTGTTTTTATTTTTATTCAGTTCAGTGTAATCTTTTCTTATTTCCCTTGAGACTTCCTCTTTGATCCATGGATTATTAAGAAATATGTTGCTTAATTTGCAAATGTTTAAAGACTTTCTTGTTTTCATTCTGTTATGAGTTCTATTTTGATTCCCTCGTGGTCAAAGAATATACTCTACATGATTACCATTCATTTAAATTAATTGTCATTTGTTTTATGATCCAGGATATGGTCTATCTTAGTATATGTTCCATAAGCACTTGAAAAAAATGTGTTCTGCTACTCTTGAGTGGAGTATCCTATAAATGTCAATTAGATCCTATTGGTTAATGGTATTTTTCTTTTCTTATATATTCTTGCTGACCTTTCTGTCTAGTAGTTTTATCAATTATTGAGAGGTGTTGAAGTCTGCAATGATAATTGTTTATTTGTCTATTTCTCCTTTCGGTTATATCAGCTTTTTCTTATGTATGTTTTAGCTCTCTTGTTGGTGTATTCAAATTTAGGTTTGCAATGTCCTTTTGTTGGATTAACCCTCTTATCATTATATGATATCCCTCTCTGTCTCTGGTAATTGTCTTTGCTCTGAAGTTTAGTTTATCTGGTATTAGTATAGACACTTCTTCTTTCTTTTGATTAATCTATGACATACCTTATTCCATCCTTCTATTTTCAACTTACTTCATTGTGATACTTGAAGTGAGTTTCTTATAAATTGCATATAGTGGGTCATGTTTCTTAATCCACTTATCAATTTCCATCTTTTAATTGCTGTATTTAGATTATTCTGTTTAATGTAATTATTGATACATTATGGATTATATCTGGCATTTTATTTTTTGTTTTCTGTTTATTCTCTTTTCTTGTTATTTTTGTTTCTCTATTTTCTTCTTTCTTCCTCTGAGTTACTTGAATTTTGGGAGCTTGAATTTTTTACAATTCTTTTTTGATTTATCTATAGTGTTTTTGAGTGTCCCTTTTTATGCCTTTTTTAGTGATTTCTTTAGGTATATTATATATACATAACTCATCACAGTGTATTGATTTTGACATTTTACCAGTTTAAATGAAGTGTGGAAAACTTACCTCTATTCCCCTTTACTTTCCCTTTTTCATTTATAGTATAATTGTCTTAAATATTTCTTCTGCATACCTTACAAACCACAGCAGACAATGCATAATTTTTACTTCAACCATCAAACACAATTTTAAAAACTCAACAGGTGAAGGAAAATGTATTGTATTTGCCTACATTTGCTTCTTTCCTTGTTCCTGAAGGATATTTCACTATATATAGGATCCTGGATTGGTAATTTTTTTCTGTCATCACTTGAATAAGGCTGTGCTACTTTCTTCTGGCTTCCAGGGTTTCTTATGAGACATCTGCCATCATTCAAATAGTTTTTCCTGTATAGGTAAGGTGTCATTTCTCTCTCATTGCTTTCAAGACTTTTTTCTTTGTTTTCAGTTTTCAGAATCTTGACTATAATCTTCATAGCGTGGATGAGGCTCCTTTTTTTTATTTTCTTAGTCAATTTTCTTTCTGTTGTTCAGATTGAATAATTTTTGTGGTTCTGTCTTCAAATTCTTTTTCCGATTCTTTTCCTCTGTCCCCTTCATTCTGTAGTTGGGCCCATTTGTTGAGTTTTTAAACTTGATTATTGTATTTTTCAGTTCTAATATTTCCATTTGGTTCTCTTTTTACTCTCTATTTCTTTGTTAATACTTACTTTTTTATTTCCGTTTGTTTAAGTATAATTGCAATTGTTCATTGAAGCATTTTTATGATGACTGCTTTAAAATCTTTGTCGTATAATTCTAGCATTACTGTCATCCTTGTGTTGGCATCTATTGATTGTTTTTTTAAATTCATTTTGAGATCTTTCTGGTTCTTGGTATCATGACTGATTTTCTATTGAAACCAGGACATTTAGGGTATTCTGTTATGAGATTCCAGACCTTATTTAAACCTTCTGTTTTAGCTGACTTTCTCTGACACCACTTAAGCAGGCAAAAGGGGGAACTCTGACTCATTCCTGCTAGGCAAAGGTATACATTCAGGTTTTCCTCTTATCCTTTGTTGACTCTTGAGGAAGCAGCCTCCTTGTTACTATTGGGTGGGGGTGGGAGTCCAGGCTCCCTGCATGGTTTCCACTGATCCTGATGAGAATGAAAGTCTCAGCTTCCTACCTGGCCCCTGGTGTCAGAACACCACCCCAACAGGGGAAAAAGGGACACCAATTCAGTACTACCAGGTAGGGTAGAAGTTCATGTTCTCTACTCAACCTCGATTGACACATGAAGGGTCTCCTCATTACTGTTGAGCGGTGATGGAGTTCCAGGTCCCCACTAGGCCTCCACTGATACCTCCTTGGTTGAAAGAGGTAGGAATGCCTCATTATTTTTCCTTGTGTGGCTTCCACTGACACCACAGTGTGTGTAGGATGGGGTGGGGGTGGTCTCATTACTGGTAGGTGGTGGTAGAGTCCTGACTCTCCACTAGGCCCCCTCTGACACCGTCCTAGCAGGGAAGAATGGGGGTACCTTGTTACTGCAGGGTGGAGGTGGAAATCCAGGCTGCCTGCATGGCCTCTATGGATGTTGAGGGTGAGAGGGTGCTTGGTACTGCCTAGCAACTATGAAAGTCTCAGCTGCCTAACTTGACCTTCTCTGACACCACGTGGGCCATAGATGAGTGCCTCATTACACCTCATGAGGATAGAAGTCCAGGCCCCCCAACTCAGCTTTTTCTGGCAGGGGTGAGGGTGGGGCCACAATTTCTCCTTGGTGGTTGTCTGGAGTATAGCGATTATTATCTAAGAGTTGCCCATCTTGCTAAGCTGCCCCTTTCCTGCTACTTTGGATGAAGAGAGCCGACTTTTTCCAGGGATTTTTTTTCTGTGCCCATTGGCATTGTCAGGTTGCTGACTTCTTCAACTCCAATTTGGGGATATATGAGGCAAAAAAAAGGAAAAATCAGGCAACTCACCACCATTCCAAGGTCTCCATCCAGTCTTCCTTCTTCTCTTCACTCTCCATAGTCTTCTTATGTTTGTTTAATACATATTTCCCAGGGTTGTACTTAGTGGGAAAAATCGGGGAAAGTACATCTACCCTATCTTCCTGGAAACAGAATTGGCATCTCTTACATTTTAATTTACCGTTGTTCATCCCAAGATGTTGAACTTTCTGGAAGACTAATAAAACTACTCACATATAGAGGAAGAACACTTGGTCTATATATGCTTTTCTTAATTGAAATGATGTTTCCCCCAAATCATTGGAGATATGCCTTGCTTGATATGAAGGAGATGATTATGAAGGAAGCATTTGAATCTGGAGGGATGAAATGGACACAACAGCTTACACTTAAGGGAAAGAGGTGTAGGTGTGGTAGGTTGGTTCAGAACTAGGGGAGCTCACCTGGCTGACATCTGGCATTTGAAATCCATTAGTCCAGAGTAAGCAATGTGCAGTGCTCCCAAGGGTAGGGGGATTCTGCCTTTATTCCAAGGAGCTCCAGTCAGGTGGGTGGATCATCATCGCAGGAGCAGTTCAGCAAGCAGCAGAGCTTAGGTGCAGTTACTCTGTCCTCCCAGGAGCAGCAGCCCACTGAGGGCCTGGCAGGATGAGAAATAAAGTGCAGCCATTTGAAGAAGAGGGCCTAGAAGGATGTGGCTAGGTTTTTCAGTGGGTTCTTTGACTCAGAAGAGAGCTGAGATGATTGCTTAGGAAATTGAAGAAGAATGTTGGTCCACAGAAAGGGACAGTCAGGGTGATCAAAAACACCACTGCTCTTCATCCCGGTGCCAGTAGACATTGTTTCTCACTATGCCCCCAGTTCTCTCAACACAGTGTCCCATGCGGACACTAGTCATCAATAGGAGGAGGCAGAGGAGAAGAAATCTGCTTTCCAGCTCAGGCAGGGAGCTCATTCTGGGCACACAGGACATCAGATCTGGAGCAGCACAGCGGACCCCAGAGCCCCTTAGGAGCAGGCCTGAGCTGCTCATTTCTTGCCTTCCCTAATGAGAACTGATTCACGGCCTGGGGACAACCGAACCTGCTGCTACTGACCTCGGTTACAACCGCTGAGATTAGTAGAAGGCCAAATGGCAGAGAAAGAAAAACCATCTTTCTTTGTGTATTAAGATCTAAGGCTTAGCTGGTCTATATTGTTAATTCCTGAAGATTTCGAGTCAGCCTGCTTACAAGTTGAATTTCAGGGGAGAGATGGGAGTGATTTATGGTAACATCTATTAAGACTTTATAGAACATAATACACGTGTTCTTGCTCCTACCATAAAATTAATTGTTGCTAATTAGTTAGGGCTGCCAGCTCACTTGCGTGTGAGAGTCCGTCATACTCACTTCTCTCGTCCTGCTAATTAGCCTGCTGCAGTCTACTACTTCCCCAGGCCTGTAGTTCTCCTCCCACTGTACATTTCTTATTGAAACAGTCAAGCCTGCTGTTTGGCTTTGGCTGGTTTTGGATAGAGGTTTAACTCTGAGGGCATACAAATCCTCATGGGTAATCCAAAGATGTCGGGTGAAACAAATCATTTTTCCCACGCCATCGGGCATTGTGTGAGTGCATTTGACTCAGAATTAACATCCCTCTCTCAAATATGCTTTTGATTGAGTATTGAATTCCCATGAAATAATACAATTAAGCTCTTAGGTACTTGGTTTTGGCCATCATTTCTGGGTTGCTGGTGTCTGGGGTGGAGATGATTCTGGTGGAATGATACCACATGTGCAGCCTGGGTAGCTCCTCGGCTGCAGTGACAGCTTCCTGGTGTAGAGCACTGTGATGATCAGCTCTAAGGGAGAGACTTTGAGGTGCTGACGATATCACGACAGTGATTGAACTTGTCCACAGCCCTTGCAGCCCTTGAAGGGGCTATGACTCTGGTGTGCCTGCCTATGGAGTATCAATTGTATAATTGCTATTGACATTTCTGTGATCAAAGGAGGTTGATTCTGTTGGATTTTTCCAAGAGCAAGTAGCCTCCTTTGTCCAACCATCATAATTCTAGGGGTGACAATCTCATGCAGTTATTATCACATAGAATGACAATAAAATGAAAGGGCTTTTTCTAAACACGTTTCTGCACCCAGTGAGGCTTGTTCATTCCTCTGCTCAATGAGCCCACAGAACAGTCAGGCGCGGAAAGAGAAAAATCCTGTTTGCATTGATTGCATCGTGCATGCCTCTGCCCACCTCCTGGGAGGCAGCTTATTTCACACATCTTCATGACAGAGTAATGTGACTTCATTGACTGGCAAGCAGCTGTCGGTGCAGCGTGTGAAGTGTCTGGGTGTGCGTGTGTGTGTGATGCCCACACACCGAAATCAAGAGGGAATGGGAAGCAAAGCACTGCTGTTGAAATTTAAAGGGGAAGCCAGTCTTTAGTAAAATTCACTTACAAAAGTGAGACTGTCCCTATGTCCAAATGTGATCATGTCTCTGAACCCACCTGCCAAGCAATGGAATAGGACCGATTTCAGTCCTTTACCTTTTTGATTTGGGACAGGGCTTCAGAGAACAGGTGGTGGAAAGGCAGCACCAGGCACCAAGACTCCAGCTGGGCCACACAATCAGCTACTAGGATCTGAGCTGCCCACCACTGCTGTCACACCCATTCATGCCCTTGTCCACGTCTCCTCCTCCCCTTCGGCTCCACTGCTGGGACTTCTTTGCATCAGCTTCTGTTCTCTGTCTTCACCATCCTCCTTGCGCTGATATGGGTCCAATGAAAGGTGACATTTAACAACAGCTTGACATTAGACTGAGGGATCCACGTGCCATGAACCCATAATTATCTGCACTGGGGAGGTCTTAGAGGGATCCAAACAGTGTTTATGCATGTGTGTAATCTTTTTATTTCTGAGAAGTCTTGTTAGATAGAGGACCAGAAAATAAGGAATTTTTTATGAAAAATTTAGGCGATTTTTAATGAACTCTTTGCTTTGGCAGCAACTCTGAATCACTTGATTTGGCAGCCTGGTTAAGGGGAAATATGACTGAGAAAGCTATTGGTGTTTCTGAGAGTCATGTGGAGTGTGGTTGCTGAGTGAATAATTCTTTTACTCTATGATCAAATAACTTGACTCTCTGAATTTATAGCTTCCCTTTTATTTTCACTGCCATTATTCTAATTTAGAATTTCATGATGATGCTTTTATTAATGCAACGACCTCCTAGCTATTCTCTCTGCTTCTGGGCATTTAATACACTGTGCATATTGCTACCAGACAACACGTTACTTATTTAATGCTATTCCCTTGTTCAGGAATTACAATAGCTTCCATCCAATTATACAATCAAGTCTAGACCCCTCGTCTAACTTTCAAGCTCTCTATAATCTGGTCCAATTTACTTATCTAAACATACATTGAAACTTATATGTCGCCACCTCGCATCACACTGCAGTTGAGCAGAGCAATCCTAGTCCCATTTCCCTGCCTTGGTGCCTTTGCCACTTACCCTTTTTAAGAGCCCTCCTTTGCCCGCACCTGTTCAAATGAATACATTCTTCACGTCTCAGCCTCAACCCTTTTGTATCTGTGAAGCCTTTCTGATAGTTACCATCCACACCAACTTCTTTCTCAAGTTCCTATCACTCTAGTAGGCAAATGCTTGGTGCTATTTTTGCACTAGCGTCTTGCATTGACCTCAGTGTCTTATCTACAAGTTTTCTTTCCAGAATGAATTTTTTACTTTCTTGATTCTTAGTCTCCAGAATGCCTACTATCTGCTCTAGTGTAAAGAACATTGAACTTGGAATCAAAAGACTAGGTCTGAGGTCCAGCTTTATAATTGAGGAGCTGTGTAACCTTGGATGAGGCCTTTGACCTCCTTAAGCCTCTGTTTCCTCAGCTGTAAAATGGAGCTCAGGATATTTTCACAGCCTGTTTCTCAGAGTTGTTTTAACGCTCAAATAAAATAGCACATGAGAGTACTTTATGAGCCTTAAAGTGCTCCGAGAACAGAAGGACCCTTATTATTGTAGTTTGTCTGTAATATTTAACGCTAAATTGAACCAATAAAATGCATCTGTGAGGCACTGTGTAATCTTGAGTGCCAAATTGCTAAATAGCAGTGGTCACGCCATACAGCGTTTATCGTGCGTGTCATTGTTCAGAGTGCTTTCTACTTAGAATACCATTTTGTTCTCACCAGTGCCCCATGCGGATGCAGGGGACAGGTGTCTTTATTCCCATTTTACAGCTAGAGGAAAGAAATCAAAAGGGACAAACACATTAAGTGAATTGCTGTAAGTCATGTAGTTAGTTGATGGCCATGACTGAACTGGAGCTTCCATTCTGCCTCTCAGCCCGTGTCTGTAAACTGTGGTCATGTTCACTCTCTGCTTCCTCCATCACCACCCAGCCCCTGCCTCTAGGACACTTTCCTACGCGGTTTTCACTTTCCCTTTTTCACTGTCCTTGGTTCTTAAACAATGAGGGTGGTTTCGTCTGGGCTTGCAAGGATCTCACTCCTGTTCATTTCAGTACAGTCACGTGCACATTCATCAGGTGGAAGGACAAAACATGAGGGACATTTTATTATTCCTTACAAATACTGTTGGTTCATTGAAGCATTCTTAGGTGGGGGAGGCTGGATCAGAGAAGGGACCGGAGTCCAGTGTTCGGTCCTCACTATCTCTGCCTGTTCTCCATAGAGGCTTGTCTGCCCAGATCCCAGGCAGGGTTACGACCTTTCTCTTTTTGGCTTGAGGATAAATAACAGGCCATGTGACACTCTGCCAGACTGGAGGTAGGGGTGCACACCACTAATACAGTTGTCCCTTGACCCGTGTCTAAGCCTTTTCCCACTCCTTTCCTCTGTTGCACCTGCCGTATTTGCAGGGACCCAAGCCTGGAGCCATTCCAGCTTCCACCAAACAGAGCAATCCCACCTGCATCCCAGACCCCCACAGATACTCTGAGCTGAAGATTCCTCCATTATGTCTCGTGCATCCACATGGCAGCTGCATACCATCTCTCTTCTAGAAATCTGTTGCAAAGTCTAATCCATTAGGGCTTCCATCATGCCTGCACTTCACTGTCACGGATAAGAGGCAAACGGGCACACTCACCTCGCCAGTCTGAACGGAATGTCTTCAACACCTTTCGAGGGAAGTGCTGCTGGAAGCACTGGCATTTTTTAGCCATACCCATAGGGACAAAGTGTGACCCGATGATTACTTCCTCAACTTCAGCATGAACTTCAGTATAATTTAACATTGGCTTATTCTTGAATGAATTTCTTCAGCATAATCTAATCACAATATTTGATGCCATTTTATTACTTTAGACCATGCCAATCTCAGATATAAATTGTTCATAGGAACATATAAGAAACAGGTTTTTGTTTTGTTTTGTTTTTCTGAGACAGAGTCTCGCTTTGTTGCCCAGGCTAGAGTGAGTGCCATGGTGTCAGCCTAGCTCACAGCAACCTCAAACTCCTGGGCTCAAGCAATCCTCCTGCCTCGGCCTCCCAGAGTGCTAGGATTACAGGCGTGAACCACCATGCCTGGCCAGAAACAGTTTTTAATCACCTAGCATAAGTAGTTCCCTTTGTAACAGCAGCATCGAGATTCTCCCAGGAGAAGGCAATTTCCATAAGGGACATGGGGAAACATAACAGTAGCTCTACAGCTGCAGTCCCCAACCCCCGGGCCATGGCCTGGTACCGGTCCATGGCCTATTAGGAAACAGGCTTCCCATCACCACCTGAGCTCCACATGACCCTCCTGCCCCCATGACACCCCACTCCACCCACCCCTGGTCCGTGGAAAAGTGGTCTTCCATGAAACGGTTCCCTGGTGCAAAAAAGTTTGGGAACCATTGTTCCCAGTTCTACTGGGAACAGTTCTACTGTTCTACAGTATCCCCACCGGGACCCCAAAGCCCAAGGGTTAAGCAATTCTCTTAATTCTCAAGCACTATGATTAGGTAAACATGACTTAGTTGTACAGTTTTTATCAGTGTCCTCCGAACGCTGAGTCTGTAGCATTGATGGCAAAGTTTGGAAGTCTTCCAGCTGACAGAAGCCTAAAAACAAGTCCTTATCGCAAGACAGAAAGGAAAGGAACCCAAGCACTGTGACTCTCACTTTATAAATCTGCTCTCGGCTCATAAACTACTTGTGACACCAGTGCTTCTTGACATGAGTTCACACCCGAGGTTTTGCAGCTCATCAAAGATGGGGAGTATAAATAGGCAGGAGACAAAACACATAAATCTGGTGGCTGCAGAGAAAGGGTGATTTGACTTTTGGGGACAGGCTATAGTAATATTCCACTGACTTCACACAGCCATTATCTCCCCTGCCCTCCCCCATTCTTAGACTTTTGAGCTATATAATGTTCTGTTTGGTTGATAAATGTTTATAATAAGAAGGATCAGAATATAATGAAAAGGGCACTGGATTTGAGGGCAAGTGGATGGGTTTTGGGTCCTAGCTCAGTTCTGGGAACTTAACACTTTTATTTATAACTAGCTGTCCTTATTTATAACATTAATAGGTTATTTAAGGTCTTTAGGCATCCTGCTTGAGCTCTTAAAGAACATTCCATCTGCTGTGAAGACTTCCAGCAGCAGTTCCTTAGAAAAGTGTTGAAGACATTCCATTCAGACTGGTGAGGTGAGCATGCCCGTTTGCCTCTTATCCATGACAGTGAAGTGCAGGCATGGTGGAAGCCCTAATGCATGAGACTTTGCAACAGATTTCTAGAAGAAAGATGGTATGTGGTTGCCATGTTGATGCATGAGACATAATGGAGGAATCTTCAGCTCAGAATATCTGTGGGGGTCTGGGATGGAGAAGGGATTGCCCTGTTTGGTAGAAGCTGGAATGGCTCCAGGCTTGGGTCCCTGCAAATACAGCAGGTGCAACAGAGGGAAGGAGTGGAAAGGGGCTTAGAATGGGGTGGGGGACAAGTGCATTAGTGGTGTGCACCTCTACCTCCAGTCTGGCGGTGTCAGGTGGCCCATTATTTATCCTCAGGCCAAAAAAAAAAAATAGTCTAAATCACTTCTCTGCAGAAATTGCCAAATTGCACTAAAGGATGAGAACTAATAGTATGGGTATTGGAGCCCCAGAATAATGCTCTCTTTAGCTCCAGCTTAAGGGCCTACTCTCTGTCTACTCACTGTAAAGCAAGGCCTGCCCATCTAAGGGTTCTCCCAATGACCCAATTCCCAGCCAGTCTTCCTATGCAGAGAGACTCCCTATTTGGAAGCAGAATCACTGACATAAGAGCACAAGGAATTCATATTAGCTATCCAATCTTTACTTCTTTTTAAAATTAATTAATTAATTTTTTATTTCAGAATATTATGGGGGTATAAACATTTAGGTTACATATATTGCCTTTGCCCCACCCAAGTCAGAGCTACAAGCATGTCCATCCCCCAGACAGTGCGCACCACACCCATCAGGTGTGAATATACCCATCCCCTCCTCCCCCCACCTGCCCGACACCCGATGAATGTTACTTCCATACCAATCTTTACTTCTTAAACATAAATAGGATTTGAGATCCACCATACATCTGAGGACAATAAGCACTTAAAAGGAAAGTTCCAGAGAAAACCTGATCTCGAAGAAAACAGGTATTTCAGGAAGCAGAAGAGAGTTCAAAAGAAAAAAAAATGTTTTCTCTGATTTTAGATTTTATATACTTAAAGATAGATGGGTATGAAAAGGAAATATGAGAGAACAAGATGGGACTCATAACAAATATATGATGGCAGAAACAAAAGTTTCAATCATAGTTCTAAAAGATAGTCAAGAAAATTTTCTAGCATAAAGAACAAAAAGACAATTGCTTCTCAGCCTTTTGGCTAAGACCAAGTGAAGAACAAAAAGACAGTGATGGAGAATCTTGGGGAAGAAAAGATAAGAGAAATAGAGAATCAATCCATGAGAGGTGACATGTGATGACTGAGATTTCCAGATAATGATGAGAACAAAGGAAAGTGGCAAGGAGCAAATTATCAAAGAAAAGAAGAGAAGACAGTTCCCAGTCCTGAAAAAGCACCTTAGAACTCAAATTAAGTGCCAGCGAATAAATGAAAATTCTGCCTACTGAAATTGGATGCTAGGACAATCATGATGCTACTAGAGAAGAGAATCCATTGGAACTTAATGCTAGGAACACCCTCCTTTAAGTGACTCAGAAGTTCTCCACATGACATGAGACATGGGAGAGACACTAAGCCTTGTAGAGTATGGTGTTAAGCTGGTCATGTTAACATAAATTCTGTTTATTGCTTTTTAATTTTTAGAAGCATAAACTTAATTGTATCACATTGTAAACAGAATGTAAATACTAATTGTATAATGTTAACAGTAATGGTAATATTAAAGAATATGGAAGGTGATCGGGGTTGAGGGAAGGTAGAGCTACTCACATGCTCATCGTATGCAGAAAATTAGTATCAGAATATGGCTAGAATAGACATATAAGTATGACAGATAATTAACAAAAGAACCAAAAATAACGCAGCTCTCAATTATTGGGATACTTCAAGCTGAGTCCTCGTCTCATGTAGTAGGGAGTCAATAAGTGGGCAAACAGGAACAGGAGGTATAAGCATGTTCATTAGAGTTCTGGAGGGAATCCCCAGAAACCCAAAAATCATATTGGTTTGAACTGGCTACACAGAAGAGTGGGACCTATGGAAGGGGACAATTTCTTTCTGTCATACGCTCTTTGGTACTACTTGGTTTGTTACCATGTACATGTATTGCTTTGTTTAATGGTTTTTTGAAACTTAAAAACAATATGACTTTTTTTCCTAAAATTCAGAGGTTCAGTGTGCAAGGGTACAAATTAGTGATAAATTAGATTGAGCTACATGAACGAGCCAATATTTCTCTGATTTTGGCCTGCATGAATGGAAACTTCATTTGACTCAACCTAAATAGTTTTCAGATTTTGGTCTTTAAGGCAGACATGTCTTTGCATGAAGATCCAACATGTGATCAAGTCAGTGACATCCTGGCATTCTGGAAATGTCATAATTCATTACATCCTACAATATTCTTCTTTCCAACCAATGTTCCAACCCTGCTTTCAAGGAAAAATTCAAATGTCCTATCCTCCAAACACAGACTCTATACTCAAAGGATGTGCTTCTTCTACAGTCCCTTAACCCTATGTTTTTTACATCTGTCGTGGCAGTTTTTATATTCTGCCTTTGGTAACTGTTCCTCGTGTACTTGTCTCATCTCCATGTTACACTGTCCATCCTTTGAGGGAAAGATTCATGATCTATTGGCAGAGACTGTATGGACTTGGAATAACTCCTGGCCTGCCTTGCTGCTTTCCAGCTATGTGACTTTGAGCAACTCACTTAACATCTACCACATCTCCAAGATGGAGAGAGTGATGTCTCTCCCTAGGCCCATCAGGATGTTTGAATGAGACATTTACCACAATGCCTCGCACAGAGCTGATGTACATGTAATGACTGTTTACTTCCCCTTCCTCTTATTCATCCCGGAATCTTCTACAGCACCCAACACAGTTCATTTCCCCTAGATGTATAAATGGTGAATCAGGGCGTGGGAGAGAGAATGTTGGTTTGAAAGATCCTGGATGTATTGTAAAATCCTTTAAGGAAAATAAATATTAACATTACCTTGTAAAATCGGAGTTCTCAAATAAACATATTAAAGAGCAAAGAGCCTGGGACTCTGCTTTGCATATTAACTGGACAGAAAGTCATCCAGAGATGGAAAACCCTTGGATGCCCCTAGAAACCTTGCCTGTGACCCTCCATCTTTCAGACAGTGGCTCGTTGGTTATGAGCTCGACTGAGCCTTTCTATGGAATGAGGACAGAGTCTGCAGCCAAGGAAAGCCACCTGGAAAGCTGGCACGAAGTTCTGGACCTCATAAAATGCCACCCGGATTCCCATTGCATCTTTGCGCTTGCTCCTTCCTCTTATGCTCAGAGATTTCCTCATAAAGGCTCCAACCTGCTTTTGTAAAGTTGTCCCCGATGACTCCATGGAGCCTTTTCTGAGTCGCCCAGTGACATGGCACTTTGCTTGTCCCTGTCATCACCATTTGTCAGATTCTGATTGCACCATTTTTACCGACATATTTCTCTTACCTACTGCTGCTCCCTCACTAAAGTGTGTGCACAGAGAAGATGCTCAGTATACTTAAGTAAGGATAAACTGTTCACTAATTAGGACATAGATCAGGGAAGTCCCTGAATGACCATTGGTGTGGTTTCTGAACCATCCCCACCAAAAAGGAAAGATTTCTTCCCCAGTGGGAATATTCCTGTAGAGGTATATTAGTAAAGGCCAACTAACTTGAAGAAGTCAGTTAGAAAACCCCAATAGCTACTAGTTTAAATTGTTGAAGGAAGGAAAGTTTTATGGGGAGGGCACAGGAGTGGAGGATTCCAGAGATTAAACAGGCACCAGCAGACAGTCCTCAAACGGAGGCTTCTGCACGAGCTTGGGAGTGGAAAGCAGAGTGTTAGAGGGACGCCTTCCAGCCTTCAGAGCAGGAAGAACTCTTGGGCTCAGGGACACAGAGTCGGAGGGGAAGGCAGATAAGACTGTCTGGCCCACCTGCCAGGATTTTGTACAATCACTGTGCATAATGATTCTCGAAAATACAAACATTGCTGGGACTGACTGACAAGTATTGTTCCAGCGGGGAGAGCTGTCAGGGCAAATCAATCCAACTCTACCACATGCCAGCGTGTAGAACAGATATAATTTTGGCTGTTAGGCGATGTCAAAGCGAAGGCTGTACCATATGTGTATTTTGAAGTGTGGTGTTCCTTCCAGTCTAACAACTTGAAAGATTTCTGGGGCTTTCCCCCCTCGGCTTTTTTCTACAAGAAGTTTTGAGAATTTAACTTAAATAACTCCATTGATTTTTACCTGCTGTAACAATCAGGTTAAAGGAAGCTCTTCTCTCTTCACCCCTATTGCCACTCCGCTCTCATTCAGGGTGTTAAAATCCACTCTAGTGAGGAAAGGGTTATTTGCTGCTAGTGGATGTTCTATGGGGCACCTGAGTAGGTACCTGGTGCCCTCCAAGAAGAGTAAAGTGGGTTTGCAGGAGTCTGTCTTGTTCCTCACTGCACCAAAGGCAGGGCTGCCAGGCTGGGCTTAAAGGCTTAGGAGGGCTTGTGCGTATAGACCCCTTGGTAATCCCTAAAAGTCCACCTGCTCCTTTGGTGGCCAAGTGCTATGCTGAGCATTGGGTTGAGGCCCTCAGAAGGTCGCTCACTCAAAATCTCTCTTCTCTGTTTCAGAATTTTTCTATGTCCTCCACCCCACTGCACTCTCTGTACCTTCCTTAGGAATCTCTCCCACCAGTTATCTCCTCTTCCTTCCCTCCTTCCTTTTTCTATTTTTCTCTCTGTTCAATTTGTTACCCTCTACAATTCACCTTAATTTAACAACACCCTCAAACCTCAACGTCACCCCTACCGCCATCGGCTGGAGCCACCCTGCTGTCTCTAGACTGACCTCCCCCGACCAAGGGCAGTCTCCATGTGCCACCTCTACCTCCTCACCTCCCACCCACGACTCCACCAGGGCAGTCTGCCTTCTGCCCTCTTCAGGGTCATCATCCATGGCCCACTGTCTGCCTCTGATTTGTCCATTTTGGTCTCATCCTCTGTCTTTCCCTGTTTTTCTGCACGGTCATTCTCTGAGTATTAGTCTTCGGTGATATCTCTGCTCCCTTTGGGGTCACAGTCTTGACCCCAACCTCTTTGACTGTGGCCACCCCTCCCACAAGAAGTGGTCATGCTGAGCCTTGCACCCTTGATGGACAAGGGGTGGAGAGGAAAGATGGGTGAGTGAGTCAGTGGAGCTGCCTTGGCTCTGCACCAGCCTCCGAGGGGACGAGTTCTAGAGCTACGACTTAACTGGCCTCCCTGCCTCCACTTTCACCGCAGCCAGAGGAATCTCTCTCGTGACTTGTGTTATCACTTCTCTCCATGTTCAAAGGTCTTCAGTAGTTCCCCAGGGCTCATCTGCATACAAGTCATGGACTCACATGTAAAGTCATAGACTCCCAGCCTGTGCAACGTGCGGGCAGGAGCAGACTTCAGATGCCACTTGGCCCAAACTCCCTCATTTAGTACTGAGGAATTGGAGGCACAGAGAATGAAGTCTCTGGTCCAAGAGTCTATATTTAATAGTGCCAGAAGGTCTCTAAGCTACTTAGTGAGATGATGAAGGCCCTCTGTGATCCAGCCTCATTCTGCTTTTACAGCATGTTGCCAGCTACTCCTCTTCAGGAAAAACCAAGATAAATTACTATTTCCTAAACACACTCTGGACTTTTCTTCTCCTCACCCTTGTTCTTTCCGCTCCCCCACTTCCCACCCCCCAGTAAGTGCCCTGTTTCCCACCACTTTTCTCTTGTTCAATAACTCATCTATTTTTACATGTTCATGTTATTATTTATTCACAAAATAGTTTTAATTGCCTATTGTGTTCTAGGCCCAGCAGTGGGTTAGGGGAAATTAAGCCTATTTGTCAACCCCATGCCCAAAGCATTTTTGAGTATGCCCATAGGTGTTTATTTTTATGCCGTTATGATGTTAAGTGCTGTGGACTCCTTGTGTAACGCTTTGGCTGAGGGTGGCTTTTTTGTCCTACGTTCATCTCTTATTGAGTTCTGCTGTGAGAGACATCCTAAGGAAACCCACTTCTCACTCTAGGGTCATTGTTGAGGATGTTGATCGTTGTGCCAATCAGCATCCCCTGTGTGAAGTCCGTATTATACATTCCTTTGAAAACCAACTGTCACGAAGAATCGTACTTTCCAGAGGAATCTGTGCTTTTACTTATGGGTAGTCAAAATTTTATAAATGAATGTGTTTGTCTTTTGGCTTCTCCTGCCAGGAATATGAGAGTCAAATTATGACTCAAGTTTAATAACTATTGGAGACCCTATAATCTGTACAGTTTGCATTTGTACTTAGAGCTTTTTGTCTTAGCTTTCTTTCTATTTCATGTTTCCTGACTTGAGTTAAGTTTTCGTATTTCTTTGTATCTTGTAAAGTGCCTAGAATATTTTGCAAATGAAGCAAAGATGTAAGCCAATGGCATGATAGATATTTGTATGTGTGTTTTTCTGCCCTTTTAGGTTATGAGTTTCAGAGAACAGGGATTATTTTACTCCTCCCTTTTTCTAGGCCCTAGAAAAATTCCCAGGCATTTTTAGTAGGTTCTTAGTAAAGATTTATTGAACTAAGTTGATAAAAATAGACCCATGATTCCCTAAGTAGGCAAAGTCAAACTCACAGACTTTCTCTTTCACTTTGCTTTTCATAAGAAAGCCAAGGAAAGGGAGTGTGTAGTGGAAAGAATTCAAGCCTTGTCTGTTACTCATTGTACAACCTCAGATGAGTTATTGCGTTTAGTAGATCTGATCCTCTTCTTTTTTCTTTAATCTGAAATGGAGGTAAGAATACCCCACCAGATTGCTATGAAGACTGATAACTCTTATCAATCTCTCAGCGCACTCTCTGGCCCATAATAGCAATCAGCACATGTTAGGCACCCTCTTCCCTCTCTATTTTCTCATTTCATTGGAAGCAGTACTTGGAAAAGGAGAAGTAAGTGGATTGGTCTATGACCACAAGTAAGTCAATTAGTTGTGGTGTCATCTGTAAAATAAATGTGACCACTGACCTCATTCAGAGGGATATGAAAATTAATTGATGGTAATGCACATTGGGATTTTTTACTGAAAAGTGCTTAGGAATAGCTCAGTATCATTATATGCTCTGTGTCATTATTATTTATGAATATTTGCCCTTTTCTTGTCCTGGGGTGTTTTATGTCTGTGGTCTTAATTGCATTTATTTTCAGTTTAGTACCTATCTGTATCTTAATAAAACTGTAGATGAAATTAAAAAAAATAGTTTCTATCTTTCACACAAATTTATTTTTATAAGGTTGGTGGTTTCACTTGATTCAATATGCTACTCATACATTAAGATACTTAGGAAATAATTTTTGTTACTTATATTTTAAATCAAGTTCAAGTATTTTTCAAAGTATTTAACCTTTCCCTTCTGCTTTTCACACTCATATTTTGTATTTGTTGGCAGTTTTCTAATGAAATTCTTCATTATGAGATGTTTGGTCTATTTCAGATGATAAACATGAATGTTTCAAGTATTTCTAGTAGCAAAGATATTAACTAAATGAAATGCCTGCTTTTGCTTGGATGTCAGGAAACCCTCACTGTCTTCAGTCCCAATTAGGGGCCTATGATGAGGAGTCCAGGGGTCGATCTTCTGAGAGGCAGGGGACCTGAGTCCTGGCTTGGTCACCTTCAGCTGTGTGGTCCTGGGAAAGTCTCATCACTGTGCAGAGCCTCACTCACTGATCCGTCAAACACAAAGGAGTCGATCTTGATGGACTTTAAGTTCCCTTCCTATCACCACGCCCAGTCCTATGAGATAGAACTGCATAAGGCAGGCTCTGCATGGAGGACTACAGGGGAAACTGAGAGAAAATTTCAGGAACCCCTAACATAGAACATTATCTTCTAGGGCACATTACTTTTCATCTTTCTAGTCAAAACCTTAACATGTCTTTCTTTTAACTGCAGATCACTTAGAATTGGCATATATTAGACACTCAATAAATGTCTCAGCTTAAGATCCGTGTCTTCACGGGGTTATGTCCACTGGGCCAAGGGTTTCTATGAAACCCCATTATTGAGGAAATAAGAAAGACACATTTCCTATTTAAAACCTTAAATGGGTAGAATTACATTTATTTATTTTTTAAATTAGTTTTAGATTAGTACTAATGGATATAGACACAGCTTAATACTTTATCTATTGCCCATGTGTATATATAGAATGTGTGCTTCTGGGAAGACTCTCTGCTAGGAATTTGATTTAAGCAATCTGAAGCTGCAGTCATCTCTGTAAACTGCTGAAGCTACTTTGTGACACAATGCATTTTCCAGTACTATAATGTGATATTAATATAAAACCGGAAATCTGTTCAGTTTCGGTATTCATGAGACAGATTACCAAGGCCGCCAAATTTCCACTCTGGAAAATTCCATCAGTGACAAAGATGCCCAGACAGTATGCCGACCACGTGAGTTTGGTGGTGCATTTCTTTTTTTTTTTTTTGAGACAGAGTCTTGCTTTGTTGCCCGGGCCAGAGTGAGTGCCGTGGCGTCAGCCTAGCTCACAGCAACCTCAAACTCCTGGGCTTAAGCTATCCTACTGCCTCAGCCTCCCAAGTAGCTGGGACTACAGGCATGCGCCACCATGCCCAGCTAATTTTTTTTTTATATATATATTTTTAGTTGGCCAGATAATTTCTTTCTATTTTTAGTAGAGACGGGAGTCTCGCTCTTGCTCAGGCTGGTCTCGAACTCCTGACCTCGAGCAATCCACCCATCTCGGCCTCCCAGAGTGCTAGGATTACAGGTGTGAGCCACCTTGCCCGACTGGTGGTGTATTTCTTATAGCTCTCATTGAGACCTTCTTTTCTTTTGGTAGTGTGAATTTTAAAGAGAAATTTTTTCTGTAAAACTTTTAAAAATTGAACTATTGTTTTGAGTTTTCCTCCAAATCTAGGAAGCCATTTATGTTGGAATTTGGGATCTTATTTTTTTTTATTACACTTATTCATGATGGGTTTGTGGTGATTTTACTCAAGTCCTTAGAGTTAAAAGCAGAGAATTGACTGGTCTCAGAGAAAGGAAGCATATAAGAATTTCACATGATGACACAATAGCTTATTTGCCACGGAATCCTTGCCAGGTGTGTTGGCTTGAGTCTGTAATCCCAGCTACTTGGGATGTTGAGGTGGCAGGCCAGGAGTTTGAGACCGGCATGGGTAACATAGCAAGACCCTCATCTCAAAAAAAAAAAAAAAAAAAAAAAAACAGAAACAAAAACAAACAAAAAAAACTCATGGAATCCTTAGGCTTGCTTTGCTCTGAATATTTTGTAAAAAATGAAGCAAAATGTTCATAGGGCCCTTCAAAACAATGATATTCAAAGTGCTAGTCCACAGTAAGATAGGAGTTTGTCCAGATTGTGAGTCAGTGCATTGCTTCCTTTAATAAGAAAGGCATGCTCTCAGAACTCAGCTTAATGCCATGCAAACAGCCAAACCAAACCTAGACTCATAGCTTCACTCCTGAAAGACGTAGGAGAAATGGCAGCCCAGTCTTCCCATAGCTTAGGTGAATTCCTGTGCCTTGGGCCCTGGGAAGGAAGGCACAGGTAAGGGAGAGGAAAAGTGTGAGCCAGAAGCTCAGTGGGTGAGGGGAGTAACCGAGATGTCAGCAAGGAGTGGGCAGAGGTGGTACAGGCAATGGCTCCCTAAGATAGATCTTCGTGACAGCTGGGGCTCTAGCAGGAGGGAGAGGGAGCAAGGGGCAGCAATGAGGCATGCGGGCCCTGGTGTACCTGGGCAAGAGGGAGGGGGATGGCATCCATTTGAGAGGGTGGGGGAGGAAAGGCCTGGGCATCCTTGGTGCATTGCCAAGGTTTTATTTGAGCCAGGAAGGTACAGGGACTTTTAACTAGAGTCGGGGAAATGAGGAGCTTGTGGGGTCACAGGCAGTGAGCCCAGAGAGCACTATGGAAGGGTGTTCAGGGGATGCCAGGGGCTTTTGACAGTTGGCGGGGCAGGCATGAGCAATGTTGGGGTGAAGGACTGGATAAACATCACTGTTGCCGTGATGTTTGAGAGACATGGGAAATGAGGCAGGTTGGGATAAGTCCTGATGCTCTCTTGGAGCAGAATGGGATGAAATTCTTAGCTCAGTGAAATGGAAGCTTCAGATTAGCTGTTCTCCCCGATCCTGACATCCAAGAGACTGGGCCACTGTATCACCTACATACTCAATAGGGTTGTTGTCAGTTAACTGAGATAATATAGTACAATAGTATCTCTCTGTGGGTATTATTATTAAACATATTTTTTCAAAAATATTTACATAGCATATTTAAATTGTTACCTATGCCTCTAAGTAGCTTCAGTCTTATAAAAAGAAATTTGTTCTGTTCAGACAGAATATATTGGCAAAAGGACACTGTTCAGATAATCTATGCCCCAAAGCACAACAAAGCAAATAAATGCAAATACAGTATCCTATTTTCTAAAGAAAATATGCATTTACTGCTTTCAAGGTCGACACGGGAAAACTAGTTTAATAAATTTTAATTTTGAAGGTGATGAAATGGTAGCTTTCAAACTTATTTTCCACCAACTTTTACCCCTGCTTGTAATAATAAAAGAAAAAAATGTGTAAGTCAAATGCAAAAAAAGTTAAATACTTGCCTTGGTCTGGTTAGAGTGTGAAGTAAATCAAGTGGCAATTTAATTCCCAGTGAACATGTGACAACCAGGGAGTTAAATATTAGATTTAAATACGGCAGCTAATTCTCTGCAAGAATTACATTTGTGTCTTTATATGGGCACTCTACCTAATGAACACATTTCTCTCCTCTTAAATTCAGGCATCGCTACTGGAGCATGAGAAATTAATATACGTTCTTATATTCATTAATATTGTTGCTCATAAAAAGACCCTTTGATTTTTATCACCCGGAGTTCCCAGAGGCTCAGAGAGCCATTCACAGCTCCAAACCATATGAATTATCAGGGGAAAAAAAATCCCATTAAAGCAAAACCTTAATCACCACTGGCATTTTATATAAAGTTGTGTCTAGAAAGAAACTGTATAGGGTATCCATCAACATAGAATGGATAAATAAATGGTGGTACAGTCCTTCCACAGAATATTATGAAGTAGTAAGAGGGAAAGAATTACTACTACACACACGATGTAACTCAGTCTCAAGGGCTTGTTCAGAGAAAGATGCAAGATATGGAAGAATTCATATACTATGATTCCATTTACGTAGGCTTGAAAACAGGCAAAGCTGCACTATGTCTTGTTAGGGATATAATGTTGGCATCAAATTTAGAAAGGAAATGATTAACACAAAATTTAAGATAGTGGGTATCCCTGGGAGATAAATAGGGAAGTGAATACAATCACGAAAGAATACAGTTATGTTCCTACTGTACTAGTGATATTCTATTTCTTAAATGAGATGGTGGGTTCGTAAGTATCCATTTTATTATTATTCTTTAAACTGCAGGGATATATTTTATATTTCCTTCTGTTTTTATAATGCGGTTCACAATCAAGGGAAAAAAAACTTTTAAAGAAAAACGATCAGATTACACACAGTACTAAATCTCTACTTTGTGCCTAGCACCTAAGGTATTGCACAGGGTCTCAGGAGACATACAGGACTCCCTCTTCACCTTGGGAGCTTGCAGGTGTGAAATGACTAAAGGATAAATCCGAATACAACTGAGCACAAGCTATGATCTGATGTGAGCTGAGAAGAGGAGGTCTTTGGTGGTCAAAGTGGTCCTGGAAAACTCTCCCCCGGGGAGCAGGAATTTGAGCTGGACTTGGAAGGGTGGACTGAGCAGAAAGAAAGCCTGGGGATCATTTTTTACTTTTTACTCTATTTCTCACGTAAATCAAGTCTCTAGTGGTGTTTAACACGATTTACGATTGAAAAGAGACTTGGTGGTGTGGAAGAAAGAGCCTGGACTCTGGATTCAGACAGACTTGGGTTCAGATCCCAATTCCATTCCCAGACTGAATCCTTGACATTCCTGCAGACTGTTTGCCCACGTATAAAATGCAGAGAGGAATGGGCTTGTGAGAACCAATTGAGAGAACATTGGTGGCCACACATTCCAAGCTCTAGAGGGCATCGCAATCTCTCTCTAATACACTACCCTCCAGGGGCAAGGAGGTCAGAAAAGAATAGTGGCCAAGACTCTGCCATACACCAGTGCTAAAGAGCCAGCATTTAATGTGCTGGGTGGAGAGGCTCAGTCTGGCACTGGGGTGTTGTCCTCTGTGGAGTCTCCTTGTGGGTGTCTCCTCCATTAGGTCTGTCCTCTCTCTGGTGTCCACCTTGCAGCCCGAGAGCTTCTTAGGACCCTTGACTGCCTCCTGCCTTGCTCCCCAAGAAGGCATCTGGAGGAGTGACTTGGGCCAGCTCTGCTCCAGACTTTGGGAGAAATATTCTTTTCTCTTCCCCAGGTTCATCTATTCTTGTCTCTTCTTGGCTTTGGAGAGCCAGGACTGGGGCCTGACTTTAGAAAGGGCCTGAGAAAGCCAGCTCCTAGCACTGTCTAGATATTTCTGGTCTAAGCAAAAGAAGTCACTGGGGCTCAACCATGGTCTGTCTCACCTCACAGAAGGCTAAAACTTGGGTGAGGCCAAAGCCTTAATTAACACTGCATAGATCTTGCATTTTTCCCTTTGTGTCCTTTGAGCCTATCTCCCTCAGGAGTCTGGGATGGCTTAACAAAGAATTAGGGATTCCTGGCTACGTCTCCGCCTTGCCCTACCAGACACATGACTAACAAATACATGCAAAGAATCTGACTTATAAAGAGGCTTGTCAGTAATTTTAATTTCTTTCTCATTTCTCCCCTTCCCTAGTCAGTAGAGTTCATCAATGATATTTTGTACCCAACAGCTAGGCCTCTACTTTAGTCTTATCAAAAACAATAATTGAATTCCTAGGAGCCAGCTGATGAAACCTCCTTCCAGGCATTTGGGCTGGACTGTGAAGATGGACAATGAGCTTCTCCTGTGGTTCACTGTGTGCGAAGGAGAGAGTCTTGGGCCTGCACACTCAAGCGAAGGCCACTGCCTCCCTGTCCTCTGTCTTCCCCTCCACAAGCTTCAATTCCAATTTCCATTCTGTCTTTGTTTTACAGTTGTTCAGCACATCAAGCGACATAACATTGTTCTGAAAAGGGAGCTAGGCGAAGGAGCCTTTGGAAAAGTTTTCCTAGCTGAATGCTATAACCTCTGTCCTGAGCAGGACAAGATCTTGGTGGCAGTGAAGGTAAGAGAACATTCCAGAATGTCTCATTATCCATGGTCACACCAATGCGTGGAAGTTTTATTTTATTTTATTTTAGTGGCCAATTCAGGAGCAAATTGTGTCTGCAATGGTGGATGTATTCAAATTCCTTTAACTAAATGGGCAGTGGGAAGGACACTTGGGGCAACCGACCGGTTTGCAGGCTATAAATAGCTCTAAGCTACTCTTCCACATCCACGTTAACTAAATTCCGGACGTCAGTCAGTGAGGTCAAACAAAATTCAACTGGCTAAGTTTTGAAGAATCAAACTTGTCTTCCCTGTTGCTTGGTGCTTTTGCCAAGCTCAGCTGAAGCTTTCCTCAGGTTCAAGGTCTAGAAGGGAGGATTGTGGACTTTATTTACCCTCTCAGTCTCTGCTCCACTCAGTTCTCTACCTTGTCCCTCCCAGATGTTTCCAAGGCCACATAGCGCAGGCATGATTCCATCCGGGGGGGACGGCATCTCCGGTGGACTCTACTGCCCTGGGAGACACGGGGCTCTTACTAAAATAAGAGAGTCTAAAAGTCCTTTAACATAGACACATCCTCATAGACTCAAAAAAAGAGCCCTGGTCTTCGATAAGATAAACATTATTATTGATAAAGATAAAATTTCCATTGAGCTCTCTAAAACATAAGAATTAACAAAAATAACAACTTGAGCAGATATTTTACATAGGCATTGTCAAAATTAAAAAAAAATTCACCAAAGTATTGAGTGATATATATATATAAAACACTTAAAAGAAGCATATATTTAGAAAATGAATTGAGTGCCAAATGAATATGGACATGGCCAATTGTACTAAAATGTAACTTCTTGGTTTAATATAAGATGATTGAGTTTTTTGTTGTCTTTTATATCTGCCAAACAGGGAACATTTGCATGAATGGCATTTGTTTACTAGTTATAACCAGGCCAACTTCTCATTTTTAAAAATCAAGTGACTGTTATACTTAGCATTAAAATGTTTCAGGGTATACCTAATGGGTAATTGAGGAGAGAAATAAAATTATTCTTGGATTTACCCATCCTAAATGGTGTCTGTTAAAGTTCATCCAGCTGGAAACTGTGCATTTGCTTTCCTTGTGGTTGAAAGATACTAACCAAGGTGACACGATACTCCTAAACTCTCAGAGAAGCCTCCCAACAGCTGCACTTTGGGGTGAATAAAGGACAGACCTTTCTAGGGATGGTACATGTAAAATATATCAAATAAATATTGTCTCCCCAAGATAGGCAAATGGAGGGGGAGAGTACACAGGGGAGTGAGGAGAAGAGGTGAGATCGAATGGGGTAGAAGGTGCAAAGTGAGAATCATGCAATGGTTCTGGAGATGTTTAATTGCTGTGATTGCTGCTACTTCTTTTCTTTCATTTACTCAAAAAGTTTTGTTGTTGTTTTTTTAGCACAAAATGTTCAGAACATTCGGCAGTGTTACATCTGCAGTTTTTGCTTTCTTCTGCTTCTATCTTTTTTTTTTTCTTTTGGTTCAATTGGACCAAAAGGTGGCTCTATTTTTGTAAATTCGTAGTCTGATCAAATGTTATAGCTGGAAGAATCTTGGGGAACATGTAATCCTAGCCTAGCCATGTGTTATAGACAAGGAAACTGAAGACCCTGGATTGGTATTCTGGGCCCACGTTTTGCGCTGCTACTTGGAGGCCACCCAGGAAGCTAAGTCAGGCCTTCAGACTCCGAATTCACTTCCCAGTGTCACAAGGTGGAAATCTTTGAATGTGAGAAAATCCTGCAAGATTAGAGAATCCTAGATGATAGTGTAGGAATAGCTGAAAAATCTCAGCCAGATAAAGAGATAGATGTAAAAAATTTCTCCGTGGGTAGAGCCTTTCATCCCCGTACCATTCCTTATCCTGTGCCTACTTCTCTGTACTTCTTGCAATGCCCTTAAGGAGAGGGTGTTGCATAGCTAAATCCACGGCACCTTCAACCTGTGTGTCACTTTTCCCTCTAAACACATGCTAAAACAGGACTTCAGGGCTTGGACTACTGACAGTGGAGGGTTAGCTGGTGACAGCAATGTTTAGCCACTCGTACCTGGGCTGGCCTTCAGAGAGACCACACAGCATTCCACTTTCCTGTCCACCGTGAGCTTCTGCTTGGGCATATCTCCCATCACCACTGTCAGGGAGGCCCCTCTCTGGTTTAAATCTTAATTACACCCCTAATCCCACCTCTGAACCAGACCCACGGCCTAGTCTTCAAGTATGTCCTGGCTTTGCCAAGTAAGTGTTTGCAAATTAATGTCCTGTGATGATGAGTGTGTGTTTGTTAATCAACATGGCAAAAAAAAAAAAAAGGTAGTGAGGGGGATTGGACCCTTTATCAAATCCTGATTTCTTCTCTTTGCGAGTCCCCTTCTTGTTAAAATTCAAATGAAACTATCATCTCAAATAGGGAGGACAAAGTGTCTGCAGACTAAAAATTCATTCTAACTTCATGGTCACTAACCTAAGAGATCTCGTGTCAGTGACCCTGCATGTGAATTTTTGTTGAAATAAGAGGTTTTGCTTATGTTTGCTAGAATAATTCCAAGCTTCTGAAAGGAGGTTCATTTCAGTTTTCTGGGATTCAGAGGCTGCAGCCTTGTAAGGGACACAAGCTGGATCTTCCACAAGCTCCAGGGTGAACTGGATCAGAGTAACCCACGGACCTTTCACAGTGCTGCCTCCCGCCAGCCTGACCTGCTCATTTTTTAGGGCTTTGGGCCAACTGCAAGTGTATTCAAAGACTATCTAAAGGAGCCTGGGAGGGAAATGTCTATGGTTCAGCCCTGACCACAAGAAAGGGATTTTTTAAAGGAATGAAACAAACTGAAGGCAGCTTCCAGGGGCTGCACAGCCTCTCACCTCTGTGGAGTGGCTGCCGGGCTCACTCCTCTTCCACTGGAGGCACCAGGGATGTTTGACAGCCTTTCTGCTGTTGCTTAGCAACCCCTGCAGCATTGATTATGCATGCTAAGAAATAGCAGCTATTGTCCTTTTTCCTTCTCTAGAAGGAGCTGACTCTGGTTTGAAATCCAAGGCTTTACATTCAGATTGACAGATGTCAGACTCCTGTAAATTCTGGTGCCAATGATTTCAGAGCTTGAGCCATCCACAGGAAGCTGTTTAGGATGGAAGTGGCCCTAAGATGCCTGCAGCACACTCAAGGGCGCATGGGGGCCGAGCGTGCCTCTCCTGTGAGAGTACCTGCTTGTTTGGATCCAACTGGATTGCCCTTTTCTTGATATTTTTGGATGACCTTTGTTTTGTGGAGGAATGGATTTGTCAACCATTTTTTCCCTTTACACTGAATTACAATCAAAGAACCCACAGAGAGGATGAGAAACAGAGAAACCAGCCTTTGATCAAACAGAGTTGCTTTACCTTTAAGTAAGTCAATTGCCAAGGAAACGCTTCATGGCAGTTTCCCTGCATTAACTGTGGATGCCTTAGCTATTTTTGGCTCCATCCAACCTGCGTTTCAATAGCTATAGCTCCTACGACATTCCCTTGTACTATGAAATCGTGCTGATACTTGTTTTTTAAATACAGCCACAAGTGTGCTTGGTAGGATTCATGTTCCCTCCTCTCCTTCCCCGATAACTCAGATGTATTTCTAGAGACATAAAGTGCTGAATATGAGAGAGACCTTGGAAATCGTATATAAAACCCAAGCCTCACGTTTTATAGATGAGAAAACCGAGACTCAGGGAAGTTGAGTGACTTCCTCAAGGTGCAAGTCAAAGCAAGTTGCAGGTGTTTCACAGGAAGAAGACTTGGCAAAATAAAAAATAGTGAAATCTTAATTCAGCATGTGCTTTCTTGGGGATACAACTTAGGATTTTTGCTTTGCATGTTTCTGAATTCCTTCTTGTCAACAGAGAAAATGATGTTGTTTTTCTCCACCAAGGGTTTGGGAAAAGTTAACTGATAAACCCTCTCACACATCACCAAGAGCCAGGCCCAAAGCAGCATCCAAGACGCTGTTACCGTTTCCATGTCCGGATGGCCCCTACCCAGCCGCTTGGTCCCAGTAACTCCTACTCATCCATCAGCTCTCAGTTCAGTTCTCCCTCCTTGGGAAGTCTTCCCTGTGCTCACTCCCTCATCTAGGTCAGACCTCCATATTACATGCTGTTAAAACATCTGTACTTGTCCTTTATAGCATTTGTCAAGGTTTTAAAATTATATATGTGCTGTGGGCTTATTTAATGAGTGCCGTTGAATGTCTCCACTGTTAGAGTGGCATATTCTCCAGGGTGGGAACTGTGTCTGTTAGCACAGTGCCTAATATGTAGTAGCATGCAATAAGTGCTTGCTGAATGACGGAAGAGAAGGATGGGTGGCTGGGCAGGTGGATGAATGGAAAAACAGACCATAGAAACAACTCTTGAAGAAATTTCAGAGTTGGCAGTTGGCATTTCTAGGTAAAGAAATAATTTGATGATCTATTGATAGTCATAGAATTTTATAGCTGAAAGCACCTGTAAAGATGATATATAGAGAATAATGTAATCTAATGAGAAATCATCTTAGAAATAAATATAGAGCAATTATTGACATTCTTTAGCTTAACTTGCCCACTTGCCAATGAGGGAACAGGAACCAAAGAAGACAAATGACCCAAACAAAGTCACATTGCTTAAATGAGGTCATTTAATGGCAGACCTAGGACTAAGCCTCAGTGCAGTGCTCATTGTGCAGCACACTTTCATTGATAGAATTCTACGCATGCCCTAGTAATTCACATCGAGGAAATTCAACAAATGCCACTGATCAAATAATATAAAGGAGTATATTAGTTATGCTCATTTGTATACAGACATGAGGGGCACTTTCATATTTTCCCAAGTAGAAATTTAATTCAGGGGAGTAAGTGGAAATAAGGAAAACCAGATTTCTGAGGGAGTGGTTTGGCCTCAGTGGAATACAAGCAAAACATCATAATCAGCTTTCATAAAGAGAACAATATCGTGTTCATTGGAAACTCGATTCAAGCTGGTTTAAGCAGGAGAGGGAATTTATTGGATCCTGGAAATCCATGCTACTAGCAAACCTAGCTGCTGGTATCCTAGCTTCAGACACTGTTGGATCCAGGGAATCAACAGTGCTCTTTTCTCTCTCTCTTTTTCTCCATCGCTTGGCTCTGCTTTCTTCTATGTTGGATTCATTCTCAGGAAGGCTCTTTCCACATTGTGGTAAACATCTGGCAGCAATGGCTATCGGCTTCAATCCTGCCATCCTAGCAACCTGAATGAAAGAACTGTCCCCAAGAGTTATGCAAAAATCCAAGGGCTTACTCCTCCTTGCTCATCTTGGTTGTGTCCCAGACCCTCGGCCCAGAGGAACGGAGTATCTGATTATGCCGTCCTGCATCACACACCCACCTCTGGAAATGGAAGATGGGGCCAGCTCTACCAAACACATACGGGCTCAATGTGGGGAAGTGTTGGCTGCCTGGAAAAATATTCGGGACGCTTTAGCCAAAAGAAAGGGGAAAAGATCTGGTAAGAAGAAATGAAAGATGACCAACTCAAGTGGGAGCTGCAGGGTAGCCAGGCCTCCCTGCAACCAGAACAGTTGGGATCTAAAAGCTCACTCAAGATCTGAGGCAGCCCTGGTGACTGTCCCTTCTTCATCTTCTCAGCAGGGGCCTCGGGGATTCTCCTCTGGGCTCCCCCGCTAATGCCTTGCAGCTGTCTCTTGCCACTGCTGCTCCCTAATATTTGGCCGCTGCTTCCAACACCAGCTACTGCTCACACTGTCTCTGTGACTCACATGCTCATTCCCAAGAAGCAAAATACTATAGGCCCAATTATTCCAATTAGTCATCTGTATTGCCACTTAGTCTTCATGCCAGGACACCTACGTGCAACACAGTCATCCAGAGTGGCCGCCTGGTACAGAAGAGGCTACCTTTGGGAAAGGAAGAGACTAGGGCTACTTGTCTCAGAATCTGGATAAGGACAGCATAAAGCTCATTCTCTCCAATTCCAGAAAAGTGCAAAAATTCCTAGATGAGAAAGAGCATCAAGAGCTCATTGACTCGAGTTCTCTGCCCAGTGGATTTATTTCTAAGACAGATGGCTAGTCTCATCCTTTCTTTTTTCACAATAGTCATCATATCAGCTCTCACCTCTTCATTGATTGTGACATCCCTGTCCCACTCCTCCCTCTTCTTGCGCGTCCTTCCCGCTTTTCCATTTACATTGGCATGTGAAATCTTTGTTCCCACAAAAAGAAAATTTATGCTGAAAATATTAGTTATTTATTAATAAGAGGACATTTGTCAACATTGCCCTAAAAAGAAACATTGTGTGCTTGCACAGGACACAATGTTGCAGAAAGCACTGACTATCAATTCTACCTTTACAAGGCTCTAGGAACAGAATTGGTGGAGCTTTTAATGGTATCTGTGATTGTCTTTTTGTCCAGACATTGTTTAATAGATTTTCATTGTTCTTTGGTATAAGTGCGTTCTTTCCGGCGTGTGTGCATGTGAGCACACACATGTGCTGTAAGATGGAGAGCATCCTGTTCCTTGTAAGAATCCCTTGTGCACTTGAATCAGGTGGGCCCCAGCTAGTAAGTTGCCCCATCAATTTCCCTTTCCCAGTAACTTCAACTTTTAACCTTTATCAGGGATCTGCTTTTTGTCTTGTTAATCACCTTAATTTCTGGCTTATCTCCAATTTATCCACATCTTTTCAGAAAATATAAAACCCAAACAGTACATTTCACTCTAATGTGAACTCATCTGGCATCAAACACAGCTGGAAGATTCGTTTCAAATCTTTGTGTCTTTGGAAAGTATGCATTGGGATAATTGTGCTGCTTTTTAATTTACTTCTACATGACAGACCAGCTGACAACCAATGGTAGTCATGCTCTGCCATGATCCACCAGCTCCTGTATGGCTAGTGAAATTTTCTCCAGTTTTATTCTGATGTATTTAAAGCCTATAAATATATTACAGTTGTCCATATTAGAACTTAACTTCTGATTTACTCTTCTGATTCAATATTTCTCTAATATGACAATTGCTATGAATTAGTTTTCTGTCTTTCAAAGACTTATTTATAATATGCAACTTGATGTAACATGCAAGCATTAACCATCAATTTTATCCCCCAAATTATTGCAAGTATGTTAACATGTATGAATTAGAACTGAACCTCCTATTTCCCTTGTTGGATCTGAGCCATAAGAGCCAGGATGGCTGTGAAAATAAAGATAGTAGCAGTCAACACCCTGGCTGTAGATCTCGTATTTGAAGATTGTCACCTGGTACACAATTAAAATCCCTTCAAAGGACAGTTATATACAATTAGCTTAGTTGATATACACAGAGTGTCGGTTCCTAGCACATAGCAAGCACTGAGTGTTCCTCATCATTATTGTCTTCTTGGGATCATTTAATTAGTTGTCACACTTGTAGGGATGTTGGAGAGCTACCTATTGCTACCTACTACTGCTATTACCCTGGATTCTAAGATTTTATTTTATCAAGTTTTTTCTATCTCTGAATTTATTAAAATATACTCCTCCAAAGTTCACTTTTGTAAGAATTTGATAGATAGTTTCTCTGTCATTTTTTAGGAAAGACCCTATCCATTAGAAGAATCATGCAGCATCATGACCAAGGCTTGCTCTAAATGCTTGGCTAATCACGACCTGGAACAAACTTATAAGGGAGTCTGCCTTAATTCTATTTCAATTTTGTATTTTATAAGTGTTTTCCAATGTTTCCTAGAAGAGGTTGACCCATTAATAGCTTACAGAAGTGGCTTTTGTAGAACAGTGCAGTCCAATAGAAATATAATATGAGCCACAAATGCAAGTCATATTTGTAATTTTGAATTTCCTAGTATGTACATTCAAAGTAAAAAGAAACATATTAAATTTATTTTATCCATATAGTTTAACTCAACATTATAATACTATCATTTCAACATATTAGTAATATAAAATATTAATGAAACATTTTACATTATTTTATTCATACAAAGTTTGCAAAATCTGGTGTATATTTTTCACTTAAAACACATCTCAATTTGGACTTGCCAAATTTCAAATGACCACTAGTCACATGTGGCTGTTGGGCACTATATTGGACAATGCATGTCCAGAAGGTATTAGAAGCATAAAGATTCTTCATTAGCAGTAGATTTTGTCCCAGTGATCCTGACCCAGAGGAACCTGGGCATATTAGCCAAACATTCTCATGCATCTTGGTTGCCCGGTTTGAGAGTTTATTCATTTCCATTTATGTTTTAAACACCGTGATGAGAATGGGGCATAGTGAGGTCTTAACATAATAGCATCTTCTATGTTTTGTCTTTCACCTTAACAAAGACATTCTGCCTCTATGAGCCCTAAAATGTATGAGAAGAACATGAGATCAGTATTTTAAAAAGGACACAATCTCTGTTTTACCTTGTCTCTCCTAACCCACCTGTCCTTTGAAATGCGTGATCATTTGTCGTGCCCTCCAATGTGCTATCCCACCAATGATTTCAAAGAAGCCCTGTTGCCTCTCTTACCAGCTTCCCATTAACCTTAAGATTTTGCTGGAGCGTTTCAGATGAATTCTGATTTTCTTTTTGTTTTTGCCCTTACTTCTATTTCACCTTCGCTAGTTTCTCAGTTCGGTGCTGAAATGTATTTCGTGCTACTCCCTGTTCCAACTCTGAATCGGTATGTACTCCGGGCAGTATCTCACTGTCGCTCTGGAGGAGACCTCTCCCTTGTGAACGTCTTCAGAAAGAATGGCAGCTTTGGGGTGTCAGGAAACTCACCAGGAGTAAGAAGAAATGAAGCTACAAAGCAGACAGTAGGAGTAAGAAAATAGCAATGCTCAGTGATCGGGCAAATATGCCTGTCAAAATGAACCTGAAGTGGAGGGAATTGTCAGTGCGGGAAGCTGCCACCCCATATTCGTGGCCTCAGCGCATTGCCAAGGGACTCAGGGAACCAGCCAAGCCTCACATAATTGAGTGAAATGACAATCAGCTATGGTACTAAAACAGAGATGATTTTTATAAATAGGGTTGATAGCAGGATTTTCTAGCTTCTGATTGCTATCTGGCTAGTGTTCCACCCTTAGAAAAATTCTGCCCTTAGCTTGCCAAATTCAGAAGATGATTTTGCCCAAGTTGTTACTGCCATATTTTCTGAATCTCTTAAAATAGAATTGAATCATAATTTAGAAAAACATGCAAAAATGGATGGGCATATAGGATGAGGCCAGGTTTGTGAGATGCATTTGTCCCATGAATAATGAAATCTCCTCTCTTAATTCCAGAAATGTTACTAAAACACAGCTTTTGACATTGCACCAAGAATGGGCTCCTTTTCATAGTATTTTTCTTTGGGGACAGGGAAATATTAGATGCTTCTTAACTCTTTCGGGTTTGTGCTCACAAAAAGAAAACCCTGGCCTCTCTCCTTCCTTCTCCCCATCCTTCCCTCTTTCACTGTCTCTCCCCCCTACACCCACACACACACACACACACATGCACACAATCTAGCATTCTTGAATCAACACTACATGGTTAAAACTTCAGCAGAAAGATTATACACAGAATTTGTTCATGACTTGTGATCATGACCTAGAAAGGTCAGCACCTGTTCCCACTCATGAGCAAAGACAGGCTGAGGCCTTAGAAATGAGCTGTCTCAGTGCCTCAGAGCAGCCTCTGAATAAAGAGGCTGCATCTCCGAGAAGGCCTTGCAGGCCAAGGGCTGGATCTCAGTGTGTAGTCTGGTACTTTCAGGAGCTTAGCAGGCCATCTGGGAAAAGGTGGCAGCTCTGGCCACACTGCTGCCCTCATGCCCTAGGCTGGTGCCACACTGTATCCACGCATCTCTTGGCCTTCCTGGATCCTTGGGTGAGCAAACTGAGTGCAGGCCTGGTTGTGGTTTCAAATTCACATCACCCAAATGCCTGTCTCTGCCAGGGACTCAGGGAAACATCCCAAATTACACTACCTTGCCCCATCCTCCCTGTGAAGTACAGGGTGATATTGTTACCCTCACGCTACAGAGAAGAAAAACAGAGTTTAGAGAGGTCCAGGGCACAGCCAGAATTTGAACTTGGATCTTTTGATTCTAAGCTTGAACTCCTTCTCTTTGATCACCACAATTGTTAGGATTTGCTCTTTGACTAGAAGAACACAGATGTTTGGGATCAGCTCTCCAGGAGAGAGTGTGCTGGGCAGCCCCCCTTGACCTTGGCCCTTCCTTCATTCCCGCTTCTTACTTGGGCCCACATTCAGCCTTTCCAGGTAACCATTCCCTTGTCATTCCTTCCCCATGCTCTTTTCTCTCTGCTTTGCACAGATCTCATGTGTCAGGGGTTCTTTTAGTTGCCTGACACTACGTTAAGCAGCCAGTGATTAAAAACAAGTGAACAGGGCACACTTCCACTGTCAAAGGAACAGTGGATGGAGACAGACACGGACCCACAACCATGCTGCAAGTCCAAGCGTGAGAAATGCTCTGGTGTGTGTGTTTTGCTCCGAGAGCCCAGGAGAAGGACCCGGCAGATGATGACTTCCAGCTCCTCCAAGTCCATCTCTTTGCTTCATCTGCTGTTTTTCTACTGAGAAGTTCAGCAAAACAAAACAGTGGGTGGATTTTTTTTAAAACATAACCA
>CM052443.1:61473553-61492109 GCA_028533085.1 Varecia variegata | reverse complement strand
GCTTAAGCCCAGGAGTTTGAGGTTGCTGTGAGCTAGGCTGACGCCACGGCACTCACTCTAGCCCGGGCAACAGAGTGAGACTCTGTCTCAAAAAAAAAAAAAAAAAAAAAAACATAACCAAAAGCATGTCCATGGACAAAACCAACCTAGACAAATGGTCAAGATAAGCACATCACTCCGCCTCTGTGACAGGGATGCAGAGTTTAGTTTGGATCTAACTAAACTAGCGAGTTCTGGGAGAGCAGAGGGGACGGGACAAGCCAGGTTCTGTAGCTTCAAGGGAGCAGAGACCCAGACCCCAGGTTCTCAGCCACTGTTCATTTTGTAATTAAATGAAGAAATGTGCTGTTTCCATGGCAACAGCACCATGGAAGCTTTATGGCCTCTCTGAGCACTTGCTGGCCCAAATCCCCTCACTTTTCGAAGCAGAGCTGGTGGTGCTTATAGAGACACATCCCAGAAAGTCACATATTATAGTGAAGTGAAAGTGGTGAATCCGATCACCAGACCCTTTTTTTGAATGGTATTTCCAGAATCTGGCATAAGAAGCAACTGGCTCTGGTCTAGTGAAAGCTGCACCTATGATTTTTGTCTCCTTCGATCAGGTCACCACTGGAGAGAGAACTTGAAGTCCTGCTAAAGGCAGTTAAGCCAAATGCTAGATTCTGTGACAATGGTAGCAGAAAATACTTTGTGATCTGTGGCTGCCTCCACCACGCCAATGTTTTCTTGTGGGTGACACGAGGCAGGCCCTGCGTACTCATTGGTCCCCTCCTGTGTGGCCCCTCGAAGCCATGGGCATGCTACACTGCATGCCGAAAACTCATCCTGCGGTGGACTCAGTGAGGAACCACCCGGCACCTCTTCAGAATGAAGGACTTGCCCCCCAGTTGCTGCGAAACCTGCCACTGACAGTCTTCAGATGCCTGCCTGCTCAGGGGGCCCAGCAGGTCCACCTAAGGTCACACTCCCCTCCCGGGGACGGGCATCCAACGACTGATTAATAAAGGGCCATAAAGACTCAGCCCCCTAGCCCAAGTCAGACTGGCTCTGAAGGTGCAGCCCGTAGGGGCGCGTGGGGCTTTTGCTGAGACTGCGTCATGACTCCGCCTCACTCCTGCCCACTCCTTCCCGCAGGTGTGGATCCCGAGAGCACGCCTGATAAATGTCTCCTGCCGGTCTCCTCTCAGCGTGCTCCCCAGGGCCCTTGACCTGTGACACATCCCCAGGTCTATAGGTGGTCCAGGTTGGGGATGTCCCCTCAGGGAGAGCAGAGTCCAGGCAGTGATCTAGAAAATGACCACTGGGGACCCAGCCGTGTTCTCAGCTCCTGGACGTAGTGTTTGGTTTTGTAGTCAGTGTATATCTGACGGATGGCAGTGTTTTCATTCCGTCCCAATGGCAAATTAGTGTGAACATGGATGCTCGCATTTGCCATCTGACCTTGGTAACAACTGATTGCAATCTCCCTGGAGACAGGATTCACACACTCACACGTCATCTCTACTGGGAGGAGTCCTCGGGCTTCCCTCCTCCTCCTCAATCAGAAGCAACCACTCCCTCTCTGAACTCATTTGCTGTCACTGTTTGGTTCTTGTGGCCTTTATCATTTATTCCACAAGTACCTGTCGAATACCTGCCCTGTGCTGTTCCAAGTGCTGGCAATGCAGAGATGGAAGGCACAGCCCCTGGGTCAAGGAGCTCACAGTCCATACCAGAGACAAGTAAACATGCAATTAGACTGTATTGCAATCAGCAATATGATAGAAATAGGTATGAGGTGCACCTAGAAGGGTCATCTAAGCAAGCCTTGGGGGCAGAAGGGTTGTGACAGTGATGAGGGGTGGCCAGGGAACACCTCCCGGAGAGGTGGCAGCAGGCTGAGTCTTGGAGGACTGCTAGATATTAGCCACGTGCATTAGTTTCCTATGGCTGCTGTGAAAAATGACTACACACTCAGTGGCTTAAACAACACAAGTTATTTCTCCCACAGTTCTGGTGGTCAGACATCTGAAATCAGTTTTACTCAGCTCGAGTCAAGACATTAGAAGGGCTGGTTTCTTCTGGAGGTTCTAGGGTAGAATCCATTTCTTTGCCTCTTCCAGCTTCTAGAGGCCACCCACGTGGCTCATGGCTCCTTCCTCCATCTTCACAGCCAGTAGTGTGGCATCTTCTCTCCTCTCTGATCTCTGCTACTGTCTTTGCATCTTTTCTCTCTTTGCTCTTACAAGGACCTTTGATGACATTGGGCCCACCTGGATAACCCACCCCCATCAAGACTCTTAATTTAATTACACCTGCAAAGTCTCTTTTGCCACGCAAGGCAACGTATTCACAGGTTCCGGGCATTAGGGAGTGGACAGCTTTGGCAAGGGGTGGGGGGTCCAACTTCCCACACCAGCGACCACACCCAAGATAGCATTCCAGGCAGAGGAATGAACATGTACAAAACCAGGGAGGCATGGCCCGTTGTCATCTGGGCTGCAGATAGTTCATAAGAGGAGTGTCAAGGGATCAAGCTGGGCAGAGATACAGAAGCTGGTCCATTCAGGACACTGGGCTTTTAGCTCAAATCATAGTTATTTATATACGTGTCTTATCTCCCTATTTGCCCATAATGGCCTGAGGCCAGGATCTGGGTCATTGCCTTCTTGATGCTGTCACAGCTCTTGCTCTGCGATGGGCACATTGCAAGACCAGAGCACACTGTGTGGCATCAAAGTGCCATCTTTGCCCTGCTGTGACACTGTGGTGACCACGTGCTCTGAGCAGAGGCATGCCGTTGGCCATCTTCACCAGGGCAGCATGACTAGTCTTCTTGCAGCTCACTGGGCAGGGACGTTTTGTGAGCAGCAGCATTTTGGGGCACGGGCTGGAGAAGGCTCTTTAACTGCTACACACAGACCAGCAAAGTAATCATCGCTGAGGCTGGAGATGGTTTCATGCACATTCATTGTACTCTTCTTTCTCCTGAATATTTTCATAATATAAAGTCTCTGAAAGGTTATATGAGCAGACATGAGCTGCACATAGCATCACAGAAAACACAACAGGTACCAAAAGGGGAGAGAATCCCAGGGCAATCATTGGGTCCAGACCAGGGTTTGAAAGGATGAGGACTATAAAGAGAGCTCCGGTCTGTAACTTAATGAGAGGACGTCTGTGAAAGTTTGTCACAAACTGTCAAGCTTTGTGTACACATAGGGATTATTCCTCAGTTATTAATATAAATGTTCTTTTCTCAGGAATTAGGCTGTTTTCCAATCTCTCGTGTAATAAGTGAGATCAATGTCCTTCCCATTTGGGAATTTTAGGGCCCACTGAATCCTTCCCAAGGCAACCTTCCCCCTGACATCCTCGGTGTAACGTGTGTTGGGTTTCTTCCCTCTCTGCCCCTCCTCAACAGACGCTGAAGGACGCCAGCGACAACGCACGCAAGGACTTCCACCGCGAGGCCGAGCTGCTGACCAACCTCCAACACGAGCACATCGTCAAGTTCTATGGCGTCTGCGTGGAGGGCGACCCGCTCATCATGGTCTTTGAGTACATGAAGCATGGGGACCTCAACAAGTTCCTCAGGTACAATGAGACAGTGAGGGGAAGGGGGAGGTGGGCTCGGGGAAGGAGCAGGACTTCAGGGCTCAGACAGCCGGAAGGTGAGAACAGGGCATTCCTGGGAAGGGTGAAGGGCCCCCCGGAGCTTTCTTTGGAACAGTCTCCCCTGGTAACCACACCAAAGCATGCCAGGAAAGGAACAAAGGAAAAGAGAAGGCCACAGCATTGCTCTTTTTCCCTGGTCAACTAAGTCTACATAATGTGATGCTAATGATTCAACTCAATTCAACCTGCATTTATTGAGCATGTGTCACATCAACTGGCATGTGACATGTGCATTTGAGATGGGCCTTAGGGGATCTGTGGGAGTTTGCCAGGTGGATAAGAGAAGGACGCTACTTGAGGCAAAGGAAACAGTGGGAGCTAAGGTACCTGGGTGTCACAGTGAAAAGTGCAGTCGGGTGACAGTGAGGAGTCTGGGGCTGCCAGACTGTGGAATGAACCAGGGGGGCAGGAAGTAGAAAAATCACTGGAGGATTCATGGCTGGAAGGGTGGGTGCTTGGACTTCATGCTGAGGACAAAAAGAATAACCAGGGTGTCAACACTTGCGAGGATCTACGGTGGGATGATCTGAATCCAAAGAACCAAAGCTGCAGAAGGAAGGTGGTAGGACAACATGTGATATGACCACTGAAGGCTCAGGACTGTGGCTGGGGCTGAGCCCCTGAGGGCATGAGAAGATGGACAGCTTCACATCACGAAGTTTCATAGTGAGCAGTATCTTAGAAGAAGGTAAAGCAAGGGAGAGAAAATGTTGACGCCAGAAGGGAGTCATTGGGCTATTCAATAAGGTTAGTGTCACTTGGAATTCTAGCATTGGCCGACTGCGTTTTAGTTCAGCCCTCCCTCAGGTGCGGGGCACAGGGAACTGGGAGATGCCACAGGATAGAGCAAGTGAGAAACAGCTTAGAGTGAGCATAACCCAGGAGGAAAGGTCAAGTTGCTTTGCAACAGCCAAGCTAACTCACACAGTACGGGGGGGTGGCGTGAGTGACTCATGAGGAGACAGTGTGGTATGATGATACCCCCAGGGCTTTTGATCTCCAGACAGAGCTGCAGTTGAATCTTAGCTCTGGCATTCATTAGCTGAGTGACCTCAGACAGGTTTCGTAGCTCTTCTGATGAGGGTAGGGTAGCCACGAGGACTGAACTAGAATAAGCACAGAAAGTGCTTGGCGTAAAGCAAATAGGAAGTGTTCAATAGGTGGACGCTTGAATTCCTCCAGGAATGATTTCCACTGGCAACCCAGCTGCCCCGGTAAGAGAAAGCACACGGAGGGCTGCATTTGGTAGGACAGGGAAGTTAGTGGTCACCCGGGTAGAGCCCATAGTGAATGTTCTTACCCCGCATCTACCATCTACCGAGGGAGAGCAGAAATGCACTGAGCCAGATGCTCCTTGGTGAGGGAAACCAAGCGACGCTTTTATTTGCACTAAGCAGGGGCACAAATGCAAGTGGCAGGTGTGAGATCGGAAACCTAAAGAGTGAGAGGTCCCAGTAGTGAGGGTCGGGAGACCTGAGTTTTCCCGGGAAGGACCCAGGTCCTTCTTTCTATTCTGCATCAGTGGCGGGTGTCCCTTAAAGAAATCTCTAGCCCATGATGCGGTCACTTCTCAGGTGGGTCTGAGTGAGATCCTTTTTAGCTCTTGTCTGGTACAACCATGTTATATTCTTTAAAATTTAGCTGGACCTCATTTTTGAAATATGAGCAGATGTGCTGCCTGTGATATCTTGGTCAATAGTAATCCTTAGGAGAAGCAGGAAAGGTGTTGGAGGCAGACCAATTATCTGCCCCTATTGGACCCCGTTTCCTTACCTGTAAAAGGAATAGAATTTAATCCATTTGAAGGGCTAGTGTGAGTGCTGTTGGATCGGGAGGTAATCGATAAATGTTGTCCCCACAACCCTTCACTCTGCCACATTTTCCTCCTCGTTTTGGTTGAGGGATCCAAAATCCTGGGGAAGTGACACCTTCTGTGCTATGGCAACACCCAGACCTCTCTGTCTTCCTCTCGTTTCCATGGGCACTGAAGAGGGCTTTGCACAAAACCCAGCCCTAGTCAGCTTCACTCATCTGCTGGAAGATTCGGACACTGTGCAGTTTAAGTCATTAGTCAGTCACTACGAGAGCAGTAGAAGGGAGAGAGTGTACTGCTGTTTTTAGAAATGTCATCACATGGTTAGTGCCATCTGCATCATTTTTGCCATCTTGAGCCTTGGGGATATATGTGCAACTCCGTTCCCCTTTGCTAGGGGGGACCCCATTCTCTGCTCCTCCTGTGACTGTGTGGCGGAAGGGTGCCAGGTGAGACTGGAATATGCAGCCGATCTGCAGTCTTCCCAGACAATCCAAATGCATTATCCTATGTCAGCAAAGTTTTTCTGATAGGCGACAGGATGGGATGATGGCAGCTTTTGCACTTTGTCTTGTCAGAGCTAACGTGAAAGGAAGAAAGGAAGCTGAATTTGGTTGAGGTCTAGCTGCTCCTAGGAGAAATATTTTCCCCTTGTTCCCATTCCCCAGGCTACATCCCTAATTCAAAATGATGCTTTCCCCAAACTGTAGCATAATAAATCCAAATGTACTCACCTGCATGTAATTAAATGCTTCTGTGAGCTCTGGCGGGGGGGACACACATGTGTGTGTTGCAACTAGATTCCTTCACTTTCTCACTCAGTCAGCCTCTCCCCAGCTCTCCTTCCTGCCTTCCAGAAGGAGCAGGCACCTGATTCTCCCTCTGCATCTTGCATGGGGCATGGAGCAATTGGAAACCTGCCCTACTTGATTTCAGGATCTACTAAAGTCTGAGAGCAAGAGGTTTGCTATACCAAGAGTCACGTTCTCAGGTGTGTTAACGTGCTGCAAATATAGGCTGTCTTCTTTCTGGAAGAGAAACAGGAAATTAGCTTTATGAAAAGTTCCCAACTGTCATTGGCCCTCCCCTATAAAGACAAATGTCTTCTTTTATCTTCCCACCCTTTTTATTCATCCCAAAGCCACATCTGAGCACCAGTGTGGCCAGGCCTATGCTAGGTGGGGTGGAAATGAGGAGTTTCTTGCTTGCAAGGGGTTCCCAGTCTTTCCTCTGTCTGGAGTTCCCTTCTAATGAGGGGAAAGATAGATGAGTATTTTTTAAGTGATAGCAGTTAATATTTATTGAGCCTTGTTAAGTGGTTTAAATGTTTTAACTTGTATAAACCTAATAAACTATTAGAGTAGTCCAGTTTTCTGGGGCTGAAATAAGACTGTGACTAATCAACAATTTGAACTGTATCTATAAACACTGAATTCTGGCCCAGATTCTCTGGGTCTTTATTACAGGTTTTCCTTAGTTCACGAGCACTTAGTATACGTTTCCTTAGATCTGTCTCCTGGTTTTGAGATCACAGTAGAGTTAAGTAAGACATGTGAAAATATCCTCACTTTCCCCAGCCCCTTAGTGATAGAAAGCCTGGGACTTAACTAACTTTTAGTGAGGTGGAAGGGCCGACCTTTTGGTGTCCTCAAGAGCCCTGTTCCAGGCCAGTCGCAGAAAGGAATGCACAGAGGCTAACTTGTATTTTCACGTCCTCTCTCCATTTCTTTTTTTAAAGAGAACCTTTGTTTGCAAAGTCTTTCTCTCTGGCTTTCCTGTGAAAGGCCACGAAGCACTGTGCAAGCAGAGTCTCAATTCCTCTTCACATAAATGCCCTTAGCAAGGTGCAGTTCATATCTCCGTTTTACATAATGAGAAAACAGACCCAGAGGGGTTATGTAACTCACCTGAGGTCACACAGCTAGTGTGTCAGGACAGGATCCAAATTCAGTGCAGATATCCCAGAGCTTTGGCCACTGTACTGTAGATTTCTTAGCTCTAGTGAGAGATTTTGAGCTGAAGAAAGCCCCAAAGCACTTCTCCAGTATTTTTTCTCAATGCGATAAAAGGCGGGGGTCTGTGGTTTGAGTAGAGGCGAAATGTGTTAGGACCAGCCTTGTGTGAACACAGGAAGCTCCTCTCTAGAGGGTGGTCAAATCCAGATAATTAGAGACAGAAGGGACCTAAGAGATCATGCAGCATAATATCCCTTTGTATTTTTGACCAACGAAGAAATTGCAGATTGGAGAAGGTAAAAGGCTTCCTTGGATCACGGCGCTGGATACCGGTGGGGCTGGGAGAGTGCCCACATCCTTTTTCCGGTGCTCACTGCCTGAAAATACAAGAATGGAAAGTCTGTGACAGATGCTTTAAAAAAAATCAAAGAAAAGGGGAATCACCGTGGGCTGAGCCACGATGGAAGGGGGGCTATTCCTGCAGCTGGAATAGCGAGGCGGGCACCGGGCACAACGTGACGTCTGCTCTTGGATAGCCCTGGCTTTCCCACTTTCAAATAGCAGGTCTGGAACCCTGTGGGAGAGGTCACCCACTTTAAAATGTATTTGAATGTTCCCCATTGATTCCAAACATGCAGAAGGAGACCGTCTCCTCTCTTCTTTGCCTTCGCCAGGGAGAAGCCCTGCCCGCGCCAGGGCAGAGCAGCGGCGAGTGCGCCTTCATTCCCTGCCCTGCAGCGCCCCCGCCGGCCACCGGGCGCCGACGCCAGTCTGAGCTCAGCGCAGGATGCCGGCGGGGGACTGCGGAGCCAGCCTAGGACTGGGACCCTCCCCTCCCGGAAGCACATGCCAGTGTGAAGATGCCCTAAGCTCTCCACAGCTGGGGGCAGGCCAGCTGTGTAAGACAGAAGGAAAAAATATGAAAAAATACCATAACCACTCCCCATAGTGTAAAAAACCATACTTTCCGCAGCAAGAAAATTAGTGTGTTGTGATTCAGAAGAGCTCTCCTTTTTTTATTGATACATAATAATTGTACCTATTCATGGATTACATGTTACATCTTGAAACAAGCACACAACATACAACGATCAAAGCAGGGTAACTGGGACAAGATTCACCTGAAACATTCATCATTGCTTTATGTTGGGAGCATTTGAAAACTTCTAGCTATTCTGAAATACAGTAAACTATCGTCAACTATCGTTGCCCCATTGTGCCACTGAACATCAGAACCTCTTCCTTCTATTTTGTGTTGGCTAGTGATGTGTTGAGCTGGAGGCCGGGGGGGACAGAAGTAAATGGTATTTTTTCATTGGGAATGCACGTCCGGGCTGAGAATGCTCTGAGACTCTGCAGAACTGGGCGTGAGGGAGTCGAGGCAGCTTGAAAACCCTTCCTGGCCACAGGTCGGGTGGACAGAGGGGAGACCCCAAGCTGCCTAGTTCTGGTGCTGGTGGAGACATTCTGCAGGCTCAGCTCTGAGGGGTTGCTCTGCTGCAGGTGCTGTGAGCATCCCTCTAGGAGAGCCAGCCGCGCCCCCAGCATGCTGCTGCGTTTGGGTTTTGCTTCAGCTACCTGCTGCTTCTCAGGGTCAGGGGCTCTGGCCAGTGTCTGACCCCGACATAGTTCTGGAGCCTCTGAAACATCAGCCTGTCTGTGTTCGGGGCCACTCAGGCTCACGTGGCCCTGGGAGTTCAGACTCGCTGGGAAACGAAGCAGCCTGGGTACTCTCGGGACTTCCGGGGTAAAGGTGTGGGTGAAGCATCTTTGTCTCTTCTTTATGATAAATCAGGCAGTGTCTTTTAGCACCTGTAGCTGACAGGGGGCAGAGGAACCCCTGAGTCAAAGAGCTGAAGCCTCAGCTGCGCCCTCTGTGTCCTCCCCTAGGGCACATGGACCCGACGCCGTGCTGATGGCCGAAGGCAGCCCGCCGACGGAGCTGACGCAGTCGCAGATGCTGCACATAGCCCAGCAGATCGCTGCGGGCATGGTCTACCTGGCGTCCCAGCACTTCGTGCACCGCGACCTCGCCACCCGGAACTGCCTGGTCGGGGAGAACCTGCTGGTGAAAATCGGGGACTTTGGGATGTCCCGGGACGTGTACAGCACTGACTACTACCGGGTGAGTAGCTGTGCAGACAAGGAGCCTTCAGGGCCCTCGCTCCCTGGGGTCCCCCACTGTATGTGTTTGGTAGGGCTGCCATAGAAAAATATCGCACACTGGGTGACATATTTATTTCTCACGGCTCTGGGGACCAGACATCCAAAATCAAGGTGTCAGCCGGTTTGGTTCCTTCTGAGGTCTCTCCCTCTGGCTTGCGGTTGGTTGCCGTCTCACTGTGTCCTCACATGGCCTTGTTTTTCACGTGCGCCTGTACCCCTAATATCCCTCTGTGTAAGAGGACATCAGTCAGACTGGATTAGGGCCTACTCCAATGGTTTCATTTTAACTTAATTATCTATTTAAAGTGCTATCTCCAAATACAGTCACATTCTGAGGTTCTGGGGCTCAGGTCTTCAACACAGGAATTTGAGGGGACACAGTTCAGCCCATAACATCTATCTTGCTTTTTCCATGGCTCCCCAGAGTGGTGCATGACATCTCTGGGAGAAAAGTCCTCAGCATGAGAATCCTCCCAGGGGAGCCTGGGGGCTTGAGGGAATGCTTTGAGATTTGAACTAGAGAGAACTTATTCCCATAAACAGTAGTACTGTAGACTTGGGATTTCCCGCACAGAACCATCTCGGCTGAAAGCACTTTAGCCAGTGGCATTCTTGGTGACATGTGAGAGGATCTGTCCTGCCTGTCCCTGAATGGTCCCATCCCGCCGCCCAGTGGGCCCACCACTGAAACCAGGGAGGGGCAGAGTTATAGACGGTATTTCAAATCCACTGATTACCTGGAACTTGCCCCTTGGGTGTGCTAGATTTATTAACTGAGATCTTGGAAGTTGGGTATGAGAGAAGGGCGACATTTCTGGAAACCCTGAAGTCATGATATTTGGAGTGAAGATTTGGGGTGGTGTTCCACCACTTCATACCCTCAATTTGATGTTCCTGTTTATTTTGTTTGATTTTCAAGGAGAGAGGAATAGGCAGGAAAGGAACAAACACGCTGGGTGTGTATAACCAAAGAGGATGAAGCATAGAACTTGACTGCCTTTCATAATCGGTGAAGACGATGCCTTTGCTCTTCTTGTTTTTATTTATTTTTGAGAAGCACTTGGGCAGCTTGTTTCCTGTATCCCTTCCTGCAGCCTCACTCACCTCTAATGCCTCTACATTTTACTGGAGCCAACTGTGCTACAGTTACTTTAAGAATTTGTATCTATTGCCTTGCTGCAAATTCTTCTGTTGATTGTTTTGCAGTGTTTCTTCCTTTGTCACCTTGATAAGCATTGCTCACATTTTGTATGGCTAGAAAGAATAGAGCCCAAATTGAAAAGGATTCTCTTGGGTGTATTTGCAGGAAATGTGGGCACAGTCTTAACTTCAAGTGTTCAAAATGTAACTTAAAAGCAATGACTAGTTTGTTCCAGATACCTCAAACATGGGGGAGATTTTACCTACCAACAAATGCATCTCCTCTGTTAGTTCTGCTTCGTTGATGGAAGGTGGGGGTGGGGTGTCTCCCTGTCTCAGGAGACAGAGAAACACGTGGGTGATTCCCTGAGGAAAAGCTTTGGTGATCTTGATGAGCGTCTAAGGTAGGAACATGTGGCCTAAGCAACGACTTTTTCTGTAGCAATAAGTTAATACAGGTTTCAAAGTGCCTGGCAAAAAGTAAGTGCTTAATGCTTTACCCTAATTATTATCCAGATCAATAAAGATACACTTTATCCCCAAAGTGGAACCCAACATCCTACTCTGTAGGAGTCTCTAGAAAAATAATTCAGAGAAAAAATACTGAAAATTTCAACAGTAAAAACATAAATCACCCAGTTAAAAAATAGGCAAATATTTGAATGGACATTTCCCCAAAGAAGGTATCTAAATGGTCAATAAGCACATGAAAAGATGCACATTAGTCATTAGGGAAATGCAAAGAAACTTCACATGAGATACCACTTCACACCCAACAAGATGGCTGTGATAAAAAGACACAATAACAAGTATTGGGAGGATGTTGAGAAAGTGAAACTCTCATATGTTGCTGTTGGAAATGTAAAATGGCGCAACTGCTTTTGAAAACAGTTTCGTAATTCCTCAAAATGTGCAATGTAGAGTCACCTTGTAACTCAGCAATTCTACTCCTAGTCATATACCCAAGAGAATTGCAATTATATGTCCACACAAAAACTTATACACAAATGTTCATAGAAGCATTATTCATAAGAGCTAAAAAGTGGAAACAACTGTGTCCATCAACTGATTAATGAATAAACAAAATATGGTAATCCACACAAGGGAGCACTATTCAGCAATATAAAAGAATGAAGTACTGATTCATGCTGCAACTCAGGATACACCTTAAAAACATTATGCTAAATGAAAGAAGCCAGACACAAAAGGTCACATTCTGCACTATTCCATTTATATGAAATGTCCAGAATAGGCAAATCCATAGAGACAAAACATACATTAGTGGTTGCCAGCCACTGGGTGGAAGGGAAAATGGGAGTGACTGCTACTGGGTGTAGGGTTTCTTTTGGGGGTGATGAAAATGTTCTAGAATTATATAGTGGTGATAGTTGCACAACACTGTGAATATACTAAAAAAAACAAAAAAAAAACACTGATTTGTATACTTTAAAAGATTTTATTATGGTATCTAAATTATATTGCAAAAAAGCAAAAAAGCCTGAAAAGGAAAATACTAACCATCATTATGTATGAAAAAAGTTAATGTTGGTCATTTACACATTATCAAAACACTGGCCTTTGCCATCTGCCATATTTTATTACCATTTGTGAAAAAGAAAATTCTCCACTTAGATGACAAGATCCTGAAGTCCTTCTCTCTGACATGGTTGGAGGAAATAATGACTCCCGGTTCCTTTATTTGTTCTTAGACATTAACAAATGGGCTTCAGATGCCACATTAATTTCGTCCCTCATGCCCACCCCCCAGGGGCACTACTAGGTTGCAGCTGCAGGATTCGTAGGTTTGTTTCCTCTCTGTTTTTCCCACTCAAGATGAGGAAAGAGAACCAGCCTTGCCATGGCCTCTGTTGCAGGTGGGGATGGGCAGGAAGGGCCAGGGAAGCAGGTGATGGGTGGAAGACCTGACAATTTGATAGCAGCCTAGGAAAGCAACGAAATTACGAATTTTATTTTGCATTCTCTAAAATTTCAAAATGGTTGCCCACCCTTGGGTTTCATGGAAGTATTTATTATCATAGAAGACGTTCTTGGGATATGTTTACTCATTGACGTAGCATTATCAATGGGGTCCATTATGCTGAATTGTCAAATGGACAAGTGGAAGTTGTGGCTCTGTTTTGCAGAGCTCCAGTGCATCTTGCAGCAGCTGTGCCCCAAAGCTTGCTTGCTTTTACATCAGTTTTCCACCTATTGGATTAGTTATAAACTTAGCCTTAAACCCATCCCCACACTGTCTCCATGTCTATTCACTTTTTTTTTCTTCTAAGAGACAGGATCTCTCTCTCTGCTGCCCAGGCAGGAGCGTGGTGGCATGATCATAGTTCATTGTAGCCTCAAATTTCTGGGATCAAGCAATCCTCTTGTCTCAGCTTCCTGAGTAGCTAGGACTACAGACTAACTTTATTAATTTTTTTGTAGAGACAGCTTCTTGCTATGTTGCCCAGCCTGGCCCCCGAACTCCTAGCCTTAAGCAATCCTCCTGCCTCGGCCTCTTGAAGTGCTGGATTATAGGCATGAGCCACCACACTTGGCCATCTTCATCTTCTTTATCACCCTGGCTGGGGCAGGATGTCCTTATGGTTCAGATTTCTCATTTGCCAGCACCTTACTTTCCCCCCCCCATTTACTTTCTTCCTATCCTCTGCAACAGCCTGCATCAGACTACAAGGTGAGGGGCTGGTCACTGATGTGGGTTGTCCTCACCAATGTTAAAAGTTCTTTCTGCGACTGTACTGGAGGAGGGTTTTTTGTGATAGCCAAGGCGCTCTCATGTGGAAGGATGGTGCCTGGAGTCAACCAGATCGAGGGGTAAAATGTCGCTTACCTTTAAGCAAGAACCAATCGCAGTAGAAGTCTGAGCCGTCTGCTCACAGTGGCTTGTGAGCAGCCTTGTGGGGTGGCCGCGGCTCTGTGCCATCCGTGGCAGGAGGGGCGGGTGGCAGCTGTTCCTTCGTCACGGGGGAGCTGGCAGCACCAGGGATGGCTGCATCAAGGCTTCCACCCTGTTGCAGCTGAGCTAATTATACCTTCCCCATGAAGGGAGAAATCGGAACACTACATTTGCATTGAAACCAGCCCTACATGGCGGGTCCAAAATTACTCCAGCATTTATGTTCTTTGAATTGTTTTAATTAGCAGCTCCGCAGTACCAATCTCTTATTTTGTTTTTTTTATTCCTTTCCTCCATTGGCAAAACCTGACATTTAGGAAACATTTGAACCAGATTTCTGTCACATTCTGCCTGTTGGAGACTTAGGATATCACTCTACTTGGTCATTACTGTGTCACAGTGGATCCATTGAAATTTTTTTAATGTTCACTTTGGTGGTTTTCACTGTTTGGTTCTAACATGTGCTTCAAATGAATGTGATCTGTTGGTCAATGGAGAACCCCAGACATCCCAAATCCTAGCTTTTAAGTCCTGTTCTCTCTCGGGATTCAGCTTGTTTTAGGGTTGCAGGAAGTCCTATCCTTTAATTCATCTTCTACTTAAGAAGAAAAGGAAGCAGAATAGGGAAGGTGATTTACAGTAGACATTTAAGGAAGCAAATGAATATAACTTGGCTACGCAAGGCCACATTCAGAATCCTAAAGTGTTAAAATGATGTCAGCAACAAATTCCAAGAAATCATCATTAGATACTCACTGCTAATGTATTAACTGCTGAGAGAGAGGAAGATGCATTGTACTAAAACCAGCTGATAGAGCAAGTGGCCAAATAAACCTATTTTAACTTCAGCACCTTTTACCTTACTCTGCTCACCCTGGAGGAAAAAGATTGATGAAGTAGAAAACAAAGCCCTGAGCCACAGAAGGGCGGAGAAGGTTTAGATAATTTAATAACTAGACAAGCAGATAAGAAATAATCAAGAGTTTACTATATACCTTCGTCTTTATAAGTATGTGTTTATTTTTAAGGAATATTTTAAGGCAATGTGAATATTTCCAGATTGGTAGGTAGGTAGACAGGTAGATGGATAGATAGGTAGACTGACTCATTCCACAGATGTTTCTAGTGTCTTCTTATGTCATGTACTAATGCCATTTCCTCTATGAGGAGCAACAAAAGAGGGAATTTCAGTTTCACCTTCTCCCTGACTTCCTCCATGAAGAGTAACTGCTCAGTCCTTTGTACAAATAGGCTTTACAGCATAGAGCATGTGGCATCAAGGAACCCGGTTCATCTCCATGTCTCTCTCACTAATATGAGAGCAGATAAAGGGCAAGTCTTATACAGCTTTGTAGCTGCACAAACTGGCACAATGCATGGCTTGTACTAGACGGGCAGTAAATGATTGTTGAATAGGACTCCTATCAGGAGAGGCCTTTTGGGTATGTCGCTTTAGCTCTGTAGGTGAATACAGAAGATGTTCAGGTTTGTATCTGGGTCTAGCTCTGAGGTTAGGAGCACTGACTTCAGGAAGTAAATCTAAGGACATTGGGACGTCCTTATCCCAGACAATTTCTTTGTAGTAAAGAGTCCAGGGCTAAAACTTACTTCCATTTATTACTATAATAGGAAAACTTCCTCTGGTACACTATGTCTACAACCCTTGAAACGAGGTACAATGTTCATTCAAGGGCAACTCAATCCCTTCCTAAAAAAGGGATGTCCTTTGTGTCATTAACTCTCATTTGTATCTAGCATTTCCTTATTTTTCCAATCACCATAATACTTACACAATGACTCTAACTTTCACATGAACAATTATAGACCTTTTGGTTTGGTCTCTTTTGATTAAAGTGGCCTCAGAAACATAAGAAGTTGTTTACTTTATGAAATCATCTTCAATTCATGCCTCTCACAACACTTAGAGGGAGCACAGTTCAGAGGAACCTGTCTGCCAGGGAGAAATCAGAACACTGAGTTCAGACTAATGCTATATTAAACTAGATTTGCATAAATTGTTACAAGCTTCTAAATTGGTTTAATTTGTATTCAAGTGCACCTAAGAACATTTTACATATGCTTTGGAGTTGCAACAGGGTGAGTGTGAGAGTTTTCTCATTCATTCATTCACTCATTCATTTATTCATCACATATTTATAAAACAACTACTATGTCCTAAATGCTAGTACTGTGGTCCCCAACCCCCGGGGCCACGGACCGCTACCAGTCCGTGGCCTGTTAGGAACCAGGCCACACAGCAGGAGGTGAGCTGCGGATGAGCAAGCGAAGCTTCATCTGTACAGCTGCTCCCCATCGCTGGCATCACTGCATAAGCTCCACCTCCTGTCAGATCAGCAGCAACATTAGATTCTCATAAGAGCAGGAACCCTACAGTAAACTGCACATGTGAGGGATCTAGGTTGCTCCTTATGAGATTCTAAAGCCTGATGATCCGAGGTGGGGCTGAGGCAGTGATGCTAGCATTGGGGCACGGCTGTAAATACACATTATCATTAGCAGAGAGGTTCAACTGAACAATAAATGTAATGTGCTTGAATCATCCTGAAACCATCTCCCCCACCCCCCAAGTCCATGGAAAAATCGTCTTCCATGAAACCGGTCCCTGGTGCCAAAAAGGTTGGGGACCGCTGCTGTGGTAGATACAAAAGGCGTTCAGATAAAAAAGACACATGGGCTGTACTTGGAGGAGTTCTTAGACATTTTAATACAATGTGAAATGCTGTGACAGAGATACATACTGGGAACCCCGAAGAGAAAGCCTCCTGCCTACTTTGGGAAATCAGAATAGAAGTCACAGAAACATGGCATTTTATCTGGTATTTGAGATGTAGACCCCAGATTGTTCTATTGGCAAGAAGGCCCTGGGCCGTGATGGGGAGGGAGGCACAAAAAATAAGATATAGAGATGGCAGTGTAAACATGACAGTGTGTAGCTGGGCAATGGAGACTTCTAAGGCTAACAAACTACGCTTCTTAGGCTATCATCAGATTTCACAGGGGTATGTTTGCCATGTCAGAGACTTTGGACTTGATCCTTTTGGCCGTGGGGAGCCACCAAGAGTTTTTACACCAGAAAATGACGTACTAGGTTGCATTCTGATATGTCACTTGATCTATGAAAATAGATCTGCCCAACAGATCCCAATATCTCTACCCCTGTACATGTTTGATCTGCCTAGAGCAGATCTCTCAAACTGGATACAGGAGCTGCTGGAGGGTGTGCTTCAGTAAAAGAGGTCTGTGGTCGTAAGATAAGCCATCATTTTCCTTGCTGCAGAACTCCTTGGAGCCTTTGATATGTTATGCCTGTCTATGCTTTTGTGACCTTTTAACAAGGGCTGTAGAAAGTTGCATAAACCAGCATGGAAAAGCTGGCCTGGAGATGCACTGCCCAGGTTCCCGGTTCTATCCAGCTCCTAACTAGTGAAGGACGTTGACAGTAGATGGGCAAATCCCCTTTGCGCTTGTTCTTTGTTTGTGTGTGTGTGTGTGGCGGGGGGTTGGTGTTCTGAGTCTCTTATTCTTGAAATCACCAGCCCCTATGCTTTATACATATGATACAGACAGAAAATAAGTCTGCTTGGTCGTAGGTGCACTGGGAATGAAGGTAGGGAAAAGTCAGCATTGCCCATCTGCTTGGATGGGACAGAGGACTCTGATGCCTCAAAGCCCTGAGAGGTCTCCCCTCCCCCATTTTTGAAGCTTTCTCATGCTTATGATACTACGCACTTTTACATCACTCAGACCAGGGCCACTTTAAAAAGGATGCTGGCGAGAAAGAGTTAGCTGAGTTATAGAGGAAAGTGCATTACATTTGGAGCCTGAAGACAAAGGTTCAAATCTCTGATTTTTCTTTTTTAAACTTATGATTATATCAGTTAGGAATGTGTTTAGCCCAAGGTAGCAATATGCTACTAACAGTGGCTAAGCGGATAGGGAGTTGTCTTGCTCAAGGGACAGGGAGTTCAGAGGTGGGCAGTTTCTGACTGGGTCAGAGGCTTTCCAGTGTCAGAGCTGTGGATTGGCACTCGAGGTTTCCTTGCTCCCCCTTGGCTGCAAGGTGGCTGCAGCAACTCCAAACATCACAACTGCAGTTGCAGGAGGGAGGCAGGGCAGCTGCAGGAAGCAGATTGTCTCTCCCGGTACACCTCTTTCTATCAGGACGTAGATCTTTCCCAGAACTTCTCCTTTGCAAAGACTTCTTACACCTCGTTGGCCAGTGGGTCAAGAGGAAGGGCTGAGCTGACTTCCCAGAGATCAGTGGCCTGTTACCAAAGCCCTGGACAAAACTCTGATTCTACAACAGGGAAAAAGGAAGGGAATGGCTTTGAGGCAAGCAAAAAAAAATTATCTGTCACACTGACCTTATGCACCATGACAACCTCTGTTTCTCTACTTGCAATGAGTTCCTGCCTTTAAAAGTTGAGAACAATAAATTGAAGTGACACAGAATCATTGCTAAAATAATAAAAGTACTGCAAATTCTCCATGGGAGATCTTTGTTCCTCTGTATACCGTGTTTCCTTTTGCTCTGGCTGATTTTAAGATTGTCTCTTTATTACTGGTCTTGGGAAATTTGATGATGGGCCTCGGTATAGTTTTATTCATATTTCTTGTGCTTGAGTTCACTGGATTTTTTGGATTTGTGGGCTTATAATTTTCATCAGTTTAGCTTTTGAGTTTTTTGATCCTTATTTGGTCAAATATTTCTTCTGTTTTTCTCACCAACTCCCTGGGGACTCCAATTTCACTTATATTAAGCCACTGGACACTGTCTCATGGCTCACTGAGCTCTTTTTATGTTTTTGGACTCTCCTTTTTCTGTGTGTTTCATTTTGGGTCGTTTCTATTGCTATGTCATCAAGTTCAATAAGAAAAGTCTCCTGCAGT
>CM052443.1:61426592-61473053 GCA_028533085.1 Varecia variegata | reverse complement strand
TTATCTGAGGATGTCCTCTCTCATCCTGGGATGGGCTCGTTCTCTGTGCAAGTATTGTTGAAGACATCATGAGGGTGGAGAGAGGGACAGGACAAGTAGCAGATGGGTGGTGATGCCCGATGCTCCTGGGCACGCCACATCAGAGCCGCAGTGCCTCCCGCCAGGTGCAGGGCTCCCCCGGCCAGCCCCACGGTCTAGGCAGACCCCTGCTGGCCTGGCCTGTCACTGCACGGTTGTGCATCTGTGTGGGGGCCTGTGCAGGAAAAGCAAGAAAAGGCTCGCGAGGAGTCAAACAGCTTGTCAAGGTATCCTTGTGGGTGTCTGCATTGAAGTGTCACAGTATGAAGGCTTTTTATTAGCAGCTATTTTAGAATCCCAGCACCGAAATGGAACAGATTCTTCCTTACATGGCCTTTCCAGGCTGGCTTCCTCCCTCACAGCCTTACGACAGCATCAGCCTTCACATAAGGGGGTGGAGAACATGACGCTGGGCTCCTTTGACGGCACAGCCCGGCTGTGTGGCCCACGCCCTCAGCCCTGGAGATAATTTGGTTCATTCACATGCTGCCGATGACAGGGATGCAGCAGCGGAGGCAGGGGAGGACTGGAGGCTCATGCCTCGTCTTTGCGCACAGCACAGACACCTTCCTGGGTTTCGAAAGGGTGTGGAGGGGTCGATGCCCGATGTCAAGGGCATGCGGGAGCATTTGCTCAAACAGGCGACCGCAGGGTGAGTGATGTCCAGTATCAGTATGCTTTCTTGCAGCCACTACAGGTGCTTCAATTCTTCCCAGCTCTCATGGGGAAAACAGTGCATTTCTTTCTGGAAAACTCATTAGACTTCATTGCAGGAAACAATTGTGACCTTAAAAGACTCCTGTTGATGTCTCGGTGGGTGAATGTTGGGTCTTGTAAGGAAGACTGACATATTTAGCCTCCTTTTATGTCTCAGCTTGGCATGTAACCTTCTCAACCATCTTTTAATAATGCAGATGAGGAAAATAATTTTCAGAGAGGTGAAGTGACTTTCCTGAGGTGCCATCACTTATCCCTGTGGCGGAGCTGGTGTCTGAACCCCCATTCTTGAAGGAATAGAGCATGCTCTTCCCACTCTGGAACCTTCCCAGCACCCTCAACACAACCCTGGCTCCTCTAGTCTTCTCCCTGGTGGGGGGGCGGTGGCGAGGGTCACCTGGTGTATGCTCAGAGCTCTGCCCTTTGTGGTCATAAGAGGTCCATCTAGGACAATGGCCCATCATGCAGAACAAAGTTCTAAAGCTGTGTTGGGTGAAGGAGGAAAAGAGATACTTTCTCAGAACCATCGCCTTTCAGGTGGGGAAGGGGCTTCCTTCAGAAATGGTTAGTCTGTCCCTCTGTTTTAAGGAGAGAATCTGGATCTTTCATCTAACCTGCTAGATGTTCAGTTTTGGGATATTTCCAAATCTTACTAATGTGCCAAGAAACATGGGCTGGCTGACAGCAGACCTGGGTCTAGCCTCACCTTCAATATGTGTGCAGTGTGTGACTTCGAACAACTTGTTCAACCTCTCTGAACCTTACTTTCCATCTTGGTAAAATAGGAAGAAGGTTATTAATACGATGTTATTACTAATACCATATAGAGAATATTATTAAATATGGTATTATTAACACCATTATTGCCATTGGAGAACAGGGACAAGGCAAGAATCCTGTGACATATACTTGGCTCCACTTCCATGTTTGAAGGGTGCTCTCTTGGGTAAACATTCCTGAGTCCAGGGATGGGTTCTAAGAAATGTGAGTGCTATCTCAGATCTCTGTGGAATGGTCCCAAGGTGTTGCCACTGGGGCATATACATTGGCCATCACAGTTTCCTTCTCTTCATGTCTCCTGAATTTGTGACTTACCTCCCACCAGTGTTTTGCAGCCACTCCTCATAAACTGTTGGTCAACCCGCCCTGGCTAGAGTGGAGTTTATGAGGTCTTCAGGAACATCAAAGGATCTCTCCAGATGCCTAACTGCCTGCTGACCTGTACTCTGTGTTTTTTCCACTATTTCCCTAAAGGTGACATTAGCCACTACCACTTAAAGTGCATTTTAATGCTTTGTGTGATTTCTTCCTTTGTCTCTTTGTGATTGGTCCAGAACTATTGCTCACTTACCTTTTGTCAGCTGTTCTGAGTCATAGCTATTTGCCTGAGCATGAAACACTTGTCATAAAGGGGAACAATTGTAGCATAAACCACACAAGTTTCAGAACAATCTTAATTTGGATAGAGCAAGGCAGAGCTCTGCCCTTTGGCAGTCTGGGGAAGCCTAGGGACTCCTGCCCCAAATAACATTTTAAATGCATAAAATAAAATATATGGAGTTACAAAGGAATACAGTTGCACTGCATACAGTTATAAAATGCTAAAAATGTGGTATAATAACACATGTGTTTTTGTTAAAACATTAAATAATGAAATCTGGTGGCAGGTCTAATAGCTACTATCATTTCAAAGTGATGAACATAAGTGATGTTTTTGATATCTGTAACAACAACAATAATGTGACATGAAAATATCTGATTTCTATGGGTGACAACTTCACAGATTCTGCTGATCCTACTGTGGTTTGTTTCCTATGTTAATAATTGAACGAAATGCTAAATTTTTGTTAGAAGTTACCGAAAATTAGATGTAATCCAAGTTTATGGAAACCCTATGAATTCTATCCATGGATCCCTTTAAGGTCTGTGCATACAGACAAAGAAGCCCTAATTTTGAGCATTGCAGAATAGTACACAAATGTTCATTAGGCAGATACAGTACAACATAGCTCTGTTGGCTAAGCACATTCTAGAACATTGTATGCGTGGAGGTGGGGGAAGGAGTAGTATAAAGAGCAGAGACTGTGGAGCCAGACTTCCTCGGTTCAAATTCCAGCTCCACCTCTTATTATTTATGTGACCTTGAAGAAGTTATTTAACCTCTCAAGACTCTGTTCGTCAATTTTTAAATGGCAATAATGATAATATCTTCTCAAAGAGGCACTGTAAGGATTAAGTGCACCTTAAACAGTGCCTTCCTAATAGTGGGCACTTTATTATGTGTCTGATTTTGTTATTGTAATCATATATGAACACAGAAAGAGAGTATTTCAGAAATAAATAGCATTAGAGTGAGTCAGCACTGGGCAGGGATGTGTTAAGAGGTCATGCACACACTGTGTTTGATGAGCTGTGAGTTCTGCCCACGTTTCTCCACCTCTCAAAGATATTGTAAGGGACTTTGCCAAGAGCCTTGCTGAAAGCAGAATACTTCCTGTCCAAGGCAACCCCTCATCCTTTCCAGCAAATGCACCTACTTTTGGATGATAATTTGTCAGCTTCACCCTGATGATCCCATACTTGCTCCTGGTCATCACTACTTCTTTTTCTAAGTGCTCTCACACTATCTTTAAATAGTTAGTGTTAAAATTCATCCTGGAACTAAGGTCAAGTTTGGTGATCAGTTGTTTCTGGAATCCTACTTCTTCACTCTCTTTTGAAAATTATGTCCACCTTTGTTCATCTCCTTCATCATCTTCTCTTTTTCCTTTTCCCTTGTTCCTGCTGTTTGCATGAGTGTCAAACTTAACGCTGTGCAGGGGTGCACGCTGGGACATTATTTAGCTATGCTTGCAGAAGTACTTATTTTTTAAAATAATGTTGAGCTTTCCATTTAAAAAACAATTTAGCCATTTTTGCTAGGTTTTTCCATATTTGCTAGGTTCGTTCCATATTTGCTAGGTTTCAAGTCATTCTTCTTGATGGAAAGGAGAGAATCAAAATAGGAATTATGTAGCTAATTCACTCAACAAATATTTTTGCCCACGAGTACCTTACATGCTGGGCACCAGTGGGAAGAAAGTCAGCAAAAATAGACACATCTTAGCCTCCTGGAGATGACAATCCAGCCGGAGAGCCAGACATTTATCAAATTATTGCACAAATGTATGTCAAACGAGAGCTATGGTAAGTGGCATGAAGCAAACGTCGTGAGTACTATATGAACCTCTAACAAGGGAATCTGCCCTGGTATAAGAGCTCCAGGAAGACTGAGAGGAAGGCGTCTTTGAGCTTCGTCCTGCAGGTTGAGTTAACTAGGCCAAGATATGAAGAAAGTCCTTTCTAATCAGAGGAAACAGTGGGTAGGAAGGCCCTGTGGAGGAGAAGCAGAGCATGGAGAAGGAAAGGAAAGGTGGCCAGTGTGCTGGATGGACACCAGCATGTGGTGCAAAGCCCAGTTGGAGAAGCAGAAAAAATTTTGCCAGCCCTGCTGAAGATTTTTCATGATTATGAAAACAATGGGTGCCACTAAACTTTAAGAAAGATGTGGGGTTGTGCATCGCTGGGGGCCAGAGTGGCTGTGAGCAGACAGGCTAAGGGGCTCTTGCAGAAGCTCAGGAGAAAAACAATGGTACAATGGACAAAGATGATTGCAGTGGAGACAGAGCAAAGTGAAGGGATTTATAAGCTATTTTGGAGGCAAAATTGCAGGACCTGGAGGCAGATTGAGTATGGAAAGGGCAAAGCAGAGAAAGATGTCAGGGATGTGAAATAGATTTCTGACCAGTATAGCTGGACAGTCGATATCATTCCATGACGTGGTGGTTTTTGAATGAGGTAGGAGGAGAGACCAAGAACTCAGTTGGGTGCATGTTAAGTTTTAAGTCATTTACATTTCTAAGACACCTCTAACAAGCATGAAAACATTCTCAGTAGGGTGACCAAGAAGTCTGGAACCATGCTACAGGCGGGAGAGTTGAAGGATCTGGGAACATTGGGATGAGAGAAAGGAAGTCCTAGATATGAACACACTAGCTGTCTTCTGCTATGTAGATGAGGACAGTGGTTCCAGAGGCCAGAACTGGACTGTCACATAGAAGTTTCATGAAGTAGATTTGACACAACATAACGAGGAACTACCCAAGAATGAGAGCTGTGACATGGGCTGCCTTGCCAAGAGATGAGTTCCTTGTCACTGGTGTCACTGGTGGGAAATATCCAAGAGTAGGTTTTCCATCTTTTATGATGCTGTAGAAAGGGCTCAGTACTTTGTAAATGTGTTCCATGGAACCTAGCAAGTTTGCGAAGGGCCTTCAGTGATTGGTTCTGTAAAGAGATGATTTCAATTTCATCTCTTTATGTGTATGACATCCATTAATATAACTGCTAATATTAAGTGCATTGTAAGCAATAAAAACTAATGGAAACCAACATGCTCAGATGTGTTGTATATACAATTTTAACACATTGGGCAAGAGCAAGACTTTAATGTGTTTTCAGGGTTTAGCTTTATAATGCATCAATGTTACCAATTTGAAGTTTTAGAAATAAATTCATACTAACACAATGCATTTTTATTTTCATTAGTTTTGGGAATTCTGTTTTCAGTTGTATGTGATTTAGATAGCATCTAAAAACCCTTATGACTCAAAGATTCCATGAGTTTTATTCTGAAAATTAAAATCAGCTACCATATTCTCATTTCCATAAGTTTGTTTCAGCCCAAACAAAAAGGCTATGGCCAGATCTAGGTCCTCTGTGCACAGGGAAACATTTATGAAACACTCTGCTTCCAGAATCAGCTATGGTTCCAACTCACCCTACTCGCTCCAATAAGCCTTGGTTCCATGCTCTCCTCGCTTCTTTCAAACTTGCCAAACTTCATCTGAGCTTTCAAAGGCATTGATTATATGTGCATGGACTCCTCTAAACAGGCTGACGCTTGGTATCTCATTATATTTATGACATAAGTATTGAAACAGCTTAAGGACTATGCCCAACAGTTTCTCCATGTCTCAGAGAAGAGAATGCCCAAATGTTCACAGCTTTGAAGCACAACTGACTGTGAATAATGAAGTGGCAGTAGTTAAGAGAAAAAGGGGGAAATGGTAAGCAGATCAGAGAAACCCAGAGAACATTTGATTCAACTTTTTACCAGATGACTGCTTCACTATTCTCCAGGCTCTCAGCAAAACTCACCAACTTTGCTTCAGAGAGAACATTCACCCAAGGACACATTTGGACATAACAGTCTTTTCTAGTTGTTTATTCAGTACTAGAATACTCAGCATGTCCTCAAATACTCCCTCTGAAATGAACGAGAGACGAACAGGAATATGGCGGTCAATTTCCACCCCTTGCTTAATATCCGTATTCCTCATTTCCAAAAGCAAAGACCTCAAAACCCTTTCAAATGAGAAACAAAGTTGTCCTGCTAACAAATGTGATGCTCCCAACATTGAAAAGATCAACTACCTATGGCTACATGACCCCAAAGTGTGCTAAATGTTTTCTGTGCATTCAGTACCACCCATGCGATCTGCCTGTGGTCTGAGCAAGTGTGAGCTTCCCTGGGCCTCAATTGTCAAATGAGGACAGGGTTTGTCTGGGTCAGATGACTTCTAAAGTCCTTTCAGCCCTTAAATTCTAAGCTCAATTCTCAGTTCCACTGAATTAAATCAAAATATTTTCTTCCCAGAGAAGACTTGGGATCAATTCTTAGAGAATTTATAAAACTAGCAAAAACAAACAACAAAACAAAAAGAAAATATGCAGTTGTGTTCTTCTGCAGAAGTTAAAGTTTTGCTTAGTGGTATTTTTAAAAAATTTGTTTCTTTGTCCTCTGTTTATGAGCAACCCCCATGAATCATTCAGAATTTTTTTCTGTGTGCATTTTATCTCCTGGCCTTACAGTTAAGAAGATTATGCAGTATTATCTTCTTCCATCTTTTCTCTCCTAGAGCAATATCCCTGTGTTAGTCAAAGAAGTTTATTTGTTTATTTGCCACATGGAGACTTTCATAATTTTTTTTTGTTCCGAGTGTATGTGTGCATGGAAATGCATAAAATGACAAGGACTAAAAAGGTATCTAACATCTGATAACGTCTTCTTAATGCCAGACATATCTGCCATCATGTTGTAGATCAATATTACCTGTGTATAGTCAGGGCCTTTCCTCATGACAAATATCCTAGATGATAAGGTGGTGAGTGAACCAATGCAAACACAATCATGAGATGGTCTTCATCGAATAATACACCCGTGGGTACATGCCTTGTGCTACTGGGCAGTGTTCAAAGTAAGTTTAACATTGTCAACCATTGTCAATGTAGTTTGTAAAGATCTCAGTTTTATAGATGGTAGTTTAGAGCTGTAGAAGATTAAAGGTCTTGCCCAATTTGGAGCCAGATAGCCCAAGAGTTTTCTGTATCTTTTTAAGGCATCAAAGAGGAAGGACTCCAAACTTACTACTTTTCACACCTCACTGAGAAGAGAGCCATCCTTTTTTCTTCCAGTGGTGAGATTAAAGAGGATGGAGGGTGAAATATCTGGGGGCAGATTTCTCTAGTTTGGAATAGTGATTTTCCCAAATACCAACCCAGTTAGTTTCTCAAATGATGTGGAGAACAGTCAGTCTGTCTCCCCTCACTCCCCACTTTTTGTAGGTCACCTGCGAACTTCCAAGTGGAGCTTTATGCCTTCTCCCCTTTCCATGTCCCTCCTGGCTTCAACTTTCCTCAAGCAGGCTCCAGGAACTCACTGGCAGTTTGGGGGTTAAGGGGAGCGGGCCTGGACATCCCCTGGGTGTGGCACGTTTCCAGGACAGAAAGCTGCAAAAGGAAAGAACAGTGTGGGAAAGAAATGCCCACTTGAATGAGATCAGGATGTTCTGAGCCCTGTCCTGGTGCCGCCCGGGGCTGCAGCTTGGCAGTGCCGGGAGACACTCCTTGCCCTCCCGGCTCTGGGAGCACCTTGGAAGGTGGCACCCTCCCCCAAGGGAGCACACACAAGCTGCTGTGCAAAGAACGTCCCTCTCCCTGGGGGAGTTCTCAGAGGAAGGAGGGTTCCTTTGAGGAGTGGTCAGCAAGGCACTCTCACCCCAGGATTCTTGAGAAGTGGAGCTTTTTCTCCTTCTTTCCCAAAATGCAAATAGCCTGTGTCCTTGGAATAAGGAGGATAGGTTGCTAGGCAATCACTTCTAAACAAGCACTCCCCTGCCCCTTTTTCCTGACCCCTAGAACAATGGAGACTTTTCAGTGAATTGGAACCAAGATGGAGAAAATACATGACAAAAACAAAAAAGGAATCAGAGATTTAGAAGGTCTGATTTCATAGAGTATTGGAAGACAACTGTGATATTAATAGGTTTTGCTCTAGGCAGACTAAAGGGGGAATCTCATTTTTACCACCACATTGGCGTTGTCACCCCAAGCCAAGTGGTGCAGGCAATGCCGCAGCCCCTGTGCATGCTGATCCATTTTGCAATGATTTGGGTGACCCTGAGGATGTGACGTTATTACCAGTTAAGTAAGAGTTCTTGGGTCTCAGTCTCTCGATCAGTGCAATGATATTTGGAATTATCATATTTTTAAAGTAATCTTTTTAGCAATCCTCATGTTCCGTTAGATGCAGTCAGGGTCTTGGTAGGAAATATGTAGCACGCTGAAATTGTGTACCGGAAACATTTGAATAAAACGACTGTTGACAAAGGTGTTGCTCGATTTTAGAGAAAACACAAATGATAGTATAGGACTGAGGGGACAAGGGTTACCTTGAGTGGTTACCTGAACCCAGGAAGAGTAGCTACCCAGAGAGGGCTGCCTGACAAGAGCTGTGCCTGTGGGTAGAAGGATGCAGCCAGCCTGTTGCGGCTCCACACCCCAATCCTGTCCTCAGAACCGAGTGACAGCCAAAGGCAAGGGGACAGACCCAAATGTATTAGTTAGCCAGGGCTGCCATAACAGAATACCATAGACTTGGTGGCTTAAACAAAGAAACTTATTTTCTTGTGGTTCTGGGGGCTAGAAGGCCGAGATCAGGGTGTCAGCCTGACTGGGTTTCTGGTACGGGCTCTCTTCTCTGGAATCTCTTCCTCTTTTATAAGGACACCAGTCCTATGGGATCAGGACTCTACCCTACAGCCTTATTTAATGTTAATCACCTCTTTAAAGGCTTTATCTGTGGTACAGTCACAGGGGGAGGTAGGGCTTTAACATGAATTTGGCAGGGGCATAATTCAGTCCATAGCACCAAGTAACAATTTGGAGTAGACACTCTGAAACACCACAACGCCATAGGCCTAAGAGAGTCAGAATATCTCCCTGGGAAACGTACTGCAAGATTTTAATTTATATACATTTATGCAAGGCCTGATGTTATCCTTACTTCTTAGTATAGCCAACTAAAACATTGCGAGATTAGGTGATGACTTGTCCAGAGAATGGCTATGAAGGACAGGGGCTGGCCGATCTGCTTTGTTTGACAAAGGTATGAAGGCCACTGATTCCAAAAGAACTATGCTCATGACTAGAGAACTCTGTTAGCAGTCAGCAGGGTTTCTTTGGCTTTTGTCCATTTTAAATGTTTTCCGGGTGGAAGCAATGTTATAAAAACATTTTTGAAATTTTAAGGGGAAAATTAAATCATTCTAAATGATTGCATATTTATTATTTGTACATACTATTCTCTCCTAGTTCTCTGTGTTTATGTAAATAGAAATATATAGATACACATATATGTATGCATATGTATGTATAAACACATGTATGTATATGTATGCATACACACATGTATGTATATGTATGCATTAATATATCCAGTCGATTCTTCTTATTCACAGTAGTTATGTTCTATAATGTCATTGCAAACATTGATTTGCAAATACTGAACCACTGCTCCTAGGGGAAATATGGGGTTAGGGTCTATATACCCTGGTAGCAACATTTTTGTCAACTGATCAATACATAACCTTGTTTGATATGTGATTCTGTTTAAATACATCTTATTTAACACATATTGTTGATTTATTAATACCGAACTCAGGGCCAACAGCCTGAACATAACTCATGCCTGAAGGAAGCTTATCTGACACCCATATTTTCCCCGTAAGGCACATCACAGCCTCCTTGCACTTAGGGACACTAGACAGCACTTCAACACTACGTTTGGGGACCATTTTAAACAGCAAAATCACCAAGAAAAAGTACAAAAAAGCACCCTAAAAATGTGATACTAAATAGCCCACGAAAAGAATGCTGATTTGTGGTATGAGAGATGAAACGAGAAGGCAGTGGCCCCCCGTTCTGACCTTCCCTGGAGATGTACAATTCAGATGACTCGAATTTTTTTGCTGCTCTGTGTATGGCTGTGAGTGACTGTGAAAGCACCGAGAGTGTTGATTTCGGTGCTACAAATAAATTTTAAGGATTAGGCAAATGTGCCAACACAGAATTCATGAATAATGAAGATCTGTTGCATATACACCATGTATACACATGTGCACACACATTATAGAGTTGTATACGCATGCTTCATTTTATTGTGGTTTTCCTTATTGTGCTTCACAGATACTGTGTGTTTTTTACAAACTGAAAGTTCATGGCAACCCTGGGTCGAGCAAGGCTGTGTCATTTTTCCAAGGGCATGTTCTGACTTTGTGTCTGTCTGTCACATTTTGGTAACTCTCATAATATTTCAAACTTTTTCAGTATTATTATATCTGTTACGGTGATCTCTGGTCAGTGATCTTTGATGTTACTATTATAATTGTTTTGGGTTACCAGGAAGCATGCCCATCCAAGATGACAAACTTAATCAGTAAATGCTGTGTGTGTTCTGACTGCTCCACTGACAGGCTACTGCCCTGTCTCTCTCCCTCACCTCGAGCCTCCCTATTCCCTGAGACACACCAGTATTGAAATTAAGCCAATTAATAATGCTACAGTGGCCTTTAAGTGTTCAAGTGAAAGGAAGAGCTCCAAGTCTCTCACCTTAGATCAAAAGCTAGAAATGATTAAGCTTAATAAGGAAGGCATGTCGAGAAAGCTAGGCCTCTTATGCTGAGCAGATAGCTAAGTTGTGAATGCGAAAGAAAGGTTCTTGAAGGAAATTAAAAGTGCTACACCAGTGAACACATGAATGATAAGAAAGTGAAACAGACTTATTGTTGATCTGGAGAAAGTTTCGTGTTCTGGCTAGAAGAACAAACCAGCCACAACATTTCCTTCAGCCAAAGCCTAATCCAGACCAAGGCCCTAACTCTGTTCAATTCTGTGAAGGCTGAAAGAGGTGAGGAAGCTGCAGAAGAAAAGTTTGAAGCTAGCAGAGGTTGGTTCATGAGGTTTAAGGAAAGAAGCCAACTCCATAACATAAAAGCACAAGGTGAAGCAGCAAGTGCTGATGGAGAAGCTGCAGCAAGTTATCCAGAAGATCTAGCTAAGGTCATTTATGAAGATGGCTACACTAAACAGCAGATTTTCCATGTAGATGAAACAGCCTTCTGTTGGAAGAAGATGCCATCTAGACCTTTCATAGCTAGAGAGGAAAAGTCAATGCCTGGCTTTAAAGCTTCAAAGGACAGGCTGACTCTCTTGTTAGGGACTGATGCAGCTGGTGACTTTAAGTTGAAGCAAATGCTCATTTACTATTCTGAAAATCCTAGGGCCCTTAAGAATTATGCTCAATCTACTCTGCCTGTGCTCTATAAATGAAACAAAAAAGCCTGGATGATAGCACATCTGTTTACAGCATGGTTTACTGAATACTTTAAGCCCACTGTTGAGACCTCCTGCTCAGAGAAAAGGGTTCCTTTCAAAATATCAGTGACAATACACTTAGTTACCCTAGAGCTCTTGTGGAGATGTACAAGCAGATTAATGTTGTTCTCATGCTTGCTAACACAACATTCATTCTTCAGCCCATAGATCAAGGAGTAATTTCATCTTTCAAGTCTTATTATTTAACAAATACATTTTGTAAAGCTATAGCCACCATAGATTATGATTGGATCTGGGTGAAGTAAACTGAAAACTTTCTGGAAAGGATTCACCATTCTGGATGCCATTAAGAACATTTGTGATTCATGGGAGGAGGTCAAAATATCAGCATTAATGGAATTTGGAAGAAGTTGATTTGAACCCCCATGGATGACTGAAGAGTTCAAGACTTCTGTGGAGGAAGGAACTGCCGATGTGGTGAAAATAGAAAGAGAACTAGAGTTAGAAGCGGGGCCTGAAGATGTGACTGAATTGCTGCCATCTCATGATAGGACTTTAACAAATTAGGAGTTGGTTCTCATGGACAAACAAAGAAAATGGTTTCTTTAAATGGAATCTATTCCTGGCAAAGATACTGTTAACATTGTTGAAATGACAACCAAGGATTTAGAATATTCTGTAAACTTAGTTGATAAAGCAATGGCAGGGTTTGAGAGAATTGACTCCAATTTTGAAAGAAGTTCCATTGTGGGTAAAATGCTGTCAAACACCATTGTGTCCTACAGAGAAATTGTTCATGAAAGGAAGAGCCAATTGATGGGGTGAACTTCATTGTTGTCTTATTTTAAGAAATGGCATAGCCACCCTAATGTTCAGTAACCACCACCATAATCAGTCAGCAGCCACGGAGGCCAGACCCTCCACCAGCAAAAATATTATGACTTTCTGAGGGCTCAGATGATTGTGAGCATTTTTTAGCAATAAAGCATTTTTAAATTCAGGTATATACATTGTTCTTTAGACATAATACTATTGCATATTTAAACTATAGTATAGCATAAATATAACTTTTATATGTACCAGGAAACCAAAAAATCTGTGTGACTTGCTTTATTGCAAATTTGCTTTATTGCAGTGGTCTGTAACTGAACGTGCATTATCTCTGAAGTGCACCTGTACTTGAACTTAAAATTTTTATTCAGGTTTTGCACCTGGTTTTTTATTATAAAAATTTTTCTTGTGATGATTGTTAGTTTTGATGGATAAATAATATTCCATCTGGTTGAGTTATCATAATTAATCTAATTGTTTCCTGTTGTTGGACTTTTAGATTTTTCATGTCTTACTCTTTTAATTAACTATGCAGTGAGCATGATTGTATGTAGGGCTTTTTTCTTATTTTGAATTATTGACTTAGGATAAGTTCCCAGCCTGGGATTTATAAGCCTGAAGAATATGAACATTATTATGAGTCTTGATCTAGATTGTTATCCTGATGTTAAAATAGTTACACAGGGTACGCTAATATAGGAACATTACTGACTACCAATCCCAGGGTGGCTCTGTTGCATTCAGCCCTGACAAGATTGGGGATTAGATAAAAACTTTTATAAACTCCTAAATAAAACACGGTCCCCTGGGTATGAATCTGGATTCCTTTGGTTATTGGCACACGATCTCTGTCCCTGTGACTCTTGATGAGTTCCTCTGGGGCCAAGGCAAGAAGGCAACAGCCCAAGAGGTCCCTCCCCACCAACCCAGGGTGAAGGGCAGCGGGTTCATGTGAGATTCACATCTGAAGCCGGTATGCCAAGTGGGGCGAGGGCAGTGTGTCCAAAATGCGGCATCCGAGCTCATGATGCTGAATGTGAGCCTCGGAACAGAGTAAATGAAGCACCTGGAAGAGGAGAGCAAGGTGTAGCGGGTCAAACTGCAACAGAGTGAGTAGTCTGAACTAATCCTTCAGATTCCCATGCCAGTGTTTAGACAAATTTAGCAGATGCCTTTCATGGCAGGGAAGATCTGTCTAAAGGGGCTAGGAAGGCAAAATCAACCAGTTCCCAATTTTGGCAACCCATTCCTGTTTTCTCTTATTTAGATTTCCTGCCTGTGTGCTTTCAGCTTTTAACTTTTGACGTCTTGATGTTTTTTTCTCATAAGTGAATAATCTCATTAATATATACACATATATTTATGTGTGTGATTACTCATGTATATGTAATTAAGCAAAAAATTTTCCTAATCTATTGTTTTCCATTTTATTTTGGAAACAGAATATAGTTTATTTAACCTATAGTTCAAATTTTATAATAATTAGAACCTGGTGATTTTTTCATCATCTTCTTAACTCAGTTGAGAAAGCATCACATCATACTCCCATGTCTTTTTCTCCATAAGTGAAAGAATTGTATTTTTTAAAAATAGCATTTTACTTTGGCCATGATGTCCACAGGATAAAAAGAAAGGAGTTTTAGAGAGAGGAATTGTTTTTGAAATGCCTGTGTTTTGAGTTACTTAGCAGTTTAACCTTCAGAGTGATAGTTTCTGGGTTTTTATTGATTATTCTGAAGGTAAGTCTGTGCAGGCAAAATAATTAAATTGGCTTAGCTAAGAAATTAAGTCATCAGTGAGGAAGTGAGATATCAATCCAATTGATTGATTAGTAGCATGTGCAATAACTAACCAAGGGATTTAATTTCTGAGTTTTTATCCAGTGCCTTTGTTACTGTGTAGACATTCCGATTAATTAAACTGTAAACTATTTAAGAATATTCTGCCATTTCTTAATGCATACCTGCAATATCATTTTTCCTTTTTACTGAGTTGAATTATGTATTACACACTCCCATGTTTCAGTATTAGACATCAGCATTAGAAGTGTAGGAAGGGGAGCAGAGTTTGGGGGCCTTCAGTCAGGATCACTTTTTAGGAAACCCATCTACTCACTGCCGCACCCTCGAGGGTGCATATCAAGTTGCCTGGGTGGCTCTTAATGACTGAGAACTAGCAAAGCAGGATTGGACAGGAATCTTTCTCAGTAGGAGGACCTTGACTCTAAATCATCAGTGGTCCTGATGAAGATGCAAGTCTGACAGCTTGCCTGTGTCACTCCGGAGTTTGCCGCAGCCCCAGGATCACTTGACTGCTGGTCCAGAGATCTCCTCTAGATTCCTAGTAGCCTCTGTGGTCAAAAGGAGGCATCCAATCTAAATCCGCCTGGTTGCTAAGTGCCTCTCTCTTTTGCATGCTAACTCCACCATCAAAGTCCACCTCATGCTCTTTGTCCCAACATCTTTATTTTGGTTTATCTTGGCCCCCTCTCACCTCTTACCTACAAACCAATGTGCAATGACAAAATTACACTTTTGTACACATTACATTGATTATAAAAATGTAGGGTAACTCACACTTCTTCAGTATATGGGATGGCAACTGTTTGACATCCACATGTCCATTTGTTTTAAAGGAAGAAATTTATATGCTTTGGCATAAAAATAGTTTCGAAGACATGGCATATTCTAAGTTAGTGTCCATTCCACAAAGACACCTAGACAAAATATAATGATGTATGCTTATTCATCAAAGAGGATGGACAACATGTAGTTCAGCAGATTATATGGATATTCTTTCTCAGAGCTACGGTGGATTCTTCCATTCTCCTGTCTCATTTGCCGCCCACCCCATGAATTTTGTTGGGTGAAGCAAGGACAGGGAAGTGGAAAAGGATACTTAATATTCTGACCCTCCTGGAATAGGTCTTGGTAATGAGGTCATTTTGCAGATGCATAAGCTGAGGCCCTCAAGTGTCCCCAATTCTAGTCTTAAAAATTACTACCTACTTGCCCTTTAACAGCATCTTGTACCAAGTTGCTGTCTTTTAAGTTTATAATCAGTTCTGTTCCTATGGTTCTCTGAAAACTTAATGTCCTCAAGATGAGATTGATGGAGAGGGAGGTAACATAAAATGAAATATGCAACCACTTAAACACAGGCCCTGTGCTGGGATCAGCAGCAATGTGTTCCAGGGCAAAACCACAGAGCACCTGCTGTTCTTTGAAAAGCATCTTGAAGGACAGCTGTCAAGGCTTTTGCCAGAGGCTTTCCTCTGCTAATTCAAGCAGAGGAAATACTTGTGAACAAGTATTTTTGGTCTTTGTCTAACTATAAACAATTCTCTTGAATTCTTGAGTTTCTTCTGGTTATGGAAATCGAGGTCAAATACATTTTTATTTTTCTAGGACCACTTAGGAAATAAATGGCAAACATTTGAAGAGCACAGTGATCAAAAGTGCTCTTCAATTCCAAATCGAGAGTAGTGTAAAAAGTGACCTAAGCTATAGGAGACTGATTCCACTGAAATTGGGTATTTGTACGATCATTTCCTATAAAAATTCTGATTTTCACTGTTAGATATGCAAAACTGGTTATTTTAACACCCCCTCCCCCAGATTATATGATTGGAGAGGAGAGACATGATAGCCATCATTTGAAATGTGAAAGCTTATTGTGAAGAAAAGGAACAGCCTTATTTGAGTAGAAATTATAAATATGCAGACCTAATGTCTTTAGAACAAAACCCTTTCTGACAGTAATGATTGAGAGGTGTGGGACGGTGGGGTTTGCAAGTTGGGGCTCTTGAGTTGGGCAGATACAGGTTTAAGTTTCAGTTTCCTCCTACTGACTACATGATCTTAGAAATGTTGACTCTTCGTTTTGGAGCCTTGGTTTCCTCATATCTGAAATTGTGATGACAGTGTTACCTATCTTGGAGTCGTCGTAAGGATTAAATGAGATAATTAAGTAGTGATTCACCTTTGTGTTCTATGGTTCTCATAACTTTGCTTGCATGAGAGTCACCTGCATGAGAGTCACCTGCATGAGAGTCACCTGTCACCTGTAGGCCTCCTGAAAACAGATTGCTGGGCCCCACCCCCACAGTTTCTGATTCAGTAGGTTTAGGGGGGAGGAGGTCCTGGAATTTATAATTCTAACAAGTTCTCAGGTAAAGCCAATATTGCTGGCCTGGGGACCACACACTGAGAGCCACCACTGTATGATATGACAAAAATTGTTTGCAGCATGTTCTCGTATTTTTAAAAATTAATCATGGTTTGTGAAGAAGTAGTTCATGTGTATACCAGAAAGAGCTTGCTGCTGGGAGCCACCATCCCGGTCTTATCTTTGCCACTAATTCATTGTGTTGCCAAAGAAAAGCCTCTTAACATGTCAATTTCCTTTTTTTGTTGTCTTCCTCCTGTATTTTCAGCAGGTATAGTGGGGTCAAATGAAAGAACAAGCGTTACAAAGGCTTTAAATAGTATTAATATATTAAACACTACAACAGAGTTGGTGCTATTATTATAAACTGTGAGCATAACTTTGCCTTCTTGTCATAGAAATGCCTTTGATTAAGCTACCAAAGAAGACTGTGTCTTCTTAGGAAAAGGAGATTTAAAAAGTCGCTTATCTGTCCTTGTGAGGGTGTTTGCAGAACTGCCAAGCTCTGTTAATATATTATTTTTATTTAGATAAATCAGGCACATAGGAAATAGCTAGTCAGATATTAACCAATTGCTTGACATTATTTTAGTGTCCCTTTTCCATGATGGAAACACAACGAAGTTGCCCTCTCTGAAACCCCTATAATTTACATCTCTATCTGAAGGAGCATGATCAGCTGGCTGGTATGGCTAGTGTGATTAACATTTATTAAGCCTTACGAAGGACAAACCCTCTGAGCACTTTATAGGCGCTACTAATGAAAGCTACCCAACAACTCCACTGTAAGGTAAAGAAGTTCTGTCTACGTTCACACCGTCAGTAAATATTGAAAGCCAGGATTTGAACCTGCATGGTATTCACTGTACAGCCCAAGGTCTTCACCATTCCTCTGCCAAAAAGCTAACTGCTAGTAGCCTGACCTTTCAACTATGCAATTGACTTACAAGGAGTGAGATCTACCCACTGATTAATCTTTGTGCTCTTTGTTAGTATAAATATGAAAAATGTTATTGTGGTATCTTTCTGAATAATGAAATCTACCCTCCTTGAATTGGTTAAACATAATTTGAGATAAGGTTCAAGATATTAAGAGGCAAGATTCATTTGCATAGAAGTAATAATGTTCTTTCCAGCTTCTGTACGGGCAAAGGGAACTTCCATTAATTCAGCCAACATTTATTAAGGCTCTGTGTTAAGACAAATAAGACATACCTTCAAGGAGCACACAGTTTAATTAAGAAGTGGCACTATTAGGTGTCCTGCTGTTTTTCTGCTGCAGTTTCAGAGCTGAATAATAAAGCCAGAAAGGGCAAGAAAGAGGAAGAGGCAAGGAGAGGAGGTGGGAATGGCCAAGAAACACTAACAGGAGCTGGTCTCCAGGACTCTTTGAATTTCTATGGAGCGGATCCATGCAGCTGGAGCTTTAATTACACAGAGATGCTCTCTGTGCTCTCTGTGGAACAACCTTCCAGAGTTCAAAAGGTGGCTGCTATCTCCAAGTCATGGGCAGGTTAAATTACAGTTATTATCTGGCTGCTATTTAAAGGCCAGAGATGACTACTGTTTGACAAACAGCCCCCAAACCGATCCAAAATATAAAGTTCTCGAGCCCTCCATGGTTCAGACTGTCTTGTAGTAATTCTTTACAAGGAACGCTTCAGTCACAACTGAAACCATTTTTGCCACCTTACACTCTCAAAAAGTTTCACAGTCATTTATGCATCTCATGTATTGATAGACATAATCCCTTTAGATCATGTATTGATAGACATAATCCCTTTAGATCATGTATTGATAGACGTAATCCCTTTAGATCTCGTGAAACTATCGGATATATTATTGGAGAGAAAAGGCAAGGCAAGTCTAGAGAGAGAGCAAGGGAGACAGAAAGAAGCAAAGAGTGGCCTTGTGCCCATAATTTGGGGGACCTCACCATTGCATTCACTGTTTTTAAGTCCAGAAAGCTGATTTTAATTTAACCATTCCACTCAGGACATTCTAACACGTAGGTAAAAAGCATGCAGAAGTATCCTTTAGATTAGAACAGATCATCTTGTAATTGGCCTTTGAAACACAGGTGATTTCACTGAGGGAACGTGAAGTCCATTAGGGGGGGCTGTTTCTGATGAGGGTGAGGGAGGAGAATCTCACTCTCTCCTGTAAATGGGATCATATGTTTGATATCTTTGGATTTGAAAAAGTGAGCATTTGAGACCCAGATTGACCCAATTTTGCACATCAGGGTAAAAGGAAATTGTTAGGAAATTCAGCTTTGTAGCCTAATACCCCGGTGAAAAGGCATTACGGCAGTTTTATGTTAATTGAGCACCAGGGTTGAAATCAGCTGGGCTCTCTTTAATGTCTGGTCAGGAATTAATCTGGATAGATGAAGAAGAAATGATCCAGGGACTACATTCCAGTGACTCAGGTGCATGGATTGTGATGCAGTTTTATAAAAGTGAAAGGATAGGGAACCCACTCCGTTTTCTTAAGTTAGAAAAATGCAAATAGTATCTTTAGTGGGTGCACAAAGGGGATCACTAGTCCTTGAGGAAAGCAGAGAATAAATACTTTTTTCCATTACTTAAAACTCCTTCCCTTCCTTTTCCTTTTCTATATGTCTTCCTCTTACCCTCACAAAAAATTCAAAGCTTGATGATTTATTTTTGAGGCATCAAAAGATAGTGAAGCATTAAGAATGAAAAATGAGTAATCCAAGTTGAGCAGTTTGAAAGTTATTTTTCTGAGCAAAAGCATTAACTGAGAAATAGTACACGAGAGAAGAATTATGCCTCCCATTTTCTCTTTAAATAGTTTCTTCTTGATTGTTTAATTTGCCATCACTAAAATATACTTATCATGCAGAAAATATAAAATTGCAGTATCTTTTTACAAAAAGAATTTTAATAATGGAAACTTTTGAACTTTTATTATATTTTCTTTATAATTTTGTTCTACATGTAATAAATGATATCAACTAATATCATTAACTAATGATATATATATTTGCCTATACTTCAAAATTGTAGAATTTCTAATTTGATACCTTCAATGCTGCAATTACTTCCTTAAATCATTATTATTGTATTTATTACCCATCAATCAATAGATGCTTATTTAGCCCCTATAGAGCACTGTGAGAGACAGAATTGCACTAAATATGGTTCCTACCCTAGGAGAGTTTTTAACCTAGTTTAAATGCCAGATGCCCTTGTGGGTTGGGAGTTTTTGTAGAGTGTGACCAAGAAACTTGAGCTACAGCTTGAAGGATACTGCAGAGCTGACAAGATCTAGAAGAGATCTGAGTACATTTCAGCAGGAGACGCAGCCCCAGCAAGCAGAGGCACAGGGAAGAGCCAAGGACTTCTCGATGAGAGAGAAGTCTAGAAGGTATGAAGTCCTTGAATGCTTGTCTAAGGGATTAAGATGATACCATGTATAACCAGGGTTCTTAAGGGGTGGGAGATGAGAGAGTATAAATCAGGATCACCCTGGAAACTTAATCTACGAACTTCATCTCATTCACACACCCAGGCACACACACACAAATACACACACATGCAACTCATGTACTCATTCATACACTAATCCCACATCTTCCCAAAGACTGAGACAATTCTCCCATCATGTTTGAGAACCACCACAATAGAGAATCATAGAAAACTTTGTGATGGGGGCCTGATGCAGTGAGGGTGAATTTAGGGAAGTCAGCTCTGCAGCTGTGTGCACATTTAAAGGGTTGACATGAAGACCCAAGTGAGCCTGAGTTCCTTGAATGGGGAACCTGGGTTATCATGAGGGTGAAACCATTTTGCTTAGATCAGGTGATGACAGGTGATGCAAGGCCACCTACCCATGTTGCAGGAAGGGCCTTGGCAGGCAGGCAGCCCACGCAGTCAGCAAGTGCTGCCGTGCACCTGCACAACAGGCAGATTGGCCTTGGAGGCACCGTCATTGAGCCAGCCCACAGACCAAATGCCAAGGAGCTGAGGCTACTGGGAGTGGCTTATCTGACTGCCTCGAATGACGTGAGATGGCAAATATCTTTGATGCAAGCTGGGACTCTGGCTTTAAATCTGATACTTGGATCTGCACAGCATCATGCTTTCCCTGGAGCTGGAACGGGAACAGCCTCATCTTCCAAATGCAAATATCTAGAATCAGAGAACACAGGGGACCCAGCCAAGGTTCCTCAGCTACTTAGCAGCAAATCACCCAACTAACCTCAAGAAAACAAGCGTAGGACTAAAGTAGTAAAATTAAAACTTCTTCTACAGCTGAACTTGCCCCACCTGCTCCACCCCACCCTACAAACCGCTGTTTTGTGTCTTGGTTATATGGCTTTTGTTTGGGGCACTAGATACTTCATTACTCTCCTCATAAATTTATCCCTTTGTATTCTCCCAGTTTGTCACCACTTCAAAAGTCTGTTCTTTGCCCCCTAAAGTCATTTGTTCTTCATTTATTCATTCATTCTTCCCTAGCTTTACATATTTGTTAAGCAAATATTTATAGAATGTCTATTTTGTTACAGGTATCATATCTCATCCTTATCAATCCCATAATACATGTGAGAGGTTACATCAAATAATAAGATTGAAAAATGCTAATTAGTTCTTGACATTCCACCAGTCTTGGCAATGAAATGAATGCATATGTAAGTAAGAATCAATTGCATAATTTCTAAAACTGCAGTTGATCACATTAATTTTCAAGAACTGCTGAACAACATATATAATTTCAGACCTACCTGGTAAATCACGTAGAATTTTTGACCTGCAGCTTGGAAGTAATCTGTCCCCAAATTTCCTCCTTCTTCAAAAGCCACAGAGCAGAATCAGGCTATAAACTTCCTAACTCCTTGCCCAGTGCTTTTTCTACTTCATCAAGCCATTGCTTTGAAAATGGCTTTATTTTTTTGCCATTGCTTTGAAAGTGTCTCTTTTTTTTTTTTTTTTTGTAGTCTTCTTTGAAAGTAAAACCAGTTTTCTTTCTGAATAAAGTATCCTCACTTTCAAAAATTTCTTTGAAGGCTAGCTTATTTAATCTCCTGAGAGGCTCTTCAAACCCAGGCAGCCTCGTGCTTGTATCCAGAGAACATATGGTTTTAGCACCTACATTTCCTAGGCGCAAAGAAAGTTGGTAATAACAAGGACAACATCCCAACATTGGTGGCATCTTTTGTCAAGGGTTTTCTGCCTCTCCCTCCTTGGTCAGGCCGCACAGGCTTTATCTACGCGCTGGCAGGCAGGTCCTCAGGATTAAATTAGATGAAGTGCTTTGGAAGCTGGAAGTGTTCTGCAAATGTAGGAGATTGCTATTATCTCCAGTGGCCTCTAAAAGAAGGCCAAGCGGATATTCGTCTTTGTATCCTGGGCATCTAGCAGAGTTTGTTCAATAAATATTTGTTGAAAAGAAATGAATGAAAAATTTGTCAAATGTCACGTTGAGAGCCAGGGCTTGGAATTCAAGCATGTCACAAAGTCTTTGTGTCAAAAATGATGTCAGAGGGAAAAAGGTGAAAGTGACATTGTTGTGTCTCTTACTTAGTATGAAGGAGTGAGGCTTTTCTCCGCACTGATGGCTCCATCTGAAAACCAATGGCCTCCCATTTTGTGTGGTTTTGTATTCACTCTCCAAGCCCAGGCGCTCTCTTGCTCTAAGGGTTTCCTGACTTGGATCTTAAGCAAGCTCCCAGCCCGGACTTGTTTCTGTGAGTTGTCAGGCACAGAGAAAGGCATGGTGGAATTTGCCCATTCCTTTGAGTGAAGGAGACTGTCAGAAAAATTGTGGTCAGGCTTTAGAAACTCTCCCACGTTGGTTCCAAAGAGAACATTTGTGTGTGTGTTTGCTTTGGTTTCTTGAACTAAACACCCTTTGACGTTACGTGCGCCAGCTACTTAACGCCGGGGGGTTTCGGAAACGATGCCATGGGCGCGTGATGCGAGAGCACTGCCTTGCTTTAGCAACGAGAAGAAAAGGGACCTACGCGGAGCCAGAAAGAATGGAGGGAAATGAATTAAAGTGTTTCAGAAAGGAAAATACTAAGAGACAGTCCAGAATGAGACAGGATCACCACCCCCCACATCGTCTATTGCTTTTTTGTCCTATTGAAGCTATTAAAGAGGTGCCTTTCTCCTCCCTGTAGCAACATCAAAAGTCTTGAGTCACGTTGGGTGGGAGCAGGCTGCCTCCAAGCAAACTGGCCAGCACACATACCTGGATGGCTTCTCCCTTTTCCTGAAGCAATTTACTAGGGAAGCACACACGTTATATTAAATTTGTTTTCTCTCTTTTTCACAGGGGGTATAATTGTGTTTGAAATATGATTTTCTAGCAGAGCAAAACCAGTAATTTGTTTTTGCCCTCAGTGACCAAGTTCACATTTTGATCACAGTACATTCAATCTCTGTAATATATTTTACTGAGTACGTAGGTAGCATCTTATTAAGGAGGCAAGGACCTTGCAGACATGCCCCTACCCTCCATATTTCCAAGCCGGGCCCCCTGAGGATGAGGCAACGTGAACATTAACATATGCAGATGAAGGCTTCCCGGGCAGCCCCACTCCTCTCTCCCAGGTGCCATCTCTGTGAGTTTCTATGGCTAGGGGCACATTTGTGTTGTGCATCCCCCATTGTTTCTCAACCAGGGAAGCGCCCCATCTCCAAGCTCATCATTTCCAAAACCATTTTTCTCCCTCTCCCTCCCCTTTGAGGCCTTCTCCTTTGGAAATGCAACAGTGGAAATTTTCTCCCCGCATCTCTATGGTGAGTTTTCCCAGCTTTGGAAGGCTCGGTTGCCATGGCAGCGAGCCTCCTCCGCCTGGAGCAGAGCTTGCAATTTAGGAAGAGGGGATTGTGGTGGCGGGAGGGAGGGAATGAAAAGTCATTAAAGTCGGCCAATTAGTATGCAGGGCCAGTGCCCCATCCGGCTCCTCTCACACTCAGAGCAGCCAGCACCGGCTGAGATGGAATGAAGCGGAGAGAGCAAAGTCCCCCCAGCAGCACACCTGTCTGGAGGCACCTGTCTGGAGGTGGCCCGGTGGCCCACCACCAACCCAGTCCAGCGAGGATCCAAGTCCTGCTGCCACCTCCCACCAGCGCCTCCCCCTCCTCTGACCTCCTCTCCTTTGCGTCCCTTGAAAACAGAGCACGCGGAATGACCCCAGTGGGAGAGGCATTGGAATGTGGAGCAGGCAGTAAAATCTACCCTTCAAGGTCTCATATATTTCATTATCTTTCTGGTTGTCAGCCGTCCAGCAGTTGGAACAAGAGGCAAACATGAAACATGTCCTATGAGGTTGTTGTCTGCTCAATACTTGTGGGGTAGCCAACTCAGGTGATAGCGAAAGGAAGAAAGTGACCAAACTTTCACGGGAAGCAGTGATTACTTACGTGGACCAGCAGAATCTGTTTCTCGAGACCCAGGGCAACACGGGGAGTGGTGATTTCTAAGAGGCAGTGGAAGCTTCAGCAAGTCAGAATTCTGAGTCCCAGGACCTTGCCGGGGGGTAAAGTAACATGAGCTCCCCTGGAGCTTGTGGTTCAGTGTCTAAATCTGTGAAATGGGTTTGATCGGAATGTCTCACACCAACCACTTAGCTAGAGTTCCTTCTAAAGTTCCATTAGAAAATGTAATTGCGGTAAAATGTTTTGGGCTCCACTGCCCAAAATGAAGATTTTCTGCTATTAGTAGTTTATAAAATCTGAGAAGCACTGGGATAACAAATGCCCAGGAAATCTGTCTTGAAGGAGTCTTGATGAGTCGGCTACTATATGAGCATATTTTCTCCTGCCACTGCCAGGGGTCTGGATGTCTTCAATGACTGCACCACTAGAGAGTTCCTGGTCCCCAGTCCCTTGTGGCCTCTAAGGCCAGTGTCCCCTGTTGGAGATATTATTGTTTGTTTTTTGAGACAGGGTCTCACTCTATAACCATGGCTAGAAGAGTGCAGTGGCATCATCACAACTCACTGAAACCTCAAACTCTTGGGCTCAAACAATGCTCCTGCCTCAGCCTTCCAAGTATCTGGGAATACAGGCATGCAACACCTTGCCTGGCTAATTTGTCTATTTTTTGTACAGATGGGATCTCTCTATTGTTGCTCAGGCTGATCTTGAACTCCTGGCCTCAAGTGATCCTCCCACCTCAGCCTTCCAAGGTGCTGGGATTACAGGCGTGAGCCCCTGCACCCGGCCCAGTGATGTATTTTGATCTTTAGTTTCCCTTTCCCTGAATTCTTCATCCAGATCCTGTGGATGTGAAGGCTTCCTCTCAGGCTCCATGCTGTGCCCAGTATCTGGCATTGTGCCTGGCACAGAGCAGAATACATTAATATTTACCATCCATGCTGCCCCAATTGCCTCTTGCCACTGCCGGCCCAGCCCACTCTCATTTGACTTCTGGCCCCGTTGCTCTTACTGAAATCTGATTAAAGTCCATAGTCAGGTCAACTGCAAGGTGCCGGTGTCAGTCTTCTGTGCTCTATTTATGTAGATGTTCGTGTACCATTACTATGTAAGATGGTACCCATGGGGAGAGCTAGGTGATAGGGACATGTGACCTCTCTGGACTCTACTGGCAACTACTTGTGAGTCCATAATTAGTTCAGAGTAAAAAGTTAAAAATATATATATATAGCAGTTCTCTGGAGATCAAGCCAATGGGCACTTTCAGTCCTTTTCTCATTTGACAATTGTCACCCACTTCCTGTTTCTTGAAATGATCTTTCCTTAGATTCCTTGGATCCCACCACGCCACCTGGTTTGCCCTCATCTACTCTTAGTCACTCTTTCTTAGTCTTCTTCAGAGGTGAAGGCCTGGCCATTAATGGTTGGGATTTCTCATGGCCTCCTCCCAGTCCCACTGCTCTTCCGGAGGCCACCCACACCACTGCCGGGCTCCAGTGGCCACAGCTGAAAAGATGACTTGCCAGTGCACACCTCTGGTTCGCTCACTCCCACACGCCCAGGGTTCGCCTGGGATCTGCAGACACCCCCACCCCCACTGCCCCACTCAACACATCAGCCCCTCTCCCTTCCAGCAGCCTCTTTTCTGGCCCCCATCACCAACATGCCCCAAACCTACTCAGTGAGTGACCGTCATCTACCAAGTTCAGCAAGTGAGACACTGTATCCTCTCCCCGTGGAATCACCAGCAGCCTACTCTGTGCTGCCAGACTCCCCCCTGAGTGGCTGCAGCAGCCCAGCCACTGCTCCCACTGCAATCTCTGCTCCACCCAGCAGCCGGAATGTCCTTTGTGAAATGCAAATCTGGCCATGCCATTCTCAGCTTAAAATCTGTAATGGCTTCCCATTGCTCTTAGGGAAAAAAACTACAATCCTTTCACTGGTCTGCAAAATCCTGCATGTTCTGGTCATATCCGACTCCTCAGCCTCATGCCCTATGATGCCATTGCTTAATGCAGTCTAGCCATGCCAGACTTCTTTAACCTCCTCAAATGCATTCTGCCCCCCTCCTGCCACAAGGCCTTTGCACATGCTGCACTGTCTATGCCTAGAATAATTTTCCCCCTCTTGTTACCTAGTTAGTTCTTACTTATTCCTCAGGTCTTGACCTGAATGTCACCCCTACATGAAACCTTTTACCAGCCTTCCAGCCCAAAGCAAATCCTTGTGCAAAACCTATATTCAGCTAGAACACTGGTTGCAAAACTTAAAATATTTCCACACAAGTTGGTAAGTAGCCACCACCCTGAGTCCACTTCCTGCAGCCACCAAAGAGTTACCTCCAGGCACAAAATGTAGCCTTCAAGCACCAAGACCTGTGTGGGTTCTGATTAGTTGGTGCCTGTTAAATATCTCTCCTGTTCTTATACGTGCTCTCCTTAATAGCATTTATTGCACTTGTACTGTTGTGCTTATTTTGAGATTATTTGATTACCATCTCTCCCATTCTAAGTTCTATGAGGGTAAGGAGCGTGTTCACCATTCCATTCCCCATATCTAGCACAAAATAGGCAACCAATATATGTGTTCAAAAAGTGAATAATTTAAGTGAATGCACAGCCCTTTCCCAAGTATCATCTGATTTGACCCGTGAGTCCCACAACGATGAAGTTGCTAGCTACACGCAGTACAAGTGGCAGTGGTGGCCGAGCCCAGAGCGTGGCTTGGCGGCAGGTTCCCTGTCAAATGCCCTTTCCACCACCCCCCACCCCGTGTCCTTCGTGAAGACTTGCAGAATAAGTGTTCACTGTTCCCATCCCCAGATCGCTGCGGCGCTTCCGGACTCTTTAGCATCCCGTATCCTCCATCCTGTCACCATGACCCAGTTTCAGACTTTGAAATTCAAGCATTGCTGACAGAATCTGTGTGGCTTTTCCCCCCCTGTTCTCTAAATAAAAGATGAAATCAGAATGGTCATGTATATGCTGTCTCAAAATAGTGCTTTATTTAGAGAGAGAAGGTGTTAGTTATTACTGGCATTTAACATTTGTTGAGTGAACAAAATCTGCCGAACATTGAAGAGAACATGGAATTAAAAGAGTTCTTGCCCAATGTGTGTTGTGGCCTAAATTAGACCCAGACAAGTCACTAACGTGCAGAAAGGATGGATCTGCAGAGAGCCCCGTTGCAATGCATAAAACATGCTCCAGCTGGAGGGGGAGGGTTGTCCCTGAGAAGAGGGGATATTGTGGTCAGGGCTTCGAGGTAACTCTTAGACCATTTTAAAAATAGCAAAGTGAACTAAAAACTCCATGTGAGTCCTTAGAAACAAAAAAGCCTTGGAAAAAGTCGATGTTTTTCCCCCTGCAGGGCCTTCCCTAAGAGAAATGCAGTCCCTCGATTCCTACAGAGACACAGCCAGTCCTGGGTCTACTGTCAGCGTGTGCCGTAGAAAGCCCGCTGGGCTTCAGAAAGCATCACGCTGTAAAAGACCGCATTTCCAAGAAGAATGACTACATACTGTTTTGGTTTTTTTTTCTCAGAACAATTATAATATTGGTAAAATTCAAGGAAAGAACCCTCTTTATCCCCTGGGGTTTTTTTGCATGGGGTGGAATGTGAGTCTCACTGAGCCCAGTCAGACCCTGCGAAATCCCAGTTGCCCACGTGAAGGGCACGTGTGAGTTCTGTATGTTTTGGACCGAATCCAAGGCATCATGGCAATTCCTGCAAATTGGAGCCAGCTCTGGCCTGTGCTGCTCGGCTGGTTGTGCCGAGCAGGTCATTTATCCTCTCTGAGCTCCAGTTACTTCATCTGAGAATTGGACATCACAACGCCTCGCTTGCAGGGCTGTCGCGAGAACTAAACTGTGTATATAAAGAACCAGCAAATGGCCTGGAATGTGTGCTGACTCTGTTGCCAGCACTAGGACATACCACCTTTATCTGGACAACTAAACAGAAACCGGAGGTCAGGTCCAGATTTAGGCTAACAATTCCAGACTCTTACAGTTTTTAATTCAAGAGATCACATTCGCTTGCCTAAAGGTAATTAGCCTTTAGTGGAGGAGGAGAACACATGGACCCTTGAGATTCTCAGCTAAGTCAACATTCTCTTTCTAACCTTTCCAAATATTGCAATCCTGGGAAAATAAGAAAGGCTGATCTCTAAAAGGCAAATATCTGATTGGTCACAAGTCTTAAATGTAATAAGATGCTTAAACAGAAATAACAAACGGTACTTTTTATGTTGTGAGCTGATCATACTCTTTCAATTTGAACATTATTGTGAACATATGAGACTGCTGTACACAGGTTATAAAAATGTTAAAAGAGTGAATAGATTTAACATGAAACATTGACCTCGGGAAAGAGCCTTTCTAAAGATATAACCCCCTTCCCATTAATAAAAGTGATTAAACACTCTGAAATTTATTAATGCGGCATGAAAGACGTTACTGTGATAAGACTTGGCAATGACCTCCATCATTGTTTCTCACTCAGTCAAGTTCACAAAAGAAGGCTTTAAGGCGTCTCATCAGAGGGACACACTAGAGTGAGAGAGTGATTCTGCCCCAGGTGACAATGGGCTGTGGGCAGAGCACAGATGTCCACAGTTAGAGCTCAGCTTTGCAGATGGAAAGTGGAGATACTTCCCCTCCAAGCCTGTCTCTTGACATCACTTGAGGGCAGGAGAGAGACCCTGTGTCTGCCCACATTGTGCAAATCCGGGCAGAGGACACGGGCCGGTGCCAGGAGACTATGCGATGGGGGGTAGCAAACCCTGGATTCCGAGTCAGAGAGCTGTATTCTACGTCTGCAACCAGGAAGCTGCTGGCCCTCAGGCAGGCGTGGAAGTACCAAGCCTGTCATTTCTATTGTGCTATTATATTAAAGAGAAAATGAGAAGACAGTACAGAGAAGAGATACAGAGAGAGGTGGAGAGAGAGTAACAGACTACAGCCTGTCCCAACTTCAGATGTGTGCCAAACATCATGGTAGGTGCTCTGCAGTCAGGCTTAGCTAAATTTTCCAAGTGAAATCAACCCTCTTCCTTTCTGTGGCTGTGTCAAAGCTGGTGAGCCCAGTTTTTGCCCATGTGCAGAGTCACCTGGGGCTTTGTTCACATTCAGCCCAGTGATAAGTAGCATGTGTCTATATGCCTGTCTTCGCCTGGCTGTGGAGGTGAGCACAGCCACCTTTCCCCAGTAAGAGGCTTGCAGAACTCTGCAGGAAGCCAGCTAAGGATGAAGTGCCCATCAGCTCCTGAGTTGCTGTTGTTTTATAGTATTGGATTCGTAGAGAAGGCATGGCAGCCAGATGGGAAGGTGTAGGGCTGAGCAGGTGCTGGGTGTTAGACACAGGCACTGTGGTGGGCAGGTCCAGCTAGTGGTAAGGGACAGGCTCAGAGGAGCTGGTGTCTGGAGCTGGAAATCATCTCCAGGCCAGGGTTGAGATCATGAAGAAGCTAAGTGCCCCTTGTAGTGCTGGACCCAGAAACGAGGAGTCTTATGCACAGTTAAGTTGGCTTTAAGGAATCCATCCTGGGGCACTGGGACCCAGGAGCTGAGTTTATGTTTAGAGACTCAGATTCAGGTATCTTAGGAGGTCTGGAGGACTAAGGTTACTGAAGTGATAATTGGAATGGAGACCAATCAAATCACGCAGGCAGAGAGGTGCAGGACCCAGGGTGGTGGGCTCGTACAGGGCCAGTCTGCTCCAGCTGTGAGACACTGTGCTGGCGGCCGACTGCTATAGAGCCCGCTCTAGAATATGGAGTATGCAGAGCTCCTTTTCCCTACCTGAAGGCCTGAATTTCTAAGTCAGGCATAGGGGGCAACTGGAACAGCCCCTGAGTGTCCTTTATTATAGAGCATCAGAGGGGCACAGAGAAGGGGACTTCACTGCTGCCCTCATCTGAGTATTCGAGCAATTAATGACCTAAGGGCCATTCATGTCACAAAAGCTGATTGAATCGAACGTGCGATCCTCCTGCTAAAATTCCCCCTGGCCTGTTCCAGACCTGCCCTTGGTGGCCAGTAGCCAGGCATTGTCCCCTGACAACACTGCCCCCTCGCTTGAAAGATGGTTTTTAGCCACACCTTTGCCTGCCTCCCTCTAGCTAAATAAATGCTTACCCCCCAGCTGCCCTGGGTGATATAAATGCAAAGCAAGCCTGGTGATAATTTCTGAAGACCCCAAGAGGATAACTATCAGAACGAGGCCAGTTCTGACTGGCTGAGTTTTCATTAGTGGAGATCATGAAACACCTGGCCCGTGAAGGCTCACGGTTCACGTCTGGCGTGAGCTCAGATGTGTGGATGCGAGGAGCTTCCCCGGGGCTGCTAGTTTCTCTCTCTGTGGTGTTTTACTTTTTAATGCTCACTTTTGGTTCCTCTTCTGCTGAACCTAATTTTTCCCTCCAGAGGTAACCACTTTTTCCACTTTAAAATAATGGTGCAACTTTAGTGATTTAATTTAGAGAGACCAGGAAGTGACCGTTCAAGTGTTCAGCAAATGGGTAAAAGCTTTTCACAAATTCCTCGAAAAATAACTACTCCCGTCTTCTGAAAGGTTTACCAAATGCAAGCCATGAACAACTGGCCACCTGAGTCTGTCCTTCTTGTTATTTGACAGCTCCAGTATTGGGTTTTATTCAAATCTGGTTACTTCGATGCACAAAGGTAAAGTCTGACCCTGGAGCCAAAGAAGATGGTTGTTCAGCAAGTCACTGTGACCGTCTTGTCTTGACCACGAAGGTCTCAAGGTATCAAGAAGGCAGTTTTGGGGGGTGGTGTAGGGTCGTCTTCAAATGACGCCCTCAACATCAGGCCAGGCGGGCCAGGCTAGGACTTGGGACGCGCAGGTAGGTTGTTGCCTGCTGAGCTGGAGCATCACTCGGGGGTTAGAGCAGAGAGAGCTCAGAGGACCGGCCGAAAGGAGCCTGCTAGGGCAAGGTCAGAAGGCTGGACTCTGCGCATCAGAATGCTCCTCTCTTTGTGTATTTTCAGTGTTTATTCTCCTGTGGTTTTTCTTTAGCATTTAGCAAAGCCTTCCAGCTCACTTAGGGTTGTGCTAAGTTGAAACAAGAAAAGCGGGTGCTCTGCATCTGTGAGATCATTAAAAAGGATGTATTGCATTCCCAGGGCCAGCGTGGAGGAAGCAGTTATTATTAAAGTGACAGGAAAACAAAGGGAGGAGAAAAGGGTTGAGGGGCCTAGTCTAAGGCAGTTAACTTTTGCCCCACCCAGGAGTCTCCACCTGGTGCTAAACTCAGCAGTTCTGGATTTACTTTGTGTAAATCTTTTTTCCCTCCCCTTCTCTCTCCCTCTCTCTCTGTCTTTCTTCTTTTTCCCCTCTAACACCCGACTTATATTTCAAAACTTCATTTGTTTGCCATTTATTTGAACTTAGAAGCAAACTTTTAAAGAGGGACCCCAGTTAGTGAGAAATTGTTTAACCCATAAGATCATTGAACTTGAATACTTGTATTAGTTCATTTGTAAACTAATTCATTCATCATATTTACTGAGGACCTACTATGTGCTAGGCACTGTCCCAGGCACAGACATGCAAGAGAGCTCAAAACAAAATCCCCCTTCTTATAACTTTTAAATGGAGAATACAGTCAAGAGAGTCAGCTATATAGTGTGATAAATTCCCTGATTGGCCCAAATACAAGGACTTATGTACCGTTGTATGTCACTTAACAACAGGGACGTGTTCTGAGAAATGCATCATTAGGTGATTTCATCATTGTGCGAATGTCACAGAGTGCACTTACACAAACCTAGATGCCATAGCCTAGTACACACCTAGGCTGTATGGTGTAGCCTATTGCTCCTAGGCTGCAAACCTGCACAGCATGTTACTGTACTGAATACTGTAGGCAATTGTAACATGGTGATAAGTGTTTATATATCTAAAAATAGAAAACATACTGTAAAAATATAGGATTATGGATGCATAGAACCACTGTCATATATGTGGTCCATCATTGACCAAAACATTGTTATGCAGTGCATGACTTTATATATAAGATCCCTTTCCATAAGACTATTTTGCGGTCACAGCGCCTCAAGTTATGGTTCCCAGGAGCACACACCCGGGCTCGAGCCCAGTGGCAGATCTTCTTCCTCACTATTCTCCATGCTGGTCCACACCTGCTGAGGGCAGAGGGGGGTCTGGTGGCAGAGATGAGGGCAGGGCAGGTGACTGAGTGAGTCTCTGGTAGTGTCTAGGAGGATGGGAAGGAGGGAGAAGGTGGGGACCAGAGTGATGGGGGCTCTGCCCAAGATGACTTTCCCTAGAGGAGCTACGGCTCACGGGAGGATGACAACTTCCCTCATTCATCCATTTCAACAACCGGTACCTGCTGTGTGCGCAACACCATCCTAAGTTCTAGAGATACAGCAGCAAACAAGATCTTCAAACCTTACTCCAGCAGAGGGAGGCAGAAAAGACAAATCAACACAAAGAATAACTTTAGCTAGTTCTAAGTACAACAAAGAGGATAAAGAGAGCCAATGCGGCAGAGCGTGGTGGGCAAGGGGGAGAGGTAGGTGGTGAGAACAGAGAACTGAGCTGCACCTGCATCAGGTAGGAACTGAGGGGTCCTGCTACAACATTTGGATTGTATTCCAAGTACAGTGGAAGCCGGGGAAGAATTGTAAGCAGGAGAGTGACAGGATCCAATTTACATCTCTGAAGGAATATTCCAGTTGCTGTCTGGGGAATGGATCACTGGAAGCGAGAGTGAAAGCAGACCCACCAGTGAGGAGGCGACTGCAGCAGTCTGGGCAAAAGAATGGGGGGGCTTGGCCTAGGCGGTGACAGTGGCAATGCAGGAAGTGGAAGTGATCAGGCATGTTTTGCAGGTAGGGCTGAAACAACCTGATGATGGCTTGGATATGGGGATAAGAGAAAATAACAGGATCAGTGATGACTTCTAGGATTTTAGCTTGAGCAACACAGTGGTGGTCAGTGGTGATGGTGGTGCTATTTAAGGGGATGGGTGGTGGGAGGATCAGGGATTCAAAGGGGGATGGAATTTGAGGACATTTTATTCTTGGGTCAGCAGAGGATGGACCACTATTGAAAAAGGAGGAGGATTGTTCAAAAATCCTATGTTCTTAAGTTGCGAATCATCTCTGCCTTTCTCTACGGTTTTTGGTTCATTTGCAATAGTTTGTTCATTCTGTATAAGCCTTGCCATTCTCCAGAGTGTTCCTGTCTTCATTGCTAAAGACAAATTTGGGGCTGAAGAGAATTACTGTCTCTGAGTCTGCACTCAGGGAGTAGATGCTCGTGCAGAAAGACCTTTATATGTTCCATGAAACCAATAAATGGATTCAAGTAGATATTAACCAGTAAATATAGACTCCTAAAGGCTTATGATCTGTACCTAAATAGATGTTTTAGTGTAAACAAAGTCTGATTGCAGGGGATAGGACTTTGGGAGGGAATTTGCAGAAAAATGATCATAGGGGTTGACTAAGGGGTTGAGGGGCAGGAAGGAGGAAGCACAGAGAAAGGGTGGTAACTGAGCAGCATCAGGGACTTCAGGGTTATGGAATCTCTGTTCTTCCCTGCGATACCATAAGCGCAGCTTTCCTCAAAGGCAGCTCAAATTGTTTTAGGAGTCAAAGGGTGACCTCAACGGTGATGTGATCATATAACTCGTGGACTATTGGGGAAATAATCCGGAAAACCCAGGTAATGTGGAGGGAGCCTCCTACCCCTGTACTAACCAAGAGAGGTATGCAGAGACTATTAGCATAAATCTTAAAGCTAATGTCTCAAGGGGAGCTATAACTAAGCATCCTCGGGATTCTGACTCTGAGAAACATGATACTGCCTCCGTGCTACTGAAGGGAGTAGTAGTAATAGGATCTCTCTGCTGCCTCCAGTTGCGGGGAGGGGGAAACCCATTCAGTCAGACCCACTCTGGTTCCTAGAGCCTGTCACTTCCTGCAAAAGAAAGCACTGGTGATTGACGTGCTGCAATGATGTCATTGTCCAATTCTCTGGATCAGAGAGAAAGGGATTTCCTCCTGAACAGAGCTCGGAAAAAAGTGATTGATGATTGCTTTAACTGGCTCACATAGCTGGTCATGCCACCAGGTGGGCTTGGGGAAATGATGCAAAATGACAGGCAGGAATCAAAGAGAAAGAGGCAAGGTTAGTGGATTTGAAACACCTACCTTCCATTGCCATCTGTGACCCTGATTCTGACCGTGGTCTTGGGTTTCTATGTCTCAGTTTCCCTACTTAGTCAATGGTAATGATAACCAGGTCATAGACTAGGCGTTTGTTTGAAAACTCCATAATATTAAGTACCTTACCTTAAAATACTGTCTGGATGTAGCAAATTATTTAGATATAGAGGTAAAGCTATAAATATAGATACAGACACAGACATACAGCCATAGACACACACTCCCCAGTGCAGCTATGGCCATTCCTTAACGCCCTACCAATGACAGCCCCGAGTGACACTGGCCTCCTTGCTGTTCAAACACGTGGAGGTTGTTCCTACCCTGGGGCCTTTGCACCTGCTGACCCTGATGCGGGAATGCACTTCTTCCCCGTGTTTGCATGTCTTGTTCTTTAGCGTCATTCAGATCTCTGCTGAGATACCACCTACTCAGAAAAGCTTTTGCTGACCTTCCTTCCTATCTAAAATAGCACCACCTCTCTATCCTTGCCAGCCGCTTACTCTATTATTTTTGCACTGTATTTGTCACCACCTGCCATTATCATGCTTACATATTTGTTTATTTACATACACTCTGTGTCTCCCACTAAAATGAGGGCTCCATGAAGATACGGAGCTTATTCACCCGCATGTCCCTGGTGCCTGTGACAATGCTCCACGCCCAGTAGGTAGCTCAATATATTTTTGCTGAATGAGTGAATTTCACCAAAACAAACAAATGATTGTCAACTCAGTGATTAAAAAAAGCAATTTGTACTGTGTGCAATAAGGGTTTGAGAATCCTAAACATATTATAAGAGCTTTTCCTATTGTCTGTTGTGATGGAAATGGACAGACCTCTGAGAGAGAGGGAGTTTGGCTCTAGTTTAACTTCTCCAGGCTTGAGTCACTGCGCAGTGCTCGGGCCTGACTCAAGGCTGTGGAGCTGTGGTGTTGGGGGAGACCGGGGTGAGAGCTCCTGCAGGGGCAGTGGTACTGCTGGGGCTGGCCTGGGGGCATTAGACTTCCTATCATTGTCTCCACCTGCCCCCACGACCTCCCCAGCCATCGTGGCCAAGCGGACGTGGGGCTATGCCGAGGCGGCTTCAAGATGAGCCCTCCCACCTCCGAGCCAGACTGCCACCCCAGACGCTCCCATGCGGAGATTCTGATGGGGCTGTAAGGAGGCCTTCGTAGTCAGACGCTTCACGGAGTGGCCAGCGGGATATGCCATGGAGGAACAAAGAGAAGGGCCCCTTGGGACGGGGCACCCAGCGCTCCGTGCTGGCTGGCCTCTCCCAGCACCCTGGCACCCTCTCCTCTGCAGAGGTGTCACTTCAGCTCATTGATCATTGCCTCCAGTGGCTTTTCTTGGTAATTTATCCCATGTGTTCATTACCCTGCATACAACATACACCTATTTCCATTCCTTAGCCACAGTGTAACTTGGAAATGGGTGTCCCTCTCTAAAACAGAGTGGCTGCTGTCCGTTTCTTCTTTTTCACACTCCGGACACCCCTCTGGGCACCAAGGGGTCGGTGCTGGCAGCCCCACTAGGGCTTACCGGAAGCTGCCTTTTTGGCTTTAGCCCCTGTTCTCCTACCACATGTATTTCATACAGTATTTTCTATCCCCTGAGACCATTAGATGCAGCCCACTCCTGTGACGAGTAGCACTGGGCTGTGCTTCCCCTCATGAAGCCCGTAGTCCGGACGTGCAGGGAAGTAGCAAACAGGTCAGCACACACACAAGCACACCCTGGCAGCTGAGCGTGCCATGAGGGGGACGTGCTGCCGCGTGACCCAACAGGGGCACCCGCTTCTGATGTTAAGAACGTGGCATTGAAGCTAAGTCCTGTTGGATGAGAAGTTAGCCAGGCAAAAACTGAGGAGCAGGGTGTTTGAAGGACCTCAGCTGAGGAAGAGTTAAGGGCATTTAGGAAACAGGGAAGATCGAAATGGCTGGGACAGCAGAATGGCAAGGAAAGGGCAGGAAAGCAAGAGAGGAGGCGGAGAAGAAGGCACTAAGGTAACGAACACAGGGCACTGGCTCCAGCCACTGTAACAACTTTTAATTTGATCCTAAGGGTAATGGGAAGTCATTAAAGAGTTTGTAGCAGAAAAACAAATGTGATACAATCACTATTTTAAGGCTGTTGCTCTGGCTGTTGCATGGACAGCAGGCTTGAAAAAGGTAGGAAGGGAACTGGGGAGAGGTGATCGCAGGGGCGGGGAGGTGATGGAACTGGGGTATCTATCAAAATGGAGGTGGAAAGAAGTAGACAGACTCCAGATGTCTTTGGAAGGATGTTCTTGGAAACACACCTTAGAGAACTCCCCCAGCCCTTAACTGCGTACTTCAGGACTGTAGCCAGTGGGAAAGGTGACCCCCGCCTACGGTCAGGCCACTGTCTCTGCTACATGCAGCAGGTGGTGGCGCCTCACTGATGTGCCCTCTTCATGCCTGCATTGGCCCGGCCCATGATTTGCTGGCTCATGAGATAATACGTGCAAAGTTCTCGGTCGTGCCTGGCACATGGTAGGCCTGCAACAGAGAGTGGCAAGATGTTAAACACCAGCCACACGGCCAAACACAAACTCAGCTGCAGCAGCCTCTGTGGGGTGTGCGGCCAACCCCTTCTTCACAGGAAGCTTTGGTGAGGAATCAGCACCTTGCAGCAGGAGACAGGAATCTCTTCTTTGTAAAACCTTCTCTCCTGCTATTTCCCATGAGCTAGTTTTCCTACTCTCCCTCCATGTGATCCTCTGGACATCCTGACAAACGTTTGGGTGTCCTATTCTCAACCCCTTAGTATAAGGGAGCTGAAAGCATCACTAGATGAAGGAGTGGGCTGCCCTGTATCCATGGTGGGACACACCATTCGTTCACATTCCCACTCCATCATCCATGCTCTGTCTTGAATTGTGGTCATAGAACACGCTCTGGAGGGCAAGGGCCATGTCTCGTTCAATTTTATTTCCCCACGGTGCACATAGTACTGGCTAAATACCAATGTGTTGAAATGTACTGAAATAAAGATATACGCAAAGAAGCAAGAGTAGTGATATATTGCATGTGGACTGGGTGTTACCACTCAAGCCATGCTTTATGTCTGCTACTTCACTTGAGCCTCACAGGTAAGATGCAATGAGTAGCATCGTCCCCCATTCTAAAAATGAAAACCTGTGGCTTAAAGGGAGGCAGCGACTTGCCCAAAGCCACATGGAGAGTTGTGGTAAGCACTGATGGCCCCAGGCTTCCACTGTAGGTCACCCTACTGCAGACTCCAGGAGGAGGAAGAGCACTGACACGGACTGCAGTGTGAAGGGTGCCCCTGAGGATTGTGCAGTGGGGCAGGACGGTATCAAATCCTGGGGCAGAGCTTTTGCTGTTATTCCAAGGCATTGCCTGAATGTTTCCTTTTGCTTAAGTCCCAGCCACAGGGGAGCACCACCTCTCTAGGCCTTAGCCTGTTGGGCAAGTTCATAGACTTTATTTAGGCTTATAGGTTTTATTCCTTTTTAGATGCAATGTAGAGACTCCAAGACATTAAGTAATTGATTTATGTTCAGCTAGTTAGTATGTGGCTGAGCTAGAATAGGAAACAAGGTCTGTGGACTCCAAAGCCCATGCACTTCTGCTACCAGTGCTTTTGGACACGAGATGGTGTGTCTGGACCAGAGATGCATGAAACCGCAAAATAAACATGGGCCATGGTTCTAAAACATCAATTTTAATAAATGACTTGCAGACAAAACGTTACTTTTCATAGTGCACTAGGAAGTCTTATGCAACATTTATATCATGTTAAAGATGAAATATAAGACTTTAAAGAAATTCCACACTTTCCGTAAACACCTGGGCTAGGTCCCAATTACTCCCCATCTCCTCAACTTTTTACTTCTTTCTGCAGCATCAGGCTGGTTTGGTGGAGAGATTCGAGAAGCACAGGGCTATGCTGTACCGGTTTTCCACAACACTGAGTTCCACTATTCACCATTGTGCAGAAAAGCAGCTGGTCAGAAACTGAGTTCCAGTTTCGAAATCGCAAAACAGCTGCTTCTTGTAATGGGTACACTTTCCGTGGGTATATTTTACCTGTAGGTCTATGTAAGGAGGTACAAAAAATGAGTTTCGAATGTAGGTCATGTCCTCAGCTCAGAGCGTGACACACAGAGTAGGTGCCCAGTAATTGAGAGTTACTCTTACTATAGTATTTCTTAACTCCCACAATCCCCCTTAGAACTCATGATGTCCTTTATGACCGAGGTCACAATTGCTATGCATTACATATGTCACAGGCATAGCAGAAAGAAAGACCATAATAATGCCAGGTTGGCATTTAGAGCTCCCTGGAGAAAGCGGCTGTTATTGTTACGCTCACGTGGACACAGACGTCAGTTTCTGTATCAGAATGACCTTAGCCAGCTGGGAGGAAACAGGGCCTTATTCATTTTTAACTGGCTCTGATGTGTTAAGTCTTCGTCTCAGGATAATGGTGAAATGTAGATTCCGGCAGAGTCTTCAGTGTTAACTAATAAACTGGGGTTAGTGGTGGCACAGCTGATCTCTCCACTTACTGGACATGATGCACCCAGGGCAGTAGTAATCACAGTAATCACAGCTGATACGGAGAATGCTCTTTCTAAGGCAGAGATGTGTTTTTCCTTTTTTTCTTTCCTCCTCTGTTGACAAATCACTGCATTCTTCCTTTTCTAAAAGCCACCTGGAATATTAGCCTGAGTAATTTCCATAGAAACAATTTTACGTTGGAATTTTGGTACTATACCCACATAATGCAATCACCTTCACGTAGACAGTGACACGAATATATATTGCTCCTGCACTCCTGGTTGCATTTTCTCAGTACTGTGGCAGTCCCTGCGGCTTTTCACCATGAAAGGGTGTGATACTTTGGTCTCAAATGCTAAAAGTCAGATGGTCTCTTGGGTTAAAAACCATAATGCTCAGGAGCCTATAAAAAGCTCAGTAACATTGAACATTTAAAAATGGCAGCTTGATGAAATATATATGTCATTGGAATGTACAACTTCCCATTGCTGCATGAAATGTAAGCACAGTAATCACATGCCAGGCAGCACGGTGTATTAGTGCTTTCTGAAGGCTTCATCTTCCCACTGATCCACTTGGGAAGCCCCCCATCGAGGTTAATAAGAGTTACTGGGGGGAGCTTCATGGGAGGAGGAGAGCATGTTCTTACTGTTTAATTCCACTTTATTCTTAAAATGAAGAATTCTTGTTTCTAGATCCAAATGTAATTCTTAAACATCCATGTGATTCTGGTTTTATTTATGCTTTACTGAGAGAGAAGACGTATTTGCTCCTGAGTAGAGCCAAATGTAAAATAAGATGAACCTAGGATCACGTCTAAGGCTGAGCGTCTTTAAATTGCATACACGATCCGGGTGCCTTCCCTAGGTCACAGGGCAGGAGGACCCACAAGGGAGAAACGAGGCGACATGGAGTCCAGAAAGCCATTCTGCTTTCATACACCTCACCAGGGAGTTCCCAGGTCTCCTCACCCTCCCTTGGCTGCCCCCCAGGGAAATTGGGAAGGGGTTGAGGGGACAGAGATTGCTCTGAGGTTTCCATTGGAAATGAACTGCATCTGGAGACCGCTGTGGAACAACAGCTGGTTTAAGCCACTTGGTACGTGCCGGAACTATTAATAGTTAATAATAGGGAACCATCTAGAGCTACCCAGGAAGGGAAGGGAGCAGTGGGAGTAGGCCTCACTTAGGGACATGAAGATCTGACAAAGGGCCACTGATTTGGACTCTGGACCAGAATTGCCCACCTCCTACTATTCAGAGCTGTTCTTGCTCCCCTGGACTGCACTGGAATCAGGAGAGCATTAGCAAGGAGAGTATTAGGAATATTTGTTTCTGCAAAATTCTTATGTTGAAGCCCTAACCCCAGTGTGACTATATTTGGAGATGGGGACTCTCAGGAAGTATTAAGGTTAGATGACATCAAAGGAGCAGGGCCCTGATCCAAAGAGACATCCGAGAGCTCTCTTTATCTCTCTCTCCTCCATGTGAGTACACAGTGAGAAGGCAATCATCTACTGGCCAGGAAGAGAGACCTCACCAGAAACCAAACTGGCCAGAACCTTGATCATGGACTTCTAGCTTCTAGAACTGTGAGAGAGTAAGTTTCTGTTGTGTAAGCCACCCAGTCTGTGGTAGTTTGTTATGGCAGCCCAAGCAGACTGAGACAGAGACCCTTTCCCATCCCTGCCTCTGGCTCCTAGTCAGATTTGAGGTAAAATAGGAAGAGTGCCAAGGGCCAGTCTTGGATCCATCACTTTACCTCCTGAGACTGGAGATTCCTCGTCTCTTAAGTTGGGATAAAGAACATGCCTGACCTACCCCACAGGATTAGTGGAGAATCAAATATGGAGCATAGCAACAACAGCTAATATTTATTACACATTTACTGTTTTCAAGAGCTTTATTTGTTTATTTTTAAGGAAAGTTCATTGAGGTATGTTATATATAGATAGAGATATAGAAACAGATGTGATATATACACATACAGTGGAATTCACCTTTTTTAGTGCACAGTTCTATGAGTTTTGGCAAACAGTTATTTAAATGCAACCACAACCAAGATATAGAACATTTCCATCAGCCCTCAAATTCCCTGATGCCTTGTTAGAGCCGGCTAGCCCTTCTCTACTCCCAGCTCCAGGCAACCGTAGGTTTTCTAGACCTCTAGTTTTGCCTTTTCAAGATTATCATATAAATGGCATCACATAAGACTAGTCTGGCATCTTTCTAAGAGCTTTTCTAATAACAACTCATTTAATCTTCACAACAATATTTTGAGGTAGGTACGATTATTATAGAGGAAACAAATACGGAAATGCTATGAAAAAGCAAAAAGTTCTAGACAAACAGGAGGTATTAGTATTGTTAGATCTATTTTTTTTATTATTTTTTAAGGAGGATAAAAATAAAATCAAACTTCAGTGGACATTTTGTATTGAATTTGCCTTCTCTGCTCACCTAGAATCCAAATGACAGGAGAGAGTGGTGACTGCTCTGTGACCTCTCCCTTCAAAACAGAGGATAATTTGCCTTGTTCTAGCACAATGGAAATTTAATGATGAAAAAAGTATTTGCAAAAATATTGTTAGTAATAAGGCCCAGCACACCCTGTCTTTGACCAGTCCAAAAATACCTGGCCTTAAAGTTACCAAGTCATTACCCTTACGACTACGATCAGATGGTTACTGTAAATGGTAGAAGACAAGGAAAGATGTTCTAGGCTGCAAAGAACGGCAATTTCAGGGGTAGTGATAATGAATCCCTAGTGTAGGTGAGAGGGTGCCAAGGCTGGCACCTCTCCTCTTGACCCACCACCCCCAGCTGCATTCATTCGGGACTCAGAGGCGAGGCAGAAAGGGCTGAATTGCTTCCCATGAAGTCTCCCTGTGGTTCTGTAGCCATGTGCCAGGATGCAACCAACCTATCACTCTTCATAATTGGAGAATTCCCATCTTCCTGGATGTGGTCACAGAGTACCCACAGTCTGACCACGATGGCTCCAGGGTCTTCCCAAAGGGGAAGGTTTTGTGGATGTTGTTTCTCTCTCTTGTTTTTAGCCTCCTATCCACATAATAAATAAGTAAATAAGGTCCAGCTATTCCTTAAAATTTACGACTTTCATGAATTTTTAAGGAACAGGTCAGGAGAAACTGCTGAAACAAAGCGGTGGAGTGTAGGGTGTGACGAGGAGGTCTAGGAGCCCCTTCAATATTTAATGCAGGCAAAAGCCTCTGACAACTAATCATCTCTTAATGGGGCCTGCCCTTTGGCCTGCATGTTTCTAAGGGAGTAAAATGTTGGCTTCCAAACAAGTTATCCGTCATTCACTAAGTAAATACCACAAGCCGAAAGTGGCCTCCCAGGCATCATTGGTCTTTGCTAGTTGAGTTTAGAAGGTCCCAGATTAGCATTACTCACCTCTAAATCACTAGCAGTTTCAGAGCCAGCTAGGCATTTGTTTTGGGTCTGTGGAAAAACTCCTGCCCACCAGCGTGCCTCTCATAAACACAGAAGGGAGACTCCAGAGGGAGGGAGAGGGAGCTGTGCAGATAAGCATGATCGTTTGGGGAAATAAGAGGCGAATTGGGCAAAACTCAATGCAACATTGGTGTTTGAACTGGGACTGGACAGGTGAGATTTGAGCAGAGATTTGAAGAAAGAGGGACACAGGAACAGACAGGGAAAGCAATATTGAGAAGAATGGATACAGTAGGGGAAGAGAAGGTGACAAGGGCACAAGGGGAATGATGGATGCATTTTACGAGAAGCCCAACAGAAAGGGGAGAGCTGGGCTCGTCACCTCCTCTCTCATCTCCCGGTACCCTGGAGGAGGAACTCTATGCACTCCTCATTGACTTATATCACGGATAAAGATACTTTGTGTATTTACAAAACAAGCAAACAAATAATAACAACCAAACATGAGAAAGAAACGAGACTCTAGGCATGAATAGTGATGGCGTAGAGAACTGTCTTCAGTAGTGTTTGGTCAACAATTCATATTTAACTTGCTCAGCAAGTTCCCTAATTTCCCTAAATCCCAGTTTTCCAATGTAGAAAGAGAAATTGGTTTGCCACAAACAATTGAAATTTTCATAATTTACAACCTAATGACCAGAGTGTGTACTTTGAATTTCTTGGGTAAGAAATAAATTTTTGTAGTTGAACTGATTAGATGTGTCTACTTTGATTTAAAAATAATAAAATCATTGATTTCTAATGCAAGTCATTTTCACCAAGGGCTTTTTAGTATTTTCTGCAGGATTTATTGTCTTGAAATACTTTTCAAACAGGTAGATTTAAAGGATGATTAGACCCAGGTATTTTAACTAGAACACAGTTGTTATTTTTGTTTTTAACCAGATTATCCTATACATGTCACTATCAAAATTATGAGGTGCCCTAGAAATAAACATTAAGAGCTAAAAGAACAGTTATTTTCTTGATACGTTTTTAAAACAGAATCCATTATTTTTCTCAACTTGATTTATTTTAGGCACTATGGAATTTCTTTTTGACCTCTGACCTCAGACATTGTTCTGATTAGCTATGCTGGTTTAACTAAGTTGTAGTGATTAGCAGCTCTGATGGTCTTCCAGTCTTTTTATTTTTTTTTCATGATTTAACTTTCTTGTTTAGTCTCTCTCCATTTTCTCCCGCCTGAGATGAGATGAGAGCCTAGTACCCATCTTTAGAAAGATATTCCCTCATGTTACACATTATGACTTCATTCTCGGACTGAACAGTCACAGGTCTGCACCACGGGCACACCCCCTGTCTGCTGTACAGACGGCAAACCAAGGAGTGGGCTTTCTTATTAGAGAGCCCTTAGACTCCATGTGAACCCCGGTAAATTTGGTTGCATTTTGAGAAGTTACGAATTTCATTAAATGGTTCTTATTTGTAGCATCAAACAGGTGAGACTGTTTCCATCCATCTAATCTAAGGCTTGGTTCTATCAAAAGTTCAGAGAAATGATTGATGGACAGACAGGAAGGTAGTGAAGACTGATCTCTTTGAAAGAACACATTGAGAACTCTCCCTCAAATAGCAGCACTCACAAGAAACCCACCTGAGGACATGGTATGCTTACTAACCGACACCCTCGTCCCCTAGCAGACATAGCTGCGCAGTGGCTGTCCCTCCTGCGGCTCTGTGCTCCATTAGTGGGGGGAGGGAATGCTGTGTTTCCACAGCTACACTGAGGGCACTGGACGGCCCCTGAGCTGTAGCAGGGAGGGAGAGCTCCCTGAAGAGGTGGATCTTTAGCTTTCCTTTAGGAGACCTTTAGGAAGCAGGGAGAAAGGGAAGGAGATCAAACTTTCCAAGAGCCCTGAGTAAGTTCTCCTTGGGCCAGGAGCCACACTAAGCCTGCTGGCTGAGCAGAGAGTGTGTGTTGGAGACTGGAGAAGCCAGAAATGTAGAGCAACCCATTGGAATGAATACAAGACGTCCAGTGGGGAGAGGTTTTGTGTGTGGCTTTAGGTAAGCTACTTGAACTGTCTGAAGTTTAGGGGCATTATTTGTAATATCTAGGCAAGCCAATGTCTACTCCAAAGGGTAACTGTTGGGTTCAAGTGGGATAATTAAGTGGAAATTCTTTGTCAACAGTGAGGTACTGTGTGTTGATGGATGGTTATGGTGGCACAGTGGTAGCAGGTGATCACAGAGCCACAGTGTTTTATGCTAGAAATAAACACAAGCAGCCCTAACCCTTCACATTTTACCAATAGAGAGATAAGCCATACCTAAGGGAACTTGCCCAAGCTGGTTAATAAATAGCATAGCAGGAACTAGAAATCCCAGCCTCTTAGGTTGAGGAAAATAAAATAGCAAGTCCAAGCCAACTCTCTAGCTAACTGGGGTTCCCATCTTCATTAGTTCAATCTGGTGAGTTTCGTGAAGCCCGCAGGTCCTGACCCAGCTTGGTCGCTGGAGAGCCTCTGAGGTACCACAGCACATCGGGCCACCAAGAGCAAGAATCTGCCTCTGGCTCCCAGTGTCATGCTTGGGATCACATTCCATCTCACAAACATTTAAGCAAGGGTGTGAGGGCAAGTTGCCAAGTAGCACCATACAAAACAAATGTCTCATTGTGTTTGTTGCCACACACTGTGTGGTTTTGTGTGGCCCAAAACCATCGAGTGGCTGTGACTAGAATGTGACAGTAATTTGTAACAACAGTGACTCTCTCTCTCTCTTTTTTTTTTTTTGGTCTACTTTTATGACATGCTCCAAAATCCCGAGAAAGGACTGCAAAAGAAATGTTCGGAAATGTTCTAAATGGGTTTGAAAAACTTGTGAACTCTGTCTGAACTTTTATTAGATTGTCCCACCACTCACCCGTTTGACACCAGAACAAGGAAAGCATTATTTATAACAGCACGTGTGAAATCCCAGAAGGCATTCTTGAAAGAATTAAAGGGAACAAAATCTGTCCCAAAGAGACTGTAAGCAGAAAATAAATGATCAGATGAGAAAACATGTAAATCAAAATGTGAATCTTTATTTTCCCTCTCCTTTAAAGGAAACAGGGGCTTTTTCTTGGCCATTAGCCATACAGAACAGAGAACTTGGTACAGTGACACGGGTGTCAGAGAAGCCACTTGGTCGTGGCCAAGTGAGGAGTACGGGAGAGTCACTTGTGTTGATGCTTCTCCTTAGCATCTCCAGGACGGCTGCTTCCCAGGGAGGAAGTAAGATTGTGAAGGTCCCAGAGAAGGAAGCAACACCTTGAAAACGTTTAGTACATTACAGTTTATAAAGCACTTTCACAAATGTCTGCTTGAGTATTTGCTCATGGCAATCTTGGGAGGTATATATTGTTCCCTACCTGTTATATTTGGAGAAACTTGGGCACAGAGAGGTTTGCTAACTAGTCAAGATAACTCAACTAGGAAACAGCCAAGTGCACTATGGAACCCAAAGTACCTACCATCATGAATTGAATCTCGCCCACCGCATTGCAGCTGCAAATGCCCAGGTAGATATGGAAAGCTTGGTCTCTTGCTACATTAGCACATCCCAAAGTGTGGTTTTTAGCTGTCTGGTTCTAGGAGACATACACAGGTGGTTCTCTCTCTCCCACAAACACACATTCAATTTAGTTTAATTTACCATGTTAAAGTTAAATCTTTTCTTTCCTGCCAAGCTCCTCAGATACTTTAATAAAGCTCAGGGCATTAAGAATCTCCTAGAAGTGATGAGGGTTACAGGTCATAGTGTATTTGACACACTTGACCTAGGAACTTTTAGAGGGAGCTAGCTTTTAACATTTTAAGGGACTGATGTTCAAAAGAACACCGTGTTGGATCCCAGCCCTCTCGTTACCCCCCCAGACCAATGTCTTCTGTTACCCCCACACATCAGCTATACATTTATCATACATCTGGATTCTAGTTTCAATATTTCCATAAATGAAATAATTATGTCTTTTTTACTAAGAACCTGGCCCTCTAACTCCACATAAGTCTGCACTGAAACCTTGCCAACCGTGTAGTTGCCTACACTTTTGGGCCTTTTATTTTTTAGAATTTCTGTAAAATTCAAGGTGTCGCACTTATAAATAGCTCTTGCAGAAAGGCTCTGTGAAAGAAGTTATCCATTCCTTCCCAAAGAAAAATGCCTCTCTTAAGCCTTATATTCTTCCAGAAAGATTAGCAGAAACTTGCACTCATCGTCCAAGATACTTCCCTTGCTCGGGTGTTTAAATAACACAGCTCTGACAGCACAGCAAGAAGACAAAGTCCCAGTCTTCATTGTGACCCCC